>JASVEL010012164.1:0-719783 GCA_032618575.1 Nicotiana noctiflora
AAATTTTCACTAACTACCATATTTTAGAAAACTTTCGCCAGAGTTTCCTTTGTATTATGGACATATCCACCTGTCAGAGAGCCCCCGAAACATATTGTCCAAGAAACAGTACACATTTACAACATTCTCTACAACCTGTACACAATTTATCACCTCAGCAATTGCACATATTCTATTACATTGTTACGTTTTGCACATAAACTAGCCACTTCAATGAGTCCCTACCTTATTTAACCATCTCAACACACCATATACACATAAACAAATAATTATCAATCTACACTTACCCTTAGTTGTTTATTTAACACATGAGTATTTATAAGGCTTCCATTTATCAAGGAAGGTTCAAGTGACCTAAAGTAACAACAACACATACAACGCTTGCAAAATTAAAGAAACTTCACTAACATTAAGAAGGAAGCAATTGGACGTAATGGTAGTTGTTTCAAAGACATAAGGGTCACCTAATTTCTTCTACGCTTGATCAAACAAATGGGGATATGTTTTCCTTCATTTCTTTTTCTGCTTCCCACGTGGCTTTCTCAGCTTGTTGACTTTGCCACAACACTTTAATAGAGGCAACTTCCTTATTTCTCAACTTACGAACTTGCCTATCAAGGATGGCAACTGGAATTTCTTCATATGACAAGTCTTCATTAACCTCGATAGTCTCGACTGGCACGATGGTGGATGGATCTCCAATCACTTTCTTCAACATGGACACATGAAACACCGGGTGCACTAAGGACATTTCAGGGGGGCAACTCCAACCTATAAGCAACTTGCCCAATCCTTTGAACGATCCGATACGGCCCGACATACCTAGGACTCAACTTTCCTTTCTTACCGAATCACATGACTCCCATCATAGGAGATACCCTCAAGAACACCCAATCATCGACTTGAAATTCCAAATCTCTTTGGCAAATGTCCGAAAAGGATTTTTGGCGACTCTGTGCAATTTTCATCCTCTCCTGAATGACCTTAACTTTTTCCATAGCTTGGTACACAAGATCTTGCCCTAGCAACTCCGCTTCACCCACCTTAAACCACCAAATTGGTGACCTACACCTTCTCCCGTACAATGCCTCAAACGGGGCCATCTGAATGCTAGCATGAAAGCTGTTATTATAAGCAAATTCTCTAAGTGGTAAGTGTTCATCCCAACTACCTTTGAAATCCAAGACACAAGCCCGCAACATATCTTTAAGCGTTTGAATAGTCCGCTCGGCCTACCGTCGGTCTGCGGATGGAAAACTGTGCTGAGGTTCACCTGGGTTCCCAAACCTTGCTGTAATTTCTTCCAAAAATTAGCTGTGAACTAGCCCCCTCGATCCGAGAAAATAGAAAGTGGAGTGCCATGAAGCCTTACTATCTCCTTGATATACAACTTAGCATATTGCTCCACAGTATCAGTGGACTTGACTAGTAGGACGTAAGCTGATTTGGTGAGTCGATCCACTATCACCCATATTCAGTCGAACTTACGCTGAGTGCAAGGTAACCCTACCACAAAATCCATATTAATCATCTCCCATTTCCACATTTGTATTTATATAAGCTGAGTTAATCCACCAAACCACTGATGCTCGGCCTTCACTTGCTGACAATTCGGGCAATTAGATACAAAGTTTGCCACATCCCTTTTCATACCGCTCCACCAATAAATCTCCTTAAGCTCATGATACATTTTCGTAGAACCTGGGTGCACAGAATACCTGGAAATATGAGCCTCTTCCATCACTCTCTACCGAAGCTCATCCATGTCCGGGACACATTGTGAGCACGTGATTTTTGCCATAAGCAATAAAATTCCAAAATTAAATAAATAATATTTTTGTGTGCAATTACATGTCTGTTTGAAATAAAGTGAACTGGTTAAAAATGAAAATTAGAAAATTAAAAAATATAGGTTAAGTATAAATATCACAATTAAAGGAATTAAAAGAAAATTAGCAAAAATACAAGTATATTCCAGAAAATAAAGAAAAATAGCAAAAAATGGCAAAAATACTAGAAAAATTGGAAAAATAGGAAATTAAAAGAATTTGAGTAATTGAAAATGAATTCAAAAAGAGAAAATGAAATACAAAAAAAAATACCAAGAAAATAATTAAAAAATAAGGAAAATACAAAATACAATAAAATTGGGCTAGAATTTGAAAATACAAGCCCAAATGTAAGACAACCCAAGAAATTAAGCCGGCTAGTTTGTGTTCTGAACCATACGGCGTCGTGTAAAGAAATTTAATCATAGCCATTGAAGATATTGATCTAATGGACTATATAAGGCGGCTTAATATAAAGTTAAACGACGTCGTAAAGGATCTTAATCCTGGCCGTCCAAAGAGTTGATCAAACGGATGTTGATAAGTCTCCTTAAAGAATTAAACGACGTAGTATAGCAAACTAATCCTGGCCATCCATGTTCTAAGATCTAACGGATGGCAGGATGTCTCTCATTAAATGAAACGATAGCGTTTAAGGAAAAGCAATCTTGGCCATTGATCTCAATTGATCCAAAGGCCAGGATCACTCAATACCAAAGGGGTATATAAGCCCAGTCTCCCCGTTCATTATACACAATACACAATCATATACACAGACTAACCCTCGCCGCCCTGTGCTTCACCTTCTTCTTCTTCTCAAACTCGCCGGCCATGGAGACTGGCCACTCTTCACGGCAATCTCCAGCCACCCTCAAGCCCAAAACCACTCCTATCCTGCTTCCCTACCCAGACCACCATAGACAACCAAGAAAACCCAGAAACCCCCAATTTCTTGAAAATCCGGTCACTGGATTTTTTCTCCGATGACCACAAATCTATGGCA
The DNA here is from genome assembly GCA_032618575.1 of Nicotiana noctiflora. Classification (NCBI taxonomy): domain Eukaryota; kingdom Viridiplantae; phylum Streptophyta; class Magnoliopsida; order Solanales; family Solanaceae; genus Nicotiana; species Nicotiana noctiflora. Next base: position 2,833 of record JASVEL010012164.1, read on the forward strand.
CCGGCTCTCAAATTAACACCATAAAACCACCATCTCTTTATCTACCACCCCATGAAAACCATTTCCCTCGAATCTCACCCTAACTGCTCGAATATCCAAAAACAAGTCGCTGGAACCCTAACTCCGACCGACTCAAAACCAAAACCTAAATCAAAACACTTTCATTAACACCCCTGAACCCATCTTTGTTGGTAAAGACAATAAAAGACTTCGAATTTGAAGTCTGAGAAGAAACTGGAAAAAGAAAAAAAAAAGAACAAGAAAAACAAAAGAAAAATGGGGAAAAGCTCAGGAGACCAATCCTTCAAGCTAAGTTCCCTCTCCATCTCTTTATTTTTGTTTGATTGATTCAGCATGCTTTTCTGTGCTTAAATCTGTTTTCTTTGATTTAGTTGATTAATTAGTTGCATGTTTAGTTTAGCTTCTTTCTTTGATATGCTTTCTGTTATAACTCTGTTTCTCTTTTGATAACATGCTTCATTGGTCTCTTTGATAATCTCTGTCTATTACACTTGATTAAATATGCTCGAGCCTTTTTAGGGTTTTTGTGAGTTTGAACATGAAAATATTCTGAATATATCTCTTTATGTTTAATTTGTTATACTACGCCTGAATCTGAGTTGTGAGTTGTTTAATTGAAATTCAACCATATTCAAATTTCTCTCTGAGTTTTGGTTAGATGATATATGATTTCTGATTTGTGGCTATGTGTACCAATTGATATAAAAGGCTATGTTTGTGATAAGTTCATGTTTCAGACTATAATTAGTCTTATTATGCTTTAGGGGATATTGGTTATAACTGTAATAAATAGGTAATTAAATAATTGGCTAATTCTGAAAGTATGTTAATTATTTTAATTGGTTAGAAATGAAAATAACATAAAATGGTTACAATTGAAATAAGTAATAAAGTGGTCAGTATTGAAACTGGCCAACTCTGTGATTCTTTAGGCTTAAATCTAAATGGCTAGTTCTGAAAATGGCCAATTTTGTAATAATAAGACTTAAATATGAAACTGGCTAAGGTCTTAATCTAATTCTAAGTGGCCAGTGAATGATAATTGACTAATTTTGCAAAGCCAAGTCCAAACACTGGACTGGCTAAAATTTAAAAGGTTTAGACTTAGGTAAATAAGCAGGCTAGTCTTGCAAATCAATTCTAATAGACAGTAATGAAATGATTACCTCTTAAAAGAGGTCAAATTTGAAAAGAAATTAAAGTTCAAATCTGGCTAAGTCTTAAATGACTTATAAATACTGGCCAGTAGTCTAAAATTGAACATTCAGACCTTAGATAGGTCGGGTAAATAATAGTTGCCATTAAGGGTATAATTGGAATAGAATATGGCATAATTATGGATTTAATAGAGCCTATAAGGACATTTAAGACATTTAGGCCTAGTATTTCTGCAATATTGCACAAAACTAAGGGTATAATAGACCCAAATAAAAGGCAAATCAGTGAATAACCTTAGCAAGTGAGGGTATACTAGTAATACACCCCAAATAGAATCAAATATAACCTTCCAGCACATGCTGGAAGGCAAATTCAAATCTGAAAAGGGTATTGAAGTGTAAAAATCGAAAGAATTCAGGGGAGGGAGTTAGAAATAACTTTTCAAATTCCCCCCCCCCCCAAATCTCACCAATTCTACCTATAAATAGACCTTGTTAGAGCGTGAAAGGGCTGGATTTTTGAACAAAATTCAGAGATACACTAAATATAGATACATAGGGTAATTCTGCCTGGGTTAGTCGAAGCTATATTCTGAAGCTGTAGAAAATCTCTTGCTGTTACTGGTTTTTCTATGGTTTTCTGCTGGATATTGCTTTGCTGGTTCTGGGATTCATATTTGATCGCTGAATTCATTTGTGCTGCCGTGATTCCTTCTCTTCCATTGCTGTTGCATTACTCGCTGTGACCTACATGCTTACTTTCTGCCTTCATCTCCCTTAGACTCATTGGTTTCTATTGCTGAATCAGGTACACAACTTGAATTCTATGTAATTGCAGTTGGAATTGAAGTTGAAGAAATAAACAATCTATTTGCTACAAGTTCTGTTAATGTTTTTTTGTCCGGATTTAGCTTTTGTAGTTAGATTATAACTTAGTCGAAATTGTAATTTGGTAGGAAGTGTTGTATAATTGACTCAAAAATGAGATACGGATAAACTGGGAACAATGTAATAGTGTAGTAAATAGCCTAGTATAGTAGTAATCACCTAGTTAATTAGAATAGGTTAACAATTAATCTGATATAAGGTAAATCTGCAAACGAGTAGATAATCAATGACATTAACATGCAACAACTAGCTTAATTCGGTATTTCTTAGTTTAATCTGAACATTGTTAGTAATAAATAAACACTTCGGTTAGATGATATTCTAGTATAAAGTCACATATCACATAGTATATATTTAGTTTAATCTTAATACATTCAGTAGTTCTCAGAAATTTGCAAGTAATTGAGATTAGTATGATATCAAATAATAATGCTGATTAGCTTCAGATGCAAAAGTAATTAGATTCAGTAGTTTAAATAGCTGTCAAACATGAGAACAAAAACAACCAGTTAATTAGATTTCATTCATACGAGACATTTAAAGTTTGAACTTATTATTGTAGTTCTGTATTTCATTTCTTCTCATTGAATAAAATAGTTTGAATTTCTATTAACTTTTGAATATTGATCCTCTGTGTACACAATGCGTTTTGATTTCTATTACCTTTTTCTGATTATGTCTGATCTGGGCCTAATAAGTTGCGAAGGCCCAGAATTATATAAATGTGTTATTGGGCTTCTGCTGAACCTGTTTCAGCGTGTTCCTGGGTTTTCAGTACCCAGGAATGTAAATTGATATGTATCAAATGCAAGCCCAAAGTCCAGGCCCCGTTTAAATAAAAATAAGGCCTCGACTTAAATTTTGAAAAAACAATGAATTAGGGGAAAAACCATAAATAGAAAAAAAAGTATATATATTAGGATCAGACTTTAAAACTAAATTGGGACAAGCCTTGCATTGAAAACAAAACAGCGGGGCCACCAAATAAATGAATAAGTTATATATTAGATTCGGGAAGGTTGCTAGATAATTTCACAACCTTTCCAAAAGATTAAAAGAAGCCGATAGACGATTTAGGCACGACTTAAAATATACTTTCCCTAATACGAGTGCACATTTGATGTGACTCAAATCATAAATCCCGGTGAAGCCGAAACGTGTCAAAGGTCACAGGCGTACTGGTTGCGGTGTGACTCGTACGCTTTCACGACGTTGCAATTCATAAAATATTCAAGATGAAACACGTACCTATTGTTAAAAGGCATGTAATAAATCATATAAAACCAAGAATGATAGTTGAGCGACCGTGCTAAAACCACGAAATCCGGGAGTGCCTAACACCTTCTCCCAGGTTAACAAAATTCCTTATCTGGATTTCTCGTTGCGCAGACTGATAAAAACCGAGTCAATTTCCTCGGATTCGGGATTAACCGGTGACTTGGGGCACCATTATTTTCCCAAGTGGCGACTCTGAAACTGTAAATAAAATCCCGAACCGATTGTCCTTTATTTGGAAAAACTCCTTCCTCGTTGTTATTATATCCTTCCCGGGGTATTCATAATATCGAGGTATGCCTTATTCTCTTGATCGGAGAATTAAATAAAAAGGTATTTAAAAGGGAGTTGTGACAGCTCTGGCGACTCTTCTGGGGATAAGCAACCCAGAACTTCGGTTCAGGGTTTAAGAATTCAACCTCGTTAGAATTGCCGTTCTCGGTATTATTTGACTTTGTTACATGCTTTGACCAACATGCTACGTGTTTTATCGCTTTGATATTATGTGGATTATATATATAAACTGTGCCGAAAACCCTTCTCTTCTTCACCTCCGGGGATGTGTTTACTGGTTGAGACTTCCCTTTCTGTTAAGTTATACCCAAAATAAGAAATAGAGGCCGGATAAGTTACAAAGCCGAATGACCCCGCGGGTCACCGGTACGTAGCCCCCTCCTCGATCCGAGTTGTCCACTCGGGTGCACGGTCTAGCACTATATGAAACTATAAGATATTAAACATAGGTGTAGGATTATAATTTGCATCATAACTGACTTAGGGGACTCAATACAGGGGTTGGGTCCGTCTAGGAAAGGTGACCCGGTAAATAAAGACCGAGCATATTATATGTTGCATTTTTATAAAGTTGGATCATTATGTGACCGGCAAAATTTCTGAGAAAACAAAAAGAGAATATTTTGAAAGAAAAAAAAAAGAGAGATATTGAGATATTAGCAAAAAGTTTTTAAAAAATCAAAAAGAAGATCTAAAAATAGGAAAAAAACATTGTTGTTAAAATAATTGGTCAAATAATCTGACCAAACTACGCATGTTTGATTCTCGCCATTAGGTGGGATACGTAGGAAACCCTTGACGGGTCCAACCACCCTTTTAGAAAATGACCAAAATATATTTTTAGTTTCAAATAATCGAGGTGATCTCTATTTTTGGAAATAGCCGAATGTTCCGAAAGGACGCCGGAAGGCTGTTTTGGCAAAAATGGCCACTTCGAAAATCATTTCTTTTTCAAAATAAAAACCTGAAAAGGTTAGAAAATGAAAATTGGTTTTGGAAAAATATATTTTCCTTTTTTTTGTTGAATAAAATCGCCTTTAATAAATGTGCAGGATGAGCACAGTACAGAATGAACCCTTCACTTTAATGAATAAAATCCCTTTGGAGCTAAGATTATGGTGGAACGACATGGGACAGGAAGGACAAGATTGGGTCAAATGTTATTTGAAGGGCCTTACGGGATTAATGGACATAATTCCTCGTGGCGATATCATTCGAGCACTTGTCATATGGTGGGATCCTGCACATAACGTCCTACACTTCTCGGACTTCTAGCTCACTCCTACTTTAGAGGAAATTGCTTACTATATAGGGAAAAATGAGGTTCCCCTAAAAGAGAAATACCCGGTGGCTCCGAGAGCGCTAACAATACATATATTCCTAGACTCTCTAAAGATTGCTCGAAATGTCCACAACGAGGACTTGGCTAATGGGTTTTGCTCCTTAAATTTCATCTACAGTAGATATGGACATTTCGGGGGTTTCAATGACCCTACGAACAAACTCTGTAGTAAGTCAAACTGAGCCAAGTGGAAGGAACATAGGCGATTTGCCTTTTTTAGTGGCGTTCCTCGGGCTAATCATATTCCCAAGAAAGGATGGGCACATTGATACAAGAGTCACCGGGGTGGCCAACACTCTTCTTGTACAAGATAATAGCACATTGGCACCAATGATTATAGCCGATATCTACCGTTCCCTCACAATATGTAAAGCAGGGCACGACTTCTTTGAGGGATGCAACTTGATTCTGCAAATTTGGTTGATAGAACATTTGTGCTATCATCCTTCATTCTCAAGTTATGGACCATCTGAAAAGACGTGCCTTGAAGAATTCTATACGAGAACAAAAGAAGTTAAGCTGCCGGAGGGAGCAAAAGGTTGGATTTCATACTTGCGATCATTGACCGATAGCCAAATCGATTAGGCATACGGATGGTTGCCCCTCGATTAGGTGATATACATGCCAACAGAAGGTCACATTTCTTGATCATGGGCCTTAAAAGCATTCAGCTGTATGCACCGTACAGGGTACTACGACAGCTTGGAAGATATCAAGTTATACCAAAAGATGGGGACCTCAGTTTACAAGCAATAGAGATTAGTCCGGACGGACAATTCTCGGAAGCAAAGATCCGACAGATTTGGAATGAGTGTCAAAGCTTGAAGGTAGACAATTGCGTGGAAAATAGAGCTCAGGGAGAAGTATCGCCAGGGTATGCCGCATGGTATCATCGGGGTGTTGAGCATGATAGACCATTGAAAAGGCCTCACATTCAAGATTTGGTCGAGCAGTCTAAGGAACACAGAAATTGGGTGGCCAGAGAAAATGAGTATAGAGCCAAGATCAGCTTGCTAGAAAAACAGTTTCGAGATCTCCAATTCGAGAGCGGTTTACAAGCAGCAACCGACGAAGGAGAAAAGAAGCAGCTGAAAAAAGAGAATGAGATCTTAAAGGCTCAAATAGCAAAAATGAAAATTGCATCCGAGACCCCAGTTCGACTAGCTAGAGACGAGAAATTGATTGAAAATCTTCGGCACAAAGTGAATGACTACAACTTCGATATTGATAAAGCAGAAAAGGAGTTAGTCAAGGTTCGAAAACAACTGGCCAGAGATGCCGAGGAAAGAGCTAGAATGGTTCATCAACTACAGGATAAACACGAGGTTGAGGTAGCTCGATTGAGAAAGAAAGTCATTACAACCGCAGTAAAAGTAGCAAGATAATCAAAGAGTTTGAAGAAGAGAGAGAGCATTGTTACACGGCTATGGCTCAATTAGAATTTGAGTTGCAACAACTACAGAAAGAGAACCAACAAACCTTAGACTCTCGCGCCAAACAGATCAGCAGGATGCTTTAAGAAAAAGGGGTCATTCGAGAAAGAATCGTCAATATTGCTCAGTACATCACCAGAAAATTCCAATTATGTGAAGATATGTCCCAGGCAACATTCGCATCAGCCGTAAAGTTCTTTGTAAAGCAAGTCATGTCTGACCTAGATAAACTCCAAAGTGGATTGGCATATAGGCCTGCGGCAAGTTCCAACGATGTCTCGCGGGCATTAGGAGCATTAATGTACTCATAGGGCATGAATTTTGTATCTGTATTCCTTTTGCATTAATAGCACAACATCATTTTGTAATAAATATTTTTGAGTATCAATGAAGAAGTTCAAAAGAAGTTGTTATCATTCTTTTTCTGCTTTATATCAATTGTCTGGGCAATAGGCAAATATGTAGGAACAAAAAAGCAAAAATTGAAAATGAAAAATAAAAATAGAAAAAAAGAAAGAAAAAAAAGAAAAGACAAAAATGAAATGGAGAAAAGAGAGAAAACGGAAAAGAGAATGAAAAAGAAGAGAGAAAGAAAAGATGAATGTTGATTCAAAAAAGGAATAAATGCCGGAATGATGCATAATGATCAAGGGCAAAAGTTGTGATTTTAATCATTACATTTTACCCCTTCATGAACTAACTATTAAAGCGTTGTTGTTGATGAGTATCAGATTTCAGCTGGCAACTGGCATTCTGGCACATCATCATTACAACACACGATCAAAAGCTATGTCTAAGATTGTGACTCAGGAGATTGAACCTACTATCATGGACCCAGTACAGGAAGAAAAGGTTGTGGATGTTGCAAGTATGAAAGAGGAAATGTATAATCTAAATCAGCAAATGTCGGAAATGTACCAAACCTGGTCCAGGGGTCAACCTTTGCCCACATATCCAGCCAATCCAGCATATGTCCCTCCCACAAATCCTAATCCTGAACCACCTACCATGAACTCATCCTCCACGTACCCAAATTACCAACACTACTATGCCACAACTTCACAGGCACCACCACCACTATCCAAACAGATTCCACCTCAACCACCACAAGTCGCCCCGGTATATGTGGCACCACCACCTGTTGCTCTGCATAAATCATCAAGTGAAACAGTGTTCCAGGTGCAAGACACGCATTACTATCCACCGGAGCCAACATTTAGGCATCATGACTCATATACCCCACTTATGGATATGATGGAAGAAAAGCCTGTCAGGAACTTGGAGCAAGAAGAAATGGCACGGAAGATGAGAAGTTTAGAACAATCTTTCCGTAACATACAAGGCTAGGAGGCCAAGTGAGCATCGCATATAAAGATTTGTGTTTGTTTCCAGAAGTGCAGATCCCGATTGGATTCAGGCTACCTAAGTTCGACATGTATGATGGACACGGGGATCCCGTATCCCATTTAAGGGGTTATTGTGGCAAGATGTGTGGTGTAGGGGGAAAAGATGAACTGTTGATGGCGTATTTTAGCTAGAGTTTAAGCGGTTCTGCGCTGGAGCGGTATACACGTCAGGATCACAACAGATGGTTCATCTGGGATGATCTAGCTCAGTCATTTGCTAACCACTTCCAGTGCAATTTGGAGATAATTCCAGATAGGCTGTCGCTAACAAAGATGGAAAAGAAGCCCGGGGAAAGTTTCCGGGAGTACGACTTTAAATGGAGGGAACAAGCAGCACGAGTGGATCCTTCTATGAAGGAAACAAAAATGGTGGATTGTTTTCTATAGGCCTTAGAGCCTACTTACTATGGTCATCTGGTGTTAACTATTGGTAAAACCTTTAATGAAGTGGTGAAAATGGGGAGTTTCGTAGAAGAAGGATTGAAAACCAATAAAATCATGAGCTTTTCGGCTATTAAGGCCACTAAGCAGGTGATACAAATCGGAAATAGAGGATCTATCAGTAAAAAGAAGAAGGAAGAGGTCGCAGTTGTTGAAAGTAGACCGTGGTCTCGGGGTCAAAATACATACTATCACCCATCTCGTCCATACCAATCATATCCACCAGCACCTTACAATCCACCTCCACCATATTATCCACCCACTACTCCACATTATTCCATCCCACATGCTCAACATTACCCACCGCCTACACATGTATGGCGAGCCCAAACCCCACAAAATGTCTACCACACACAAAACACCTACCCACCTTCCAGAACACATAAAAATCCAAATAGACCCGGTTTCCGTCCAGATCCGGAAGTGAGAAATAGAGCCCAAACAAAGAAAACATTCACTCCACTGGGGGAGTCTTACACCAGTCTTTATCATCGCATGAAGGAGTTGGGTATGCTAAGCCCAATTGAGCCAAAACTTCCAAATCCAGCACCTAGAAACATTGACCAATCAGTCAGATGCGAATATTGCTCCGGGGCGCCAAGGGCACGATACTGAAAAGTGTTGGCACTTGAAATTTGCTATACAAGAGCTTATTCACACTAGAAGGATCGAGGTGCAGGCTCCAGAAACTCCTAATACTACGCAGAATCCATTACCAGCTCATCATAAGAAGCACATGATAAAGTTAGAACAAGGAGAAAGCAGCAAGAAACCGTCCCAATCGGTAATGATGATAAAAGCCTATAGCAAAGTGGAAAAAGAAGTTGAGAAAGAGAAAGCGACAACCGAGTTACCAGTGAAAAAGCCGCCAGTGGTTGAAACTATGAAAACTATGGTGCCAGGAGCTAGTGTTGACAGTAAAAGGAGCATACGTGGAACCTGTAGTCATTAAACTAGTGGTACAAATGCCAGTGGTAGATACTGAAGCTATATTGTGGAACTACAACAAAGTCTTAGTGATGTACATGGGAAAGGAGATTACATGAGAGGCCAATGAAACGCATGGCTTAACTCATTCCGGACGATGCTTTGCTCCGGAAGAGTTAAGGAAAATAAAAGTGGTGAAGGAGAATTATGTGAAGAAAGTGGTTTCTGAAGAAGAAGCAGAAGAGTTTTTGAAAAAGATAAAAGCTCAAATTATTTGATAGTAGAACAGTTGAGAAAGACGCCTGCACAAATTTCATTGCTTTCATTCTTAATCCATTTAGAAGAGCACATGAAGGCGTTGTTAATGATTCTGAACGAAGTACATGTCCACGAGAAAATCTCAGTTTGCCATCTTGAAAAGATCACGAACAAAATTTTTGAGACGAACAAGATAACATTCTCAGATAATGAATTGCCACTTAAAGGGATGGAACACAACAAAGCACTTTATCTCACCGTCAAAAGCGAAGAATCTGTGGTTACTCGGGTCCTAGTAGACAACGGGTCAAGTGCAAACATTTGTCCACTCTCAACTTTGGGAAAACTGAAGATTAATCCTGATAGAATCCGTTGAAATAGTGTGAGTGTGCGAGGCTTTGACGGAGGAAGCAAAAATACTTTGGGAGGCATTGTGCTGGAAGTCACCATTGGACCGGTGGACTTTACCATGGAGTTCCAAGTATTAGACATCACTGTTTCTTATAATCTACTATTGAGACGTCCGTGGATCTATGTGGCCAAAGCTGTACCATCTTCCCTGCACCAGATGGTAAAATTCAAATGGGAACAAAAAGAAATTACAGTGCATGGAGATGATGATGTCTGTAACACCATAATGCCTTTTGAAGAAACTGAAGGGGACAAGGGCCCATGGGTGTATCAAGTGATGGTTGCTGTGGTAGTTAACAAGATATCCAAAGAGGAGAGCATGCCAATTCATGCAGTGGCACCTACAACAGTAATGGTGGCTAAAGAAATGATCAAAAATGGGTCCGCACCGGGAAAAGGTTTGGGGTTAGCTTTACAGGGGATAACACAGCCGGTTCACTTACCAGGAAATAATGATACCTTTGGCCTGGGCTTTAAACCTACTTATACTGACATCCAAAGAGCCAAAAGAATGAAGAATAAAAGTTGGACCCTCTTGAAACCAATTCCAAAATTATCCGACACCTTTACTAGGCCTAGTACACGAAGACATTTGACAACTGCTGTGCCGAGATATGCTGAAATAAGGCCAGATGCGGAGCTTCTCGCAAGGTTTGAAATGCTGTTCGAGGATGTAAACATGTTGGAGATGGGTGAGGGGACTAGCAAGATGGATGTCCAGTTTGTGGGACCCAGCGCTGCACTTAATAATTGGGAAGCTACTCCTCTTCTGATGAGGAGAGAGTTGTGGTAGTTAGCCTTAAAAATATTTCCTCTTTCCCAAAGCTGTTTTATTTTGAAATCTCACACCCCACTAAAATCAAATGTACCCAACCTCTGTTATCTTTTTGAAAAAATATCAATGAAATGCAATTTCTTCTTCTTTCTTCACTTTTGCCTTGTTTTTATTATTTTTCTTCTTTTTGTACAGTTTAATATTCGCTGATTCTGATGATATGTCATGCATGAAGGATTCCCGGTCCAGTCTTGATAATCGAATAGTTATACAAGAGATTGAAAATGATAGTGAAATAGAATATGAAGATGAGGAAACACTGGAGGAAATCAATAAAAATTTGAATTGATATGAGGAAAAACCCAAGCCGAACTTAAATGAGACAGAATCTATTAATCTGGGGAGTGATGATAACGTCCGGGAAACAAAGATCAGTGTACACTTAGAGACTTCCCTCAGAGAAGATCTAATAAAGTTATTACATGAATACAAGGACATATTTGCCTGGTCCTATGATGACATGCCCGGACTCAACACTGATCTGGTGGTACATAAATTGCCGATTTATCCAGAATGTCGGCCGGTAAACAGAAGTTGAGAAAGTTTAAAATGGACATCAGCGTAAAAATAAAAGAAGAGGTTAATAAGTAGTTTGAGGCGAAGGTCATACGAGTTACTAAATACCCCACGTAGTTAGCAAATGTTGTGCCAGTTCCGAAAAAAGATGGAAAAACCAGGGTGTGTGTTAACTACAGAGACCTCAATAAGGATAGTCCAAATGATGACTTTCCATTGCCGAATATCCATATTCTGATTGACAATTGTGCCAAGCATGAAATTGGCTCTTTTGTAGATTGTTATGCAGGTTATCATCAGATCTTAATGGACGAAGAAGATGCAGAGAAGACATCATTTATCACGCCTTGGGGAACATACTGTTATAGAGTGATGCCGTTTCGGCTGAAGAATGGCGGAGCTACTTATATGATGGCAATGATCACTATGTTTCATGATATGATACACCGAGAAATAGAAGTGTATGTGGACGATGTCATCATAAAGTCCAAAAAGCATTGTGATCATGTCAAATACTTGAGGAAGTTTTTCCAGAGGCTCCGAAGATATAATCTTAAGCTCAATCCAGCAAAATGTGCTTTCGGGGTGCCTTCAGGGAAGCTATTGGGATTTATAGTAAGCCGGCAAGGCATTGAATTAGATCCATCAAAGATAAAAGCAATCTAGAATTTGCCTCCGCCAAAGAACAAGAAGGAAGTAATGAGCTTACTAGGCACGCTGAACTATATTAGCAGGTTCATTGCTCAGCTGACATCAATATGTGAGCCTATTTTCAAATTGTTGAAGAAAGATGCAGCGGTGAAGTGGACCGATGAATGTCAAGAAGCCTTCGATAAGATTAAGGAATATTTGGCTAATCCTCCAGTGTTAGTTCCTCCAGAACCGGGAAAACCTTTGATCTTGTATTTGACAGTGCTAGACAACTCTTTTGGCTGTGTACTGGGGCAACATGATGAAACTGGAAAGAAAGAACAGGCTATATATTACCTCAGTAAAAAGTTCACATCTTACGAGGTAAACTATACTCAGTTAGAAAGAACATGTTGTGCATTAACCTGGGTTGCTCAGAAACTGAAACACTACTTGTCAGCTTACACCACATATCTGATATCACGGTTAGATCCTTTGAAGTTTATATTTCAGAAACCCATGCCTACAGGAAGACTTGGTAAATGGTAGATTCTGCTCATAGAATTTGACATCATTTATGTAACATGTACGGCAATGAAGGCGCAAACAGTTGCAGATCATCTAGCAGAGAATCCAATGGATGATGAATATGAGCCGTTAAAGACATATTTTCCGGATGAGGAGGCAATGAATGTTGAAGAAATAGAGCAAAGTGACAAGCCAGGTTGGAAAATGTACTTCGACGGAGCCGTCAACAGTAAAGGAGTTAGAATTGGAGCACTACTCATTTCAGAAACGGGTCAGCAGTATCCCGTTACCGCTCAGCTTCGATTTTGCTGTACCAACAATATGGACGAATATGAAGCGTGTATATTGGGATTGAGGATGGCAATAGATATGGGTGTTCAAGAGATTTTGGTCATGGGTGACTCGGATCTTTTGATACATCAAATTTAAGGAGAATGGGAGACAAGAGATTTGAAATTGATACCTTATCGGCATTGTCTACATGAACTATCCTAGAGATTTCAATCTATAGAGTTCAAACACATCCTAAGAATGCACGATGAAGTAGCAGATGCTCTGGCCACATTATCCTCTATGTTACATTATCCGGATAAAGCCTATATAGATCCACTTCAGATACAGGTGTATGATCAAAATGCTTATTGTTTTGCTGTGGAAGAAGAGCTAGATGGAAAACCATGGTATCATGACATCAAGGAATACTTGAAGACAGGAAAGTACCCAGAACAAGCCACTGGAGATCAGAAGAGAGCTGTAAGACGATTAGCAAATGGCTTTTTCCTCAGTGGAGGGATCATATATAAAAGAACACCAGACTTGGGTTTACTGAGATGTGTGGATACGCAACAAGCCGACATGATTATGACTGAGGTACATGTGGGAGCTTGTGGACCTCATATGAGCGGGTATGTCTTAGCAAAGCAGATATTGAGAGCAGGATATTATTGGCTCACCATGGAACGGGACTGTATTAGGTATGTGAAAAAATGCCACCAATGTCAAGTACATGGAGATTTGATTCATTCTCCACCTTATGAATTGCATATGATGTCTGCACCTTGGCCATTTATTGCTTGGGGCATGGATGTCATCGGACCAATAGAGCCTGCAGCCTCTAATGGACACAGATTTATCTTGGTTGCGATTGACTATTTTACCAAATGGGTGGAGGCAAAGACATTCAAGGCGGTGACGAAGAAGGCCGTGGTGGATTTCATGCATGAAAATATCATATGCTGATTTGGAATTCCTAAAGTAATTATCACAGACAACGGGGCAAATCTAAAGAGTCACCTCATGGCGGAAACATGTCAGAGATTTAAAATCCTGCATCGTAACTCTACACCTTACAGACCAAAGGCAAATGGAGCGGTAGAAACTGCAAATAAGAATATAAAGAAGATTCTCAGAAAAATGGTAGAAGAGTCTAGACAATGGCATGAGAAGTTACCTTTCGCTTTTATGGGTTATCACACAACAGTACGTACTTCGATTGGTGCCACACCCTATTCATTGGTGTATGGAACAGAGGCTGTTATACCCGCAGAAATTGAGATACCATCCCTTCGAATCATAGCCGAGGCTGAGATTGATGATGATGAATGGGTAAAATCCAGGTTAGAACAATTGAATCAGATTGATGAGAAGAGGTTAGCAGCAATTTGCCATGGGCAATTATATCAGCGGAGAATGGCTAGAGCGTATAATAAGAAGGTAAGTCCTCGGAAATTTGAAGTAGGACAATTGGTATTGAGGCGTATCTTGCCGCATTGGGCTGAAGCGAAAGGCAAATTTGCACCAAACTCGCAATGACCGTTCATGGTGGTGTTGTCCAATGGAGCCTTATATTTGACAAATGTTGAAGGAAAATGCGTAAAGACTGCTATCAATTCAGATGCAGTCAAGAGATATTATGTATGATTCTTTCTCATTTTGTATAATTATATTTGTTTTGATTTTGGAATTGAAATGATGAAGGCATTTTATTCTCTATCCAAACACTTTATCCATTGACATCCCCGTTGAGCCTTGACTGATCTATTCTTTCATACCCCTCTCTCGAAATTGCTTATGACACAAAAGAAAAGTAGAAAAATGAAAAAATGAAAAAAAAGAAGCAAATGCAAACAAAAGCAAAATGCAAACAAAAGAAAAGACAAAGAAATCGGGAAAAAGTCAAACGAAACCTTGAATTAATGGCGTAGTTTGAACTACGTCTAACTTGATCCCGAAGGGGTACGTAGGCAGCCTCACTGAGGTTCAGTCACAATAAAGGAAAAATCCAAAAATCCCCCACATATTGAAACTGGGGCAGAAGTTATGTTTTATAATTCCGAGAGTTGTAAATATTTTTAAAAACCCTCATAAATTTTGAGCCTTTATATCCTTCTTTCTTATCCCATCTAAAAGCCACATTATGGTCCAAAGAAAGACCTTCTAATCAATTTTAAGAGAATAACAATACAATGAGAATAAAGGAAGAACAGGGCGTGAACAATATCAGTGGTTCAGAAAAAAAAAAAAGAAAAAAATGAGAGAGTCTCATCGGTGAAAACCTTAACCGGCACCGTGAGGTGATGGTGAGGCTGAGAGAAATAAAATGAGAGAGTCTTATCAGTGAAAACCTTTACCGGCACTGTAAGGCGATGGTGAGTTTTGAGAGAAATAAATGAGAGAGTCTTGTTGGTGAAAACCTTTAATGGCACCATAAGGAGACTATGAGGGCTGTTTTGAAAAAAAAGAAGAAGGAAAACAACAAAAAATAAGATCGGTTTGGGTTGAAGGAAAGTTGGAGTTGAATTAATGGCAATTTGATTGAACAGATTGGGTCGGAGTTTAAATACATGGTATGGTCAAATGAATCAGCCAACATACCTAGATAAGTTCTGTCACTCCTCTAAATCATCCTTACCCTTTTTGAAATTCATTTGTTTCTGCATTTCATTGATTAAAAATAAAACCAATTTGTCCATTGAAAGCTAACTACCAGCTTCTCATGATAAGAGGTGAAATAACGCTGGATCAGAAAAGAAAAAAAGAGAAGGGAAAGAGGAAATAAAGAAGGACGGTGATCAGAGCCAAATAAAATGATGAAAAAAGAGAGGAGAAAAGCAAGGAAAATGCAAAAAGATTTTACAAAGGAAGTCAACTGAAAGGCCGCACAACAGAAGAAAAGAAAAAAGAGGAAGACACTAAAAGGCAGGAGCAGTAAATGCCAATTGCCAGCAGTTTACAACTAATAAGATTTGTTTTGTGATTTAGACATGAACAAATTGTCACTAATCACTTTAAAGTGAATGTGACCAATGTGAAAAGAAAGAAAACATAAAAAGAAAGTTCAGCAATAAATGGAGGAATCATTCAATCAAGTAAGAAATTACCAAAAAACAACATGAAAGTATCATCTTTTTAAATTCACACCCCAGTTATCAAACCGAGGGAATATTTTTCTGCATTCGCATTTCATGCATCAGGCGCCCACCTGGATAACAAGGGAATACATTTCTGCATTCGCATTTCATGCATCAGGCACCCATCTGGATAACAAGGGAATATTTTTTTGCATTCGCTTTTCATGCATCAGGCGCCCACCTGGATAACAAGGGAATACATTTCTGCATTCGCATTTCATGCATCAGGCGCCCACCTGGATAACAAGGGAATACTTTTCTGCATTCTCATTTCATGCATCAGGCGCCCACCTAGATAACAAGGGAATATTTTTCTGCATTCGCATTTCATGCATCAGCACCCTAGTTATCAAACTAAGGGAATACTTTTCCGCATTCGCATTTCATGCATCGGGCGCCCACCTGGATAACAAGGGAATACTTTTCTACATTTGCATTTCATGCATCAGGCACCCACCTGGATAACAAGGGAATATTTTTCAGCATTCGCATTTCATGCATCAGGCGCCCACCTGGATAACAAGGGAATATTTTTCTGCATTCGCATTTCATGCATCAGGCGCCTACCTGGATAACAAGGGAATACTTTTCTGCATTCATATTTTATGCATCAGGTGCCCACCCGTATAACAAGGGAATACATTTCTGCAATTTTAAATTTCTGTTCAGGCGCCCACCTGTATAACAAGGGAATACATTTATGCAATTTTTAATTTCTGTTCAGGCGCTCACCTGTATAACAAGGGAATACATTTTTGCAATTTTTAATTTCAGCAAATTTTGATTTGTGTTAGCTAACATGAGTAACACCGCAACATGAAAAGCCCACACCGGGGCAGAGGAAAATGTTTTGTTGTTTTTTTTGTTTTAAGCAGGTATCAATTTGAAGGACATGAGTACCATTGAAAATCACAAAAGAAAGGAAGCAAGAAAAGAAAAATCAACAAAAATAAGAAGGATATTAGCACGGAAAATCAAGGAAAAAGAGACAAAGAAGAATAAGAAGACAAGAAGTAGATAGAAACAATTGTAATTTGTAGCATTATAGCTTAGAACAACTTCTTCATTTTACACTTTTCACCCCTGGTGTAGTAAGGAGTAGGTCAGTAGTCATACCAATAGCAATGCAACAGTAAAGTCTTGGTAGTTTTAAACTACCAGACCTTCCCGAACTACACTGACCTGATTCCTGTTTAGCCTAGGAATTGTAGGCAACCTCTGAGGCAGGGTGCGATTAAAAAGGTTTTCAAAAATGCTTCTCACGGAATATGCCAGTGGGCAAAAATCCCTCATTACTGCTCACTTGTCTTTGCACGGAACTCTTCGTGTTCCCGAGCAAAGAGGGACAACTGTGAGCACATGATTTTTGCCCTAAGCAATAAAATTCCAAAATTAATTAAATAATATTTTTGTGTGCAATTACATGTCTGTTTGAAATAAAGTGAATTGGTTTAAAATGAAAATTACAAAATTAAAAAATATAGGTCAAGTATAAATATCAGAATTAAAGGAATTAAAAGAAAATTAGCAAAAATACAAGTATATGAAAATAAAGAAAAATAGCAAAAAATACCAAACAATTGGAAAAAATAGGAAACTAAAAGAATTTGAGTAATTGAAAATGAATTCAAAAAGAGAAAATGAAATACAAAACCAAAAATACCAAGAAAATAATTAAAAAACAAGGAAAATATAAAATACAATAAAATTGGGCTAGAATTTGAAAATACAAGCCCAAATGTAAGACAACCCAAGAAATTAAGCCGGCCAGTCTGTGTTCTGAACCATACGACATCGTGTAAAGAGATTTAATCATAGCCGTTGAAGATATTGATCTAATGGACTATATAAGGCGGTTTAATATAAAGTTAAATGACGTCGTAAAGGATCTTAATCCTGGCCGTCCAAAGAGTTGATCAGACGGATATTGATAAGTCTCCTTAAAGAATTAAACGACGTAATATAGCAAACTAATCCTGGCCGTCCATGTTTTAAGATCTAACAGATGGCAGGATGTCTCTCATTAAATGAAACGATAGCGTTTAAGGAAAAGCAATCCTGGTCATTGATCTCAATTGATCCAAAGGCTAGGATCACTCAATACCAAAGGGGTATATAAGCCCCGTCTCCCCATTCATTATACACAATACACAATCATATACACATACTAACCCTAGCCGCCCTGTCCTTCACCTTCTTCTTCTCAAACTCGCCGGCCATGGAGACTGTCCACTCTTCACGGTAGTCTCCGGCCACCCTCAAGCCCAAAACCAATCCTATCCTGCTTCCCTACCCCAGACCACCATAGACAACCAAGAAAACCCAGAAACCCCCAATTTCTTGAAAATTCGGTCACCGGATTTTTTCCTCGGCGACCACAAATCTATGACACCGACTCTCAATTAACACCATAAAACCACCATCTCTTGATCTACCACCCCATGAAAACCATTTCCATCGAATCTCACCATAACTGCTCGAATATCCAAAAAATAGTCGCCGGAACCCTAACTCCGGCCGACTCAAAACCAAACCGTAAATCAAAACCCTTTCTTTAACACCCCTGAACCCATCTCTGTTGGTAAAGACAATAAAAGACTTCAAATTTGAAGTCTGAAAAGAAACTGGAAAAAGAAAAAAATAAAAGAAAAGAAAAAGAACAAGAAAAAGAAAAGAAAAATGGGGAAAAGCTCCGGAGACCAATCCTGCAAGCTAAGTTCCCTCTCCATCTCTTTATTTTTGTTTGATTGATTCAGCATGCTTTTCTGTGCTTAAATCTGTTTTCTTTGATTTAATTGATTAATTAGTTGCATGTTTAGTTTAGCTTCTTTATTTGATATACTTTCTGTTATAACCCTGTTTCTCTTTTGATAACATGCTTCATTGGTCTCTTTGATAATTTTGTCTATTACACTCGATTAAATATGCTCGAGCCTTTTTAGGGTTTTTGTGAGTTTGAACATGAAAATATTCTGAATATATCTCTTTATGTCTATGTCACGACCCTAGTTCACCAATTGTGATCATGTCGTGATGGCACCCAGTTCCCACGACTAGGTAAGCCTAACACGTTGCGGAATCTATAAATTATAATTACTTAAATAAGAAACAGCGGAAAATAACATAAAAGATATGTAATCCGTGCCACTTGGCACATACATCCGTCACACAATAAATAAACACTACCAAGATCCGGAACCCCACGGTAACACAGACTAAAAGGGAAATACAACTGTGGCTCTATGTGTAAAGAGTATCTAACAACGAAATGAAGAAAAATGTCAACTAGTAATACTAGAATAGAAGGGAAGCCTCCGGATCCGCGGACGTAGCGGATCATACCTCGAAGTCTCCCAGAAAGCTGCAGAATCACCTAGTACGAGCCTGCTCTGATGTACCTGGATCTGCACAACAAAAGTGTGCAGAAGAGTAGCATGAGTACACCACGGCGGTACTCGGTAAGTGCCAAGCCTAACCTCGATGGAGTAGTGACGAGGAAGGTCAGGGCCCTACTGAGAAACAATAATAATATGATGATAACAAAATAAACAGTTTAACATATAACAACAAAATTTCCAAAATAACAATATTTACCGAAACTGTCTACAACCAAGCTAATAACAAATAACCAACTCAAATAAACAAATCCAGGATCTGTGGGAATTGAACCCACAGTCCCATTCTCAGTACCCCTGGGTCTCCGGGAATCGAACCCGCAGCCCATGTCTCAATAATATCACAATAACTCGGGATCTCCGGGAATCGAACCCGCAGTCCCTACCAATAACTCAGGATCTCGGGAAATCGAACCCGTAGTCCCTACCAATAACTCAGGATCTCGGGAATCGAACCCGTAGTCCCTACCAATATCACGTCGGGTCTCCGGGAATCGAACCCACAGCCCTGGGTCTCCGGGAATCGAACCCGCAGTCCACAAGCACAGCCAATTAAGGAATCCACAGAGTGAATAATTATGCTTTTATAACTTCACCGAAAAATAGTGCCAATAATTAACAAGGAATTCAAATAAGGCGGTTAGGCAACTAAACAGTTAAGTGCTACCTAATCATGCTCTTCTAACCACTACCGGGTAAAATATCAAATTAACAACCAAAGACAGGGATATCGCTCATCGAACATTTCTGAATAAAATACGTGTTCATCAACCAGCGCATGTACACGCCCGTCACCTCGCGTACAAGGCTTTTAAACTATCACATAATATCCTAGGGGTGAAAATTCCCCCACACGAGGTTAGACAAGCCACTTACCTCAATTCCGGTACAAAACCGCTAAGTAATAACCCTCTTGCCACGAATGTCGGCCTCCACAAGTGTAGAATCCGATAAAAATCAATAGAATCACATCAAAATAGGCCAATTGGGCATTACCCAATCAAATTAACTCAAAATACACCAAAACACGATACGAACTTATTCCAATCATAAAAACACGTCTAACAACATCAAAACCCATAAATCACATCGATTCAAGCCTAAGTTTCTTCAAAACTTTCAAAACTAACATTCAATCCAAAACCCGGCCAAATGACGTCCAAATGTCCTGAAAATTTGCGGACATATCCAAAATCACATAATGAAGCTACAGAAATTGTCGGAATTCCATTCCGACCCCCGGATCAAAATCTCACCTATCGTTCGGATTCACCAAAATTTCAACCTTCGGCATTTCAAGCCTAATTGAGCTACGGACCTCCAATATATATTCCGAACGCGCTCCCAACCCCGAAATCGCCTAACGGAGCTAATGGAACCATCGGATTTCCGTTCCGAGATCGTCTTAACACTGTTCCGGCTATGGACCGTTTTCTAGTTTCAAAGCTCTTATTTGGGGACTAAGTGTCCCAAAATGCTCAAATTTTCGGAACCAACTCTCCCGGCAACCCACAATAGCAGAAATGAACTTAGGGGAACAGTTAAATTAGGGATTGGGGCGTAATTTTCTAAAACGACCGGTCGGGTCGTTACATCTTCCCACACTTAAAGATTCGTTCGTCCTCGAACGAGCATAGAAAACATACCCGGAGTAGTGAAAAGATGAGGGTACTGGCTGCGCATATCCTGCTCGGTCTCCCAAGTCGCCTCCTCGACCGGCTGGCCCCGCCACTGAACCTTTACCGAAGCGATGTTCTTTGACCTTAGCTTTCTGACTTGCCTGTCTAGAATGGCTACTGGCTCCTCAACATAAGAAAGATCCTTGTCTAGCTGAACAGATGTGAAATCCAACACGTGCGACGGGTCACCATGGTATCTCCGGAGCATGGAGACATGAAATACGGAGTGAACTCCGGCTAGGCTGGGAGGTAAGGCCAACTCATAAGCAACCTCCCCAACACGCCTCAAAATCTCAAAAGGGCCAATAAATCTAGGACTCGGCTTCCCTTTCTTCCCAAACCTCATAACGCCCTTCATGGGCGAGACTCGAAGCAGAACCCGCTCACCCACCATAAAAGCCACATCGCGAACCTTCTTGTCCGCATAACTCTTCTGTCTAGACTGGGCCGCACGAAGTCTGTCCCGAATCACCTTGACCTTGTCCATAGCCTCCCTGAACCATATCAGTACCTAGTAACCTGGCCTCGCCCGGCTCAAACCAACCCACGGGAGACCCGCACCTCCTACCATATAGGGCCTCGTACGGTGCCATCTGAATACTAGACTGGTAGCTGTTGTTATAAGCAAACTCCGCCAGTGGCAAGAAGTGATCCCATGAACCTCCAAACTCAATCACGCACGCACGGAGCATATCCTCCAAAATCCGAATAGTGCGTTCGGACTGCCCATCAGTCTGGGGGTGAAATGATGTGCTCAGCTCTACCCGAGTACCTAACTCCTGCTGTACAGCTCTCCAGAACCGTGAAGTGAACTGAGTGCCTCTATCTGAAATGATGGAAACTGGAATACCATGCAGCCGAACTATCTCCTTGATATAGATCTCCGCCGGTCGCTCCGATGAATAAGTAGTGCTCACCGGTATAAAATGGGCGGACTTGGTCAGCCGATCCACAATAACCCAAATAGAATCAAACTTCCTAATAGTCCGTGGAAGCCCAGATACAAAGTCCATGGTGATGCGCTCCCATTTCCACTCTGGAATCTCAATCTGCTGCATCAATCCACCCGGACGCTGATGCTCATACTTCACCTGCTGGCAATTGAGGCATTTAGAAACATAATCAACTATATCCCTCTTCATCCGCCTCCACCAGTAATGCTGTTTCAAGTCCCGATACATCTTCGCGGCACCCGGATGGATGGAATACCGCGAACTATGGGCCTCTGCTAGAATCAGCTCTCGAAGATCATCTACATTGGGCACACAGATACGGCCCTGCATCCTCATAATTCCATCATCCCCGATGGTAACATCCCGAGCATCACCACGCCGAACTCTATCCTGAAGGACAAGCAAATGAGGGTCGTCGAACTGACGCTCCCCGATGCGGTCAAATAGAGAAGACCGAGAAACCACACAAGCTAGAACCCGGCTGGGCTCCGAAAGATCCAGTCTAACCAACTGCCTGGCCAAAGCCTGAACATCCATCGCCATAGGCCTCTCCGAAGCCTGGTAGATATGCCAAACTCCCCAAACTCGCTGCCCGACGACTCAAGGCATCAGCAACCACATTAGCCTTGCCCGGATGATAGAGAATAGTAATATCATAGTCCTTCAGTAGTTCCAACCATCTCCTCTGACGCATATTCAGGTCCTTCTGCTTAAGCAAGTGCTGCAAGCTCCGGTGATCGGTGTAGATCTCAGAAGGAACCCCATATAAATAATGACGCCAAATTTTCAAGGCGTGAACGATGGCAGCTAGCTCCAAATCATGAACAGGGTAATTCTTCTCATGCACCTTCAGCTGTCTCGACGCGTAGGCAATCACCCTACCGTCCTGCATCAATACCGCACCGAGTCCAACTCGTGAGGCATCACAATATACAGTATAGGACCCCGAACCTGTAGGCAACATCAATATAGGGGCCGAAGTCAAAGCTGTCTTGAGCTTCTGAAAGCTCGCCTCACACTCGTCTGTCCACCGAAAAGGGGCACCCTTTTGGGTCAATCTAGTCATAGGTGCTGCAATCGAAGAGAACCCCTCTACGAAACGACGGTAGTAGCCCGCCAAACCAAGGAAGCTGCGAATCTCAGTAGCGGAGGAGGGTCTGGGCCAACTCTGCACGGCCTCCACCTTCCTCGGATCTACTCGAATACCATCACTCGACACCACGTGGCCCAAAAATGCCACCGAACTCAACCAAAATTCACATTTAGAGAACTTGGCATAAAGCTGCTTCTCCCTCAGAATCTGAAGCACTATCCTCAAATGTTGCTCGTGCTCTTCCCGGCTCCGAGAATATACTAGAATATCATCAATGAAGACAATCACGAACGAGTCCAGATAAGGCCTGAACACACTGTGCATCAAATGCATAAATGCTGCTGGAGCATTAGTCAACCCAAAAGACATCACGAGGAACTCATAGTGACCATACCGGGTCCCGAAGGCAGTCTTCGGGATATCTGGCTCCCGAATCTTCAGCTGGTGATACCCGGAGCGCAAATCAATCTTAGAAAACACATGTGCGCCCTGTAACTGGTCAAATAAATCATCAATACGGGGCAAAGGATACCGGTTCTTCACTGTAACCTTGTTCAGCTGACGATAGTCAATACACATATGCATAGAACCGTCCTTTTTCTTCACAAACAATACGGGAGCACCCCAAGGCGAAACATTGGGTCGAATAAAACCCTTGCCCAATAACTCCTGTAACTGATCCTTCAACTCCTTTAATTCGGGAGGAGCCATACGGTACGGTGGAATAGAAATGGGCTGAGTGCCCGGCAACAAGTCAATAGCAAAGTCAATGTCTCCTGTCAGGCGGCATGCCCGGAAGATCAGCTGGAAATACATCAGCAAAGTCACGTACCACATGAACAGAATCAATAGAGGGAGTGTCAATACTGACGTCCCGCACATAGGCAAGATAAGCAGCACACCCCTTCTCAACCATACGCTGAGCTCCGAGAAAAGAAATAACACGGCTAGGGGTGTGATCTAGAGTACCACTCCACTCAATACGTGGAATGCCTGGCATAGCCAGCGTCACGGTCTTGGCGTGACAATCAAGAATAGCATAATGGGGCGACAACCGGTCCATGCCCAGAATAATATCAAAATCGACCATCCCAAGCAGCAATAGATCCGCTCCTGGTCTCAAAATCACAAATGGTAATCAAACACGACCGATATACGCGGTCCACAACCAAAGAATCACCCACCGGAGTGGAAACATAAATGGGGGCACTCAAAGAATCCCGAGGCACACCCAAATGAGAAGCAAAGTAAGAAGACACATATGAAAAAGTGGAACCAGGGTCGAATAGAACCGATGCCTCCCTGTGACTAACCAGAATAATACCTGTGATAACAGAATCGGATGCAACAGCCGCAGCGCGATCAGGAATAGCATAGAATCTGGCCTGTCCCCCCTCTCGAGGGCGGCCTCTAGAACCCTGACCCCCGCCCCTGGCTGGCTGGGCAGGTGGAATAGCAGCTGGAGCTGGAATGATAGCCTGCTGACCCTGAGAGCCACGCTGATGCTGCGAAGGCTGGTGAGGTGCCCCCCTCCTACGCCTGGGGCACTCCCTCACCAGATGGCGAGTATCCCCGCACCCAAAGCAAGCTCTGGGAGGACACGGTGACTGTGACTGACCGGCCTCACCCCCACTAGCCTGACCTCTGGAAGGACCCCGCGCAGGAGGTGCACTGGAAACTGGGGGAGCATAATAAGGCTCCTGAGGTGCTGGAAGACCTGGAGTACTACCTGCTGCGGGCAATGCCGAGTGAACTGGACGACCGGAATAACCCCTACCAAAACGACCGGCTGCTGAAGTGCGGGCACCAGAGAAATGGCCCGACTCACGAGACCTCTTGCCCACTCTATCTCCCCGCTCTCTAGGGAGCATACTCTCGATCCTCCTGGCAATGCTAACTGCCTGCTGATAAGATATATCCGTCTCCAACTCTCTGGCCATGCTGGATCGGATAGGCGGAATCAGGCCCTCAATAAATCTCCGCACTCTCTCCCGAACCGTGGCTACCAAGGCCGGTGCATGCCTCGCTAGACGGGTGAACCTGATAGCATACTCCGATACGGACATGGAGCCCTGTCGCAACCGCTCAAACTCCGAGCGCCAAGAATCCCTAAGGCTCTGTGGAACAAACTCCCTCAAAAATAGATCCGAAAACTGCGTCCAAGTCAATGAAGCAGACTCCTCTGGACTATCCAACTCATACGTGCGCCACCAATCATAAGCGGCCCCGCGAAACTGAAAAGCAGTGAAGGAAACCCCGCTGGTCTCCACAATCCCCATAGTACGAAGGATACGATGACACTCCTCCAGAAAACCCAATGCATCATCTGTAGCCAACCCGCTGAACATCGGAGGATCATATTTCTTGAACCTCTCTAATCTACGTTGCTCGTCATCGGAGGCAGCTGGCCCACCGCCAGGCTATACTGGGGTGGCAGAAGGCATAGTAATAATCTTTGGAACCTGCCCGACGGGCACTCACTGCTCAGGTGTGGCGGATGCGAGAGCCTGGGCCCCTCCCCCGGTTTGAGATGTAGCTGCAACAAGAGGAAGCAGTCCTGCCTGGGCTAAAGTGGTATACATGCTCATGAACTGAGCCAGGGTCTCCTGTAGTGCCGGAGTAGTAGCAGTTGTAGTCGGTGTACCAGGTGCCTGCGCTCCAACCTGGTCTACCGGTGGCACCTCAGCGGCAGCGCGCGATGGTGCTGTGGCTGCACCTCGGGCGCGTCCTCGTCCTCTACCTCGGCCCCGGCCTCTGACGGCAGCAACAGGGGGCGCGGGTACCTGATCATCGCGGTTAGCTCGTGTCCTCACCATCTGTGAGAGAATAGAAAGCAATAGTTTAGATTTTTGATGCCAAAAATGTCGCACGACAAGGAATCCAAAAGAAATGAAGAGTTTCCTAAACAGTTACATAGCCCCTCGTAGATAAATACAGACGTCTCCGTATCGATCAGCGAGACTCTAAGTAACCGGTCCGTGTCCCGTGACTCCTATGAACCTAGAGCTCTGATACCAACTTGTCACGACCCTAGTTCACCAATTGTGAACATGTCGTGATGGCACCCAGTTCCCACGACTAGGTAAGCCTAACACGTTGCGGAATCTATAAATTATAATTTCTTAAATAAGAAACAGCGGAAAATAACATAAAGATATGTAATCCGTGCCACTTGGCACATACATCCGTCACACAATAAATAAACACTACCAAGATCCGGAACCCCACGGTAACACAGACTAAAGGGAAATACAACTGTGGCTCTATGTGTAAAGAGTATCTAACAACGAAATGAAGAAAAATGTCAACTAGTAATACTAGAATAGAAGGGAAGCCTCCGGATCCGCGGACGTAGCGGATCATACCTCGAAGTCTCCCAGAAAGCTGCAGAATCACCTAGTACGAGCCTGCTCTGATGTACCTGGATCTGCACAACAAAAATGTGCAGAAGAGTAGCATGAGTACACCACGGCGGTACTCAGTAAGTGCCAAGCCTAACCTCGATGGAGTAGTGACGAGGAAGGTCGGGGCCCTACCGAGAAATAATAAAAATAATGATAATAACACCTAACAGTACAAAATAGGAATAAGTCTGAAATAACAGCAAATGAAATAAATACTACAAGCCGTCTACAGTTAAGCTAACAAGAGAAATCACCTACCAATATCACGTCGGGTCTCTGGGAATCGAACCCACAGCCCTGGGTCTCCGGGAATCGAACCCGCAGTCCACAAGCACAGCCGATTAAGGAATCCACAGAGTGAATAATTATGCTTTTATAACTTCACCGAAAAATAGTGCCAATAATTAACAAGGAATTCAAATAAGGCGGTTAGGCAACTAAACAGTTAAGTGCTACCTAATCATGCTCTTCTAACCACTACCGGGTAAAATATCAAATTAACAACCAAAGACAGGGATATCGCTCATCGAACATTTCTGAATAAAATACGTGTTCATCAACCAGCGCATGTACACGCCCGTCACCTCGCGTACAAGGCTTTTAAACTATCACATAATATCCTAGGGGTGAAAATTCCCCCACACGAGGTTAGACAAGCCACTTACCTCAATTCCGGTACAAAACCGCTAAGTAATAACCCTCTTGCCACGAATGTCGGCCTCCACAAGTGTAGAATCTGATAAAAATCAATAGAATCACATCAAAATAGGCCAATTGGGCATTACCCAATCAAATTAACTCAAAATACACCAAAACACGATACGAACTTATTCCAATCATAAAAACACGTCTAACAACATCAAAACCCATAAATCACATCGATTCAAGCCTAAGTTTCTTCAAAACTTTCAAAACTAACATTCAATCCAAAACCCGGCCAAATGACGTCCAAATGTCCTGAAAATTTGCGGACATATCCAAAATCACATAATGAAGCTACAGAAATTGTCGGAATTCCATTCCGACCCCCGGATCAAAATCTCACCTATCGTTCGGATTCACCAAAATTTCAACCTTCGGCATTTCAAGCCTAATTGAGCTACGGACCTCCAATATATATTCCGAACGCGCTCCCAACCCCGAAATCGCCTAACGGAGCTAATGGAACCATCGGATTTCCGTTCCGAGATCGTCTTAACACTGTTCCGGCTATGGACCGTTTTCTAGTTTCAAAGCTCTTATTTGGGGACTAAGTGTCCCAAAATGCTCAAATTTTCGGAACCAACTCTCCCGGCAACCCACCATAGCAGAAATGAACTTAGGGGAACAGTTAAATTAGGGATAGGGGCGTAATTTTCTAAAACGACCGGTCGGGTCGTTACAGTCTAATTTGTTATACTACGCTTGAATCTGAGTTGTGAGTTGTTTAATTGAAATTCAACCATATTCAAATTTCTCTCTGAGTTTTGGTTAGATGATAAATGATTTCTGATTTGTGGCTATGTGTGCAAATTGATATAAAAGGCTATGTTTGTTATAAGTTCAAGTTTCAGACTACAATTAGTCTTATTATGCTTTAGGGGATATTGGTTATAACTGTAATAGATAAGTAATTAAATAATTGGCTAATTCTGAAAGTATGTTAATTATGTTAATTGTTTAGAAATCAAAATAACATAAAATGGTTACAATTGAAATAAGTAATAGAGTGGTCAGTATTGAAACTGGCCAACTTTGTGTTTCTTTAGGCTTAAATCTAAATGGCTAGTTCTGAAAATGGCCAATTTTGTAATAATAAGACTTAAATCTGAAACTGGCTAAGGTCTTAATCTAATTCTAAGTGGAAAGTGAATGATAATTGACTAATTTTGCAAATCCAAGTCCAAACACTGGACTGGCTAAAATTTAAAAGGTTTAGACTTAGGTAAATAAGCAAGCTAGTCTTGCAAATCAATTCTAATAGACAGTAATGAAAAGATTACCTCTTCAAAGAGGTCAAATTTGAAAAGAAATTAAAGTTCAAATCTGGCTAAGTCTTAAATGACTTATAAATACTGGCCAGTAGTCTAAAATTTAACATTTAGACCTTAGATAGGTCGGGTAAATAACAGTTGCCATTAAGGGTATAATAGGAATAGAAAATGGCATAATTATGGATTTAATAGAGCCTATAAGGACATTAAAGACATTTAGGCCTAGTATTTCTGCAATATTGTACAAAACTAAGGGTATAATAGACCAAAATAAAAGGCAAATCAGTGAATAACCTTAGCAAGTGAGGGTATACTAGTACAAAAACCCCAAATAGAATCAAATAGAACCTTCCAACACATGCTGGAAGGCAAATTCAAATCTGAAAAGGGTATTGAAGTGTAACAATCGAAACAATTCAAGGGAGGGAGTTAGAATTAACTTTTCAAATCCCCCCCCCCAAATTTCACCAATTCTACCTATAAATAGACCTTGTTAGAGCCCGGTTAAGGGCTGGATTTTTGAACAAAATTCAGAGATACACTAAATATAGATACATAAGGTAATTCTGCCTGGGTTAGTCGAAGCTATATTCTAAAACTGTAGAAAATCTCTTCCTGTTACTGGTTTTTCTATTGGTTTTCTGCTGGATATTGCTTTGCTGGTTCTGGGATTCATATTTGATCGTTGAATTAATTTGTGCTGTTGTGATTCCTTCTCTTCCATTGCTGTTGCATTACTCGTTGTGAACTACCTGCTTATTTCCTGCCTTCATCTCCCTTAGACTCATTGGTTTCTATTGCTGAATCAGGTACACAACTTGAATTCTTTGTAATTGCAGTTGGAATTGAAGTTGAAGAAATAAACAATCTATTTGCTACAAGTTCTGTTAATGTTTTTTTTCTGGATTTAGCTTTTGTAGTTAGTCGAAATTGTAATTTGGTAGGAAGTGTTGTATAATTGTCTCAAAAATGAGATACGGATAAACTGGGAACAATGTAATAGTGTAGTAAATAGCCTAGTCGCCTAGTTAATTAGAATAGGTTTAATCTGATATAAGGTAAATCTGCAAACGAGTAGATAATTAATGACATTAACATGCAGTAGCTAGCTTAATTCGGTAATTCTTAGTTTAATCTGAACATTGTTAGTAATAAATAAACACTTTGGTTAAATGATATTCTAGTATAAAGTCACATATCACATAGTATATATATAGTTTAATGCTTAATACCTTCAGTAGTTCTCAAAAATTTGCAAGTAATTGAGATTAGTATGATATCAAATAATAATGCTGAGTAGCTTTAGATGCAAAAGTAATTGGATTCAGTAGTTTAAATAGCTGTCAAACATGAGAACAAAAACAACCAGTTAATTAGATTTCATTCATACGAGACATTTAAAGTTTGAACTTATAATTGTAGTTCTGTATTTCATTTCTTCTCATTGAATAAAATAGTTTGAATTTCTATTAACTTCTGAATATTGATCCTCTGTGTACACAATGCGTTTTGATTTCTATTACCTTTTTCTGATTATGTCTGATCTGGGCCTAATAAGTTATGAAGGCCCAGAATTATATAAATGTGTTATTGGGCTTCTTCTGAATGTGTTTCAGCGTGTTCCTGGGTTTTTAGTACCCAGGAATGTTAATTGATATGTATCAAATGAAAGCCCAAAGTCCAGGACCCGTGTAAATAAAAATAAGGCCTAGACTTAAATTCTGAAAAAACAATGAATTAGGGGAAAAACCAAAAATAGCAAACAAAGTATATATATTAGGATCGGACTATAAAACTAAATTGTGACAAGCCTCGCATTGAAAACAAAACAGCGGGGCCACCAAATAAACGAATAAGTTATATAATTGATTCGGGAAGGTAGCTAGATAATTTCACAACCTTTCCAAAAGATTAAAGAAGCCGATAGATGATTTCGGCACGACTTAAAATATACTTTCCCTAATACGAGTGCACATTTGATGTGACTCAAATCGTAAATCCCGGCGAAGCCAAAATGTGTTAAAGGTCACAGGCATACTGGTTGCGGTGTGACTCGAAATACGCTTTCGCGACGTCGCAATTCGTAAAATATTCAAGACTAAATATGTACATATTGTTAAAAGGCATGTAATAAATCATATAAAACCAAGAATGACAGTTGAGCGACCGTGCTAAAACCACGAAATCCGGGAGTGCCTAACATCTTCTCCCGGGTTAACAGAATTCCGTATTTGAATTTCTCATTGCACAGACTGATAAAAACAGAGTCAATTTCCTCGGATTTGGGATTAACCGGTGACTTGGGACACCATTATTTTCCCAAATGACGACTCTGAAACTGTAAATAAAATCCCGAACCGATTGTCCTTTATTTAAAAACTCCTTCCTCGTTGTTATTATTTCCTTCCCGGGGTATTCATAATATCGAGGTATACCTTATTCTCTTGATCGGAGAATTAAATAAAAACGTAGTAAAAAGGGAAGTGTGACACACATAGCCTACCTTGACACCGCAATACACCATCCTCGCCGCTGATCAAAAATGCCAAAATCTTGTTATTCACAACAGCTTCCTTTATCTGAGCCAACGTTGGATCCTTAAACTGCTTTTCCTTGATTTCTGCCACCATTGACGATTCTACTCCATTATGCACCATAACATTTTCCTCGTCTGATGTTGAAATGCGAACCCCCAAACTGGCCAATTGGTAAACCTCATGAGCAGGGGTCTCTAATTCAACCCCAAATAAGCCAAACTACCCATGGATTTTTGACTAAGAGCGTCGGCCACCACGTTCTCCTTCCCCGGTTGGTTTAAAATGTTCATATCATAGTCATTGAGCAATTCTAACCATCGTCGTTGCCTCAGATTCACTTCTTTCTATTTGAACAAATACTAGAGACTCTTGTGGTCTGAAAACACATCTACATGAACCCCATAAAGATAGTGCCGCCATATTTTCAAAGCAAACACAACAGCTGCAAGCTCCAAATCATGCGTCGGATAATTCTTCTCGTGATTCTTGAGTTGCCTGGAAGCATAAGCTATAACCTTTCCGTGCTGCATCAATACACATCCCAAACCGACTCTGGAGGCGTCAAAATAAACCACAAATCCCTCTGTGCCTTCTGGCAAGGCCAATACTAGTGCCGAGGTCAACCTTGACTTCAATTCCTAGAAACTTTCCTCACATCGCCGGACCACTAGAACTTAACTACCTTTCGCGTCAATTTAGTCAACGGGGAGGCGAGGGTTGAGAATCCCTCCACAAACCTTCGATAGTACCCTGCCAAACCCAAGAAGCTACGAATCTCCGTCGGGGTCGTTGGTCTAGGCCAATCCTTCACTGTTGCAATCTTCTAAGAATCCACCTAAATCCCTTCACTGGAAACAACATGACCCAGAAAGGCTACAGACTCCAACCAAAATTCACATTTTGAAAACTTGGTGTACTATTAGTGCTGATGAAGGGTCTGCAATACTGCTCTAAGGTGAATGGCATGATCCTCCCTGCTCCGCGAGTAAATGAGGATGTCGTCAATGAATACAATCACAAAGGAATCTAGGAATGACTTGAAAACCCAATTCATAAGGTCCATGAAAGCTGTTGGGGCATTGGTTAGCCCAAAAGACATGAATAATAATTCAAAGTGACCATATCGAGTTCTAAAGGCGATCTTAGGAATATCATGCTCTCTGATCTTCAATTGGTGGTACCCGAACCGTAGATCAATTTTGGAGAAAAACTTTGCTCCTTGCAATTGGTCATACAAATCATCTACCCGAGGCAAAGGATATTTATTCTTGATGGTGACTTTGTTAAGCTGCCAATAATCAATGCACATTCGAAGTGACCCATCCTTCTTTCTGACAAAAAGGATCGGAGCACCC
Source organism: Nicotiana noctiflora (assembly GCA_032618575.1). NCBI lineage: Eukaryota > Viridiplantae > Streptophyta > Magnoliopsida > Solanales > Solanaceae > Nicotiana > Nicotiana noctiflora. The sequence continues at coordinate 34,994 of JASVEL010012164.1, forward strand.
CACGGCGACACACTCGGTCGTATGAACCCATTCTCTAATAAATCCCTCAGCTACTCTTTTAAATCCCTTAACTCTGCTAGCGCTATTCTGTATGGTGGAATGGATATTAGCTGAGTATCTGGCAATACAACAACCCCGAAATTAATCTCCCTATTTGGCGGGATCCCTGGAAGCTCATTCGGAAACACTTCAGGAAATTCATTCACAACTGGCATGGACTCGAGGGTAGACACATCTGAGGTGGTGTCCGTTACCCGGACCAAATTATAGATACACATCTTCTCAATCATTCTTGAAGCCTTAAGGTAGGAAATAAACCTACCCTTTGGCACCACACCATTTCCTTTCCATTCAATAACCAGCTCGTTAGGGAATTCGAGCCTCATGACTCTCGTCCGACAGTCAAGCTTGGCAAAGCACGAATAAAAGCCAGTCCATCCCCATGATTACATCAAAATCTACGATCCCAAGCTCAATAAGATCGGCCATGGTAACAAGACCACTCACCATAACAACATAATCCCTAAAAACTCGTGAGGCAGTAATAAAATCACCAACCGGAGTCGATACAGAGAACGACTCATGAAGCTGTTCGGGTTCTATCCCAAAATTTGAAGCAATAAATGGGGTGACATAAGACAAGGAGGACCCCGGATCGATAAGAGCATAACAATCAACAGCTTGAACAGACAAGATACCTATAACAACATCTGGAGAAGCCTCAGCACTCTAGCAGCCACTCAAAGCATAGAACCGGCTAAGTCCACCCCTACCACGAGCTCCACCCCTAGCTACACCACGCCCTGCTGGAGTTGGAGGACGTACTGATGATGTAGCAACTGGAGAGCCCGATGACTGGGCAGATCCCCTACCCATATCCTGACTGGGCACACGGTAGTCCCGCTGGATGTGAGCTCTCACCTCACACCTAAAGCATATCGGGATATCTAGATAGCAAGTCTTTGTATGAAATCTCCCACACTTGGGGCATGTGTTCGTCCCCTGCTGCTGAGACCTCCTACTATCTGTACTTGGCCTCGAATGCTGATAATCGTGCACAGATGGTGGTGCACTCGCTAAGTTCTGAACATATGACTGGGATGGCCCTAATGACCCTCTCCCTGGAACTAGTCTCCCTGAGTGACCCATTGACCGGGCCCTGCTGCTAGTCTCCCTTTCCGCACGAATCTTCAAATTCCTAGCCTTTGTGGCCTGAGCGAACCCCACAATCTTCCTATAATTCATATCTGAGTGCAAAGCTACTGTATCAGCCTCATTCACCACCAAAGGACTAAGGCTTTGAACAAATCGCCGAACTCGAGCATCCATGGTCGACACTAACTGAGGAGCATACTTGGACAATCTCACGAACTCCATGTGGTACTCCCAAACGCTCATACTGCCCTGTTTGAGAACCTCGAACTTAGTGGCACGGGCTTCCATTGTCTTAGCAGGCAAAATGTGGTCCATAAAGGCATATACAAACTCATCCCATCTAGTCGGACGTCTCCCTCCCTCACGGGAATCCTCCCACATCTCAAACCACGAACATGCTGCTCCTTTTAGCCTGTACGAAGCTCTATCCCCTCTATCTCTGCAGCCTTCATCACTCTAAGAGTCTTATATATTTCATCAAGGAAATCCTATGGATCGGCCTCTAGGTCTGTGCCTGAGAATTCTGGAGGGGCCAATCGCAAAAACTGGTGGACCCTAGAACCGAAGGAATCTCCCTGTCCGCTGGAGGATGCAGGGGCATCATGAGATCTCTGGGAAGGGGCGACCACTAACTGGGTCAACATATGGATGGATCCTCTAAGGTCCCCATCAGAAACACCAGAACCGGAAGCTGGAACTATATCATAATCAGGAATACTGGTAGGAGGGATGGTGGCACCCTCTGCCGCAGCCGAAACAGGGACACTTGGGTTTGGAATAGATGGACCGGGCAGATTCAAGATTGCTGAGTCATTCTCACCCACGATATTGGGCACATGATTCGCAGCCACACTTGGGGTAGCATAGGCCCCAAGGTCGAGTCTAGCTTTCTTCTTAGGTGCCATATTCTGAAATTCTTTTGAACAAGGCACGAATTAGACATAAATACTTCCACTTTTCACTTTACCGCACTATATAGAATAACAAAGAAATGGGTAAATTCCTAAATGTCTGTGCAGCCCCCTACTTATAGATGTGGTCGACAACACGCCAATAAGAAGGGCACTACTATACACGGCTCTGAGACATCCTAGGACACTTTAAAACCTTAGGCTCTGATACCAAGTTTGTCACGTCCCAAATCGAGGGACATGACCGGCGCCTGACCGGGTAGCCCTAGTCAAGCGGACCTGGGTGCTTTTCCTAACCCACTTGTTACCCCTGTATTTTTCATTACTTATAAACCTAAGAATTAACCAATTTATAATTGAAATCACACTTTTACAAACATAACAACACACTTAGTTTCTCAACAAGTTTAAAATTTGCAATGCCCGACATATATTTACATAAGACCATGATCCTACATTTTACTGTCTACGGAGCCTCTACGATATAACAAGATGATGAAATACATGCCGGAAACAAGGCTCCGGCTATACCTTACACAAAAATCAAAATAAGACTCCAAAATGGAAGTGGCATGAGCCACGTAGGGCCCCGAGAGGAAATGGGCTCACCAAAACGGCCAGTGGAAGATGAAGAGTGCTACTGCCAATGAGCTGAATTACATGCTATGGATCCACCTACAATCATAACATGAATGTAGCACTCCTGACAAAAGGGATATCAGTACACTGGAATTGTACTGGTATGTATGGACAAGCTTTGTCCCAAGTAAACTCAAGCCATAAACAAATAAGTCACGATAATAAAACAACCAATAGATACACCAAGAAATAATGAAGCGAGCTAAACACGTTCTCACACTTACTTTGTTTCAAGTATTCCTCAACCCATGTACAAATAGAGATCAACAAAGAAGGAAACAACCAAACACACACGGGAAGCACAATCAAGTCAAACAAAGGAGCAATCAGTGCCCTATAGGTTGCATACTCTCCTACCATCTCCTTTCACAATTTAACATCAATGATTTCACAATTGTATTCATATCAATTTCAATAGCGATTTCGATCGCTTCCACCCATATTACCCCAGCCACCCTTATCAACCCACACCTTATTACTTCGTATTGCGGCGCGCAACCTGATCCCACCGTACAGTTTCAAATCATAAAAATCACAACAATCACAAACAACAACAAAAACACGGCACAAAGATCACAAACAAGGGCAATAAGCAACTTACAAATTTGTTCATGTTTGCCAATTACTTTTCAAGCCAGTACTACAACAATGTTACAATGTTTCCATATCCAAGAGTACCAATCCTATTATGTTCGACAGTTTATAAACAATTCGAGTTGTTCCATTAATTGCCCACAAGAGCCAAGTATGCCATTACTACCATTGTCCCAATTTTACCATTTGCAATTTCCTTTTTCATCAGTCGGTTTACGTCATACCACACAACACATGGTTAAACCAATTGAACACCCAATAACTTAATCATAAGAATTACACAATAATTCACATAGTTATCACATACTTAAATAATTTGTACACGGAAGGGCGATTTCACAAGGAAAAAAGTTAGCCATACATACCTGGAGTCGAATTCCCTTTCTTTTATCTCCTACTTCAAATTCACCCAAGTTGTCTTATATTGCCAACTCCATTTTTACAAATTCTTGCTTCTATCCACTTCTTTTACTAAATTTCAAGTTTAAAGAATATACAAGAGTGTTTAATTTCCATTTTTCAAAAGCTAATGCATGAAAATCTTCGTTTCCCTTTAAAAACTGAAAATCAAGGAAAAATGGCAAGGGTTTTTACCTTTAGAATTTGGGGAAGAAGACACTTGCCCTAGGATTTTCGGTCCAAGTGATTAGAAAACAATCCTTGAATATGTTAGGTTTCTCTCTCAAGAATCTCTCCTCCCTCTCTCTCTTATTTTGCTCAGAAAATATGAAGAAATAAAGAGTTGGGGTGTTTTATTAAAGAAAAGGTTGGGTTAAAATTTTAGAAAAATCAGGGCCGAGTCAAATCTGCGGTCGCATCTGCGATCGCAGAATTAACATGCGGTCCGCATAATAGACCACCGAATTTCTCCCAAAAATCACATGTTCTATTACGATATGTGACAAGAATGCGGTCTGCTTTCGTGTTCTGCGGTCACATAATGCACCACAGAATTGACCCTGAAAAATACTTAAGGAATTATGCGATGGTTTTGCAGTCCGCATTTTTGTTATGCGATCACATATTTGACCGCATTTTCAAAACCAATTTTGGAAGATCTTCTGTTACACTCTGCGGTAGGGATGCAGTTCGCATAGCAGATCTGCGATTGCATTCTTGACCGCAGAAATGACATTTTCTGGAAACATTTATTCTTCCCAACACAATATTCGGACCTTGACACCACTAGCTACTAGGTTTTAAGCACAAAATTTCGGGGCCTTACACCTGCGGTAACGATGAGATACTAATGGCTTATTTTAGACAAAGCCTTAGTTGATTGGCCCTAGAGTGGTACACAAGGCAAGACCATGCTAGATAGTTTATTTGGGATGATCTCGCCCAAGAATTTGCTAATCATTTCCAATACAACCCGGAGCTTTTTCCCGACAGGATTTCATTGACAAAGATAGAGAAGCAGCCAGGTGAGAGCTTCCGAGAATACGGTTGCAGGTGGAGAGAGCAAGCTGCCCGAGTAAATCCACCCATGAAGGAAGGAGAAATGGTGGAATACTTCTTATAAGCTCTAGAGCCTACATACTACGAGCACTTAGTATCAGTTGTCAGGAAAACATTTAATGAAATCGTCAAGATGGGGAGCATGGTTGAAGAGGGTTTAAAATCTAACAAGATTATAAGCTATTCAGCAATAAAAGCCACAACCCAAGCAATTCAAACAGGCACCGGAAGAGCCCTTGGGAAAAAGAAGAAAGAAGAGGTGGCCGTTGTAGAAGGAAGATCATGGTCCAGGAATACTAATCCTTACTATCATCAACCTCGCCCACATCATCAGCCTTACTCACCAGCACCATATGGCCCACCACAACACTACTACCCTCCCCCTGTTCCACAATTTTAAGTGCACCATGCTCAAACCTACCCACCACCGCAAACGCCATGGCGTGCACCCGCACCTCATAAAGCATACCACACTCAGAATACATATCCACCATCCAATGCATATAAAAACTGTGGTGGAATAGGCTTCCGTCCTAATCCCAGTGTCAGGAATGATCGGCTGCAAAAGAAGAAAACTTTTACTCCATTAGGAGAATCATACACGAGTCTATTTCACAGACTGAGGTAGCTTAGAATTATAAACCCCATTGAGTCCAAAATCCCTAACCCACCACCAAGGAACCTGGACCAGTCTGTTAGTTGTGAGTACTATTCAGAAGCTCCAGGACATGACACAGAGAAGTTTTGGCATCTGAAAACTGCAATTCAGGAGCTTATTGATTCAAGAAGAATTGATGTTCTGGCTCCCGAAGCTCCCAATATTACCCCTACCTGTTCATCAAGAAGCTCATATGATAGAGTAGATGCAAAAAGGAGATTGCAAAAATCCTTCTCAAACTGTAATGATGATTAAAGAAAGCGAAAGCAAGGTAGAGGAGAAAGCAATGGGTGAGAAAGTAGTAATTACGGTCAAACAAGTGGTGAATTAGCCAGTGGTGGTAACAAAGCCCGAGCCATTGAAGGTGATAGTTCCGGGAGCAAATGTAAAACCTGTGTTGACTGTGAAAGGGGACCAAATAGAGCCGGTCATTATCAAACCAGTTACTTAATTGGCCATTGCAAATGCTAAAGCTATGCCATGGAATTACAACAAAGGGACCGTCAAATATCGAGCGGAAGAGGTCAAAGATGAAATTTGTGAAATTCACAGATTGACGAGGTCGGGGAGGTGCTTTGCTCCCAAATAATTAAGAAAAGCAAAACTCACCAAATATAATCCGGCTACTATGAAGAAGCTGTTACTGAGGAGGAGGCCAAGGAATTATTGAGGAAAATGAAAGAGCAGGACTACTCGATAGTAGAACATTTAAGAAAGACGCCAGCACAAATATCTCTATTGTCCCTGCTGATTCACTCAGATGAACATCGTAGCACATTAATGAAAATATTTAATGAGGCTCATGTGCCTGAGAAGATTACAGTAAGTCATCTTGAAAATTTCGCAAATAAAATCTTTGAGGTGAATAGGGTGACATTCTCAGATAATGAACTGCCGATAGAAGGAACAGAGCATAACAGAGCTTTGTATCTTACTGTGAAATGTGAATATTCGATAGTGACCCGTGTGCTGATTGATAACGGGTTGAGTGCCAACATGTAAGGCCCCGAAATTTTTTTTCGAGTTATTTAAGATTTCGTCGTGCTAATGTAGGCTAAATTATTTTATCTCGTATGCAAATAAGGATTTAAAATATTATGGATATCAATTAGATATGTTAATAAGGGTATAAGTCTTATTATAAGTTATTTGGGGTCTAAGGAGAGGCCTAAGTCTAATCCAAGATGGAAAATTGCATATTAGACAAAATCTGTAAAAGAGTGCGCACAAGACCTCACTTTGAACGATCATATCTCCAGTTATATAAGGATTTGTGTGAGTATTAACCTATCAAATTAAAACCTTTTGAGTCTAGTTTCCAACGCAACAAACCGTTCGTCATTTGGGGGTGTATACATAATGTTATGATCATTTTACTCGTCAGGTGTCAGATGCGCGAAATGCTGCGCGAAATGAACTTCGCGCACACTTCGCGCATCTGAGGCATAATGCTTAGGAAAATGCGCGAAGTAATGCGCGAAGCTTGCACACTTCGCGCATCTGGGCAACATTTCACGCACCGGGATAGTTTTAATACCCCAAAGACCGGTCTAGAGTGTTCCCAACTCATTTTTGGGGTTTTGACTTGCTCTCTCAAGAGGGTTTCATCCCAAACTTCATCCTTATGATCTAAGGTAAGATTTTTATAGTTCTTTGAGTAATTTCTACCCCTTAAACACTTATACTAACAAGGATTAATCTTCAAAATCCTAAGATTTTCCTTCTAATTCTTGAATTCTTCAAGAAAACCTCAAGTGGAGATTCTTAAAATTCTTACTACAAGAGGTATGTTTATCATCTCCAACTACTCTATGGTGATTATTTATGTAAGATACATACATTAGAACTCATGGGAGGGTGATTGGGAGCCATGGGTTCCTAACCTAGGTTATGTTAGTATTGTAGAGGTTGTGAAATGTATTATTGAGGTATGTTTCTTTGTATGGTAGTGTTATGTATGCATGCTTGTGCAAATAGAGTTGGGGGAAAATTGATGAACATAAATAGGTAAAGATTGGGTTTTGGAATGAAGGGAAATATTGTAAAAGAGTATTAAAAATCAAGTCGCCCAACTAGTGTTTGATAAAATGTTGCAAGGAGCCGAAACCATAAATGTCTTCCTAAATTATGTTTAATTTTGCTATGTTTCAAGTAGGTTGGGATTGCTAGAATTTCCGAAATGTCGTAGTAACTTAAGGAAAGCTTAAACGAGGTATGTATGGCTAATTTTGATTCTTGTAAAATCGCCCAAATGTGTGAGAATTGTTTTTGGCATGTGTTAATTTGAGAAATTGTATGAAATTCTTTGATTTCATTGTTGGGTATTCAATTGATGTTGAACTACATGTGGTGTGTTATGAAATATGAGTTGAAGGATAACAAGGGAACTAGAATTGGTAAAGAACTGATAACAAATTGTTGTGGTGGCATATAAGGTTCTTGTGGAAGAGATGAAACATTTGAACTGTGGTAAATTGTGGAACATACTTATATGGGCACTCTCGAATATGGAAACATGGTAATTTGGCTGTGAATTCAGTTTGAAAAATATTTGAGAATATGAACCGAATTGTAAGTTGCTTATTTGAACTTGTTGTAATTTGGTGTAGTGCCTTATTTGCTGTTTGTAATTGTTGTGATTGAAACTGTACGGTGGGATCGGGTTGCATATAGCAACATGAAGTAATAAGGTGTGGGTTGGGGTGATAAGGGTGTCCGAGGTAATAAGGGTGGACGAGGTAATAAGGATGGAAAGCGATCGAAATCGCTATGGAAATTGATATAAAATCTTTGTTGTGTAATTGTGAAAGGAGACAGCAGGAGAGTTTGCAACCTGTGGGGCACTGATTGCCCCTTTGTTTGACTACTTGTGTTTTTTGTGATTGATTGGTTGTTGTTCTCCTTGTTGATCTTGAAACGTGCCTTGTGTTGAGAAGTATTATTAGAAATGAGGAAGATGTGAAAAACATGGTTGGCTGGCTTATTGAGTCTTGGTGTAATTTATTGGCTATCTTTTCATCGTGATTCTTGTTTAACGGCTTGAGTTTACTTGGGACAAAGTTTGTCCATACATACCAGTACAATTCTAGTATACCGACGTCCCTTTTGCCGGGGACGCTACATTCGTATTATGATTGTAGGTGGATCAGTAGCATGCACTTCAGCTCATCGGCAGTAGTATCCTTCATCTTCCACTACCCGTTTTGGTGAGCCCCTTTCTTCCTCGGGGCACTATGTGGCTCATGCCACTTTTATTTTAGACTTTATTTTGGATTTTGTAAGGTATAGCCGGGGCCTTGTTACCGGCAAGTATTGTATTCCCTTTTGTATCCTAGAGGCTCCGTAGACATGTAAACTGTGGGAGTCCAGTCTTATGTACATATTATGTCGGGCGTTGTAAAAACTGTAAACTTGTTAATGAGTCACTCGCATGGTTATGTTTGTACATTGTGAAATCAGTTATAAATGGGTAAGATATGTGGTTTATGAGAAATAATCAATGTAGGGGTAACGCGTGGGAATTAAAGGCACCCAGGTCCGCTTGACTGGGGCTACCCGGTCAGGCGCCGGTCATGTCCCTCGATTTGGGGCGTGACAAACTTGGTATCAGAGCCTAAGGTTTTAAAGTGTCCTAGGATGTCTCGGAGCCGTGTCTAGTAGTGCCCTTCTTATCGATGTGTTGTCGACCACATCATATAAGTAGGGGGCTGCACGGACATTTAGGAATTCACCCATTTCTTTGTTAATCCATATCGTGCGGTAAAGTGCATAGTCGAAGTATTAATGTCTAATTCGCACCTTGTTCCAAAATTTTCAGTATATGGCGCCTAAGAAGAAGGCTAGACTCGGCCTTGGGGCCAATGTCGGCCCAAGTGTGGCTGCAAATCATGTACCCGATGCCGTGGGAGAGAATGACCCACCAGTCCTGAATTTGCCTGCACCATCTGTTCAAAACCTAAGTGTCCCTATTCCAGCTGCGGCAGAGGATGCCTCCATCCCTCCTGCCAGTGTTCCTGACTCTGATACAGTTCCACTTTCTGGTTCCGGTATCTCTAATGAGGATCTTAGGGGAGCCATTCATATGTTAACACAGTTAGTGGCCACCCAGGCCCAGAGAACCCATGATGGCCCTGCATCCTCCAGCGGGCAGGGAGATTCCTCCGGCTCTAGAGTCCACCAATTCTTGCGGTTGGCCCCTCCAGAATTCTCAGGCACCGACCCAGAGGCTGACCCACAGGAGTTTCTTGATGAAATATACAAGACCCTCAGAGTGATGAAGGCTACAGATATAGAGGGGGTAGAGTTGGCCTCATACAGGCTGAAGGGAGCGGCACGTTCATGGTTCGAGATGTGGGAGGATTCCCGTGAGGAGGGGAGCCCTCCGGCCATATGAGATGATTTCGTAGATGCTTTCATGGACCACTTCATGCCTGCCGAGATAATGGTAGCCCGTGCCACTGAGTTCGAGGTCCTTAAACAGGGCAGTATGAGCATTTGGGAATATCACATGGAGTTCGTGAGGTTGTCCAAGTATGCTCCTCATTTAGTGTCGACCATGGATGCCCGAGTTTGACGGTTTATTCATGGCCTTAGCCCTTTGGTAGTGAATGAGGCTGCCACAGCAGCTTTGCACTCAGACATGAACTATGGGAGGATTGTGGGATTTGATCAGGTCACAGATGCTAGAAAGATAAAGATTCGTACGGAGAGAGAGAGTAGCAGTAGGGCCCGGTCAATGGGTCGTTCAGGGAACTCACTTCCAGGGAGAGGGTCATCAGCTTCCCAGTCATATGCTCAGTCCTCTGCGAGTGCACCGCCATCTATGCACAATCATCAGCAGGGCAGTCATTCGAGACCAGGTTCAGACAGCAGGAGGTCTCGTCAGTCTGGTCGTCCTAGGGTGAGGTCCCAGCAGCAGGGGGGACCTACATGCCCCAAGTGTGGGAGATTTCATATAGAGACCTACTACCTTGACATCCCGGTATGCTTTAGGTGCGGAGCGAGAGGTCACATTCAGCGGGACTGTCGTGCACCCGGTCATGGTATGGGTAGGGGATCTGCTCAAACATCTGGTTCTTCGGCTGCTACATCATTAGTGCTTCCTCCAGCATTAGCAGGGCGTGGTGCAGCTAGCGGTGGAGCTCATGGTAGGGGTGGACCTAGCCGATTCTATGTGTCGAGTGGCCGCCAGAGTGCTGAGGCTTCTCCAGATGTTGCCACAGGTATCTTGTCTGTTCAGAATATTGATTGCTATGCCTTCATTTATCCGGGGTCTTCCTTGTCTTATGTTACCCCATTCATTGCTTCAAGTTTTGGGGTAGAACCCGAATAGCTTCATGAGCCATTCTCTGTATCGACTCCGGTTGGTGATTCTATTACGGCCTCACGAGTCTATAGGAATTGTGTTGTTACGGTGAGTGGTCGTGTTACCACAACCGATCTCATTGAGCTTGGGATGGTAGATTTTGATGTAATTATGGGGATGGATTGGCTCTATTCGTGCTTTGCCAAGCTTGACTGTCGGACGAGAGTCATGAGGCTCGAGTTCCCTAACGAGCCGGTTATTGAATGGAGAGGAAATGGTGTAGTGCCAAGGGGTAGGTTTATTTCCTACCTCAAGGCTTCGAAGATGATTAAGAAGGGGTGTATTTATCATTTGGTCCGGGTGACGGACACCACCTCAGATGTTCCTACCCTCGAGTCTGTGCCAATTGTAAATGAATTTCCCGAGGTGTTTCCGGATGAGCTTCTAGGGATCCCGCCAGATAGAGAGATCTATTTCGGGATTGATGTATTGTCGGATACTCAGCCAATATCTATTCCACCATACAGAATGGCGCCAGCAGAGTTAAGGGAGCTAAAGGAGCAGCTGAGGGATTTATTAGAGAAATGGTTCATACGACCGAGTGTGTCGCCGTGGGGTGCTCCGGTTCTTTTTGTCAGAAAGAAGGATGGATCATTTCGAATGTGTATTGATTATCGGTAGCTCAACAAAGTCACCATCAAGAACAAATATCCTTTGCCTCAGGTAGATGATTTGTTTGACCAATTGCAAGGAGCAAGGTTCTTCTCTAAAATTGATCTACGGTCCGGGTACCACCAATTGAAGATCAGAGAGCAGGACATTCCTAAGACCGCCTTCAGAACTCGCTATGGTCACTTCGAGTTCTTGGTCATGTCTTTTGGGCTAACCAATGCCCCAGCAGCTTTCATGGACCTTATGAATCGCGTTTTCAAGCCATTCCTAGATTCCTTTGTAATTGTATTCATTGATGACATCCTCATCTACTCTCGGAGCAGAGAAGATCATGCCATTCACCTCAGAGCAGCATTGCAGACCCTTCTTCAGCATCAATTGTATGCCGAGTTCTCAAAGTGTGAGTTTTGGTTGGAATCCGTAGCCTTTCTAGGGCATGTCATTTCTAGTAAAGGGATTTAGGTGGATCCTCAGAAGATTGCAGCAGTGAAAGATTGGCCTAGACCCACGACCCCGACAGAGATTCGTAGTTTCTTGGGTTTGGCAGGGTACTATCGGAGGTTTGTGGAGGGATTTTCAACCTCGCCTCCCCATTGACTAAATTGACGCAGAAGGCAGTTAAGTTCTAGTGGTCCGATGCATGTGAGAAAAGTTTCCAAGAATTGAAGTCAAGATTGACCTCGACACCAGTATTGACCTTGCCAGAAGGCACATGTGGTTTTGTGGTTTATTGTGATGCCTCCAGGGTTGGTTTGGGATGTGTATTGATGCAGCACGGGAAAGTCATAGCTTACGCTTCCAGGCAACTCAAGAATCATGAGAAGAATTATCCGACGCATGATTTGGAGCTTGCATCAGTTGTGTTTGCTTTGAAAATATGGCGGCACTATATTTATGGAGTTCATGTAGATATGTTTTCAGACCACAAGAGCCTCCAATATTTGTTCAAGCAGAAGGAGCTGAATTTGAGACAGCGGCGGTGGTTAGAATTTCTCAATGACTATGATATGAACATATTGTACCATCCAGGGAAGGCTAATGTGGTAGCCGATGCTCTTAGTTGAAAATCCATGGGTAGTTTGGCTTATTTGGGTGTGGATCAGAGACCCTTGGCTTGGGAGGTTTACCAATTGGCCAGTTTGGGGGTTCCTATCTCGATGTCAGACGAGGGGAATGTTTTGGTTCATAATGGAGCGGAATCATCATTGGTTGCGGAAATCAAGGAAAAACAGTTTATTGATCCAGCATTGGTTCGGTGAAGGAAGCAATTATGAATAACAAGACCTCAGCATTTGTACTCTGCAACGAGGATGGCGTATTGCGGTGCCAAGATAGGCTGTGTGTTCCGTATGTGGACGAGCTTCGGGAAAGGGTAATGGCAGAGGCTCATATTTCCATGTATTCGGTACACCCAGGTTCCACGAAAATGTATCATGACATTAAGGAGATTTATTGGTGGAACCGTATGAAAAGGGATGTAGCAAGCTTTGTAGCTAAATGTCCGAACTGTCAACAAGTGAAGGCCGAGCATCAACGGCCCAGTGGATTAACTCAGCTTATAGAAATACCAAGGTGGAAATGGGAGATGATCAATATGGATTTTGTGGTGGGGTTACCTCGCACTCAGCGTAAGTTAGACTCAATATGGGTGATAGTGGATCGACTTACCAAATCAGCTCACTTCTTGCTAGTCAAGTCCACTGATACTGCGGAGCAATATGCAAAGTTATATATCAATGAGATAGTAAGGCTTCATGGCACTTCACTTTCTATTATCTCAGATCGCGGGGCTCAGTTCACGGCAAATTTTTGGAAGAAGTTTCAACAAGGTTTGGGAACTCAGGTGAATCTCAGCACAGCCTTCCATCCGCAGACCGATGGTCAGGCCGAGCGGACTGTTCAGACGCTTGAAGATATGTTACGGGCTTGTGTCATAGATTTCAAAGGTAATTGGGATGAACACTTACCACTGATAGAATTTGCTTATAATAATAGCTTTCATGCTAGCATTTAGATGGCCCCATTTGAGGCATTGTACGGGAGAATGTGTAGGTCGCCAATCGGGTGGTTTGAGGTAGGTGAAGCGGAATTGCTAGGGCCAGATCTGGTGTATGAAGCTATGGAAAAAGTTAAGGTTATTCAAGAGAGGTTGAAAACCGCACAGAGTCGCCAAAAATCCTATGCAGACATTCGTCGAAGAGATTTGGAGTTTCAAGTCGATGATTGGGTGTGCTTGAGGGTATCTCCTATGAAGGGAGTCATGCGATTCGGATAGAAAGGGAAATTGAGTCCTAGGTATGTTGGGCCATATCGGATCGTTCAAAGAATCGGGCAAGTTGCTTATAGGCTGGCGTTGCCTCCTAAAATGTCATCAGTGCACCCTGTGTTCCATGTGTCCATGTTGAAGAAAGTGATTGGAGATCCATCCACCATCATGCCGGTCGAGGCTATTGAGGTTAATGAGGATTTGTCATATGAAGAAGTTCCGGTTTCCATCCTTGATAGGCAAGTTCGTAAGTTGAGAAATAAGGAAGTTGCCATCTGTTAAAGCATTGTGGCGAAGTCAACAAGTTGAGGAGGCCACATGGGAGGCAGAAAAAGAGATGAAGGAAAAGTACCCCCATTTGTTTGATCAAGCTTAGAAGAAATTAGCGATCCTTCTACTCCTAGTAACTATTGTCTTGTCCAAGTTGTTTCCCTCTTAGTGTTAGTAAAGTTTCCTTTATTTGGTAATGAGTTGTATGTGTTTTTACCTTGGGTCACTTATACCTTTCTTGATAAATGGAAGCCTTATAAAGATTCATGTGTTAAATAAACAACTAATAGTAAGTGTAGATTGATAATGGTTTGTTTATGTGTACATGGTGTATTGAGACGGTTAAATAAGGTAAGGACTCATTGAATTAGCTAGTTTATGCGCAAATGTAACAAATGTGATAAATTATGTGCAATCGTTGAGGTAAGAAAGTGTATACAAGCTATGGAAAGTGTTGTAATTGTGTATTGTTGTTTGGTAATGTATTTCGGGGGCTCTCTAACAGGTGGATATGTCCATATTACAAAGAAAATTCTGGCGAAATTTTCGGAAATTTATGGAGTTAGCCAAATTCGTGGCTATTGATATATTTTATGATGTGAACAAACTGAAGTTACATAAGGAAGGCTAGTGAATGGACCTCAATCCTCATTCGAGGACGAATGATCCTAAGGGGGGGGGGGAGAATGTAAGGCCCCGGAAATGTTTTTCGAGTTATTTCAGATTTCGTCGTGCTAATGTAGGCTAAATTATTTTATCTCGTGTTCAAACAAGGATTTAAAATATTATGGATATCAATTAGATATGTTAATAAGGGTATAAGACTTATTATAAGTGATTTGGGGTCTAAGGAGAGGCCTAAGTCTAATCCAAGATGGAAAATTGCATAGACGATATCTGTAAAAGAGTGCCCACACGACCTCACTTTGAACGATCATATATCCCGTTATATAAGGAGTTGTGTGAGGATCAACCTATCAAATAAAAGCTCTTTGAGTCTAGATTTCAACGCAACAAACCTTTCATCATTTGGAGGTGTATACAGAAAGTTATGATCATGTTACTCTTCAGGTGTCAGATGCGCGAAATCCTGCGCGAAATGAACTTCGCGCACACTTCGTGCATCTGAGGCAGAATACTTAGGATAATGCACCAAGTAATGCGCGAAGCTTGCACACTTCGCGCATCTTGGCAATATTTTACGCACTGGGATAGTTTTAATACCCCAAAGACCGGTCTAGAGTGTTCCCAACTCAGTTTTGGGGTTTTGACTTGCTCTCTCAAGAGGGTTTCATCCCAAACTTCATCCCTATGATCTAAGGTAAGATTTTTATAGTTCTTTGAGTAATTTCTACCCCTTAAACTCTTATACTAACAAGGATTAATCTTCAAAATCCTTAGATTTTCCTTCTAATTCTTGAATTCTTCAAGAACACCTCAAGTGGAGATTCTTAAAATTCTTACTACAAGAGGTATGTTTATCATCTCCAACTACTCTATGGTGATTATTTATGTAAGATACATACATTAGAACTCATGGGAGGGTGATTGGGAGCCATGGGTTCCTAACCTAGGTTATGTTAGTATTGTAGAGGTTGTGAAATGTATTATTGAGGTATGATTCTTTGTATGGTAGTGTTATGTATGCATGCTTGTGCAAATAGAGTTGGGGGAAAATTGATGAACATAAATAGGTAAAGATTGGGTTTTGGAATGAAGGGAAATATTGTAAAAGAGTATTAAAAATCAAGTCGCCTAACTAGTGTTTGATAAAATGTTGCAAGGAGCTGAAACCATAAATGTCTTCCTAAATTATGTTTAATTTTGCTATGTTTCAAGTAGGTTGGGATTGCTAGAATTTTCGAAACGTCATAGTAACTTAAGGAAAGCTTAAACGAGGTATGTATGGCTAATTTTGATTCTTGTAAAATCGCCCAAATGTGTGAGAATTGTTTTTGGCATGTGTTAATTTGAGAAATTGTATGAAATTCTTTGATTTCATTGTTGGGTATTCAATTGATGTTGAACTACATGTGGTGTGTTATGAAATATGAGTTGAAGGATAACAAAGGAACTAGAATTGGTAAAGAACTGATAACAAATTGTTGTGGTGGCATATATGGCTTCTTGTGGAAGAGATGAAACATTTGAACTGTGGTAAATTGTTGAACATACTTATGTAGGCACTCTCGAATATGAAAACATGGTAATTTGGCTGTGAATTCAGTTTGAAAAATATTTGAGAATATGAACCGAATTGTAAGTTGCTTATTTGAACTTGTTGTAATTTGGTGTAGTGCCTTATTTGCTGTATGTAATTATTGTGATTGAAACTGTACGGTGGGATCGGGTTGCGCGCCGCAACATGAAGTAATAAGGTGTGGGTTGGGGTGATAAGGGTGGCTGAGGTAATAAGTGTGGACGAGGTAATAAGGATGGAAAGCAATCGAAATCGCTATTGAAATTGATATAAAATCATTGATGAGAAATTGTGAAAGGAGACAGCAGGAGAGTTTGCAACTTGTGGGGCACTGATTGCCCCTTTGTTTGACTACTTGTGTTTTTTGTGATTGATTGGTTGTTGTTCTCCTTATTCATCTTGAAACGTGCCTTGTGTTGAGAAGTATTATTTGAAATGAGGAAGATGTGAAAAACATGGTTGGCTGGCTTATTGAGTCTTGGTGTAATTTATTTGCTATCTTATCATCATGATTCTTGTTTAACGGCTTGAGTTTACTTGGGACAAAGTTTGTCCATACATACCAGTACAATTCTAGTGTACTGACGTCCCTTTTGCCGGGGACGCTACATTCGTGTTATGATTGTAGGTGGATCAGTAGCAGGCACTTCAGCTCATCGGCAGTAGTATCCTTCATCTTCCACTGCCCGTTTTGGTGAGCCCCTTTCTTCCTCGGGGCACTATGTGGCTCATGCCACTTTTATTTTAGACTTTATTTTGGATTTTATAAGGTATAGCCAGGGCCTTGTTACCTGCAAGTATTGTATTCCCTTTTGTATCCTAGAGGCTCCGTAGACATGTAAACTGTGGGAGTCCAGTCTTATGTACATATTATGTCGGGCGTTGTAAAAACTGTAAACTTGTTAATGAGTCATTTGCATGGTTATGTTTGTACATTGTGAAATCAGTTATAAATGGGTAAGATATGTGGTTTATGAGAAATAATCAATGTAGGGGTAACGCGTGGGAATGAAAGGCACCCAGGTCCGCTTGACTGGGGCTACCCGGTCAGGCGCCGGTCATGTCCCTCGATTTGGGGCGTGACACAACATATGCCCTTTGTCTACTTTGGGAAGATCAAGATTGATAATGAGAGAATCTATAAGAATAAAATTTGGGTGTGTGGATTCGACGGAGGAGGAAAGAATACTATTGGAGACATTGTGCTAAACTTACCATCGGATTGGAAGAGTTTACAATGGAATTTCAAGTCTTGGATGTTGCTATATCCTATGATCTCTTACTAGGTCAATCATGGATTCATGCGGCGAAGGCTGTGCCATCCTCACTCCATTAGATGGTAAAGTTCGACTGGGACTATCGACATGTAGTGATCCATAGCAAAGATAATTCTTGCAACACTATCACTCCTTTTGAATAGGTTGAGGGCAATAAAGGCCCCTGGGTGTACCAATGGTAGATACTATATCAGTCGCTAAAGTTCCTGAGGGAGAGCATGTTCTGATGCAAAAAATAGCTTCCGCATCAATTATGGTTGCCACAAAGATGTAGAAAAATGGGTTTCTCCAAGGAAAAGTATTGGGAGCTACTTTACAGGGTATTACACAGCCGGTATCTCTTTCCGATAACATTGACCCTTTTGGGTTAAGATTTAAACCAACCATGACTGATATAAAGAAAGCCCGAAAACTGAAGAAGAAAGGTTGGACCCTCCCTAAGCCTATCCCTCGGCCTCTTCCGTTCATTCGTCAGGTCTTGTACAAAGAGGCGTCCAGCGACAGTAATACCCAACTTAGCAGAAATAAGGCCCCGACAGGGAGTTACTTGAAAGATTTGAAAATCTATTTGAAAAGGTGGATATGTTAGAAGAAGCTGAGGGTACAAGTAAAATGAATGTCCAATTTGTTGGATCCTGAGCCAAGTTGAGTAACTGGGAAGCTACTCCTCTTCCGACTAGAAGGGAGTTGTGGTAGTTAGCTTTTGTTTTCATTTTAAATCTATTTTATTTCAAGGCTGTAATACATATTTCTATTTTCCATCCAATCGGATGTGTTAAACCTTGTTATCTTTCAAATTTTAATGAAATGCAATTTCTTTTTCCCTCCATTCTTGATAGCCTTATTTTATTTTTCTTTTCTTGTACATTCCATTTTATGTCGATTTCAATGATGTGTTATGCATGAAGAATTCCCGGCCTAGTCTTGATAATCAAATAGTAATACAAGAAATTGAATGTGATAATGAGGCGGAGTATGAAGTTGAGGAAGCTTGGAAGAAATTAGTAAGAAGTTGAATCAATATGAGAAAAAATCCAAACCAAACTTAAATGAGATAGAGGCCATTCATCTGGTGGATCAGAAAAATGTTCAGCAAACAAAGATAAGCATTCATTTGGAATCCTCACTCAGGGAAGCATTGATAAAGTTGCTGTTTAAATATAAAGATATATTTGCATGGTCATACGATGACATGCCGGGACTGAGCACTGATTTGGTACTCCATAAATTGCCCCCTTATTCAGAATGCCCGCCCATCAAACAGAAGTTGAAGAAATTCAAGATAGATATCAGTGTGAAAATAAAAGAAGAAGTCAACAAGCAGTTTGAAACAAAGGTTATACGGGTTACCAAATATCCCACCTAGCTAGCCAATGTTGTGCCTGTTCCGAAGAAAGATGGAAAAACCAGGGTGTGTGTTGATTATAGAGACCTCATTAAAGCAAGTCCAAACGACAATTTTACATTGCCAAACATCCACATATTAATTGATAATTGTGCCAAACATGAGATTGGTTCTTTTGTGGATTGTTATGCGGGTTACCACCAGATCCTCATGGACGAGGAAGATGCTGAAAAGATGGAATTGATCACACCTTGGGGAACATACTATTACAGGGTGATACCATTTAGACTGAAAAATGTCGGGGCAGCATATATGAGGGCAATGACCACCATGTTCCATGATATGATACATCGGGAGATTGAAGTTTATGTGGATAATGTCATTATCAAGTCTAGAAAGCAACATCACCACGTTAAAGACATAAGAAAGTTTTTTCAGAGGCTTCGTAGGTATAATCTCAAGCTCAATTCAGCAAAATGTGCTTTTGGAGTGCCATCAGGGAAATTTTTGGGGTTTGTGGTAGGTCGACGTGGTATTGAATTGGACCCGTCTAAAATCAAAGCCATCTAGGAATTGCCTCCGCCAAAGAGCAAGAAATATGTGATGAGTTTGCTCGACAAGTTGAATTACATTAGCAGATTCATTGCTCAGTTTACATCAATTTGTGAGCCTATATTTAGATTGCTGAAGAAAGATGCTGCAGTTAAATGAACTGATGAATGTCAAGCCGTATTTGATTAAATCAAGGAATACCTGGCCAACCCACTTGTATTGGTTTAGCCGGAGCCAGTCTATAGAATTCAAGCATATCCCGAGAATCCATAATGAAGATTGCTGATGCTCTGGCCACTCTAGCATCTATGCTACATCATCCAGGTAAAGCTTATGTAGCCCCGTTGCAAATTCAGGTTTGTGATCAAAATGCTTATTGTAATACAATAGAAGAGGAACTCGATGGTGAGCCGTGGTACCATGATATTAAAGAGTATCTCAGAATGAGGGTATATCCGACGCAAGCCACATGGGACCAAAAAAGAGCTATCAGACGATTGGCAAGTGGATTCTTCTTTAGCGGAGGGGTTTTGTATAAAAGAACCCCAGATCTTAGTTTGTTAAGATGTATAGATGCAAAACATGCTACAACAATTATGGCTGAAGTACATGCAGGAGTGTGTGGACCACACATGAGTGGGTATGTGCTTGCAAAGAAAATTATTAGAGCATGATATTACTGGTTTACTATAGAATGAGACTGCATTAGCTTTGTGTGCAAATGTCATCAATGTCAGGTACATGGATACTTGATTCATTCTCCACCATACGAGTTGCATACAATGTCGGCACCATGGCCTTTTGTTGCTTGGGGTATGGATGTCATTGGGCCAATCTAGCCAGTAGCATCTAATGGGCACATGTTTATTCTGGTTGCCATTGACTATTTTACTAAATAGGTTGAGGCAAAGACATTCTATCACGACCCAAACCCCGGTCGTGATGGCGCCCAACATATTGCTAGGCAAGCCCGACCATCTTCCAAATAACCAGCCAGTTATTAATTAATACTGATCCTTTTAGAGTTAATAGCCTATTTTTATAATAGAAACAACAAATACAGAAACAAAAATATATGAAATACAACCCAAAGAATCCGGTGTCACAAGTCTGAGCCTCTAACAAAAGGAAACACCTTATACAATCTAAGTCTAAGTAGAGTGACAAAAGGAATAAATAGAAGGAGAGAGAGATCGGGTCCTGCGGACACCAGCAGCTACCTCGATGTCTCCTCAACTAGCAGTAGAAATAGCAGTAGTGTATAGCTCAACTGCCCTCCTGGATACCTGTATCTGCACACAAGGTGCAAGGTGTGGGGTGAGTATCTTTCAACTCAGTGAGTAGTGAATAACAAATAATAACTGAAAGTAAGAACACCTGCATTATCACTAAACAGTTCTAAGAACTACCGTACTGGTAAAACATCTCTACAATTGTAAGTCTAGTTCCAGTCTATTACTATCTTACTCTGATCCAACGCTGATCTACCTCTGATCCAACACTGATCTAACTCTGCTGCGGCGTGCAGCCCGATCCTCACTCATACTGTTGCGGCGTGTAGCCCGTTCCAATATATATATATATATATATATATATATATATATATATATATATATATATATATATATATATATATACACGCGGTGTGCAGCCCGATCCAATAAAATAGATATACTGCTGCGGTGCGCAGCCCGATCCAATATAATATAACTGCGCTCATTGGGGGTGTGTGCAGACTTTGGAGGGGCTCTTTAAGCCCAAACGCTATAATACTGTGGCGTGCAGTCCGATCCACATATATATTACTGCGGCGTTCAGTCCAATCCATATATCTATATATTACTGCGGCGTGCAGTCCGATCCATATATTTATATATTACTGCGGCATGCAGTCCAATCCATATATATATATATATATATATATATATATATATTACGCGGCGTCTGTCCGATCAATATATTTATATAATACTACGGCGTGCAGTCCGATCTATATATATATATCATATATATATATTACAGCGGCGTGCAGTCAGATCCAATATATGTATATGTATATACTGCTGCGGCGTGCAGCCCGATCCGGTATATATATATCAATACCTCACAGTGGGTTCTCGACCCTTCTCAGTCAATATAGACTCGATCTCTCGGGCCCACTTAGCTAGAAATAGGTATTCAACCCTAGGTATTCTCACTTAAATTACACATCTAGTACTGGTTCATGTCATGCTATAGATCTATGAATATAGCCGAGAGTATGTGTTCAACCTAGTATTGAGGTCATTTATATGTTCAACCTAGTATTGAGTTCATTTAGCTCCACGGGTTCACCTAATATTCTACAGATCGGCACAAGGCCTCAAACATGGAAACTAGCCCAATTATATAGGTATAAGCTCAATCTCCCAGTCACAATACCACCATGCTTATCATATGACGCGTGTTCCATCTCAGCATAGCACTGAATAGTGCAAATACGGGGTTTCAAACCCTCAGTATATCATTTATTACTACCACTCATCTCGAATCGGCCAAAAGTCCTAGCTCGCCTTGCGCTTTCCTCGCAAATCGACCTCCTCGGGTGCCAAATCTGATAAAAACCAATAAAAATAAATCAAATAGGCTAATGAATCTTAACCCAATCGAAAGGACTCGAAAAACACCCAAAAACACGAAGTTGCCAAAACCCGAGCCCCGTGCCTGCTTCTCGAAAAATTATGAAACTTATATTTTCAAAATCCTCGTCTCACCACGAGTCCGTACATTGAAAGTTCATCAAAATCATAGTTTATTTGACCCCTCAAATCACCAAAACTCTTTTACAAATCCCTAGGACTAAATCCTCAATTTTCTACAATTTTCATGCTCAAATCCATACATAATTGATGTACTTAACTCAAAATAGGTGGGGATAACTTACCTTCACATTGATGATGAAAATCCCGTCTTGAAGCTCTCCCAATTCATCCAAACCAAATGAAATAAATGAAAGAAATGAAACAATTTCGTGTATAAAAGAATCTGCCAGCTTCGTCGAGTTGTACCTTGCACTTGTGCTATACCAGTTGTACATCCTATTGCTCTAGCAGTCATTTCCCGTAGATCATAACTTCCACTACAAACGTCCAAATTACCATTTATTTAGCTTTACGTAAACTGTACACGAAGGGCTACAACTTTCATGTTTTGTACTTTTTCCGATAACTTGTAGATTACAAGATATGAGCTTCCAAAGTAGCCTCCCCGAAAGCAAATTTTGGAAAACGAGCTCCACCAATTATTTTCAGTATACCATAACTTTCACTACGGACGTCCAAATTACGATTTATTTATCTTTATGCAAACTAGACATGAAGGTCTACAACTTTCGTGTTTTGACTTTTTCCTGATTCCTTATAGATAAAAAATTATAGGTCTCCAAATTCTGGTACTCTTGCTGTCCAAAGACAACTAAGTTGCAGAAATTTCTGCAACTTTTTTCTTCTCTTTGGTCCGAATTTCATTCCGTTAACCTTCGGAAATCCACCCGAGGCCTTAGGGACCTTAACCAATTATAAAAACATGTTCCACAATATCATTCAAACTTGTTCCAACTTTCGTAACACCAAAAATAACACCAAAACATTAAATCATCATCGGATTCAAGCCTATGAATCTCAAGAACTTCCAAATTTCACATCCGATGCCGAAACACGTCAAAACTAGTCCGAATGACCTCAAATTTTGCAGACAAGTCTAAAATGACACAACTTAGCTAAAAAAACTCTCAGAATATCATTCCGACCCTCGGATCAAAATTTCACCTATCAACCGGATTCTTCCAAAATTCCAACTTCACCAAACCTAGCTAACTTTCCCTCCGGACCTCCGAATTCACTTCCGTTTTTACTCTTAAGTCACAAATCATCCCCCGAAACTAGTCGAATCATCGGAATTCAGTTCCAAGCCCTATAACTCATAAGTCAATATTGGGTTGACTTTTCCAACTTAAGCTTTCCTTAAAGAGATTAATTGTCCCATTTCCTACCAAACTCGATCCGAATTGACTCAAATTTTGCACACTAGTCACATTTGACATTACGAACTTGCACCAACTTCTGCAAT
The DNA here is from genome assembly GCA_032618575.1 of Nicotiana noctiflora. Taxonomy (NCBI): domain Eukaryota; kingdom Viridiplantae; phylum Streptophyta; class Magnoliopsida; order Solanales; family Solanaceae; genus Nicotiana; species Nicotiana noctiflora. Next base: position 58,403 of record JASVEL010012164.1, read on the forward strand.
TGCATTCCGAACCCGATATCAAAATTTTCACTTCTGGTAGAATTTTCTCATAAACCTTCAAATTCCTATATTTAGCCAAATGACTTTAAAATGACCTCCGGACATCCGAATTCACTTTCGATCGCGTTCCCAACTCCAGAATCACCATACGGATCTATTCCTATACTTGGAATCCCAAACGGACATCTATAACTCTAAAATGCCTTCCAACCCAAATTTATAAAATTCTTCTAAAATACTAACTTCCACCTTATACGCCAAAATGCTCACGGGTTATCAAAAACCAAATCCGGACATACGCCCATGTCCAAAATCATCATACGAACATGCTGGAACTTTCAGATCCCAATTTCGAGGTCATTTACTCAAAATTCCAATCCTACTTCATTTCTTCAACTTTAAGCATTCAAAATGAGAATTTCCATTTAGATTTGACTCCAAACTTCCTGAATTTTAATTCTAACCATACACACAAGTCAATAAACCTGAGATGAAGCTGCTCATGGCCACAATCTGCTTAATGATGCGCCGGAACTCAAAACGACCGATCGGGTCGTTACAATCTCCCCCACTTAGACATACATTCATCCTCGAACGTGCTGAGAACTACAATGATGTAGTCTGAAATAACTTGTTTAACACATCATGCACCTTCCCGTGCTACCACTACTTAGTTGATCACATTAGCTATATAATTTTGTAGATATAATTCTTTATTCAAGTGAATAAGACATTAGGCCAAATTCCAACATCCCGAATTTCCTGCCAAGTCTGTTTCCATTATTCAACCACCATATCAATCTCCACACGTTGTACCCAAACATTAATGCATAACTTTGTTGAATTCACACTTTGCATCACTTTACTCATATGACAACAATAACATTCTTTATTTACCGCAGTTGCCTACAATACCCAAATACCGATGGAAACCTCTTATTAGTTGAAGTTTTATTCCAACACTTTTATATACTGCCAACGATAAATAAAACACGCGCTAAACCGTAGCAATTCCTCAGATCAACCATTTATGAAGACACTACCCTTTTGACTAATACCACAACAGATTTCCGAGCCGAACCTCGATATTATCCTTCTAACAAGCCGAAATCAAATATGTTCGTATCCACCAATGACCCCAATGACCACCTCAAATCCAACACACCACTTTGGTGATATGACACCTCAATTCAGGCCTAAGCCTCAGCTCATACAATACGTGCACCAATAAGCAACAGTCTGAACATACACAATTCATGAAAATGACTCAAATTAAAGAGTTATACCTCAAGCTTTCCAGTACCATCACAACACAAGGCTACAGATCCATCTCATATCATAGAATAGAACATACAATTTTGACCCGCAAGGTCATGTTTCCACATTTCTTTGTTGCACGCGCGATCCCATCCCAACACCGATTCCGTGTGAAACACCTCTGCACTACCATCTGCCACGAAGGACCAATTAAGAAGCAATCTTTCCCAGCTGTTGGCTGGTTCTTTGATGTCACGACCCGAATTTTCCCCCATCATCGGTGTCACACCTCCCTTTTTACTACCCCACACACCTGAAAAGACTTTTGTGCCGATCCGCTTGTAAAGACACGTAGGGTATACCTCACTGTTCAAATACCCGAGACGGATATAACAACAAAGAGGAAGGAGTTTTTCCTCATAAAGGACAATCGATTCAGGATTTTTATTTAATTATCAGAGTCGCAACTTGGGAAGATAATGGTGTCCCAAGTCACCGGTTAATCCCGAATCCGAGGAGGTTGACTTTGTTATTACAGTCCGCGAAACAAAGACCTGGATAAGGAACTCTGTTAACCCGGGAGAAGGTGTTAGGCATTCCCGGATTTCGTGGTTTTAACACGGTCACTCAATCATCGTTCTCGAATCTTATTTGACTTGTTATCGATATTAACAATATGTATATGTTTTCACTTTTGACATTTTAAAGAATTGCGACATCGCGAAAACGCACCTCGGGTCACACCGCAACCAGTACGCCTGTGACCTTTAGTACATTTAGGCTTTGCCGGGATTTGGGATTTGAGTCGCACCAAGTGCACACTCGTTTATAAGGAAGGTATATTAAACCGTGCCTAATAGAGTCTATCGGCTTTTAATTCTTTTGGGAGAAGCTATGAAGTTTACTAGTAGCTTTCCCGATTCTATTTATGTTTTAACTTTGTTAATAAAGGGGGCCCCACTATTAGGTGTCGTGTGAGGCTCGTCCCAATTTAATTTTTAAAAGGTTCAATCTTAATGTATACATGCTATGTTATCTATATTGGTTTTTTCCTTAGTTATATTTCAACTTATCATTTCAGACTTGGGCCCAGGCCATTGTCATTGCCTTTATTGGGCTTGGGCCTCTACATCCATACTTAAATAACCACTGGATCTACCCAGGTCTTAGAGACCCAGGCTATTTTCAGGCCTCTGCTCGACAGCCCAGTCAATTTTGTATCACAATTCAGGCCCACGTTACATATTGGGCCCAAACCAAATTGGAATAATAATGATGAAGATTAAAAATGAAAATTCATGGTAGAAATAGATACACAGAGTCAAGAATCAAATACTTTTATTTATGAGGAAAAAAGGAAAACCACTGTACAAATTGACTAATATTAACATTAAGCCATACAATTCGATCCAAGTGAAGAACAACTACCCTTATACTTCTATTTTTTAAAAAAGCCGATTTAAACTAATACTGAAATTATTTAACTAGGAAGTTGAAAACAAATGATTAAACTATGTGAAGTTTTATCTAAACAGTCCAAACACTTACTAATGATGACCAGATTATCTAAGGCTAATGGATTAATGATATATATACGAGATCGTGTTACTGGCTTTTCTATGATTTGTACTCACCCATTATCACATACCCAATTACAAATGACTCGTTACTTTTGTTAACTGTTCTTCCTTTTAGCTTATTTGTATCTATATACAATTCACAGATGTGATTAACTACTAATATTAATGCGAGCCACATTTATTTGATATCACGAATACGGTCCTAATTGAGTTACGGCTTCATTTTATTTGTTTCTCTTTTAAACTTACACTAATCTAGCTATTGATTTCCATATCAAATTATCTACGTGAGTTGTTCGAACTTACTATTATCGATTCATGTTAGAGTTATCCGACCTTGTTCTAAATTTTCTACCTATTTAACTAAGTGATCTACTATTATGACTATACTACAACTACTAAGCTATCTATTACACTGTTTTTGTTTTTGTTTTTCTATTAATACATACTACACTACGATTTAAGCTACAGATCTACACTAGTACTAAAGGCTAATGAAAAGAGTAATTACAAATCCATAACAACAAATGAATTGAAAAATGGAACTTCATTTCATTTAGCAATTCATCATTACAGCTTCATTCGAACAGAAATTGTACCTGGATCAACAAAGTGAAGCCGATGAGTTCTAGGGGGATTAAGAGATAAGCAACAACAAGAGACTCAAGGCAATGCAACAATGAAGATGAATCCCAAACGAGCAGAAAACCACATCAACAATGCAGATAATAGATCCAAGCAGAACTCGAGCAGGAAAACCATAGAGATAGGCAGCTAAACCAGATATTCTCACTCAAAAAATGCAGGAAAACTACTTGCTATTACTATATTTTTACTCTGAATTTCTCTATTGAAAAACCAGCTGAAGAAGTAGACCAACCCCTATATATCTATATTTTTTCTGAACTTTTTCTTTCAAAAGCCAGCCTATGTGAAAAAGAACCCCCTTAATCAGTCTTAGAGAGGGGGTATTTATAGGTAGATTTCTTGGGGGAAAGAATAGGAGTTAAATCCATTTCTTCCCCCTTAAAAATTACTAAATCTACACTTAGAGCCCATTTTCTGTTATAAGATCCCTTCCAGCATGTGCTGGAAGGTTCTTTTTGATTCTTTTCCTAAGATTTTACTAAAGTATCTGTGACGACCCGGCCCGTCGTCACGGGAATTACCACCCCATTATGTTGTAATTACATAATTCATGCTTTTATATCAGTGTTAGAGTCTATCGGGTGAGTTAGGAGTGAATTGGATTGAAAATGAGGCATATAGCCTTTTTGAAGGAAACTTGAATAAGGAAAGTCAACCCGGAGTTGACTATTTGGTTAGAGGGCTCGGAATAGGATTATGATGATTCAGTTAGTTCCGGGAGGTGATTTGTGACTTAGGGGAACGATCGGAATTTAATTTGGAGACCCGGTGTAGAAATAGGCTTGAATTGGCTAAGGTTGAATTTTGGCGAAATCCGAACGGTAGGTGAGATTTTGATCCGGGGGTCGGAATGGAATTCCGACAAGTTGCAGTAGCTTCGTTAGGTGATTTTGGATGTGCCTGCAAAATTTCAGGTCATTCGGACGTCGTTTGGTCGGGTTTTTGATCGAATGTGTAATTCGGAATGTTTTAAAGAATTTAGGCTTGAATCCGTGTGTAATTGGTGATTTTAATGTTTAGGATGGTGTTTTTATGATTGGAACAAGTTCGTATCGTGTTTTGGAGTATGTTGGTGGTTTTCGTTGGGGTCCCGGGGCCTCGGGGTGTTTTCGGATGGTTAAACGGAAGAAAAACATGGAAATTGTAGGTTGGGATCCTGTTTCTGTTGTTTCCGCTCCTGCGGAATTATGGGCGCAGGAGCGAGTCCGCAGAAGCGGACGAGGGGCGCAGGGGCGCTTGGCTCCGCAGAAGCGGACTCCTTTCCGCTGAAGCGGCATCGCTGGTGCGAGCCAGTGATCGCAGAAGCGGACGAGAAGAAAATGGGAAGGTCCGCAGAAGCGGACACTTGACCGCCTGGGCGAGTCCGCAGGAGCGGACTCTGGTGCGCAGAAGCGGATGTTTTCGCAGAAGCGGACATTTCATCGCAGAAGCGGACGCGCTTAAGCGGTCCGTTGCTCGCAGAAGCGGAATTGGCCGGCTAGGCCTGGAACCGCTGAAGCGACCCTTTGGTCGCGGATACGGACGCGTAGGAGCGGAAATTCTTCCGCAGAAGCGAAAATCGCTGTAAGTTAAGTGTATCAGAAGTTAGAAAAATTTCAGAACATTCACACATTTGGGTCTCGGCTTTAGAGGCGATTTGGGCGATTTTGAAGAGAAATTCAAGGGAAATCATCAGGTAATCAACTATGGACTTAAACTATGATTAGTATTGGTAATATTATGCAATTATATCATGAAAATGGAGGAATTGGGGTAATTTATGGAGGATTTAGCCCTAGGCTTGAACTTTAGAAAATCAAGGTTTTGAATGGGCAAATGGAGTCCGAATTTGGTAAAATTGATATGCTTAGACTCGTATTGAGATGAGGGTTCCGAATATGTGACTTTCGTGATTTTTCGACAAGCGTACCAAAAGTCGGGTCTTGACAACTTGTGGGTTTTGATATAAATTGGGTTATTTCGAATGAATTTCGTGAAATTAGCGTATATTGATGCATTCTCTATGATTTTGAGCAGATTTGGCACCCGAGGAGATTGATTTGCGAGGCAAGCGCAAGGCGGATTGAAGCTTCTACCGGTTCGAGGTGAGTGGTAGTAGTAAATAATGTACCTGAGGGTTTGAAACCCCGTACTAGCACTTCACAGTGCTATATTGAGATGAGACACACGTTCTATGACGGGCGTGGTGACATTGTGGTTGGGGGTTCGGACTTAGTCCTTCCCGGCTTATAGAATATTGTGTTGTATGACTGTTACTGAGATTATAACTGTACAATTGGGCTAATAGCCATGTTTGGGGCCTTGTGCCGATCTGTAGAGCATTAGGGAACCTATAGAGCTAGGTGACCCTTATATCATGTTGGAAACATACACTCAGCCATAGTTCTAGCTGTATAGCATAATATGAGCCCGTACTAGATATGTACATTGAGAGAAATTATCTAGGGTGGAATTCCCTGTTCTAGTTGAGTGGGCCTGAAAGGGCAAGTCTATATTGACTGAGACAGGGTCTATGACCCACTGTGATATTATATTGGGCTTGAGAGGCCAAGCACATATTGACTGGGATAGGGTCGAGGACCCATTATGAGGTATTATATATATATACCTATATTGGATCGGGCTGCACGCCGCAGCAGTAAATATATATTGGATCGGACTGCACGCCGCAGTAATATGCATGTAATATACTTGTAATATACATGTGGGACGGACTGCACGCCGCAGTATTATTGTGCTTGGGCTGTAGGAGCCCCTTCGGAGTCTGAGTCTGCACACATTCTCAGTGAGCACTGGTGTATATTATGGGATCGGGCTGCACGCCGCAGCAGTATAGAGATATATACATATATATATTGGATCGGACTGCACGCCGCAGTAATATTTGTGTGGATCGTGCTGCACGCCGCGGTATTATAGTGCTTGGTCCTAGGGAGCCCCTCCGAAGTCTGTATACACCCCTGGTGAGCGCCGTCGACGTAAAATGGAGCGGGCTGCGCGCCGCAGCGGTATATGTATTGGAGCGGGCTGCACGCCGCAACATTATACTTAATCATACCCTACTATCTACTTAAATACTTATACATTATAGACATAAGTATGTGTCTTTATATGTTGAGATGGCCGTACACCGTAGAGTTACGAGTGAGGGTTTGTTCAGTGTGGAATCTTGTAGAGATAAACGTAGATTGGAGGTTTGAGTACTACTATAGTGATGACATACCTGTGAGGGTTGCCTTAGAACTGCTAAGTGATAGCACAGGATTTCTTACCTTCGGTTATTATTTATTATTGTTACTCACTGAGTTGAAATATACTCACCCCACTCCCCTGCACTTTCTGTGCAGATCCACAGGTGCCCGAGAGCAGTTGAGACATTGTAGCTGCTGATCTTTGTTTACTTTTGCGGAGATTACGAGGTAGCTGCCAGCGTCCGCAGAGCTTGTTTTCTCCTTCTTTATCATCTTGTTGATTTCCTATTTGCCTAGACTTGGTTGTATTAGGATGCTATTCTGTAGAGGCTCGGTCTCGTGACACCACGATATGTTTGGGACCGTATTTTGTATGTTTTACATTTCGGTTATCACCTGATATGATTAACTACTGTTTAAGTTTAATTTATTTAATAATTGGCTGGTTTAAGGGATAATATGGTCGGGCTTGCCTAGCATTGTGTTGGGCGCCATCACGACCGGGGTTTGGGTCGTGACAAGTTGGTATCAAAGCCTAGGTTAACAGGTCTCGCGAGTCATGAGCCGGTTGGTAGAGTCTCGTGGATCGGTGCGGGGACGCCTGTACTTATCCTCGGGAGGCCGCAAACCTTTTTAGGAAAAGTTTCAATTCTTGGAATTCTTGTCGTGCGATTACTTTTGACTTGAACCGAACTTTGACATTCTATTCTCTCGCGGATGGCGAGAACTCGATCATCCGGACGTGGAGGACGACCACCACTACCACCTGCTAGAGGCGCGTGGACGCGGTCGTGGTCATGGCGGAGTTAGGGCGGCTGAGGCGGTGCCGGCCGACCCACGGCCCCCGATTGCGAGAGGTGCCGGCAGCACTAGTTCAGGCACCGCCTGTGCCCATTGTTATCCCGGGGCTATAGGAGACCCCGGCTCGGATACTAGCAGTCTGCACTGGCCTAGCACGGGCGGTTTCGGTTACTACTGCAGCGGCTGCATCGGGGATCGGGGGTGGTCATCGGACCCCCGCGAGTACGCACTCCCGAGCCGGCAGTGCGGGGGCTTACGGACACCGGAGGCTCCTCCGGTTCGGCCCGTGGTTCCGGTTCGACCGGCGGATCGGATTCGGGGGACGGGGTCCCGGCCATGACGAGACGATGAGCGAGCGTCGTCTCGAGAGGTTCACCGGAGTTATCTCCTCCGGTGTTCACTGGTGCTCCGGCGAGGACGCCCGAGGTTTTCCGGATAAGTGCCGTCGGATGCTTTGTACGGCGGGGATATTGGAGTCCGGTGGGGTATCTTTCACTACCTTTCGGTTTCGGGGGCCAGCCTTCGCTTGGTGGGAGGCTTATGAGCGCCGCGGGCCGCAGGGGCAACACCACTATCATGGCCGGAGTTCTCCACTATGTTCTTGGAGAAATGGGTGCCTCGATCTCGGAGAGAGGAGATGCGTAGGCAGTTTGAGGGTCTCCGTCAGGGGGACATGTCAGTGTCAGAGTATGAGATCAGGTTTACAGAGTTGTCCGGATATGCACCGTGGTTGGTTCATTCCGACAGAGAGAGGATTGGGCGCTTCGTGGACGGCCTCATTTATCCCATTCGTATTCCGATGACTCGGGAGAGGGTTTTGAGTCGTACATTTGAGGATGCTGTGGATATTGCTCGCGACATAGAGACGGATCATCGCCGGGAGCGGGATGAGAGGGAGGCCAAGAGGCCTCGAGGAGCAGCTAGTTCCAGTGGCACTCAGACCAGAGGCCAGAGTCAGCAGAGCCGAGGTCGCTCTTTCAGGTCTTCGCAGTCGGGTCACTCAGATCGTCGCAGATGGTCACCTAGACAGGGTTATCAGGGTTCGCACCAGAGCCAGCCATATCTCAATGCCATGCCAGCTCAGAGTTCTTCACAGGCCCCATCCGCTCAGGGTTCATCTCGGCCTAGTTCATCAGCTGGCCACTCCAGCGCCAGAGGTCCTTATCAGTCTCAGTACCCAGCACCGGGGAGTTGCTACGAGTGCGGAGAGTTTGGGCACCACCGTAGGGAGTGTCCCCGCCTTGTTTCCAGATCTTATCAGCAGAGGGGGCAGCCCTCGTCATCTGGTCCTTCTACTTCAGCACCCGCCCCGCCAGCTAGGGGTGAGGGTCAGACAGCTAGGGGTCGCTCTCGAGGGGGAGGCCGATCGGGCGGACAGGCTAGATGCTATGCTTTTCAGGGCCGATCTGAGGCTGTTGCTTCTGATGCTGTCATTACAGGTATTATTTCAGTCTGCCACAGAGATGCCTCAGTATTGTTTGATCCCGGTTCTACTTATTCTTATGTGTCTACATATTTTGCTCCTCATTTGGGCACGACCCGAGGGAGTCTTGAGCTGCCGGTGCATGTATCTACCCCGGTAGGGGATACTATTGTTGTGGACCACGTATACCGGTCCTGTTTGGTCACTATTGGAGGTCCGGAGACCCGAGTAGACCTGTTGCTTCTCAGCATGATTGATTTTGATGTTATATTGGGCATGGACTGGCTATCTCCATGTCATGCTATTCTGGACTGTCATGCTAAGACGGTCACTTTGGCTATGCCGGGCATTCAGAGGATCGAGTGGCGAGGCACGACTAAGTATGTACCTAGCAGGATAATATCTTTCCTTAAGGCCCAACGAATGGTTGGGAAGGGATGTCTCTCTTATTTAGCATTTGTGCGGGAGGTCGAGGCCCAGGCTCCCAGTATTGATTCTGTTCCCATTGTGCGAGACTTTCCTGATGTGTTTCCCTCAGACCTGCCGGGCATGCCGCCGGACAGGGATATTGATTTTGGTATCGATTTGGTGCCAGACACTCAGCCTATTTCTCTGCCTCCATATCGGATGGCACCAGCTGAGTTGAAGGAATTGAAGGAGCAGCTCCAGGAACTCCTAGATAAGGGGTTTATTCGGTCGAGTGTGTCGCCGTGGGGTGCACCGGTCCTGTTTGTTAAGAAGAAGGACGGATCTATGAGGATGTGTATTGACTATAGGCAGCTAAACAAAGTAACAGTGAAGAATAAGTATCCTCTGCCTCGTATTGATGATTTATTTGATCAGCTCCGGGGAGCTAGGGTGTTCTCGAAGATTGATCTTCGTTCAGGCTACCATCAGCTGAAGATTAGAGAGTCTGACATTATGAAGACTGCATTCAGGACCCGATATGGTCATTATGAGTTTCTTGTGATGTCTTTTGGGCTGACCAACGCCCCAGCAACATTTATGCATCTGATGAACAGTGTGTTCGGGCCTTATTTGGATTCATTTGTGATTGTGTTCATTGATGACATTCTAGTCTACTCCCGTAGTCGGGAGGAGCATGCTCATCATTTGAGTATTGTGTTGCGAGAGATTGAGGGAGGAGAAGCTATATGCTAAGTTCTCCAAATGTGAGTTACGGCTTGAGTCCGTGGCATTCTTAGGGCACGTGGTGTCCTGTGATGGTATTCGAGTAGATCCGAGGAAGGTCGAGGCCGTGCAGAGTTGGCCCAGACCGACCTCAGTTTCTGAGATCCGTAGCTTTCTGGGATTGGCGGGGTATTATCGTCGATTCGTTCAGGGGTTCTCTTTCCATTGCTTCACCCTTGACTAGATTGACTCGGAAGGGTGTTCCTTTCTTATGGTCCGAGGAGTGCGAGGAGAGTTTCCAGAAGCTCAAGACAGCATTGACCACGGCACCGGTCTTGATATTACCGTCAGCTTCAGATTCTTATACTGTATATTGTGATGCCTCGGGAGTTGGCATTGGTTGTGTGTTGATGCGGGAGGGTAGGGTCATTGCTTATGCTTCTCGTCGGTTGAAGCCCCACGAGAAGAACTACCCTGTTCATGATTTGGAGCTAGCAGAGCCATAGTTCATGCTTTGAAGATTTGGAGGCATTACCTGTATGGTGTCTCCCGTGAGGTGTTCACGGATCATCGCAGCCTTCAGCACTTATTCAGACAGAAGGACCTTAATTTGAGACGGCGGAGGTGGTTGGAGTTGCTTAAGGACTATGATATCACTATTTTGTATCATCCGGGAAAGGCCAATGTGGTGGCCGATGCCTTGAGTCGGAAGGCGGTTAGCATGGGCAGCTTAGCTTTCATCCCAGTTGGGGAGAGGCCATTTGCTTATGATGTTCGGGCCCTAGCCAATCGGCTAGTGAGATTAGATATTTCGGAGCCGAGTCGGGTGTTGGCTTGTGTTGTTTCTCGATCTTCCTTATATGATCGCATCGGGGAGCGACAGTATGATGACCCACATTTGCTTGTCCTTAAGGACAGAGTGCAGCATAATGATGTTAGAGATGTGACTATCGACAGTGATGGTGTTCTGAGGATGCAGGGCCGTATATGCGTGCCCAATGTTGATGGTTTGCGGGAGTTGATACTTGAGGAGGCACACGGTTCGCGGTACTCTATTCACCCAGGTGCCGCAAAGATGTACCAAGACTTGAGACAGCACTACTGGTGGAGGAGAATGAAGATGGATATTGTTAGGCATGTAGCTAAGTGCCTCGATTGCTAGCAGGTCAAATATGAGCATCAGAGACCGGGCGGTGTTCTTCAGCGTATGGTTATTCCCGAGTGGAAATGGGAGAGGATCACCATGGATTTTGTTACTGGGCTCCCTCGGACAGCGAGGAAGTTTGATTCTGTATGGGTGATTGTTGATCGACTGACTAAGTCCGCACATTTCATCCCAGTTAGTACTACTTACTCATCGGAGCGGTTGGCGGCGATCTTTATTCGGGAGATTGTCAGGTTGCATGGGGTCCCAGTGTCTATTATATCTGACAGAGGCACTCAGTTCACTTCTCAATTTTGGAGAGCATTTCAGCGAGAGATGGGTACGAGGGTTGAGTTGAGTACAGCATTTCACCCCCAGACAGACGGACAGTCTGAGCGCACTATTCAGATCCTGGAGGATATGTTACGGGCATGTGTGATCGACTTTGGTGGTTCATGGGATGAGTTTTTGCCACTTGCTGAGTTTGCATACAACAACAACTACCAGTCGAGTATTCAGATGGCCCCATACGAGGCATTGTATGGCAGACGGTGTAGATCTCCCGTCGGATGGTTTGAGCCTGGTGAGGATCGACTGATAGGGACTGAGTTAGTTCAGGATGCTCTGGATAGAGCAAAGTTGATCCAGGAGAGGCTTCGCACAGCACAGTCTCGCCAGAAGAGTTATGCAGACCGTAGGGTTCGAGAGTTGTCTTTCATGGTTGGTGATAGAGTATTGCTGAAGGTTTCACCCATGAAGGGTGTCATGAGGTTCGGGAGGAAAGGAAAGTTGAGTCCCAGGTACATTGGTCCTTTTGAGATACTCAGGAGAGTTGGAGAGGTGGCATATGAGTTAGCCTTGCCACCCAGCTTATCCAGCGTTCATCCGGTATTCCATGTGTCTATGCTCCGGAAGTACATCGGAGATCCGTCCCATGTATTAGACTTCAGTACCATTCAGCTTGATGGTGATCTATCCTATGATGTGGAGCCTGTTGCTATTTTGGGTCGCCAAGTAAGGAAGTTGAGGTCGAAGGAGATTGCATCAGTTAAGGTTCAGTGGAGAGGTCGACCCGTAGAGGAGGCTACTTGGGAGGTTGAGCAGGAAATGCGGAGCAGATACCCTCAGCTATTCGAGACTTCAGGTATGTTTCTTGACCCGCTCGAGGACGAGCGTTTGTTTAAGTTGGGGAGAATGTGACGACCCGGCCCGTCGTCACGGGAATTACCACCCCGTTATGTTGTAATTACATAATTCATGCTTTTATATCAGTGTTAGAGTCTATCGGGTGAGTTAGGAGTGAACTGGATTGAAAATGAGGCATATAGCCTTTTTGAAGGAAACTTGAATAAGGAAAGTCAACCCGGAGTTGACTATTTGGTTTGAGGGATCGGAATAGTATTCGATGATTCGGTTAGTTCCGGGAGGTGATTTGTGACTTAGGGGAACGATCGGAATTTAATTTGGAGACCCGGTGTAGAAATAGGCTTGAATTGGCTAAGGTTGAATTTTGGCGAAATCCGAACGGTAGGTGAGATTTTGATCCGGGGGTCGGAATGGAATTCCGACAGTTTGCAATAGCTTCGTTAGGTGATTTTGGACGTGCCTGCAAACTTTCAGGTCATTCGGACGTCGTTTGGTCGGGTTTTTGATCGAATGTGTAATTCGGAATGTTTTAAAGAATTTAGGCTTGAATCCGTGTGTAATTGGTGATTTTAATGTTTAGGATGGTGTTTTTATGATTGGAACAAGTTCGTATCGTGTTTTGGAGTATGTTGGTGGTTTTCGTTGGGGTCCCGGGGGCCTCGGGGTGTTTTCGGATGGTTAAACGGAAGAAAATCATGGAAATTGCAGGTTGGGATTCTGTTTCTATTGTTTCCGCTCTTGCGGAATTATGGGCGCAGGAGCGAGTCCGCAGAAGCGGATATTGGAGCGCAGAAGCGCTTGTGATCGCGGAAGCGGAGCTGGGCCCGCAGGTGCGGCACCGCTGGAGCGGAAGGTGAGCCGCAGAAGCGGCCAAGGGCCATGGGGTGAAGGATCGCAGAAGCGGAAGGGTAGCCGCTTAGGCGAGTCCGCAGAGGCGGACGCTTAGTCGCAGAAGCGGGAAAAACACACAGGAGCGAGAGGATCTCCGCAGAAGCGGACGCGCAGAGGCGGTCCGTATATCGCAGAAGCGGAATTGGCCGGCTAGGCCTGGAACCGCTGAAGCGACCCTTTGGTCGCGGATACGGACTCGTAGGAGCGGAAATTCTTCCGCAGAAGCGAAAATCGCTGTAAGTTAAGTGTATCGGAAGTTAGAAAAATTTCAGAACATTTCACACATTTGGGTCTCGGCTTTAGAGGCGATTTGGGCGATTTTGAAGAGAAATTCAAGGGAAATCATCGGGTAATCAACTATGGACTTAAACTATGATTAGTATTGGTAATATTATGCAATTATATCATGAAAATGGAGGAATTGGGGTAATTTATGGAGGATTTAGCCCTAGGCTTGAACTTTAGAAAATCAAGGTTTTGAATGGGCAAATGGAGTCCGAATTTGGTAAAATTGATATGCTTAGACTCGTATTGAGATGAGGGTTCCGAATATGTGACTTTCGTGATTTTTCGACAAGCGTACCAAAAGTCGGGTCTTGACAACTTGTGGGTTTTGATATAAATTGGGTTATTTCGAATGAATTTCGTGAAATTAGCGTATATTGATGCATTCTCTATGATTTTGAGCAGATTTGGCACCCGAGGAGATTGATTTGCGAGGCAAGCGCAAGGCGGATTGAAGCTTCTACCGGTTCTATGACGACCTGGCCGTCGTCACGGGAATTTCCACCCCGTTATGTTGTAATTACATATTTCCTTTTTTTATATCAGTGCTAGAGTCTATCGGGGGAGTTAGGAGTGCATTGGATTGAAAATGAGGCATATAGCCTTTTTGAATGAAACTTGAATAAGGAAAGTCAACCTGGAGTTGACTATTGAGTTAGAGCGCTCGGAACCGGATTCTGATGATTCGACTAGTTCCGGGGGATCAATTATGACTTAGGAGAACAATCGGTATTGAATTCGGAGGTCCGGTGTAGTTTTAACCTTGAATTGGCTAAGGTTGGATTTTGGTGAAATCCGAACGGTAGGTGAGATTTTGATCCGGGGGTCGGAATGGAATTCCGACAATTTCTGTAGCTTCGTTATGTGATTTTGGATATGTCTGCAAATTTTCAGGTCATTCGGACATCGTTTGATTGGGTTTAGGATTGAATGTTAGTTTTGAAAGTTTTGAAGAAACTTAGGCTTGAATCCGTGGATAATTGGTGATTTTGATGTTTAGTATGGTGTTTTTATGGTTGGAACAAGTTCGTATCATGTTTTGGAGTACGTTGGTGGTTTTCGTTGGGGTCCCGGGGGTCTCGGGATGAATCCGGGGGTCCAAACGGACCATTTTTGGAAGAAAAGAGAAAAGCTGGCTGCTGTCATAAACGCAGCAGACATTTGCTCTCCGCGATCGCGGGGAGGGGGATGCGATCGCGTAGAGCTGGAGGCTTGAGCATCGCGATCGCAGGGGAAGCAGTCGCGATCGCGTAGAGTTAAAAGGGGGCACATCGCGATCGCAGGTTAATCTACGCGATCGCGTAGAAGAGAAATGGGTCCAGGCAAAAATGTGCTACGCGATCGCAGGGATGAAGGACGTGATCGCGTGAAGCAGGGGAATTGTGCATCGCGATCGCGTGAAGGATGTCGCGATCGCGTGAGGCCGAGATTTTGAGCATCGCGATCGCGTGAAGAAGATCGCGATCGCGTAGAAGAAATAATTCTGGCAGTGAAATTAAAACCAGAACAGAACCAGTCGCGGGTTCATATACCCAAGACGCCATTTTTGAGTTCTAGGGAGAGAAACTCACGGGAATTGCTGGTAATTCATCGGGGATTCATTGGAGGTAAGTTTTGTGGCTTAATTACATCATTTTAACATGAAATCCTTGGTTAAATCCCTGTAAATGGAAGATTTAAGGTGGGTTTGAGCCCTAAGCCTAAATTGAAGAAAAACACTGATTTGAGTGGGCAAATGAAGTCCGATTTTGGTAAATTTTATATGCCTAGACTCGTATCGAGATGAGGATTCCAAATATGTGATTTTTGTAATTTTTCGACAAGTGTACCAAAAGTCGGGTTTTGACAACTTGTGGGTTTTGATATAAATTGGGTTATTTCGAATGAATTTCGTGAAATTAGCGTATATTGATGCATTCTCTATGATTTTGAGCAGATTTGGCATCCGAGGAGATTGATTTGCTAGGCAAGCGCAAGGCGGATTGAAGCTTCTACCGGTTCGAGGTGAGTGGTAGTAGTAAACAATGTACCTGAGGGTTTGAAACCCCGTACTAGCACTTCACAGTGCTATATTGAGATGAGACACACGTTCTATAACGGGCGTGGTGACATTGTGATTAGGGGTTCGGACTTAGTCCTTCCCGGCTAATAGAATACTGTGTTGTATGACTGTTACTGAGACTATAACTGTACAATTGGGCTAATAGCCATGTTTGGGGCCTTGTGCCGATCTGTAGAGTATTAGGGAACCTATAGAGCTAGGTGACCCTTATATCGTGATTGGAAACATACACTCAGCCGTAGCTCTAGCTGTATAGCATAATATGAGCCCGTACTAGATGTGTACATTGAGAGAGATTTTCTAGGGTGGAATTCCCTGTTCTAGCTGAGTGGGCCTGAAAGGCCAAGTTTATATTGACTGAGACAGGGTCTAGGACCCACTGTGATATATTATATTGGGCCCGAGAGGCCAAGCATATATTGATTGGGATAGGGTCGAGGACCCATTATGAGGTATTATATATATATACCTACATTGGATCGGGCTGCACGCCGCAGTAATATACATGTGATATACATGTAACATACATGTGGGACGGACTGCACGCCGCAGTATTATTGCGCTTGGGCTGTAGGAGCCCCTTCGGAGTCTGAGTCTGCACACATTCTCAGTGAGCACTGGTGTATATTATGGGATCGGGCTGCACGCCGCAACAGTATAGAGATATATACATATATATATTGGATCGGACTGCACGCCGCAGTAATATTTGTGTGGATCGTGCTGCACGCCGCAGTATTATAGTGCTTGGGCCTAGGGAGCCCCTCCGAAGTCCGTATACACCCCCAGTGAGCGCCGTCGACGTTAAATGGAGCGGGCTGCGCGCCGCAGCGGTATATGTATTGGAGCGGGCTGCACGCCGCAGCATTATACTTATTCATACCCTACTATTTACTTAAATACTTATACATTATAGACATAAGTATGTGTCTTCACATGTTGAGATGGCCGTACACCGTAGGGGTACGAGTGAGGGTTAGTTCAGTGTGGAATCTTGTAGAGATAAACGTAGATTGGAGATTAGAGTACTACTATAGTGATGACGTACCTGTGAGGGTTGCCTTAGAACTGCTAAGTGATAGCACAGGATTTCTTACCTTCGGTTATTATTTATTATTGTTACTCACTGAGTTGAAATATACTCACCCCACTCCCCTGCACTTTCTGTGCAGATCCACAGGTGCCCGAGAGCAGTTGAGACATTTTAGCTGCTGATCCTTGTCTACTTTTGCGGAGATTACGAGGTAGCTGCCAGCGTCCGCAGAGCTTGTTTTCTCCTTCTTTATCATCTTGTTGATTTCCTATTTGCCTAGACTTGGTTGTATTAGGATGCTATTCTGTAAAGGCTCAGTCTCGTGACACCGATATGGTTGGGACCGTATTTTGTATGCTTTTACTATCACGCTTATCATTTGATATGATCACTTACTGTTTAAGTTTAATTTGATTAATTGGAATTAATAATTGGCTGGGTTAAGAGATGATATGGTCGGGCTTGCCTAGCATTGTGTTGGGCGCCATCACGACCGGGGTTTGGGTCGTGACAAGTTGGTATCGGAGCCCAGGTTAACAGGTCTCGCGAGTCATGAGCCGGTTTAGTAGAGTCTCGTGGATCGGTACGGGGACGCCTGTACTTATCCTCGGGAGCCTGCAAACCTTTTAGGAAAAGTTTCAATTCTTGGAATTCTTGTCGTGCGATTAATTTTGACTTAAACTAAACTTTGACATTCTATTCTGTCGCAGATGGCGAGAACTCGAGCTTCCGGATGAGGTGGACGACCACCATTACAACCTACTAGAGGCCGTGGATGCGGCCGTGGACGTGGCAGGGGTAGGGCAGCTGAGGCAGTGCCAGCTGACCCACAGCCTCCAGTTGCTGAGATCCCAGCAGTACCAGTTCAGGCACCAGCTGTGCCCATTGTTATTCGGGTTCTACAAGAGACCCTAGCTCAGATATTAGCGTTTTGCACTCGCTTGGCACAGGTAGATTCAGCTACCACCGCAACAGCTACATCAGGGACCAGGGTGTGAGCACGTGATTTTTGCACTATGCAATAAAATTCCAAGATTAGAATAAATAATATTTTTGGGTGCAATTACATATCTTGATTGAAATTAGATACATTTGTGTGATTGAATAATTAGAAATTAAAATTAGAAAATAAAAAATATAGGTTAAATACATGCATTTTGAATTAAGTAGTTAAAAAGAAATACAAGGTTTTCTGGATAAGTGCCGTCGGATGCTTCGTACGGCAGGGATATTGGAGTCCAGTGGGGTATCTTTCACTACCTTTCAGTTTCAGGGACCAACCTTTGCTTGGTGGGAGGCTTATGAGCGCCGCAGGCCAGCCGGAGCAGCACCACTATCATGGCCTGAGTTCTCCACTATGTTTCTTGGAGAAATGGGTGCCTCGATCTCAAAGAGAGGAGATGCGTAGGCAGTTTGAGGGTCTCCGTCTGGGGGAAATGTCAGTGTCAGAGTTTGAGATCAGGTTTATAGAGTTGTTGAGATATGCACCGTGGTTGGTTCATTCCGACAGAGAGAGGATTGGACGCTTCGTGGACGGTCTCATTTATCCCATTCGTATTCCGATGACTCGGGAGAGGGTTTTGAGTCGTACATTTGAGGATGCTGTGGATATTGCTCGCGACATTGAGACGGATCGTCGCAGGGAACGGGATGAGAGGGAGGCCAAGAGGCCTCGAGGAGCAGCTAGTTCCAGTGGCACTCAGACCAGAGGCCAGAGTCAGCAGAGCCGAGGTCGCTCTTTCAGGTCTTCACAGTCGGGACGCTCAGATCATCGCAGATGGTCACCTAGACAGGGTTATCAGGGTTCGCACCAGAGCCAGCCATCTCTCAGTGCCATGCCAGCTCAGAGTTCTTCACAGGCCCCGTCCGCTCAGGATTCGTCTCGGCCTAGTTCATCAGCTGGCCACTCCAGCGCCAGAGGTCCTTATCAGTCTCAGTACCCAGCACCGGGGAGTTGCTACGAGTGCGGAGAGTTTGGGCACCACCGTAGGGAGTGTCCCCGTCTTGTTTCCAGATCTTATCAGCAGAGGGGGCAGCCCTCGTCATCTGGTCCTTCTACTTCAGCACCCGCCCCGCCAGCTAGGGGTGAGGGTCAGACGGCTAGGGGTCGCTCTCGAGGGGATGCCGATCGGGTGGTCAGGCTAGATGTTATGCTTTTCGGGGCCGATCTAAGGCCGTTGCTTCGGATGGTTGTCATTACATGTATTATTTCGGTGCCGCAGAGATGCCTCGGTATTGTTTGATCCCGGTTCTACTTATTCTTATGTGTCTACATATTTTGCTCCTCATTTAGGCACGACCCGAGGGAGTCTTGAGCTGCCAGTGCATGTATCTACCCGGTAGGGGATACTATTGTTGTGGACCACGTATACCGGTCCTGTTTGGTCACTATTGGAGGTCTGGAGACCCGAGTAGACCTGTTGCTTCTCAGCATGATTGATTTTGATGTTATATTGGGCATGGACTGGCTATCTCCATGTCATGCTATTATGGACTGTCATGCTAAGACAGTCACTTTGGCTATGCCGGGCATTCAGAGGATCGAGTGACGAGGCACGACTGAGTATGTACCTAGCAAGGTAATATCTTTCCTCAAGGCCCGACGAATGGTTGGGAAGGGATGTCTCTCTTATTTAGCATTTGTGCGGGAAGTCGAGGCCCAGACTCCCAGTATTGATTCTGTTCCCATTGTGCGAGACTTTCCTGATGTGTTTCCCTCGGACCTGCCGGGCATGCCGCCGGACAGGGATATTGATTTTGGTATCGATTTGGTGCCAGGCACTCAGCCTATTTCTATTCCTCCGTATCGTATGGCACCAGCTGAGTTGAAGGAATTGAAGGAGCAGCTCCGGGAACTCCTAGATAAGGGGTTCATTCGGCCGAGTGTGTCGCCGTGGGGTGCACCGGTCCTGTTTGTTAAGAAGAAGGACGGATCTATGAGGATGTGTATTGACTATAGGCAGCTAAACAAAGTAATAGTGAAGAATAAGTATCCTCTTCCTCGTATTGATGATTTATTTGATCAGCTCCAGGGAGCTAGGGTGTTCTCGAAGATTGATCTTCGTTCAGGCTACCACCAGCTGAAGATTAGAGAGTTTGACATTATGAAGACTGCATTCCGGACCAGATATGGTCACTATGAGTTCCTTGTGATGTCATTTGGGCTGACCAACGCACCAGCAGCATTTATGCATCTGATGAACAGCGTATTTAGGCCGTATCTTGATTCATTTGTGATCGTGTTCATTGATGACATACTAGTCTACTCTCGTAGCCAGGAGGAGCATGCTCAGCACTTGAGTATTGTGTTGCAGAGATTGAGAGAGGAGAAGCTGTATGCCAAGTTCTCCAAATGTGAGTTCTGGCTTGAGTCCGTGGCATTATTAGGGCACGTGGTGTCCTGTGATGGTATTCAGGTAGATCCGAGGAAGGTCGAGGCAGTGCAGAGTTGGCCCAGACCGACCTCAGTTACTGAGATCCGTAGCTTTCTGGGATTGGCAGGGTATTATCGCCGAT
This sequence comes from Nicotiana noctiflora, assembly GCA_032618575.1. NCBI lineage: Eukaryota > Viridiplantae > Streptophyta > Magnoliopsida > Solanales > Solanaceae > Nicotiana > Nicotiana noctiflora. The sequence continues at coordinate 78,511 of JASVEL010012164.1, forward strand.
TCGTTCAGGGGTTCTCTTCTATTGCTTCACCCTTGACTAGATTGACTCGGAAGGGTGTTCCTTTCTTATGGTCCGAGGAGTGCGAGGAGAGCTTTCGGAAGCTCAAGACAGCACTGACCACAGCACCAGTCTTGATTCTACCGACAGCTTCAGGTTCTTATACTGTATATTGTGATGCCTCAGGAGTGGGCATTGGTTGTGTGTTGATGCAAGAGGGTAGGGTCATTGCGTATGCTTCTCGTCAATTGAAGCCCCACGAGAAGAACTACCCTGTTCATGATTTGGAGCTAGCAGCCATAGTTCATGCTTTGAAGATTTGGAGGCATTACCTGTATGGTGTCTCCTGTGAGGTGTTCACGGATCATCGCAGCCTTCAGCACTTATTCAGACAGAAGGACCTTAATTTGAGACGGCGGAGGTGGTTGGAGTTGCTTAAGGATTATAACATCACTATTTTGTATCATCCGGGGAAGGCCAATGTGGTGGCCGATGCCTTGAGTCGGAAGGCGGTTAGCATGGGCAGCTTAGCTTTCATCCCAGTTGGGGAGAGGCCATTTGCTTATGATGTTCAGGCCCTAGCCAATCGGCTATTGAGATTAGATATTTCGGAGCCGAGTCGGGTGTTGGCTTGTGTTGTTTCTCGATCTTCCTTATATGATCGCATCGGGGAGCGACAGTATGATGACCCACATTTGCTTGTCCTTAAGGACAGAGTGCAGCATAATGATGTTAGAGATGTGACTATCGATAGTGATGGTGTTCTGAGGATGCAGGGCCGTATATGTGTGCCCAATGTTGATGGTTTGCGGGGGTTGATACTTGAGGAGGCACATAGTTCGCGGTACTCTATTCACCCAGGTGCCGCAAAGATGTACCAAGACTTGAGACAGCACTACTGGTGGAGGAGAATGAAGATGGATATTGTTAGGCATGTAGCTAAGTGCCTCGATTGCTAGCAGGTCAAATATGAGCATCAGAGACCGGGCGGTGTTCTTCAGCGTATGGTTATTCCCGAGTGGAAATGGGAGAGGATCACCATGGATTTTGTTACTGGGCTACCTCGGACAGCGAGGAAGTTTGATTCGGTATGGGTGATCGTTGATCGGCTGACTAAGTCCGCACATTTCATCCCAGTTAGTACTACTTACTCATCGGAGCGGTTGGCGGTGATCTTTATTCGGGAGATTGTCAGGTTGCATGGGGTCCCAGTGTCTATTATATCTGACAGAGGCACTCAGTTCACTTCTCGGTTTTGGAGAGCATTTCAGCGAGAGATGGGTACGAGGGTTGAGTTGAGTACAGCATTTCACCCCCAGACAGACGGGCAGTCTGAGCGTACTATTCAGATCCCGGAGGATATGTTGCGAGCATGTGTGATTGACTTTGGTGGTTCGTGGGATGAATTCTTACCACTTGCTGAGTTTGCCTACAATAACAGCTACCAGTCGAGTATTCAGATGGCCCCGTACGAGGCATTGTATGGCAGACGGTGTAGATCTCCCGTCGGATGGTTTGAGCCTGGTGAGGATAGATTGATAGGGACTGAGTTAGTTCAGGATGCTCTGGATAGAGCAAAGTTGATCCAGGAGAGGCTTCGCACAGCACAGTCTCGCGCATAAGAGTTATGAAGACCGTAGGGTTCGAGAGTTGTCTTTCATGGTTGGTGATAGAGTATTGCTGAAGGTTTCACCCATGAAGGGTGTTATGAGGTTTGGGAAGAAAGGAAAGTTGAGTCCCGGGTACATTGGTCCTTTTGAGATACTCAGGAGAGTTGGAGAGGTGGCATATGAGTTAGCCTTGCCACCCAGCTTATCCAGCGTTCATCCAGTATTCCTTGTGTCTATGCTCCGGAAGTACATTGGAGACCCGTCCCATGTATTAGACTTCAGTACCATTCAGCTTGATGGTGATCTATCCTATGACGTGGAGCCTATTGCTATTTTGGGTCGCCAAGTAAGAAAGTTGAGGTCGAATGAGGTTGCATCAGTTAAGGTTCAGTGGAGAGGTCGGCCCGTAGAGGAGGCTACTTGGGAGGTTGAGCATGAGATGCGGAGCAGATACCCTCAGCTATTTGAGACTTCAGGTATGTTTCTTGACCCGCTCGAGGACGAGCGTTTGCTTAAGAGGGGGAGAATGTGACGACCTGGCCCGTCGTCACGGGAATTTCCACCCCGTTATGTTGTAATTACATATTTCCTGCTTTTATATCAGTGTTAGAGTCTATCGGGGGAGTTAGGAGTGCATTGGATTGAAAATGAGGCATATAGCCTTTTTGAATGAAACTTGAATAAGGAAAGTCAACCTGGAGTTGACTATTGAGTTAGAGCGCTCGGAACCGGATTCTGATGATTCGACTAGTTCCGGGGGATCAATTATGACTTAGGAGAACAATCGGAATTGAATTCGGAGGTCCGGTGTAGTTTTAACCTTGAATTGGCTAAGGTTGGATTTTGGCGAAATCCGAACGGTAGGTGAGATTTTGATCCGGGGGTCGGAATGGAATTCCGACAATTTCTGTAGCTTCGTTATGTGATTTTGGATATGTCTGCAAATTTTCAGGTCATTCGGACATCGTTTGATTGGGTTTAGGATTGAATGTTAGTTTTGAAAGTTTTGAAGAAACTTAGGCTTGAATCCGTGGATAATTGGTGATTTTGATGTTTAGTATGGTGTTTTTATGGTTGGAACAAGTTCGTATCATGTTTTGGAGTACGTTGGTGGTTTTCGTTGGGGTCCCGGGGGTCTCGGGATGAATCCGGGGGTCCAAACGGACCATTTTTGGAAGAAAAGAGAAAAGCTGGTTGCTGTCATAAACGCAGCAGACATTTGCTCTCCGCGATCGCGTAGAGCTGGAGGCTAGAGCATCACGATCGCAGGGGAAGCAGTCGCGATCGCGATCGCGTAGAGTTAAAAGGGGGCACATCGCGATCGCAGGTTAATCTACGCGATCGCGTAGAAGAGAAATGGGTCCAGGCAAAAATGTGCTACGCGATCGCAGGGATGAAGGACGCGATCGCGTGAAGCAGGGGGATTGTGCATCGCGATCGCGTGAAGGATGTCGCGATCGCGTGAGGCCGATATTTTGAGCATCGCGATCGCGTGAAGAAGATCGCGATCGCGTAGAAGAAATAATTCTGGCAGTGAAATTAAAACCAGAACAGAACCAGTCGCGGGTTCATATACCCAAGACGCCATTTTTGAGTTCTAGAGAGAGAAACTCACGGGAATTGTTGGTAATTCATCGGGGATTCATTGGAGGTAAGTTTTGTGGCTTAATTACATCATTTTAACATGAAATCCTTGGTTAAATCCCTGTAAATGGAAGATTTAAGGTGGGTTTGAGCCCTAAGCCTAAATTGAAGAAAAACACTGATTTGAGTGGGCAAATGAAGTCCGATTTTGGTAAATTTTATATGCCTAGACTCGTATCGAGATGAGGATTCCGAATATGTGATTTTTGTAATTTTTTGACAAGTGTACCAAAAGTCGGGTTTTGACAACTTGTGGGTTTTGATATAAATTGGGTTATTTCGAATGAATTTTGTGAAATTAGCGTATATTGATGCATTCTCTATGATTTTGAGCAGATTTGGCATCCGAGGAGATTGATTTGCGAGGCAAGCGCAAGGCGGATTGAAGCTTCTACCGGTTCGAGGTGAGTGGTAGTAGTAAACAATGTGCTGAGGGTTTGAAACCCCGTACTAGCACTTCACAGTGCTATATTGAGATGAGACACGCGTTCTATGACGGGCGTGGTGACATTGTGATTAGGGGTTCGGACTTAGTCCTTCCCGGCTAATAGAATACTGTGTTGTATGACTGTTACTGAGACTATAACTGTACAATTGGGCTAATAGCCATGTTTGGGGCCTTGTGCCGATCCGTAGAGTATTAGGGAACCTATAGAGCTAGGTGACCCTTATATCGTGATTGGAAACATACACTCAGCCGTAGCTCTAGCTGTATAGCATAATATGAGCCCGTACTAGATGTGTACATTGAGAGAGATTTTCTAGGGTGGAATTCCCCGTTCTAGCTGAGTGGGCCTGAAAGGCCAAGTTTATATTGACTGAGACAGGGTCTAGGACCCACTGTGATATATTATATTGGGCCCGAGAGGCCAAGCATATATTGATTGGGATAGGGTCGAGGACCCATTATGAGGTATTATATATATATACCTACATTGGATCGGGCTGCACGCCGCAGTAATATACATGTGATATACATGTAACAGCAGTAATATACATGTAATATACATGTAATATACATGTGGGACGGACTGCACGCCGCAGTATTATTGCGCTTGGGCTGTAGGAGCCCCTTCGGAGTATGAGTCTGCACACATTCTCAGTGAGCACTGGTGTATATTATGGGATCGGGCTGCGCGCCGCAGCAGTATAAATATATAAATATATATATTGGATCGGACTGCACGCCGCAGTAATATTTGTGTGGATCGTGCTGCACGCCGCAGTATTATAGTGCTTGGGCCTAGGGAGCCCCTCCGAAGTCTGTATACACCCCCAGTGAGCGCCGTCGACGTAAAATGGAGCGGGCTGCGCGCCGCAGCGGTATATGTATTGGAGCGGGCTGCACGCCGCAGCATTATACTTATTCATACCCTACTATTTACTTAAATACTTATACATTATAGACATAAGTATGTGTCTTCACATGTTGAGATGGCCGTACACCGTAGGGGTACGAGTGAGGGTTAGTTCAGTGTGGAATCTTGTAGAGATAAACGTAGATTGGAGATTAGAGTACTACTATAGTGATGACGTACCTGTGAGGGTTGCCTTAGAACTGCTAAGTGATAGCACAGGATTTCTTACCTTCGGTTATTATTTATTATTGTTACTCACTGAGTTGAAATATACTCACCCCACTCCCCTGCACTTTCTGTGCAGATCCACAGGTGCCCGAGAGCAGTTGAGACATTGTAGCTGCTGATCCTTGTCTACTTTTGCGGAGATTACGAGGTAGCTGCCAGCGTCCGCAGAGCTTGTTTTCTCCTTCTTTATCATCTTGTTGATTTCCTATTTGACTAGACTTGGTTGTATTAGGATGCTATTCTGTAAAGGCTCAGTCTCGTGACACCACGATATGTAGGGACCGTATTTTGTATGTTTTACGTTTCGATTATCACCTGATATAATTAATTACTGTTTGAGTTTAATTTGATTAATAACTGGCTGGTTTAAGGGATAATATGGTCGGGCTTGCCTAGCATTGTGTTGGGCGCCATCACGACCAGGGTTTGGGTCGTGACAGGTTCGAGGTGAGTGGTAGTAGTAAATAATGTACTGAGGGTTTGAAACCTCGTACTAGCACTTCACAGTGCTATATTGAGATGAGACACACGTTCTATGACGGGCGTGGTGACATTGTGGTTGGGGGTTCGGACTTAGTCCTTCCCGGCTTATAGAATACTGTGTTGTATGACTGTTACTGAGATTATAACTGTACAATTGGGCTAATAGCCATGTTTGGGGCCTTGTGCCGATCTGTAAAGCATTAGGGAACCTATAGAGCTAGGTGACCCTTATATCATGTTGGAAACATACACTCAGCCGTAGTTCTAGCTGTATAGCATAATATGAGCCCGTACTAGATATGTACATTGAGAGAAATTATCTAGGGTGGAATTCCCTGTTCTAGTTGAGTGGGCCTGAAAGGCCAAGTCTATATTGACTGAGACAGGGTCTATGACCCACTGTGATATTATATTGGGCCTGAGAGGCCAAGCACATATTGACTGGGATAGGGTCGAGGACCCATTATGAGGTATTATATATATATATATACCTATATTGGATCGGGCTGCACGCCGCAGCAGTATATATATATTGGATCGGACTGCACGCCACAGTAATATGCATGTAATATACATGTAATATACATGTGGGACGGATTGCACGCCGCAGTATTATTGCGCTTGGGCTGTAGGAGCCCCTTCGGAGTCTGAGTCTGCACACATTCTCAGTGAGCACTGGTGTATATTATGGGATCGGGCTGCACGCCGCAGCAGTATAGAGATATATACATATATATATTGGATCGAACTGCACGCCGCAGTAATATTTGTGTGGATCGTGCTGCACGCCGCGGTATTATAGTGCTTGGGCCTAGGGAGCCCCTCCGAAGTCTGTATACACCCCCAGTGAGCGCCGTCGACGTTAAATGGAGCGGGCTGCGCGCCGCAGCGGTGGTATATGTATTGGAGCGGGCTGCACGCCGCAGCATTATACTTAATCATACCCTACTATCTACTTAAATACTTATACATTATAGACATAAGTATGTGTCTTTATATGTTGAGATGGCCGTACACCGTAGAGGTACGAGTGAGGGTTTGTTCAGTGTGGAATCTTGTATAGATAAACGTAGATTGGAGGTTTGAGTACTACTATAGTGATGACGTACCTGTGAGGGTTGCCTTAGAACTGCTAAGTGATAGCACAGGATTTCTTACTTTCAGTTATTATTTATTATTATTACTCACTGAGTTGAAATATACTCACCCCACTCCCCGCACTTTCTGTGTAGATACAGGTGTTCAAGAAGGCAGTTGAGTTACCGCAACTCCTACAATATTGTTATCCCGAGGAGACTTCGAGGTAGCTGCCAGCGTCCGCAGAGCTTGTTTTCTCCTTCTTTATCATCTTGTTGATTTCCTATTTGCCTAGACTTGGTTGTATTAGGATGCTATTATGTAGAGGCTCAGTCTCGTGACACCACGATATGTTTGGGACCGTATTTTGTATGTTTTACATTTCGTTTATCACCTGATATGATCACTTACTGTTTAAGTTTAATTTATTTAATAATTGGCTGGTTTAAGGGATAATATGGTCGGGCTTGCCTAGCATTGTGTTGGGCGCCATCACGACCAGGGTTTGGGTCGTGACAGTATCCTTATTGGTTAGGGATTTTTATTGATTTCCTTTTTTCGGGAGACCATTATACCCTTCAATCTCTGCAAAATTGCAGAAATAAAGGGTACAAATGACTCCCATGTCCTTATATGCTCTATTTAATATACTATTTTACCAATTTGTGTTCCTTTTATGCCCTTAAGGGCACTGCTGATTTACCCGACCTACCTAGGTCAAGTTTTCAGCATTTTTGGACTTATTTAACTAAGGGTCAGTCCTTTCATTGGTATTTAAGGACTGGCCAGTTCTATCTCAAAGAACTATTTCAATTTTAACCCTTTTTGTTTCATTTTCTATTTAATTAAAGACAATTTATTTCATTTTAAGCTAATTGCAGGACTAGCCTGCTTTATTGTTATACTTAACCTATTTAAGATTTAGCCAGTCTCAAGTTGAGACTTGGCTTGGGCAATTGAAACCCATTTGCTGAACACAGGCTGGGCTAAGGCCTTTGCAGGCCTAGCCACCTGTGATTCAGGGCTCAAATTGAGCCTTGGTAAGTCTGAACTTGCAGACTTAACCAATTATTTACACAATTAACCCATTTAACTGAACACAGGCTAAGGCCTTTGCAGACCTAGCCACCTGTGATTCAGGGCTCAAATTGAGCCTTGGCAAGTCTGAACTTGCAGACTTGAACCATTTTACACAACTAGCCTATTAAAGGGTAGGCCAGTATGTGATGGACCTTGCAAAGTTGGTCAATTTGCAAAATTGACCACTCTTGGTCACTTATTTATCTTATAACCTATTGTTATTTGATTTTCAGTTTTAACCTATTTCAAAACTAACCACTTTATGAAACTTAGTACTATTACAGCTATAACCAATTCCCCTAAGGTTAATGTATATTAATCACTGCTCATACTAGCAAGAACTATTGCAAATTCAGCCATCTCAACATACAATTGCACACATAACCACATGAAACCAAATATTGTTCATTAATCAATTGAAACTCAGAAGGGAAGTTTGATAATGTTGAATCTTAACTAATCAACTCACATAACTCAATTTCATGTAGCAAAGTGTCAATTAACATCAATCAGACTTAATCACAACCAATTCATGTCAGATAATACACTGAAAAACCCCAAAACCTTTAAAGTTCATAGGCATAGACACACATAGAAGCTAAATCTCACAAAACAGTCAACATGGCTCATTTTAGACATAACAACAATGGACTTTAACAGAATAACATAAGCATGGTAATCGGAATCTATTTTCAAGTACTAACCCTAGCTTGATATATACATGAGATAGATAAGATGAAGATAAAGAATAGAAGAATCATGGAGAAACAGTGAAGAAAAATCCTAAAATCTATCATGCCAAGTAACAGAAAGAGAAGCAGAATCAGATTAACATGCTTATTTTAGCAAATGAAGGAACAGAAGGGGTGATATAAACCAATCTTTAAGGAAAAACCTTAGTATAAAACATGAAATAAAGAAGAACAGGGAGACCTAGAGAAACAAACAAAGATAAAATAAAATAACCCTAATATAGGAGATGAAGGGGAATGGGGAATCAGATGGCTAAACCTAGCACTAAAACTAAACATGCAAAGAAACATAAAAGAAGAACAGTCATGCTGTTGAAAGTTAACAGATCAGGAACCAAAATATACACAACAGATGAGGAAGAAAAGTGAATCAAGATAGATCTTTTAACTCTGAAGAAACTAAACATGATCGAAATAAACAAAACAGAAGAAAGACATGAAAATGAACAAGTTGAAAAACCCTAATACTAATAGAAGATGAAGAAGCACAAAGGACATCAAGATCTTAAAAATAGAAAAATAGACAAAAACATTAAGACAAAAGATATGAAACAGAAGAAAGCAATGAACATGAATAGACAAAAGAAGCAAGTAAAGCATAGAAAGGTAAGGGGACTTAGCTTGCAGTGCCGGTCCCCTGAGCTTCCCCTTTTTCACCCTTTTCACTCTCTCTTTTTTTCAGTCTCTTTCAGACTCTTTTTCTTTATTTCTTTTTCTCATTTTTCTTTTTTAGACTTCAAGATGAAGTCTTTTGGAGAGGTTTCTCGTAGGTTGTGGTCACCGGAGGTAGATTCCGATGACCGGCAAATCAAGAACAGGGGGGGGGGGGTTTCCAGGTTTCTCAAGGTTTTGGGTGGTGTTTGAGGTGAAGAAGATGATAAGGGAAGAGGAGGGGTGGAGAGGTATCCGGAGACTACCGTGAGAGGTGGTGGCCTCCAGGGCCGGCGAGGTTTCAGAAGGGGAGGTGAGGAAGAAGATGAAGGGTGAGAGAAGGGATTTTGGGCGGCTAGGGTTAGGATTTTTTGCAAATGGCTGGTCTTCAAACGACCAAAGCCTTTTATAGTCGAGGCAACTAAGGAGATCTGGACCGTTGGATTGATGAAGATCAACGGTTAAGACCAGGCGTTACTAAAACGACGCCATCTTATTGGAAATGAGACCAACTCTCTCAACCATTAGATCAGTTTGGACGGACGGCTCAGATCAGATCCTTGAATTTGATCAATTAATTAACTCCGGATTGATTCTCAGCCGTTGGATTTGGTGCAATGAACAACTGAGATCAATGTTATTCACTGAATTGGACCGGACTTTTGGGCTAAAACACACTGGGCCAACCTATTGGACTTCAATTGGCCCAGTTCCTATTACACTATATATATTTTTTGTATTTTTCTGTTATTTTCATTATTTTTTATGTATTTTCTTGTTGTATTTTATTTCCTATTTTTATGTTCTTTTCCAATTACTCAAACTCTTTTAGTTTCCTATTTTTCCAATTTTTCTGATATTGTTTTGCTATTTTCTACTATATTCCCTTAATTTCCGCTAATTAAAACTATTTTTTGTTAATTTTCTTTTTAACTACTTAATCCAAAAATGCAAGTATTGAACCTATTTTTTTTTAATTTTCTAATTTCTAATTATTCAAACACACAAGGTGTTTCTAATTCCAAATAAGACATGCAATTACACTCAAAAATATTATTTTATTTTTATTTTGGAATTTTTGTTTGCCTAGTGCAAAAATCATGTGCTCACAATCGGGATCGTGATGGCGCCTACTCGTGGTAGCTAGGCAAGCCAATTAATTCATTATTTTCCTGTTCATACCATCATTTTTGTGTAATATTAAATAGCAAGAAATAATACTCAAATTTTTAAATGCGGGAGTCTTTCGAATAAAATATGAATAGTAGTGTAAAACAAGTGACACAAATCCTCTACCCAAGATGTGGAGTCACAAGCTCACGAACTACTAAGGAATAACTACACATAATGGTCTGAAAGAAAAAAATAATAACCGTCTGTCTTAGAACAATGAGACCACAACAATAATAAAAGTAAATAGAGGAGACGCTGCGCTTGCGGACGCCTGCAAGCTACCTCGGTCTCGGAAGCACATAAATCCCACAAGTACTCTACTGTTGTTGCTCTTGCTCGAAACCTGGACCTGTGCAAAAACCCACAGAAGTGCAGTATCAGCATAATCCGACCTCATGTGCTGGTAAGTGCCTGGCCTATTCCGGCGAAGTAGTGACAAGCCTAGGACCAGACACTCGCATAATCCTGTGCAGTTCTATATATGTATATACCACAAAATAACAGAACTATCGAGATAACACGACTAAAAAAGGAGGTATCATACTGGGGGGAACAAAATCAGCAACACATAACAAATCAGTAAAGAGCATCAGAGTGTAGTAAAACAACTATCACCAAACAAAGAAGTTTAAATAGTTGCACAGCATCACCCTTCGTGCTTTTACTGTCATCCTCACCAAATAATCAAATAAAAGTGCACGGCATCACCCTTCGTGCTTTTACTCTCATCCTCACCAAATAGGCAAATAAAAGTGCACGGCATCACCCTTCGTGCTTTTACTCTCATCCTCACATCCATGGCACGGCATGATCCTTCGTGCATGGTTTAAATAACAATGGCACGGAATGTTCCTTTGTGCATAATCAGTAAAACAAGACACGGCATGATACTTCGTGCATAATTAGTAAAACAAGGCACGACATGATCCTTCATGCATAATCAGTAAAACAAGGCACGGCATGATCCTTCGTGCATAATTGGTAAAACAAGGCATGGCATGATTCTTCGTGCATAATCGGTAAAACAAGGCACGACATGATCCTTCATGCAAACATAAGTAAAAATGGCACGACATCACCCTTCGTGCATTATCACTCTTCCCCACCCAAATAACAATCATAGTAAAGGGCAAAAGAATGAAACAAATAATATGAACCGTCCCGACAAGGGAAACAATAATCATCACAGTAAAGTCCCGGCAAGGGAAACAATAATCAACTTCACAATAAAGTCCCGGCAAGGGAAACAATAATCGACTTCACAATAAAGTCCTGGCAAGGGAAATAATAATCAACTTCATAATAAAGTCCCGGCAAGGGAAACAATAATCAACTTCACAATAAAGTCCCTGCGAGGGAAACAATAATCAACTTCACAATAAAGTCCTGGCAAGGGAAACAATAATCAACTTCACAATATATGTCAACAAACGACTCACGGTCATGCTAGACGCCAGTGTATAGATGCTCATCACCACAACCTATACACCGCACTCGATCACATATCAATTAGCACATTCAATCCTATTCCCTCAAGCTAGGATAGATCAAACACTTACCTCTAGCCTTGAATTCCAAATTATCCTTCAACTATAGCTTTACCTCGAATTTCCGCTTTCAACTTGCTCGAATCTAATCACAATTGATTCAATTACATTAATAAATACTATATAACTTAGTTTGGATGCTTAAAAATGGTTTTCTCAAAGTTTACCCCAAAATTTCCCAAAATGTCCCTGGCCCCATGTGGTCGGAACTCGGGGTTCGGACCAAAATTCGGTTACCCATTCCCTCACGTGTTCAAATATACGATTTGTTTTAAAATCGGACCTCAATTTGAGGTCTAATTCCCCAATTCATGAAAAACCTAGGTTCTACACAAAAACAAGAATTTCTATCATGAAAACTTTTGATTTCTCTTGAAAAACATGTTTAATAATGTTAGGAATTGAAAGAATTAAGTAAAAAGTGACTTACAAGTGTTTTGGAGTGATTTTGCTCTTGGAGGATCGTGTGTGGTGTGTTAGGTCTTGAAAGAATGAGGAAAAGAGGTCAACAATTCGTTTAAGTATAAATTTTCACAGCTGCAGTTATCGTAAATGCGAATGTTTGTTCGCAATTGCAAACATAGCAGGTTGGGGACTGTCGGCATCGCATTTGCGACATTATGTTCGCATTTGCGAACAAGGCTGCGTTACTGGGGTTTTCGCAATTGCAATAATAAGTTCGCATTTGCGAACATGGGCTAATTACTGTCAACCTCGCATTTGCGAGGTATGTTCGCATTTGCGAACCACTGCACACCCCTGCCAACTTCGCATTTGCGAAGTCTAGTTCGCATTTGCGAATGAAGGCTAATCTGGGACTTTTCGCAATTGCGAGAAAATCTTCGCATTTGCGAAGATACCAGCTGGGTGAAAAACCAGCTGTGTTATTTTTCAGAATTTGCTCCAACGACCTATCAAATCTTTACCCGAGCCCCCGGGCTCCAAACCAAACATGCACACAACTTCAAAAACATATTACAACCTTGCTCGTGCGATCACATCGCCAAGACAACATCGTTTTCATCAAATCCAGCCTCAAGTTCATGATTATCTTTCTTTTAGTTTCATAACTTTCAAATTTGGCCAATGTTCAAAACACATCAAACGACATCCAAATGTCACCAAACTTTGCAGAAAACACATATATAATATTTAAGACTTGTACCGGGCGCCGGAACCAAAATACGCGCCCGATACCAAGGTCGTTTCATCCATATTCATTTAATATTTTCAGCAAAAACAATTTAACAAAAAAATTCATATCTTAGGCTCTAGGCCTCCGAATGCAACTCCGGACAAATGCGCGAGTTCCATATTTTCCTACGGACCTTCCGGGACCGTCCGATCTTGGGTCCGAGTTTGCTTACCAAAAATGTTGACCGAAGTCAACTATATCAATATTAATATCATTTTTCTTCAAATGTTTCATAGAATTCACATATTCTATCACAAAATCTTTCTGGCTACATGCCCGGATCATGCACGTAAATTGAGGAAACATAAAATGAGGTTTCCAAGGCCTCGGAAGTGCGGAACAAGTGAGGATAACAGGTGATGACCCTTTGGGTCGTCACATCCTCCACCTCTAAAACAATCGTTCATCCTCGAACGAACAAGAGAAGGAAGTACCTGAGTCGGGGAACAAATGTGGGTAGCGGCTCCGCGTATCAGACTCGGACTCCCAGGTTGATGCCTCTGGAGGCTGACCTCTCCACTGAATACGCACGGAAGGAAAACTCTTCGACCTCAACTGTCAAACCTGCCAGTCTAGAATGGCCACCAGCTCCTCCTCGTAGGATAAATCCTTGTCCAATTGGACAGTACTAAAGTCTAACACATGTGTGGGATCGCCTTGGTACCTCCGAAGCATAGATACATGAAAAACTGGATGCACGCCTGATAAGCTAGGTGGCAGAGCTAGTCTGTACGGCACCCCTCCCACTCGGTCCAGAATCTCAAATGGACCAATATACCTAGGGATGAGTTTGCCCTTCTTCCCGAATCTCATCACGCCCTTCATAGGCGATACTCGAAGCAATACCTGCTCACCAACCATGAAATCTACATCTCGAACCTTACGATCCGCATAAGTCTTCTGTCTGGACTGAGCTGGATGCAATCTCTCCAGGATAGTCTTAACCTTGTCTAAGGCCTTTTGTACTAAGTCTGTACCCAACAACCGAGCCTCTCCCGGCTCAAACCATCCGACCGGAGACCGACATCACCTACCATACAACGCCTCATACGGGGCCATCTGAATGCTAGACTGGTAGCTGTTGTTGTAGGTGAACTTCGCTAATGGCAGAAACTGGTCCCACGAGCCTCCAAAATCAATGACACAGGCTCAGAGCATATCCTCTAGGATCTGAATAGTCCTCTCGGACTGACCGTCCGTCTGAGGATGAAAAGCTGTTCTCAACTGGACCTGGGTGCCTAACTCCTGCTGGACCGCCCTCCAGAAATGCGAGGTAAACTACGTACCCCGATATGAGATAATAGACACTGGCACCCCATAAAGACAAACAATCTCCCTAATGTAGATCTCTGCTAACCTCTCCGATGAGTAAGAGACAGATACTGGGATGAAGTGTGCTAACTTGGTCAGCCTATCAACAATGACCCAAATAACATCAAATTTCCTCCGAGTCAAAGGAAGTCCAGTAATGAAGTCCATAGTAATTCGCTCCCATTTCCACTTTGGAATTTCGAGTCTTTAGAATACACCACCAGGCCTCTGTCACGACCCCGAATCCGGTAGTGATGGTGCCCAGCACATTGCTAAGCTAGCCCGACCAATCAATATTAACGATGGAGCTAGAAACTCTCTTTAACCCATTTAAGCATATTAATTTACGAAGCAACAATGATACATATAACGAAAATGGGGAACCAAGTCCCATAATACATCAACTCCCATAGACCAAAGGGTCAAGAGTCATGAGCCTCTACTGAACATGAGTGTATAAAGGTTTACAAGACACCAAGTGCGGAAAGAAAAGTCAATGCAAAATCAAGAGACATTAAGAAGGAATATCGGGTCCTGCGGACTCTGCAGCTACCTCGAATATCCACAAATGTCGCCTCGCACAGCTACTGGATCACTGCTGAGAGGTACTTGGATCTGCACACAAGGTGCAGGGAGTAAAATGAGTACTGCCGGACTCAGTGGTAATAAACAAGGGTAAGACAGCGCAGATAAGAAATCCGCAATAAAGCACTATGTAAAGCTGTAATCGAATACCCTGTCACAGAATCCATATCAACTGTACCTGTACCAATAAGTACCAGCAAAACAGTATAACGACTAGCAGATGTAGCTAAATGCAATGCAATGCATGATATGACCGCTACGGCGCGTAGCCCGATCCAATTTGGGTACCCGTGCTCACTGTGGTGGTTCAGACTCCGGAGGGGCTCCTACAGCCCAAGCACAATATCACTGCGGCGTGCAGTCCGATCCAACATATATACTGCTGCGGCGCGTAGCCCGATCCACTACCAGTCAGCTAATATGCAAATACAGCCTCGCAGGCTCAAAAGTAGTTTTGAAAACCTTTTTATCATTTTTCAGTTGGAAAACAGTAATACCAAGTTCCAGAGATTGGAAATAGCATGATAACAGAAATAGCTACGGACCGGTAGTAACTAGCATGTCAATATGATAAGACAATGATAACGATCCTCGCGGGATCCAATAACTGGCTCGCGGCCCACAAGTATACTCAACCGCCCAAGAAGGGGGTTCAACGGCTCAAGCGTAGCCAATATCATAGTATAATATGCAACCATCCGAGAAGGAGGTTCGACGGCTCATGAATAGCCTAATATCATAACACAGTATCAACAAGTCGGACTAAGCCATAGTCCCCAATCACGATCGACCCCGCACTCACAAGAGAGTACGTGTCTCGCCGCTATACAGCGTCACAAAGTGGTATACCGGGGTTTCGAACCCGCTGGTCATCACCCACATCTATTACTCACCTCAATACGGCGCGACGACTACTCCGCAATGCTCTTGCCACGAGAATCAAGCTCCGCACGCGTAGAATCTGATCAAATACAGTAAAAATACAACAAATTAGGCCAATGGGACGACACCCAATCAATACAACTCAATTTACATCGAAATTCCCAAAGTTGTCAAAACCTGACTTTTGGTACGCTTGTCAAAAAATAACAAAAGTCACATATTCGGAACCCTCATCTCGATACGAGTCTAGGCATATAGAATTTACCAAAATCGGACTCCATTTGCCCACTCAAATCAGTGTTTTTCTTCAATTTAGGCCTAGGGCTCAAACCCACCTTTAATCTTTCATTTACAGCGATTTAACCAAGGATTTCATGTTAAAATGATGTAATTAAGCCACAAAACTTACCTCAAACGAAACCCCGATGATTTCCCAGCAATCTCCCATCAATTTCTTCTCTTGGAACTCAAAAATGGGGGTTTTGGTTATTAAACCCGCGACTGGTTCTGTTCTGAACTTAAACTCACTGCCAGCCTTTTTTACCTTACGCGTTCGCGATGTACCCTACGCTAACGCGATGCCTTGCTTATTTCCTTCATCGCGAACGCGACATGAAGTCACGCGTCCGCGAAGACCATTCTCCCCAGCCACAGATTTTTTCCTCTACGCGTTCGCGTCCCATTCCACGCGAACGCGTGGCTTCACTTTTTCCTCTTACGCGAACGCGAGCCTACCCCACGCGAACGCGATGATCAAAACCTTCCTCTTACGCGAACGCGTCCCCCAGCAACGCGAACGCGATGACCATTTTCCCTCAGCCTACGCGAACGCGGGCCTAGCCCTCGCGAACACGAAGGCTTAACTGGTGCCCAGTGATCTGCAGATTTCAGCAGACTTTTTCTTGTTTCAAAGTGCTGGATAATGGTCCGGATTCACCCCGAGTCCCCCGGGACCCCAACGAAAACCACAAACATACCCAAAAACACGATACGAACTTGTTCCAATCATAAAAACACCACCCTAAACATCAAAATCACCAATTACCCACGGATTCAAGCCTAAATTTCTTAAAACTTTCCGAATTACACATTCCATCAAAAACCCGACCAAACGACGTCCGAATGACCTAAAATTTTGCGGACATATCCAAAATCACATAAAGAAGCTACAGAAATTGTCGGAATTCCATTCCAACACCCGGATCAAAATCTCACCTACCGTTCGGATTTCGCCAAAATTCAACCTTAGCCATTTCAAGCCTATTTCTACACCGAGCCTCCAAATTCAATTCCGATCGTTCCCCTAAGTCACAAATCACCTCCCGGAACTAACCGAATCATCGGAATCCGATTCCGAGCCCTCTAACCAAATAGTCAACTCCGGGTTGACTTTCCTTATTCAAGTTTCCTTCAAAAAGGCTATATGCCTCATTTTCAATCCAAATCACTCTTAACTCATCCGATAGACTTTAACACCTGATATAAAAGCATAAAACATACAATTTCAACATAACGGGGTGGTAATTCCCGTGACGACGGGCCGGGTCGTCACATTCTCCCCTCTTAAGCAAATGCTCGTCCTCGAGCGGGTCAAGAAACATACCTGAAGTCTCAAACAAGTGAGGATATCTGCTCCGCATCTCCCGCTCGATCTCCCAAGTGGCCTCCTCCACGGGTCGACCTCTCCACTGAACCTTAACTGATGCAATCTCCTTAGAACTCAATTTTCTCACCTGCCGTCCCAAAATGGCAATAGGCTCCACATCATAGGATAGATCACTATCAAGTTGAATGGTGCTGAAATTTAATACATGAGACAGATCTCCAATGTATTTCCGGAGCATAGACACATGGAATACTGGATGAACGCTAGATAAGCTGCGCGGCAAGGCTAACTCGTATGCCACCTCTCCAACCCTCCTAAGTATCTCAAAAGGACCAATGTACCTAGGACTCAACTTTCCTTTCTTCCCAAACCTCATGACACCCTTCATAGGTGAAACCTTCAACAATACTCGGTCACCAACCATGAAAGACAACTCTCGAACTCTACGGTCCGCATAACTCTTCTGACGAGACTGTGCTGTACGAAGCCTCTCCTGGATCAACTTTGCTCTATCCAGAGCATCCTGGACTAACTCAGTCCCTATCAATCTAACCTCACCAGGCTCAAACCATCCCACGGGGGATCTACACCGCCTGCCATACAATGCCTCATACGAGGCCATCTGAATACTCGACTGATAACTGTTGTTGTAGGCAAACTCGGCAAGTGGTAGGAACTCATCCCACGAACCACCAAAGTCAATCACACATGCTCGCAACATATCCTCCAGAATCTGAATAGTACGCTCAGACTGCCCATCTATCTGGGGGTGAAATGCAGTACTCAACTCAACCCGCGTACCCATCTCTCGCTGAAATGCTCTCCAAAACTGAGAAGTGAACTGAGTACCCCTGTCGGATATGATAGACACCGGAACTCCATGCAACCGAACAATCTCTCGAATAAAGATCGCTGCCAACCGCTCCGATGAGTAGGTAGTACTAACTGGAATGAAGTGAGCTGACTTGGTCAGTCTATCCACAATCACCCAAACAGAATCAAACTTCCTCGCTGTCCGAGGGAGTCCAGTAACAAAGTCCATAGTGATCCTCTCCCATTTCCATTCGGGAATATCAATGCGCTGAAATACACCACCGGCCTCTGATGCTCGTACTTAACCTGCTGACAGTTGAGGCACCGTGCTACATGTCTGAAAATGTCCATCTTCATCTTTCTCCACCAATAATGTTGTTTCAAATCTTGATACATCTTCGCGGATCCTGGATGGATAGAATACCGCGAGCTATGGGCCTCCTCCAGAATCAACTCACGAAGGCCATTAACATTGGGCACACATATTCGGCCCTGCTTCCTCATTACGCCGTCACTATCAATGGTGACATCTCTAGCATCATCATGCTGAACTCTGTCCCTAAGGACAGCCAAATGTGGATCATCATACTGGCGCTCACGAATACGATCATATAGAGATGACCGAGATATAACACAAGCCAATACCCTACTGGGCTCCGAAATATTTAACCTCACTAGCCGATTGGCTAGCACCTGAACATCATAAGCAAATGGCCTCTCCTCAGCCGGAATATATGCCAAGCTCCCCATACCGACCGCCTTCCGGCTCAAAGCATCGGCCACCACATTGGCCTTCCCCGGATGATATAATATAGTAATGTCATAATCCTTCAGCAACTCCAGCCATCTCCGCTGTCTCAAATTAAGGTCTTTCTGTTTGAACAAGTGCTGGAGACTACGATGGTCGGCATACACCTCACAAGACACACCGTACAAATAGTGCCTCCAAATCTTCAATGCATGAACAATGGCGGCTAGCTCCAAATCATGAACAGGATAGTTCTTCTCATGTGGCTTCAACTGCCGAGAAGCATAAGCAATTACCTTACCTTTCTGCATCAACACACAACCTATCCCCACTCTCGAGGCATCACAATAAACGATATATGAACCTGAAGCTGATGGCAATACTAACACTGGAGCTGTGGTCAAAGCTGTCTTGAGCTTCTGAAAGCTCTCCTCGCACTCATCCGACCACACGAATGGTGCACCCTTCCGGGTCAATTTAGTCAATGAAGAAGCAATGGATGAAAATCCCTGAACAAACCGGCGATAATATCCCGCCAAGCCAAGAAAACTCCTGATTTCTGTAGCTGAGGTCGGTCTAGGCCAACTCCGCACCGCCTCTACCTTTTTCTAATCAACCTGAATACCATCACGAGACACCACATGTCCCAGAAATGCCACGGACTCGAGCCAAAACTCGCACTTGGAGAATTTAGCATATAGCTTCTCCTCCCTCATTCTCTGCAACACAATACTCAAATGCTGAGCATGCTCCACCTGACTACGGAAGTAGACTAGAATGTCATCAATGAACACGATCACAAATGAATCCAAATAAGGCCTGAACACACTGTTCATCAGATGCATAAATGCTGCTGGGGCGTTGGTCAGCCCAAAAGACATCACAAGAAACTCATAATGACCATATCGGGTCCTGAATGCAGTCTTCATAATATCCGAGTCCCTGATCTTCAGCTGATGATAGCCTGAACGAAGATCGATCTTAGAAAACACCCTCGCACCTTGTAACTGATCAAACAAATCATCTATGCACGGTAGAGGGTACTTGTTCTTCACCGTCACTTTGTTCAATTGCCTATAATCAATACACATTCGCATGGAACCATCTTTCTTTTTAACAAATAATACCGGCGTACCCCATGGAGACACACTAGGGTGGATGAAACCCTTATCCATAAGCTCTTGAAGCTGTTCTTTCAATTCTTTCAACTCAGCTGGTGTCATCCGATAAGGAGGAACGGATATGGGCTAAGTGCCCGACACCAAGTCAATGCCAAAATCAATATCCCCGTCCGGCAGCATGCCCAGTAGGTCTGAGGGGAATACATCTGGAAAGTCCCTCATAACTGGTACAGAATCAATGCTAGGAGACTCATCTCCCACATCTCTCACAAGAGCTAAGTACGACAAACACCCTTTTTCAACCATCTTCAGAGCTTTTAAGAATGAAATAACACGGCTAGGGACGAAATCGGTCGAACCCCGCCACTCGATCCGAGAAATACCAGGAATGGCCAACGTAACTGTCTTAGCATGACAGTCCAATATAGCATGGTACGGAGACAACTAGTCCATACCCAATATAACATCAAAGTCTACCATACCCAACAATAACAAATCTGCCTGGGTCTCCAGACCCCCAATAGATATAACACAGGATCTATAGACATGATCCACAACGATCGTATCACCCACGGGGGTGGATACATGAACACGTAAATCAAGACTACCACGAGTCGCACCCAAATAATGTGCAAAATAAAAGGACACATAAGAATATGTGCACCCTGGATCAAATAGAACAGAGGCATCTCTGTGACAGACAGAAATGATACCTGTAATCACTGCATCGGAGGCAACTGCATCACGCCTGTCAGGAAGTGCATAGAAACGTGCCTGGCCTCCACCGGATCTCTCCTCGCCTCTGGGGCGACCACGAGAAGACTGACCTCCACCTCTACTAGACTAAGATGGTGCTGAAGATGAGGGCTGATCCCTCTGCTGAGTCCTGTCCCTACGGAGTCGAGGGCACTGCCTCCTCATATGGCCAAACTCACCACACTCAAAACATGCACCTGGTGCTGGAGAAGGGGACTGAAGGGAACCCCTCGCCACAGAAGAACCCTGGGCTGAAGAAGTAGGTGCTGCACTTTGAGTTGGAAGGGCACTAAGTGATGACTGACCCTGCAGAAACCCCTGTCGACCATGACCATATGAACCTCCGCTCTGCTCTAGGCGGCCTGAATGAGAAGGTCTAGACGAGCGGCCTCTGCTCTGCTGGGAATGCCCTCTAGATGGAGCACCACTGAAACTGCCAGAACCATGAGGCCTCTTGGCCTCCCACTCCTCTCTCTCTCGGCGATGATCCGCCTCAATGGAACGTGCCATATCAACAACCTGCTCAAATGATGATGACAAAACTCTCTCTCGGTCATAAGAATGCGGATAGAGTAGTTGAGGCCATCAATGAACCTCTCTGATCCTCTCCCTATCATTAGGGATCATCCATGTGGCATGCCTAGCCAACCGTGTGAATCTAAGCTCATACTGAGTCACAGACATGTCGCCCTGAACCAACCACTCAAACTGGCGACGTAGCTCCTCGCGACGAGACTGAGGTACATATTTCTCTAGAAAGAGAGTAGAGAACCGCTGCCATGTGAGAGGTGCTGCTCCTGCAGGCCTACGCCTCTCAAACTCTTCCCACCAATCGAATGTGGGGCCAGTGAACTGGAAGGTAGTAAATGAAACTCCGCTGGACTCAAGAATACCAGCCGTCCGCAGCATCCTCTAACACTTGTCCAAGAAACCCTGGGCATCCTCGCCATCAACGCCACTCAAATGGGGTGGCTGAAGTCTACCAAATCTCTCAAGACGACGCTGCTCGTCGTCAGGCATAACCTGAACCATATGCTCTGGAGCTGGAGCTAGAGCTGGTGCAGCTGCAGGAATAACCGGTGCAACCACCTGAGCGGGGACCGCCTCTGGAGTCTGAAGTCCCTGAACAACCTACTCAGGTGTGCGAGCTGCAGGGGTCTGCTGACCACCCCCTGTCTGAGATGTCGCTACAGTAGCGGTAGCTGAAACTACCTGAGCCAAACCGGAACACACTGATAATATCCGAGCAAGAGTCTCCTGATGACCAGGAATAGCAATAGATACAGTCTAGCCCTGAACTGGGACTGCTGGAGCATCAACCACAAGGGGCTGCTCCTGAACTGGTACAACGGGCGGGTCAGCTGGCACTGCCTCAGCTGCCCTACCTCTACCTCTAGCACGACCGCGCCCACGGCCTCTAACAGGTGGCAATGGAGGTCGTCCACCTCGTCCTGATGCTCGCGTTCTCGCCATCTGCGAGAGAATAGAATATAGAAGTTCAGTTCTCAGAACAACAAGATCGCACGACGGAGTTCAAGAAAAGTGAAGTTTTCCTAAAGGTTCGCAGCCTCCCGAGGATAAGTACAGGCGTCCCCGTACCGATCCACAAGACTCTACTAACCGGCTCAAGACTCATGAGGCCTAGTAAACCTAGGCTCTGATACCAACTTGTCACGACCCCGAATCCGGTCGTGATGGCGCCCAGCACATTGCTAAGCCAGCCCGACCAATCAATATTAACGACGGAGCTAGAAGCTCTCTTTAACCCATTTAAGCATATTAATTTACGAAGCAACAATGATACATATAACGAAAACGGGAACCAAGTCCCATAATACATCAACTCCCATAGACCGAAGGGTCAAGAGTTCATGAGCCTCTACTGAACATGAGTGTATAAAGGTTTACAAGACACCAAGTGCGGAAAGAAAAGTCAATGCAAAATCAAGAGACAGTAAGAAGGAATATCGGGTCCTGCGGACTCTGAAGCTACCTCGAATATCCACAAATGTTGCCTCGCACAACTACTGGATCACTGCTGAGAGGTACCTGGATCTGCACACAAGGTGCAGGGAGTAAAATGAGTACTGCCAGACTCGGTGGTAATAAACAAGGGTAAGACAGCGCAGATAAGAAATCCGCAATAAAGCACTATGTAAAGCTGTAATCAAATACCCTGTCACAAAATCAATATCGACTGTACCTGTACCAACAAGTACCAGCAAAACAGTATAACAACTAGCAGATGTAGCTAAATGCAATGCAATGCATGATATGACCGCTACGGCACGTAGCCCGATCCAATTTGGGTACCCGTGCTCACTGTGGGGGTTCAGACTCCAGAGGGGCTCCTACAACCCAAGCACAATATCACTGCGGCGTGCAGTCCGATCCAACATATATACTGCTGCGGCGCGCAGCCCGATCCACTACCAGTCAGCTAATATGCAAATACAGCCTTGCAGGCTCAAAAGTAGTTTTGAAAACCTTTTTATCATTTTTCGGTTGGAAAACAGTAATACCAAGTTCCAGAGATTGGAAATAGCATGATAACAGAAATAGCTACGGACCGGTAGTAACTAGCATGTCAATATGATAAGACAATGATAACGATCCTCGCGGGATCCAATAACTGGCTCGCGGCCCACAAGTATACTCAACCGCCCAAGAAGGGAGTTCCTCGACTCAAGAGTGGCCATTATCACAGTATAATATGCAACCATCCGAGAAGGAGGTTCGACGGCTCATGAATAGCCTAATATCATAACACAGTATCAACAAGTCGGACTAAGCCATAGTCCCCAATCACGATCGACCCCGCACTCACAAGAGAGTATGTGTCTCGCCGCTATACAGCGTCACAAAGTGGTATACCGGGGTTTCGAACCTGCTGGTCATCACCCACATCTATTACTTACCTCAATACGGCGCGACGACTACTCCGCAATGCTTTTGCCACGAGAATAAAGCTCCGCACGCGTAGAATCTAATCAAATACAGTAGAAATACAACAAATTAGGCCAATGGGACGACACCCAATCAATACAACTCAATTTACATCGAAATTCCCAAAGTTGTCAAAACCCGACTTTCGGTACGCTTGTCGAAAAATTACAAAAGTCACATATTCGGAACCCTCATCTCGATACGAGTCTAGGCATATAAAATTTACAAAAATCGGACTCCATTTGCCCACTCAAATCGGTGTTTTTCTTCAATTTAGGCCTAGGGCTCAAACCCACCTTTAATCTTTAATTTACAGCAATTTAACCAAGGATTTCATGTTAAAATGATGTAATTAAGCCACAAAACTTATCTCCAACGAAACCCCGATGATTTCCCAGCAATCTCCCGTCAATTTCTTCTCTTGGAACTCAAAAATGGGGGTTTTGGGTATTAAACCCGCGACTGGTTCTGTTCTGAACTTAAACTCACTGCCAGCCAATTTTACCTTACGCGTTCGCGATGTACCCTACGCGAACGCGATGCCTTGCTTATTTACTTCATCGCGAATGCGACATGAAGTCACGCGTCCGCGAAGACCATTCTCCCCAGCCACGGATTTTTTCCTCTACGCGTTCGCGTCCCATTCCACGCGAACGCGTGGCTTCTCTTTTTCCTCTTACGCGAACGCGAGCCTACCCCACGCGAACGCGATGATCAACACCTTCCTCTTACGCGAACGCGTCCCCCAGCAACGCGAATGCGATGACCATTTTCCCTCAGCCTATGCGAACGCGGGCCTAGCCCTCGCGAACGCGAAGGCTTAACTGGTGTCCAGTGATCTGCAGATTTCAGCAGACGTTTTCTTGCTTCAAAGTGCCGGATAATGGTCCGAATTCACCCCGAGGCCCCCGGGACCCCAACGAAAACCACAAACATACCCAAAAACACGATACGAACTTGTTCCAATCATAAAAACACCATCCTAAACATCAAAATCACCAATTACCCACGGATTCAAGCCTAAATTTCTTAAAACTTTCCGAATTACACATTCCATCAAAAACCCGACCAAACGACGTCCGAATGACCTGAAATTTTGCGGACATATCCAAAATCACATAACGAAGCTACAAAAATTGTCGGAATTCCATTCCGACCCCCGGATCAAAATCTCACCTACCGTTCGGATTTCGCCAAAATTCAACCTTAGCCATTTCAAGCCTATTTCTACACCGGGCCTCCAAATTCAATTCCGATCATTCCCCTAAGTCACAAATCACCTCCCGGAACTAACCGAATCATCAGAATCCGATTCCGAGCCCTCTAACCAAATAGTCAACTCCGGATTGACTTTCCTTATTCAAGTTTCCTTCAAAAAGGCTATATGCCTCATTTTCAATCCAAATCACTCCTAACTCACCCGATAGACTCTAACACTGATATAAAAGCATAAAACATACAATTTCGACATAACGGGGTGGTAATTCCCATGACGACGGGCCGAGTCTTCACAGCCTCTGATGCTCATATTTCACCTGTTGACAATTTAGACACTGAGCGACGTACGCAATGATGTCCTTCTTCATCCTGTGCCACCAATAGTGCTGCCGTAAATCCCGATACATCTTTGCGGCGCCCGGGTGAATAGAATACCGCGTAATGTGGGCCTCTGCTAAGATCAACTCTCGAATCCCCTCGACATTGGGCACACAAACTCGCCCCTGCAATCTCAATACTCTGCCATCATCTAGGGTTACCTTCGTGGCACCTCCCCGCTGTACAATTTCTCTCAAGTCACGCAAATGAGGATCATCAAATTGCCTCTCACGGATATGCTCTAATAGAGATGAACGGGCGACCGTGCAGGCTAACACTCTGCTAGGCTTAGAAATGTCTAGTCTCACAAACTGGTTGGCTAAGGCGTGGACATCTAGAGCTAGTGGTCTCTGGCAGACCGGAATGAATGCGAGACTACCCATGCTGGCAGACTTTCTACTCAATGCATCGGCCACCACATTGGCCTTACCTGGGTGATATAGGATAGTGACATCATAGTCCTTCAGCAACTCTAACCATCTCCGTTGTCGTAAATTCAACTCCTTTTGCTTGAACAAGTATTGTAGGCTTTTGTGATCCGTGTACACCTCACACGCCACACCATAGAGATAATGCCTCCAGATTTTTAAGGCATAAACCACTGCTACCAGCTCAAGATCATGAACTGGATAATTCTTCTCGTGTATTTTCAACTGTCTCGAAGCATAAGCAATAACCTTACCATCCCGCATCAAAACCGCTCCAAGCCCCGTACGGGATGCATCATAGTAAACTGTATAAGGTCCTGTACCCGTAGGTAGTATCAACACTGGTGCTGTAGTCAAGGCTGTCTTGAGCTTCTGGAAGCTTACCTCACACTCATCTGACCACTGGAACTGGGCATCCTTCTGGGTCAACCTGGTCATCGGGGCTGCAATAGAGGAGAACCCCTCTACAAATCGACGGTAGTAACCTGCTAACCCCAAGAAACTCCGGATCTCAGTCACTGAAGCTGGTCGAGGCCAATTCTGGACTGCCTCAATCATCTTTGGGTCCACCTGAATACCTTCCACTAACACAATATGACCCAAAAAAACCACCGAGCTCAACCAGAACTCACATTTAAAAAATTTGGCGTATAACTGATTATCCTTCAGAGTCTGAAGAACCACTCTGAGGTGCTGTTCATGCTCTTCCTGGCTGCGGGAGTATACCAGGATGTCATCTATAAAGACTATCACGAACGGATCTAAATAAGGCCTGAACACCCGATTCATCAACTCCATGAACGCTGATGGGGCATTGGTCAACCCGAAGGACATGACCAAGAATTCATAATGCCCGTACCTAGTGCGAATGGCTGTCTTAGGAATGTCAGCTGCCCTGATCTTCAGCTGATGGTTGCCCGACCTCAAGTCTATTTTTGAGAACACCCTCGCTCCTTGGAGCTAGTCAAACAAATCATCAATCCTCGGCAGTGGATACTTGTCCTTTATCATCACTTTGTTTAATTGCCGATAGTCAATACACATCCACATCGAGCCATCCTTCTTCTTCACAAATAACACGGGTACTCTCCACGGAGAAATACTGGGCATGATAAAGCCCTTTTCTAGAAGGTCTTGCAACTAGTCTTTTAACTTCTTTAACTCCGGCGGGGACATACGATAGGGTGGAATGGAGATAGGCCGAGTGCCCGGTGCTAGATCAATACAGAAATCAATATCCCAGTCGGGTGGCATGCCCGGTAGGTCTGAAGGGAAAACCTCAGGAAACTCCCGTACAATAGGAACTAAATCAATAGAAGGAATTTCGGCGCTGGAATCACGAAAATAGGCAAATAAGCTACACACCCCTTCTCGACCATGCGTCGAGCCTTAACATAGGAAATAACAGTGCGAACGGAGTGGCCTGAGGTCCCTCTCCACTCTAGTCTGGGTGATTCTGGCAAGGCCAATGTCACTGTCTTGGCATGACAATCTAAGATAGCATGGTATGGGGACAACCAGTCCATCCCAAATATGACATCGAAATCCACCATGTCTAATAGCAATAGATCAACACGGGTCTCAAGACCCCCGAATATAACAACGCACGAACAATGCACCTGGTCGACTACTATAGAGTCACCCACTGGTGTAGACACATAAACTGGAATATCCAGGGCATAGCTAGGCACAGCCAGATATGGTGCAAAGTAGGAAGACACATATGAATACGTAGACCCAGGGTCAAATAATACTAAAGCACATATGTCACAAACAAGAATGGTACATGTAATCATGATATCCGATGCCTCTTCCTCTGGCCTGGTTGGTAAAGCATAAACTCGGGGATCGGTACATCCCCTCTGAGCCACATATCTAGGACAGTCATCCACTAACTGACCTCTACCTCTGGCTGGATGGTCTCCACCTCTACGGTATCGACCTCCACCTCTACGATCTCTACCCCCGCCTCTGGCTGGCTGGGCAGGCTGTGGGTCAGCTGGGGTCTGAATCATGGGACGAGGACCCCGCTCTTGAGTGTTTCCCGTTGCTCGAGGGCAAAACCTGACAAGATGACTTGGGTCACCACAATCGTAACAACATTTAGGCTGATGGGGCTGCTGGCCTTGACGACCTGAATGGCCCCCACGAACACTCTGAAGAGGCTGAGCACTAATGGGAGGCTGATTTGAATACTGCTCACGAAACGATCACCTAGTCCACCCTGTGAAGCTAGGAGGGCTGACTGAAAAGGTCTGGAAGAATGGCCCCTATCAAAAGATTCCCTACCTCCAGAAGAAGAACTACTAAATCTGCCCGAATGACGAGGCCTCTTGTCTGAAGGATAACCACCTCCCCGAGAAAGATCCATCTTAACTCTACGAGTTTCATTAGCCGCCTCCTGTAAAGATACATCACTCCCAACTCCCATAGCCATCTGAAGTCTAATCGGCTGATTTAGCCCATCTATAAACCTGCGGACCCTCTCCCGATCTGTGGGTAGTATCACAACCGCATGACGTGCCAGATCAACAAACCTCGTCTCATACTGAGTGACGATCATAGTACCCCGCTGGAGGCGCTCAAACTGCCTTCGAAGTGCCTCCTGCTGAGTAACAGGGAGAAACTTCTCCAGAAATAACTCTGCAAACTGGTCCCATGATAAAGCCGGGGACCCTGCTGGTCGAGTCAAATAGTAATCTCTCCAGCAAGTCTTGGCGGATCCTGAAAGCCTGAATGTGCAGAAGTCAACTCCATTGGATTCCACTATTCCCATAGTCTTGAGAATCTCGTGGCAACTGAATAGGAAATCCTGAGGATCCTCTGATGTGGCATCGCTGAAAGTAGTGGTAAATAGCATGGAGAACCGATCAAGTCTCCATAGAGAATCAGAAGTCATGGCCGCTCCATCTCCGACCTGAGTTGTGGTACCTCACTGAGTGGCCACAGCTGGCTGAACCACTGGTGCCTACGGCTGGGGAGCTACTGGCTCCAGAGTACGTGTAACAAGAGTCTGGGCTCCTCCTCCAGCCTGAGAAGCAGCTGGTGCGGCTGGTAATAAGCCTGCTCTGGCAACACTATCCATAAAACCCGCTATTCTGACCAGAGTCTCCCGAAGATTCGGGGTAAATAAGACCTCCCCTGGGACCTGAGCTAGGCCCACTGGAGCTGCTGGGACTGGAACCTCCTCACCAATCGCAATATGAGGCTCCACCTCTGGAATCGCTGCCTAGGGCTGAGCTCTGCCCCTACCACGACCTCCGATACGGCCTTGGCCCCTACCCCTCACGGGGGCTGCTTGAGGCTCAGGCTGCTGATCAGCAAACGTAGAAACGTGTGTTCTCACCATGTGCGAAAGGACAAAGTACAAATTCAATCAGTATTTGAGGAACAAATCTCACGACAAGAAGGAACAAATGAGAGACTCTTTCCTAACTCAATAGACTCTGGAGGACAAGTACATGCATCTCCGTACCTACCCCCAAACTCTACTAAGCTTGTTCGTGAGTGGTGAGACCTATGTAACCTAGAGCTCTGATACCAACTTGTCACGACTTGGATTTTCCCCCATCATTGGGATCGTGATGGCGCCTACTCGTGGTAGCTAGGCAAGCCAATTAATTCATCATTTTCCTGTTCATACCATCATTTTTATTTAATATTAAATAGCAAGAAATAATACTCAAATCTTTAAATGCGGGAGTTTTTCGAATAAAATATGAATAGTATTGTAAAGCAACTGACACAAATCCTCTACCCAAGATGTGGAGTCACAAGCTCACGAACTACTAAGGAATAACTGCACATAATGGTCTGAATGAAAATAAATAATAACCGTCTGTCTCGGAACAATAAGACCACAACAATAACAAAAATAAATAGAGGAGATGCTCGGCCTGCGGACGCCTGCAAGCTCGGTCTCGGAAGCACAGAAATCCCACAAGTACTTTGCTGCTGCTGCTCCTCCTCTAAAACTGGACCTGTGCAAAACACACACAAAAGTGCAGTATCAACACAATCCGACCCCATGTGCTGGTAAGTGCCTGGCCTATCCTGGCGAAGTAGTGACAAGCCTAGGACCAGGCACTCACATAAACCTATCTAGTTCTATATATGTATATACCACTAAATAATAGAAATATCGAAATAACACAACTAACAAAGGAGGTATCATGCTGGGGGAAACATAATCAGCAACACATAATAAATCAGTAAAAAGCATCAGAGTGTAGTAAAACAGCTATCACCAACAAAGAAGTTTAAATAGTTGCACAGCATCACCCTTCATGCTTTTACTCTCACCCTCACCAAATAATCAAATAAAAGTGCACCGCATCACCCTTCGTGCTTTTACTTTCATACTCACCAAATAGGCAAATAAAAGTGCACGACATCACCCTTCGTGCTTTTACTCTCATCCTCACATCCATGGCACGACATGATCCTTCGTGCATGGTTTAAATAACAACGGCACGGAATGTTCCTTCATGCATAATCAGTAAAACAAGGCACGACATGATCTTTCGTGCATAATCAGTAAAACAAGGCACGGCATGATCCTTCATGCATAATCAGTAAAACAAGGCACGACATGATCCTTTGTGCATAATCGGTAAAACAAGGCACGACATGATCCTTCGTGCATAATCAGTAAAACAAGGCGCGACATGATCCTTCGTGCAAACATAAGTAAAAATGGCACGACATCACCCTTCGTGCATTATCACTCTTCCTCTCCCAAATAACAATCACAGTTAAGGGCAAAAGAATGAAACAAATAATATGAACCATCCCGGCAAGGGAAACAATAATCAACTTCACAATAAAGTCCCGACAAGGGAAACAATAATCGACTTCACAATAAAGTCCCGGCAAAGGAAACAATAATCTACTTCACAATAAAGTCCCGGCAAGGGAAACAATAATCAACTTCACAATAAAGTCCCTGCAAGGGAAACAATAATCAGCTTCACAATAAAGTCCCGACAAGGGAAACAATAATCAACTTCACAATATATGTCAACAAATGACTCACGGTCATGCTAGACGCCAGTGTATAGATGCTCGTCACCACAGCCTATACACCACACTCGATCACATAGCAATTAGCACATTCAATCCTATTCCCTCAAGCTAGGATAGATCAAACACTTACCTCTAGCCTTAAAGTCCAAATTATCCTTCAACTATAGCTTTACCTCAAATTTCCGCTTTCAACTTGCTCGAATCTAATCATAATTGATTCAATTACATTAATAAATACTATATAACTTAGTTTGGATGCTTAAAAATGGTTTTCTCAAAGTTTACCCCAAAATTTCCCAAAACACCCCTAGCCCCACGTGGTCGGAACTCGGGGTTCGGACCAAAATCCGGTCACCCATTCCCTCACGAGTTCAAATATATGATTTATTTTAAAATCGGACCTCAATTCGAGGTCTAATTCTCCAATTCATGAAAATCCTAGGTTCTACCCAAAAACAAGAATTTCTACCATGAAAACCTTTGATTTCTCTTGAAAAACATGTTTAATGATGTTAGGAATTGAAAGAATTAAGTAAAAAGTGACTTACAAGTGTTTTGGAGTGGGTTTGCTCTTGGAGGATCGTGTGTGGTGTGATAGGTTTTGAAAGAATGAGGAAAAGAGGTCAAAAATTCGTTTAAGTATAAATTTGCACAGCTGCGGTTAACGCAAATGCGAACGTTTGTTCGCAATTGCTAACATAGCAGATCGGGGACTGTCAGCATCGCATTTGCGACATTATGTTCACATTTGCGAACAAGGCTGGGTTACTGGGGCTTTCGCAATTGTGACAATAAGTTCGCATTTGCGAACATGGGCTGATTACTGTCAACCTCGCATTTGCGAGGTATGTTCACATTTGCGAACAACTGCACACCCCTACCAACTTTGCATTTGCAAAGTCTGGTTCGCATTTACGAACCAAGGCTAATCTGGGACTTTTCACAATAGTGAGAAAATCTTCGCATTTGCGAAGATACCAGCTGGGTGAAAAACCAGCTGTGTTATTTTTCAGAATTTGCTCCAACGGCCTATCTAATCTTTACCCGAGCCCCCCGGGCTCCAAACCAAACATGCACACAACTTCAAAAACATATTACAACCTTGCTCCTGTGATCACATCACCACGATAACATCGTTTTCATCAAATCAAGCCTCAAGTTCATGATTATCTTTCTTGTAGTTTGATAACTTTCAAATTTGGAACTCAAGGTTCAAAACACATCAAACGACATCCAAATGTCACCAAACTTTGCAGAAAGCACATATATAATATTTAAGACTTGTACCGGGCGTCGGAACCAAAATACGAGCCCGATACCAAGGTCGTTTAATCCATTTTCATTTAATATTTTCAGCAAAAACAATTTAACAGAAAAATTCATATCTTAGGCTCTAGGCCTCCGAATTCGACTCCGGACACATGCCCGAGTCCCATATTTTCCTACGGACCGTCCGGGACCGTCCGATCTCGGGTTCTGGTCCGTTTACCAAAAATTTTGACCGAAGTCAACTATATCAATATTAATATCA
The DNA here is from genome assembly GCA_032618575.1 of Nicotiana noctiflora. Classification (NCBI taxonomy): domain Eukaryota; kingdom Viridiplantae; phylum Streptophyta; class Magnoliopsida; order Solanales; family Solanaceae; genus Nicotiana; species Nicotiana noctiflora. The sequence continues at coordinate 110,654 of JASVEL010012164.1, forward strand.
TTTTTCTTCAAATGTTTCATAGAATTCACATATTCTATCACAAAATCTTTCCGGATGCATGCCTGTATCATGCGCGTAAATCGAGGCAACATAAAATGAGGTTTTCAAGGTCTTGGAAGTGCGGAACAAGGGAGAAAAATAGGTGATGATCCTTTGTGTTGTCATATTTGAAATATAAATCATTCTGCTAAAATAGATTCTAACGCGCTTCACCACTTTACCCGTGGAATTTCCAGTGTAGCCCTAATGCAATAGTTCAAAATCACCCAACACCAAGACAATCAGTCTGATTTCAATATCACATCTAAAATTTAACATACGAGCGAATAAAGATCCACCACCACCACATAGTTTGTACATCAGAACTCCATATAGCACACAAATCATCATACCCGATCCCAATTTCCATCGTGCAATACCCGCACACAATTAAAACTCTATCATTCTATGACAGATACTATATATTTACCAGTGCTTCCGAGCAACACCGAATACCCCCTCAAACGTCTCCCAGAAATGCCATATTCCAGAACACATTACTTGAAGAACTTCCTGTGAATCTGAATTCGTTACTATTATCTTCCAAATACGGATACCTAGAATCCCATAATGACATAGTATAGCACATGTCTTGATCTCTTCTAATGAAAACACAGTCTCTAGCCACATACACAAACTTAAGACACCTGATTGCCATATGTAAAACCTTGAACACCGTAATACAATTCTCGCGAGAGTCATTCACTCTTATTCAGCTGTAAATCACCTACCCTAAATGAACAGAACCACTTGTGCCTTGTTAGTACTCTGACACCACAGACATGATTTCATACAGATACAAATAACCATCTTCCTTCCCTATACAGAGAGCATTCTTTATTAACAGCAACTCAAAACTTCCTAATATTCCTTCACATCTACGACAAACCATATAACCTTTACCAATATACTTAGAGACTGAATTGACATAGCATACCACAGCGCAATCAGTTAATCAATAACAACCTCCCCTACTTGGCTCGAAGCCATATATGAATGCACTTTTAACCACTCATGGTATTCTTACTCAAATGATGCCACACTGTTATAGTGAGATTAAACTCAAGTCATATACAAGTCTTATGGATGCTTGAGTCATTAGAAATATTAACTCTTATGTAATTCTTGCATTTTACCACACACAACAGTTAAGCCTACTCTTTAGGTGACAGAAAATATTTTTCTAAGTCCCAAATTTTTCCAAAATTTTGATAGAGTCCTTTGCAATTTGAGCCCATCCACCTGCCAGAGAATTACCAAACCATTCTAACAACACATCACAATGTTTATCAAAAACATTAATGTCACGACCCAAACCCTGGTCGTGATGGCGCCCAACACAATGCTAGGCAAGCCCGACCATATTATCCCTTAAACCAGCCAGTTATTAATCAAATTAAACTTAAACAGTAAATGATCATATCAGGTGATAACCGAAACGTAAAATATACAAAATACGGTCCCAAACATATCGTGGTGTCACGAGACTGAGCCTCTACAGGATAGCATCCTAATACAATCAAGTCTACGCAAGTAGGAAATCAACAAGATGATAAAGAAGGAGAAACAAGCTCTGCGGACGCTGGCAGCTACCTCGTAATCTCCGCAATAGTAGACAAGGATCGGCAGCTACAATGTCTCAACTGCTCTCGGGCACCTGTGGATCTGCACAGAAAGTGCAGGGGAGTGGGGTGAGTATATTTCAACTCAATGAGTAACAATAATAAATAATAACTGAAGGTAATGAATCCTGTGCTATCACTTAGCAGTTCTAAGGCAACCTCACAGGTACGTCATCACTATAGTAGTACTCTAACCTCCAATCTACGTTTATCTCTACAAGATTCCACACCGAACCAACCCTCACTCGTACCCCTACGGTGTACGGCCATCTCAACATATAAAGACACATACTTATGTCTATAATGTATAAGTATTTAGGTAGATAGTAGGGTATGATTAAGTATAATGTTGCGGCGTGCAGCCCGCTCCAATACATATACCGCTGCGGCGCGCAGCCCGCTCCATTTTTACGTCGACGGCGCTCACTCACTGGGGGTGTATACAGACTTCGGAGGGGCTCCCTAGGCCCAAGCACTATAACACTGCGGCGTGCAGCACGATCCACACAAATATTACTGCGGCGTGCGGTCCGATCCAATATATATATATGTATATATCTCTATACTGCTGCGGCGTGCAGCCCGATCCCATGATATACACCAGTGCTCACTGAGAATGTGTGCAGACTCAGACTCCGAAGGGGCTCCTACAGCCCAAGCGCAATAATACTGCGGCGTGCAGTCCGTCCCACATGTATGTTACATGTATATTACATGTATATTACTGCGGCGTGCAGTCCGATCCAATATATATACTGCTGCAGCGTGCAGCCCGATCCAATATAGGTATATATATAATACCTCATAATGGGTCCTCGACCCTATCCCAGTCAATATATGCTTGGCCTCTCAGGCCCAATATAATATATCACAGTGGGTCCTAGACCCTGTCTCGGTCAATATAGACTTGGCCTTTCAGGCCCACTCAGCTAGAACAGGGAATTCCACCTTATATAATCTCTCTCAATGTACACATCTAGTACGGGCTCATATTATGTTGTACAGCTAGAGCTACGGCTGAGTGTATGTTTCCAACATGATATAAGGGTCACCTAGCTCTATAGGTTCCCTAATGCTCTACAGATCGGCACAAGGCCCCAAACATGGCTATTAGCCCAATTGTACAGTTATAATCTCAGTAACAGTCATACAACACGGTATTCTATTAGCCGGGAAGGACTAAGTCCGAACCCCCAATCACAATGTCACCACGCCCGTCATAGAACGTGTGTCTCATCTCAATATAGCACTGTGAAGTGCTAGTACGGGGTTTCAAACCCTCAGTACATTATTTACTACTACCACTCACCTCGAACGGTAGAAGCTTCAATCCGCCTTGCTCTTGCCTCGCAAATCAATCTCCTCGGGTGCCAAACCTGCTCAAAATCATAGAGAATGCATCAATATACGCTAATTTCACGAAATTCATTCGAAATAACCCAATTTATTTCAAAACCCACAAGTTGTCAAAACCCGACTTTTGGTACACTTGTCGAAAAATTACAAAAATCCCATATTCTGAATCCTCATCTCGATACGAGTCTAGGCATATAAAATTTACCAAAATCGGACTCCATTTGCCCACTCAAATCAGTGTTTTTCTTAAATTTAGGCCTAGGGCTCAAACCCACCTTTAATCTTCCATTTACGGAAATTTAACCCATGATTTCATGTTAAAATGATGTAATTAAGCCACAAAACTTACCTCCAACGAATCCCCGATGAATTACCAGCAATTCCCGTGAGTTTCTCTCTCTAGAACTCAAAAATGGCGTTTTTGGGTATTAAACCCGCGACTGGTTCTGTTCTGAACTTAACTTCACTGCCAGCCTCTTTTCTTCATCGCGTTCGCGACGCCTCTCACGCGAACGCGATGCCTTTTTCCTCTTCTTCATCGCGAACGAGGCACTACCTCACGCGTCCGTGAAGATCAACTCCTCAGCCTCCTGACTTTTACTCTACGCGAACGCGACGTGAAGTCACGCGTCCGCGATGCCTTACCTTTTCCTCTTACGCGAACGCGACCCACCCATCGCGAACGCGATGGCCAACTGGCCTCAACCTTCGCGAACGCGGCATTGCCCTCGCGAACGCGATGCCTTACTGAACCTGGCCTTCGCGAACGCGGAACCTTCCTTCGCGAACGCGAAGGCTAAATCACTGCCCAGTGATCTACAATTTACAGCAGATCATTTCTTGCTTCCAAATGCCGGATGATGGTCCGGATTCACCCCGAGGCCCCCGGACCCCAACGAAAACCACCAACATACCCCAAAACACGATACGAACTTGTTCCAATCATAAAAACACCATCCTAAACATCAAAATCACCAATTACACACGGATTCAAGCCTAAATTTCTTAAAACATTCCGAATTACACATTCTATCAAAAACCCGACCAAACGACGTCCGAATGACCTGAAATTTTGCGGACATATCCAAAACCACATAACGAAGCTACTGCAACTTTCAGAATTCCATTCCGACTCCCGGATCAAAATCTCACCTACCGTTCGGATTTCGCCAAAATTCAACCTTAGCCAATTCAAGCCTATTTCTACACCGGACCTCCAAATTCAATTCCGATCGCTCCCCTAAGTCACAAATCACCTCCCGGAACTAACCGAATCATCAGAATCCGATTCCGAGCCCTCTAACCAAATAGTCAACTCCGGGTTGACTTTCCTTATTCAAGTTTCCGTCTCAAAGGCTATATGCCTCATTTTTAATCCAATTCACTCCTAACTCACCCGATAGACTTTAGCACTGATATAAAAGCATAAAACATACAATTTCAACATAACGGAATGCTAATTCCCGTAACAATAGGCCGGGTCGTTACATTCTCCCCAACTTAAACAAACGCTCGTCCTCGAGCGGGTCAAGAAACATACCCGAAGTCTCAAATAGCTGAGGGTATCTGCTCCGCATCTCCTGTTCAACCTCCCAAGTAGCCTCCTCTACGGGTCGACCTCTCCACTGAACCTTAACGGATGCAATCTCCTTCGACCTCAACTTCCTTACTTGGCGACCCAAAATAGCAATAGGCTCCACATTATAGGATAGATCACCATCAAGCTGAATGGTACTGAAGTCTAATACATGGGACGGATCTCCGATGTACTTCCGGAGCATAGACACATGGAATACTGGATGAACGCTGGATAAGCTGGGTGGCAAGGCTAACTCATATGCCACCTCTCCAACTCTCCTGAGTATCTCAAAAGGGCCAATATACCTGGGACTCAACTTCCCTTTCCTCCCGAACCTCATGACACCCTTCATGGGTGAAACCTTCAACAATACTCTATCACCAACCATGAAAGACAACTCTCGAACCCTACGGTCCGCATAACTCTTCTGGCGAGACTGTGCTGTGCGAAGCCTCTCCTGGATCAACTTTGCTCTATCCGGAGCATCCTGAACTAACTCAGTCCCTATCAATCTATCCTCACCAGGCTCAAACCATCCGACGGGAGATCTACACCATCTGCCATACAATGCCTCGTACGGGGCCATCCTGAATACTCGACTGGTAGCTGTTGTTGTAGGCAAACTCAGCAAGTGGCAAAAACTCATCCCATGAACCACCAAAGTCGATCACACATGCCCGCAACATATCCTCCAGGATCTGAATAGTGCGCTCAGACTGTCCGTCTGTCTGGGGGTGAAATGCGGTGCTCAACTCAACCCGCGTACCCATCTCCCGCTGAAATGCTCTCCAAAACTGAGAAGTGAACTGAGTGCCTCTATCAGATATAATAGACACTGGGACCCCATGCAACCTGACAATCTCCCGAATAAAGATCGATGCCAACCGCTCCGATGAGCAAGTAGTACTAACTGGGATGAAATGTGCGGACTTAGTCAGCCGATCAACAATCACCCATACAGAATCAAACTTCCTCGCTGTCCGAGGAAGCCGAGTAACAAAATCCATGGTGATCCTCTCCCATTTCCACTCGGGAATAACCATACGCTAAAGAACACCGCCCGGTCTCTGATGCTCATATTTGACCTGCTGGCAATTGAGGCACTTAGCTACATGCCTAACAATATCCATCTTCATTCTCCTCCACCAGTAGTGCTGTCTCAAGTCTTGGTACATCTTTGCGGCACCTGGGTGAATAGAGTACCGCGAACTGTGTGCCTCCTCAAGTATCAACTCCCGCAAACCATCAACATTGGGCACGCATATACGGCCCTGCATCCTCAAAACACCATCACTGTCGATAGTCACATCTCTAACATCATTATGCTGCACTTTGTCCTTAAGGACAAGCAAATGTGGGTCATCATACTGTCGCTCCCTGATGCGATCATATAAGGAAGATCGAGAAACAACACAAGCCAACACCCGACTCGGCTCCGAAATATCTAATCTCACTAGCCGATTGGCTAGAGCATGAACATCATAAGCAAATGGCCTCTCCCCAACTGGGATGAAAGCTAAGCTGCCCATGCTAACCGCCTTCCGACTCAAGGCATCGGCCACCACATTGGCTTTCCCCGGATGATACAAAATAGTGATATCATAGTCCTTAAGCAACTCCAACCACCTCCGCTGTCTCAAATTAAGGTCCTTCTGTCTGAATAAGTGCTGAAGGCTGCGATGATCCGTGAACACCTCACAGGAGACACCATACGGGTAATGCCTCCAAATCTTCAAAGCATGAACTATGGCTGCTAGCTCCAAATCATGAACAGGGTAGTTCTTCTCGTGGGGCTTCAACCGACGAGAAGCATAAGCAATGACCCTACCCTCCTGCATCAACACACAACCAATGCCCACTCCTGAGGCATCACAATATACAGTATAAGAATCTGAAGCTGTCGGTAGAATCAAGACTGGTGCTGTGGTCAGTGCTGTCTTGAGCTTCCGAAAGCTCTCCTCGCACTCCTCGGACCATAAGAAAGGAACACCCTTCCGAGTCAATCTAGTCAAGGGTGAAGCAATAGAAGAGAACCCCTGAACGAATCGGCGATAATACCCTGCCAATCCCGGAAAGCTACGGATCTCAGTAACTGAGGTCGGTCTGGGCCAACTCTGCACTGCCTCGACCTTCCTCGGATCTACCTGAATACCATCACAGGACACCACGTGCCCTAAGAATGCCACGGACTCAAGCCAGAACTCACATTTGGAGAACTTGGCATACAGCTTCTCCTCTCTCAACCTCTCTGCAACACAACACTCAAGTGCCGAGCATGCTCCTCCTGGCTACGAGAGTAGACTAGTATGTCATCAATGAATACGATCACAAATGAATCAAGATACGGCCTGAATACACTGTTCATCGGATGCATAAATGCTGCTGGGGCGTTGGTCAGCCCAAAAGACATCACAAGGAACTCATAGTGACCATATCTGGTCCGGAATGCAGTCTTCATAATGTCAGACTCTCTAATCTTCAGCTGATGGTAGCCTGAACGAAGATCAATCTTCGAGAACACCTTAGCTCCCTGGAGCTGATCAAATAAATCATCAATACGAGGAAGAGGATACTTATTCTTCACCGTTACTTTGTTTAGCTGCCTATAGTCAATACACATCCTCATAGATCCGTCCTTCTTCTTAACAAACAGGACCGGTGCACCCCACGGCGACACACTCGGCCGAATGAACCCCTTATCTAGGAGTTCTTGGAGCTGCTCCTTCAATTCCTTCAACTCAGCTGGTGCCATACGATACGGAGGAATAGAAATAGGCTGAGTGTCCGGCACCAAATCGATACCAAAATCAATATCCCTGTCCGGCGGCATGCCCGGCAGGTCTGAGGGAAACACATCAGGAAAGTCTCACACAATGGGAACAGAATCAATACTAGGAGTCTGGGCCTCGACCTCCCGTACAAATGCTAAATAAGAGAGACATCCTTTCCCAACCATTCGTTGGTCCTTGAGGAAAGATATTACCCTGCTAGGTACATACTCAGTCGTGCCTCGCCACTCGATCCTCTGAATGCCCGGCATAGCCAAAGTGACTGTCTTAGCATGACAGTCCGGAATAGCATGACATGGAGATAGCCAGTCCATGCCCAATATAACATCAAAATCAATCATGCTGAGAAGCAACAGGTCTACTCGGGTCTCCAAACCTCCAATAGTGACCAAACAGGACCGGTATACGTGGTCCACAACAATAGTATCCCCTACCGGGGTAGATACATGCACTGGCAGCTCAAGACTCCCTCGGGTCGTGCCCAAATGAGGAGCAAAATATGTAGACACATAAGAATAAGTAGAACCGGGATCAAACAATACTGAGGCATCTCTGTGGCAGACTGAAATAATACCTGTAATGACAGCATCAGAAGCAACGGCCTCGGATCGGCCCTGAAAAGCATAGCATCTAGCCTGTCCGCCTGATCGGCCTCCCCCTTGAGAGCGACCCCTAGCTGTCTGACCCTCACCCCTAGCTGGCGGGGCGGGTGCTGAAGTAGAAGGACCAGATGACGAGGGCTGCCCCCTCTGCTGATAAGATCCTGGAAACAAGACGGGGACACTCCCTACGGTGGTGCCCAAACTCTCCGCACTCGTAGCAACTCCCCGGTGCTGGGTACTGAGACTGATAAGGACCTCTGGCGCTGGAGTGGCCAGCTGATGAACTAGGCCGAGATGAACCCTGAGCAGATGGGGCCTGTGAAGAACTCTAAGCTGGCATGGCAGTGAGAGATGGCTGGCTCTGGTGCGAACCCTGATAACCCTGTCTAGAACACCATCTGCGACGATCGGAGTGACCCGACTGGGAAGATCTGAAAGAGCGACCTCGGCTCTGCTGGCTCTGGCCTCTGGTCTGGGTGCCACTAGAACTAACCTCGAGGCCTCTTGGCCTCCCTCTCATCCCGCTGCATGCGACGATCTGTCTCTATGTCGCGAGCAATATCCACAGCATCCTCAAATGTACGACTCAAAACCCTCTCCCGAGTCATCAGAATACGAATGGGATAAATGAGGCCGTCCACGAAGCGCCCAATCCTCTCTCTGTCGGAATGAACCAACCACGGTGCATATCCGGACAACTCTGTAAACCTGATCTCATACTCTGACACTGACATGTCCCCCTGACAGAGACCCTCAAACTGCCTACGCATCTCCTCTCTCTGAGATCGAGGCACCCATTTCTCCAAGAACAAAGTGGAGAACTCCGGCCATAATAGTGGTGCTGCTCCGGCTGGCCTGCGGCGCTCATAAGCCTCCCACCAAGCGAAGGCCGGTCCCTGAAACTGAAAGGTAGTAAAAGATACCCCACTGGACTCCAATATCCCTGCCGTACGAAGCATCCGACGACACTTATCTAAAAAACCTTGGGCGTCCTCTCCCGGAGCACCAGTGAACACTAGAGGAGATAGTCTGGTGAACCTCTCGAGACGACGCTGCTCGTCGTCCGACATAGCTGGGACCCTAGCCCCCTGAACCTGATCCGCTGGCTAAACCGGAACCACAGGCTGAACTGGAGGAGCCTCTAGTGTCTGTAAGCCCTGCACTGCTGGCTCTGGAGTGCGTACCGCGGGGGTCCGATGACCACCCCCGATCCCCGATGCAGCTGCTGCAGTAGTAACTGAAACCGCCTGTGCTAGGCCAGTGCAGACTACTAGTATCTGAGCCAGGGTCTCCTGTAGACCCGGAATAACAATGGGCACAGCTGGTGCCTGATCCGGTGCTGCTGGCACCTCTGCAACTGGGGGCTGTGGGTCAGCTGGCACTGCCTCAGCTGCCCTAACTCCGCCACGACCACGACCGCATCCACGGCCTCTAGCAGGTGGTAGTGGTGGTCGTCCTCCACGTCCGGATGATCGAGTTCTCGCCATCTGCGAGAGAATAGAATGTCAAAGTTCAGTTCAAGTCAAAAGTAATCGCACGACAAGAATTCCAAGAATTGAAACTTTTCCTAAAAGGTTTGCAGGCTCCCGAGGATAAGTACAGGCGTCCCCGTACCGATCCACGAGACTCTACTAAACCGGCTCATGACTCGCGAGACCTGTTAACCTGGGCTCCGATACCAACTTGTCACGACCCAAACCCCGGTCGTGATGGCGCCCAACACAATGCTAGGCAAGCCCGACCATATTATCCCTTAAACCAGCCAGTTATTAATCAAATTAAACTTAAACAATAAATGATCATATCAGGTGATAACCGAAACGTAAAACATACAAAATACGGTCCCAAACATATCGTGGTGTCACGAGACTGAGCCTCTACAGGATAGCATCCTAATACAATCAAGTCTAGGCAAGTAGGAAATCAACAAGATGATAAAGAAGGAGAAACAAGCTCTGCGGACGCTGGCAGCTACCTCGTAATCTCCGCAATAGTAGACAAGGATCGGCAGCTACAATGTCTCAACTGCTCTCGGGCACCTGTGGATCTGCACAGAAAGTGCAGGGGAGTGGGGTGAGTATATTTCAACTCAATGAGTAACAATAATAAATAATAACTGAAGGTAAGAACTCCTGTGCTATCACTTAGCAGTTCTAAGGCAACCCTCACGGGTACGTCATCACTATAGTAGTACTCTAACCTCCAATCTACGTTTATCTCTACAAGATTCTACACTGAACCAACCCTCACTCGTACCCCTACGGTGTACGGCCATATCAACATATAAAGACACATACTTATGTCTATAATGTATAAGTATTTAGGTAGATAGTAGGGTATGATTAAGTATAATGTTGCGGCGTGCAGCCCGCTCCAATACATATACCGCTGCGGCGCGCAGCCCGCTCCATTTAACGTCGACGGCGCTCACTGGGGGTGTATACGGACTTCGGAGGGGCTCCCTAGGCCCAAGCACTATAATACTGCGGCGTGCAGCACGATCCACACAAATATTACTGCGGCGTGCAGTCCGATCCAATATATATATGTATATATCTCTATACTGCTGCGGCGTGCAGCCCGATCCCATAATATACACCAGCGCTCACTGAGAATGTGTGCAGACTCAGACTCCGAAGGGGCTCCTACAGCCCAAGCGCAATAATACTGCGGCGTGCAGTCCGTCCCACATGTATGTTACATGTATATCACATGTATATTACTGCGGCGTGCAGTCCGATCCAATATATATACTGCTGCGGCGTGCAGCCCGATCCAATATAGGTATATATATATATAATACCTCATAATGGGTCCTCATAATGGGTCCTCGACCCTATCCCAGTCAATATATGCTTGGCCTCTCAGGCCCAATATAATATATCACGATGGGTCCTAGACCCTGTCTCAGTCAATATAGATTTGGCCTTTCAGGCCCACTCAGCTAGAACAGGGAATTCCACCCTAGATAATCTCTCTCAATGTACACATCTAGTACGGGCTCATATTATGCTATACAGCTAGAGCTACTGCTGAGTGTATGTTTCCAACATGATATAAGGGTCACCTAGCTCTATAGGTTCCCTAATGCTCTACAGATCGGCACAAGGCCCCAAACATGGCCATTAGCCCAATTGTACAGTTATAATCTCAGTAACAGTCATACAACACAGTATTCTATTAGTCGGGAAGGACTAAGTCCGAACCCCCAATCACAATGTCACCACGCCCGTCATAGAACGTGTGTCTCATCTCAATATAGCACTGTGAAGTGCTAGTACGGGGTTTCAAACCCTCAGTACATTATTTACTACTACCACTCACCTCGAACCGGTAGAAGCTTCAATCCGCCTTGCACTTGCCTCGCAAATCAATCTCCTCGGGTGCCAAATCTGCTCAAAATCATAGAGAATGCATCAATATACGCTAATTTCACGAAATTCATTCGAAATAACCCAATTTATTTCAAAACCCACAAGTTGTCAAAACCCGACTTTTGGTACACTTGTCGAAAAATTACAAAAATCACATATTCGGAATCCTCATCTCGATACGAGTCTAGGCATATAAAATTTACCAAAATCGGACTCCATTTGCCCTCTCAAATCAGTGTTTTTCTTAAATTTAGGCCTAGGGCTCAAACCCACCTTTAATCTTCCATTTACGGAAATTTAACCCATGATTTCATGTTAAAATGATGTAATTAAGCCACAAAACTTACCTCCAACGAATCCCCGATGAATTACCAGCAATTCCCGTGAGTTTCTCTCTCTAGAACTCAAAAATGGCGTTTTGGGTATAAGAACCCGCGACTGGTTCTGTTCTGAACTTAACTTCACTGCCAGCCTCATTTCTTCATCGCGTTCGCGACGCCTCTCACGCGAACGCGATGCCTTTTTCCTCTTCTTCATCGCAAACGTGGCACTCCCTCACGCGTCCGCGAAGATCAACTCCTCAGCCTCCTGACTTTTACTCTACGCGAACGCGACGTGAAGTCACGCGTCCGCGATGCCTTACCTTTTCCTCTTACGCGAACGCGACCCACCCATCGCGAACGCGATGGCCAACTGGCCTCAACCTTCGCGAACGCGGCATTGCCCTCGCAAACGCGATGCCTTACTGAACCTGGCCTTCGCGAACGCGGAACCTTCCTTCGCGAACGTGAAGGCTTATTTTATGCCCAGTGATCTGCAAATTTACAGCAGATCATTTCTTGCTTCCAAATGCCGGATGATGGTCCGGATTCACCCCGAGGCCCCCGGGACCCCAACGAAAACCACCAACATACCCCAAAATACGATACGAACTTGTTCCAATCATAAAAACACCATCCTAAACATCAAAATCACCAATTACACACGGATTCAAGCCTAAATTTCTTAAAACATTCCGAATTACACATTCTATAAAAAACCCGACCAAACGACGTCCGAATGACCTGAAATTTTGCGGACATATCCAAAACCACATAACGAAGCTACTACAACTTTCAGAATTCCATTCCGACTCCCGGATCAAAATCTAACCTACCGTTCGGATTTCGCCAAAATTCAACCTTAGCCAATTCAAGCATATTTCTACACCGGACCTTCAAATTCAATTCCGATCGCTCCCCTAAGTCACAAATCACCTCCTGGAACTAATCCGAATCATCAGAATCCGATTCCGAGCCCTCTAACCAAATAGTCAACTCCGGGTTGACTTTCCTTATTCAAGTTTCCGTCTCAAAGGCTATATGCCTCATTTTTAATCCAATTCACTCCTAACTCACCCGATAGACTTTAGCACTGATATAAAAGCATAAAACATACAATTTCAACATAATGGGGTGGTAATTCTCGTGACGACGGGCCGGGTCGTCACAATTAATCTCAATACTACACGAATTATATTAACAAAATTGATACATTAACACGCGCTACACCTGCTCGAATCATAACACATATCAAATACCTCTCACCATGATACACATAGCACAACCAATTCGGTCTTCCTGCGTCTGAAATCATACTACCACACGTAATGCACTCTACCTTTCCACTAAGAAACATGAAAATATTCACCACGCCCATAGCTAGGGCTACATAACAGACCATAATAAGAATCAAACACCTTACAACTCACCCATTATTAGACTGCCATTTGCACATGTAAGGCCCCGTAAAATTTTTGTGCATAAAACCTAGTAGCTATGGTGTCATGGTCCGAATAAATGTGTTAGGAATGCGTAGAATTCTTCGCGGCGAGCTTGCTCGCCGCGGTTCGAACCCTTGGTAGTGATTTAAGTTTCAAAAATGTAGAGAATTAATTTTTCCGAAAAATGTCAAATATGCGGTCAAGAATGCGACCGCAAACCTGACATGCGGACCGCATTCTGACCGCAAATCGTTCCAGAGAGTTGCCCAAAATCGTGCCAAAAGTGCGGTCGATATGCGATCGCATGTCAAATCTGCGGTGCACTTTTGCGACCGCAGAATCAACATGCGGTCCGCATAGTGACCGCATGTCTTAACAGAACCTGCGTAATTTTTTTGAGCCATTCTGCGGTCACTATGCGGACCGCATGTTGATTCTGCGGTCGCATAGTGACCGCATATTTGACCCCGGCCTAGATTTTTGTAACATTTTGACCCGATCTCTTCTTTAATATAACACCTTTCTTCTTCATTTTATCATATCATCTCACCAAAATTAGAGAGAGAAGAGAGGGTTTTTAGAGAGAGAAGTTCTTCATCTTCAAAGATTGTTCCAACTACTTAATTCCAAGGGATTCTAGGGCAAGGATTCAACTTCCCCAATATTTTCAAGGTAAAAACCCTAACTATTTTCTTTGATTTTCAGTTTTAATTGGGTAAAGAGAGGTTTGCATATAATAGCTTTTGAAAATAGAATTTTACACTCATGCATGATTATTGAACTTGATTTCTAGTAAAAAGAAGTGAGTAGAAGTAAGAGTCTTCAAGAACAAGGTTGGCAAGAGTAGGATATCTTGGGCAAGCATAAAGTAGGAGGAAAAATCATCACCAGGTATGTATGGCTAATTTTGATTCTTGTGAAATCGCCCTTATGTGTAAAATTGTTTGGCATGTGTTGAACTATGAGTGTTGTGGTATGAAATATGAACCGAAAGGTAAATGAGAGTTGAATTGGGTAAGGAATTTGTGAATAATGATTATGATGGCCTATATGGCACCTTGTGGAAAAAGAAAATGAAACACTTGAATTATGGAAAATTGTTGAATATACATGTGTGAATATTCTTGAATTGTGGAAACATTGTAACATGGTTGTGATATTGAATTGAGAAGAAATTGAGAACATGAACCAATGTGTAAGTTGCTTATTTGAACTTGTTGAAATTGTGTGTAGTACCTTATCTGCTGTTTGAAATTGTTGTGTTTTCAACTGTAAGGTGGGGTCGTGTTGCGCGCCGCAACGTGGTGAAATAAGGTGTGGGTTGGGGTGATAAGGGTGGCCGAGGTAATAAGGGTGGTCAGGGGCAATAAGGATGGAAAGCGATCGAAATCGCTATTGAAAATTGATACATAAATCAATAATGTGAAATTGTGAAAGGAGACGGCAGGAGAGTTTGCAACCTGTGGGGCACTGATTGCCCCTTTGTTTGACTACTTATGCTTTACGTGATTGATTGGTTATTGTTAAATTGGTTGATTGTAGAAAGTGCTTTGTGTGAGAATTATTTGAAATGAGGAAAATGTGGAAACATGGTTGGCTGGCTTAATTAATTGTTGATGTAATTTAATGGCTTGAGTTTACTTGGGACAAAGTTTGTCCATACATACCAATACAATTCAAGTGTACTGACGTCCCTTTTGCCGGGGACGCTACATTCGTGTTATGATTGTAGGTGGATCGTAGCAGGCACTTCAGCTCATCGGCAGTAGTATCCTTCTCCTTCCACCGCCCGTTTTGGTGAGCCCCTTTCTTCCTCGGGGCCTTGTGTGGTTCATGCCACTCGGTTTAGATTTCATTTTGGTTTTGTAAGGTATAGCCGGAGCCTTGTTACCGGCAAGTATTGTATTTCTCTTTTTGTATCCTAGAGGCTCTGTAGACATGTAAACTGTGGGATTGTGGTCTATGTATATGTATGGGCGTTGTAAAAATAAATTATGAACTTGTTAGTAAATCAATCACGTGTTTATGTTTGTATACTGTAAAATCAGTTATAATTGGTTAGATATTTGGTTAATGAGAAACAATCAACACAGGGGTAACGCGTGGGAATGAAAGGCACCCGGGTCCGCTTGACTGGGGCAACCCGGTCAGGCGCCGGTCATGTTCCTCGATTTGGGGCGTGACAAACTTGGTATCAGAGCTTAAGGTTTTAAAGTGTCCTAGGATGTCTCGGAGCCGTGTCTAGTAGTGCCCTTCTTATAGGTGTGTTGTCGACCACATCATATAAGTAGGGGGTTACACGGGCATTTAGGAATTTACCTACTTCTTTGTTAATCTATATCGTGCGGTAAAGTGCAATGTGGAGATATCCGTGTCTAATTCGTGCCTTGTTCCCAAATTTTCAGAATATGGCACCTAAGAAGAAGGCTAGACTCGGCCTTAGGGCCAATGCCGGCCCAAGTGCAGCTGTTAATCATGTACCCGATGCCGTGGGAGAGAATGACCCACCAGTCCCGAATTTGCCTGGCCCATCCGTTCAAAACCCAAGTGTCCCTATTCCAGCTGCGGCAGAGGATGCCACCATTCCTCCTGCCAGTGTTCCTGACTCAAATACAGTTCCCGCTTCGGGCTCTGGTATCTCTAATGAAGATCTTAGGGGAGCCATCCATATGTTAACACAGCTAGTGGCCGCCCAGGCCCAGAGATCCCATGATGCCCCTGCATCCTCCAGCGGACAGGGAGATTCCTTTGGCTCCAGAGTCCACCAGTTCTTGCGATTGGCCCCTCCAGAATTTTCAGGCACCGATCCAGAGGCTGATCCACAGGAATTCCTTGATGAGATATACAAGACCCTCAGAGTGATGAAGGCTACAGATATAGAAGGGGTAGAGTTGGCCTCTTACAGGCTGAAGGGAGCGGCACGTTCATGGTTCGAAATGTGGGAGGATTCCCGTGAGGAAGGGAGCCCTCCGGCCAGATGGGATGAGTTCGTGGATGCATTTATGGACCACTTCTTACCTGCCTAGGTGATGGCAGCCCGCGCCACAGAGTTCGAGGTCCTCAAGCAGGGCAGTATGAGTGTTTGGGAGTATCACATGGAATTCGTAAGGTTGTCCAAGTATGCTCCTCATTTAGTGTCGACCATGGATGCCCGGGTTCGACGGTTTGTTCAGGGCCTTAGCCCTTTGGTGGTGAATGAGGCCGCCACAGCAGCTTTGCACTCAGACATGAACTATGGGAGGATTGTGGGGTTTGCTCAGGCCACAGAGGCCAGGAAATTGAAGATTCGTGCAGAAAGAGAAAGTAGCAGCAGGGCCCGGTCAATGGGTCGTTCAGGGAGATCACTTCCAGGGAAGGGGTCATCAGGGCCATCCCAGTCATATGCTCGGTCCTCCGCGAGTGCACCGCCATCCGTGCACAGTCATCAGCAGGGCAGTTACTCGAGACCTGGTTCAGACAGCAGGAGGTCTCGTCAGTCTGGTCGTCCTGGGTGAGATCCCAGCAGCAGGGGAGACCTACATGCCCCAAGTGTGGGAGATTTCATACAGAGACTTGCTACCTTGACCTTCCAGTGTGCTTCGGGTGCGGGGTGAGAGGTCACATTCAGCGGGACTGCCGTGCACCCCGTCAGGGTATAGGTAGGGGATCTGCTCAGTCATCCGGTTCTTCAGCTGCTACATCATCAGCGCGTACTCCAGCAGCAGTAGGGCGTGGTGCAGCTAGGGGTGGAGCTCGGGGTAGGGGTGGACCTAGCCGATTCTATGCATTGAGTGGTCGCCAAAATGCCGAGGCTTCTCCAGATGTTGTTACAGGTATCATGTCTGTTCAGACTATTGATTGCTATGCCCTTATTGATCTAGGGTCCTCCTTGTCTTATGTTACTCCATTCATTGCTTCAAGTTTTGGGATAGAACCCGAACAGCTTCATGAGCCGTTCTCTGTGTCGACTCCTATTGGTGATTCTATTACAGCCTCACGAGTCTATAGGAATTGTGTTGTTACAGTGGGTGGTCGTGATACCACAGTCGATCTTATTGAGCTTGGGATGGTAGATTTTGATGTAATTATGGGGATGGATTGGCTCTATTCGTGCTTTGCCAAACTTGACTGTCGAACGAGAGTTATGAGGCTCGAGTTCCCTAACGAGCCACTCATTGAATGGAGAGGAAATGGTGTAGTGCCAAGGGGTAGGTTTATTTCCTACCTTAAGGCTTCGAAGATGATTAAGAAGGGGTGTATCTATCACCTGGTTCGGGTAACGGACACCACCTCGGAGGTGCCTACCCTCGAGTCCGTGCCAATTGTGAATGAATTTCCTGAAGTGTTTCCAGATGAGCTTCCAGGCATCCCGCCGGATAGGGAGATTGATTTCGGAATTGATGTATTGCCGGATACTCAGCCAATATCCATTCCACCTTACAGAATGGCGCCAGCAGAGTTAAGGGAGTTAAAGGAGCAACTGAGGGATTTATTAGAGAAAGGGTTCATACGACCGAGTGTGTCGCCATGGGGTGCTCCGGTTCTCTTTGTCAGAAAGAAGGATGGGTCACTTCGAATGTGTATTGATTATCGGCAGCTTAACAAAGTCACCATTAAGAATAAATATCCATTGCCTCGAGTGGATGATCCGTTTGACCAATTGCAGGGAGCGAGGTTCTTCTCAAAGATTGATTTACGGTCCGGGTACCACCAGTTGAAAATCAGGGAGCAGGATATTCCTAAAACCGCCTTCAGAACTCGTTATGGTCACTTTGAGTTTTTGGTTATGTCTTTTGGGCTAACCAATGCCCCAGCAGCTTTCATGGACCTTATGAATCGGGTTTTCAAGCCATTCCTAGATTCCTTTGTGATTGTATTCATTGACGATATTCTCATCTACTCTCGGAGCAGGGAAGATCATGCCGTTCACCTCAGAGCAGCATTGCAGACCCTTCTTCAGCATCAATTGTATGCCAAGTTCTCAAAATGTGAGTTTTGGTTGGAGTCCGTAGCCTTTCTAGGGCATGTTATTTCCAGTGAGGGAATTATGGTGGATCCTCAGAAGATTCCGGCAGTGAAAGATTGGCCTAGACCCACGACCCCGACAGAGATTCGCAGCTTTTTGGGTCTGGCAGGTACTATCGGAGGTTTGTAGAGGGATTCTCAACCCTCGCCTCCCCATTGACTAAATTGACGCAGAAAGCAGTTAAGTTCCAGTGGTCCGAAGCATGTGAGAAAAGTTTCCAAGAATTGAAGTCAAGATTGACCTCGGCACTAGTATTGGCCTTGCCAGAAGGCACAGAGGGATTTGTAGTCTATTGTGATGCCTCCAGAGTCGGTTTGGGATGTGTATTGATGCAGCACGGAAAGGTTATAGCTTATGCTTCCAGACAACTCAAGAACCATGAGAAGAATTATCCGACGCATGATTTGGAACTTGCAGCTGTTGTGTTTGCCTTGAAAATATGGCGGCACTATCTTTATGGAGTTCATGTAGATGTGTTTTCAGACCACAAGAGCCTCCAGTATTTGTTCAAGCAGAAGGAGCTAAATCCGAGACAGCGGCGGTGGTTAGAATTACTCAAGGACTATGATATGGACATATTGTACCATCCAGGGAAGGCAAATGTGGTAGCCGACGCTCTTAGTCGGAAATCCATGGGTAGTTTGGCTCATTTGGGTGTGGATCAGAGACCCCTGGCTCGAGAGGTCTACCAATTAGCCAGCTTGGGGGTTCGTATTTCGGCGAGACGAGGGAGATATCTTGGTGCATAATGGAGCAGAATCATCATTGGTCGCGGAAATCAAGGAAAAACAGTTCATGGATCCAGCATTGGTTCGGGTGAAGGGAGCAGTCATGAATGACAAGACCTCAGCATTTGTACTCAGCAGCGCAGATGGTGTATTGCGGTGTCAAGATAGGTTATGTGTTCCGGATGTGGACGAGCTTCGGGAAAGAGTGATGGCAGAGGCTCATACTTCCAGGTATTCTGTGCACCCTGGTTCAACGAAAATGTATCACGATCTCAAGGAGATTTATTGGTGGAACGGAATGAAAAGGGATGTGGCAGGCTTTGTAGCTAAATGTCCGAACTGTCAACAAGTGAAGGCCGAGCATCAACGGCCCGGTGGATTAACTCAGCTTATAGAAATACCAAGGTGGAAATGGGAGATGATCAATATGGATTTCGTGGTGGGGTTACCTCGCACTCAGCGTAAGTTTGACTCAATATGGGTGATAGTGGATCGACTCACCAAATCAGCTCACTTCCTGCCTGTCAAGTCCACTGATACCGCGGAGCAATATGCAAGATTGTACATCAAAGAGATAGTAAGGCTTCATGGCACTCCACTTTCTATCATCTCATATCGCGGGGCTCAATTCACAGCTAACTTTTGGAAGAAATTTCAGCAAGGTTTGGGAACTCAGGTGAATCTCAGCACAGCTTTCCATCCACAGACCGACGGTCAGGCCGAGCGGACCATTCAGACGCTCGAAGATATGTTGCGGGCTTGTGTCTTAGATTTTAAAGGTAATTGGGATGAGCACTTGCCACTGATAGAATTTGCTTACAATAACAGCTATCATGCTAGCATTCAGATGGCCCCGTTTGAGGCATTATACGGGAGAAGATGTAGATCGCCAATCGGGTGGTTTGAGGTAGGTGAAGCGAAATTGCTAGGGCCAGATATGGTATACGAAGCTATGGAAAAGGTCAAGGTTATTCAGGAGAGAATGAAAACAGCACAGAGTCGTCAAAAGTCCTATGCAGACGTTCGTCAAAGGGATTTGGAGTTTCAAGTCGATGATTGGGTGTTCTTGAGGGTATCTCCTATGAAGGGAGTCATGCGATTCGGAAAGAAAGGGAAATTGAGTCCTAGGTATGTCGGGCCATATCGGATCGTTCAAAGGATTGGTCAAGTTGCTTATAGGCTAGAGTTGCCTCCCGAGATGTCATCAGTGCATCCGGTATTCCATGTGTCCATGTTGAAGAAAGTGATTGGAGATCCATCCACCATCATGCCAGTCGAAGCTATAGAGGTTAATGAAAAATTCTTCGCGGCGAGCTTGCCATTCTTGATAGGCAAGTCCGTAAGTTGAGAAATAAGGAAGTCGCCTCTGTTAAAGTATTGTGGCGAAGTCAACAAGTTGAGGAGGCCACATGGGAAGCGGAAAAAGAGATGAAGGAAAAGTATCCTCATTTGTTCGATCAAGCCTAGAAGAAATTAGGTGACCCTCCTACTCCTAGTAGCTGTCGTCTTGCCTAAGTTGTTTCCCTCTTAGTATTAGTAAAGTCTCCTTTATTTGTAATGAGTTAGATGTGTTGTTACCTTGGGTCACTTGAACCGTTCTTGATAAATGAAAGCCTTATAAAGATTTACGTGTTTAATAAACAACTAATAATAAGTGTAGATTGGTAATGATTTGTTAAGTGTACATGGTGTGTTAAAATGGTTAAATAAGGTAAGAATTCATTGAAGTGACTAGTTTATGTGCAATTGTAACAATGTGATAGAATATGTGCATACGTTGAGGTAAGAAGGTGTATACCAGTTGTGAATAGTGTTGTTGTTGTATATTGTTGTTTGGTGATGTGTTTCGGGGGCCCTCTGACAGGTGGATATGTCCATAATACAAAGGAAACTCCGGCGAAATTTTTCTAAAATATAAGAGTTAGTCAAAATTTTGATGGTTGCATATCATGTCTTTCAAAACCAACTCATTTATTTCAAAATCCTCATTCGAGGACGAATGATCTTAAGAGGGGGAGGATGTAAGGCCCCGTAAAATTTTTGTGCATAAAACCTAGTAGCTATGGTGTCATGGTCCGAATAAATGTGTTAGGAATGCGTAGAATTCTTCACGGCGAGCTTGCTCGCCGCGGTTCGGACCCTTGGTAGTGATTTAAGTTTCAAAAATGTAGAGAATAAAATTTTCCAGAAAAATGTCAAATGTGCGGTCAAGAATGCGACCGCAAACCTGACATGCGGACCGCATTCTGACCGCAAATCGTTCCAGAGAGTTGCCCAAAATCGTGCCAAAAGTGCGGTCGATATGCGATCGCATGTCAAATCTGCGGTGCACTTTTGCGACCGCAGAATCAACATGCGGTCCGCATAGTGACCGCATGTCTTAACAGAACCTGCGTAATTTTTTTGAGCCATTCTGCGGTCACTATGCGGACCGCATGTTGATTCTGCGGTCGCATAGTGACCGCATATTTGACCCCGGCCTAGATTTTTGTAACATTTTGACCCGATCTCTTCTTTAATATAACACCTTTCTTCTTCATTTTATCATATCATCTCACCAAAATTAGAGAGAGAAGAGAGGGTTTTTAGAGAGAGAAGTTCTTCATCTTCAAAGATTGTTCCAACTACTTAATTCCAAGGGATTCTAGGGCAAGGATTCAACTTCCCCAATATTTTCAAGGTAAAAACCCTAACTATTTTCTTTGATTTTCAGTTTTAATTGGGTAAAGAGAGGTTTGCATATAATAGCTTTTGAAAATAGAATTTTACACTCATGCATGATTATTGAACTTGATTTCTAGTAAAAGAAGTGAGTAGAAGTAAGAGTCTTCAAGAACAAGGTTGGCAAGAGTAGGATATCTTGGGTAAGCATAAAGTAGGAGGAAAAATCATCACCAGGTATGTATGGCTAATTTTGATTCTTGTGAAATCGCCCTTATGTGTAAAATTGTTTGGCATGTGTTGAACTATGAGTGTTGTGGTATGAAATATGAACCGAAAGGTAAATGAGAGTTGAATTGGGTAAGGAATTTGTGAATAATGATTATGATGGCCTATATGGCACCTTGTGGAAAAAGAAAATGAAACACTTGAATTATGGAAAATTGTTGAACATACATGTGTGAATATTCTTGAATTGTGGAAACATTGTAACATGGTTGTGATATTGAATTGAGAAGAAATTGAGAACATGAACCAATGTGTAAGTTGCTTATTTGAACTTGTTGAAATTGTGTGTAGTACCTTATCTGCTGTTTGAAATTGTTGTGTTTTCAACTGTAAGGCGGGGTCGTGTTGCGCGCCGCAACGTGGTGAAATAAGGTGTGGGTTGGGTTGATAAGGGTGGCCGAGGTAATAAGGGTGGTCAGGGGCAATAAGGATGGAAAGCGATCGAAATCGCTATTGAAAATTGATACATAAATCAATAATGTGAAATTGTGAAAGGAGACAGCAGGAGAGTTTGCAACTCTGTGGGGCACCGATTGCCCCTTTGTTTGACTACTTGTGCTTTACGTGATTGATTGGTTATTGTTATATTTGTTGACCTTGAATGTGCTTATGTTGAGGCTTATTTGAAATGAGGAAAATGTGGAAACATGGTTGGCTGGCTTAATTAATTGTTGATGTAATTTAATGGCTTGAGTTTACTTGGGACAAAGTTTGTCCATACATACCAGTACAATTCAAGTGTACTGACATCCCTTTTTTCCGGGGGCGCTACATTCGTGTTATGATTGTAGGTGGATCAGTAGCAGGCACTTCAGCTCATCGGCGGTAGTATCCTTCTCCTTCCACTGCCCGTTTTGGTGAGCCCCTTTCTTCCTCGGGGCCTTGTGTGGTTCATGCCACTCGGTTTAGATTTCATTTTGGTTTTGTAAGGTATAGCCGGAGCCTTGTTACCGGCAAGTATTGTATTTCTCTTTTTGTATCCTAGAGGCTCTGTAGACATGTAAACTGTGGGATTGTGGTCTATGTATATGTATGGGGCGTTGTAAAAATAAATTATGAACTTGTTAGTAAATCAATCACGTGTTTATGTTTGTATACTGTAAAATCAGTTATAATTGGTTAGATATTTGGTTAATGAGAAACAGTCAACACAGGGGTAACGCGTGGGAATGAAAGGCACCCAGGTCCGCTTGGCTGGGGCAACCCGGTCAGGCGCCGGTCATGTTCCTCGATTTGGGGCGTGATAGCACAATTAGGGACAATACTGATCGTATGAATCTCATAACACCGGCTCGCGAAATTAGCACCTTGGTTCTCAAACCATAAACAAAGATCCGGCCACAAGTCCTCCCGACTGGCCCAACATGAACTCACAGAGATTATATCTCTCCCCTTGATCGGGGAATCACAAGCCATCAAGGCAAATTTATCACTAAGCACTCGAGTGCGCTTATAGACGTAGAAGGAATTTCAAGGATTACATCTCAAGCTGAATCAAGTATGCAAGATAAGAATTCCAAGAATGTGGAGTGTTTCCTAAAAGGTCTACATCCTCCCGAGGATAAGTACAAACATCTCCGTGCCGATCCACAAGACACTACTAAACCGGCTCATGACTTGTGAGACCTAGTAACCTAGGCTCTGATACCAACTTGTCACGACCCAAACCCCGGTCATGATGGCGCCCAACGCATTTCTAGGCAAGCCCGACCATCTTCCAGATAACCAGCCAGTTATTAATTAATACTAATCCATTTAGAATTAATAGCCTGTTTTTATAATAGAAACAACAAATACGGAAATAGAAATATATGAAATACAGACCAAAGAATCCGGTGTCACAAGTCTGAGCCACTAACAAAAGGAAACACCCTATACAATCCAAATCTAAGTAGAGTGACAAAAGGCATAAATACAAGGAGGGAGAGATCAAGTCCTGCGGACGCTGGCAGCTACCTTGATGTCTCCACAGCTAGCAGTAGAAATAGTAGTAGTATATAGCTCAACTACCCTCCTGGATACCTGTATCTGCACACAAGGTGTAGAGAGTGGGGTGAGTATCTTTCAACTCAGTGAGTAGTGAATAACAAATAATAACTGAAAGTAAGAACACCTGCATTATCACTAAACAATTCTAAGAACAACCGTACCGGTAAAACATCTCTACAATGGTAAGTCTGGCTCCAGTCTATTACTATCTCACTCAGATCCAACACTGATCTAACTTTGATCCAACACTGATCTAACTCTGCTGTAGCGTGCAGCCCGATCCTCACTCATACTGCTGCGGCGTACAGCCTGATGTAATATATATATATATATATATATATATACATACATATATATATATATATATATATATATATATATATACAACATTATATATATATATATATATACAACATTATATATATATATATATATATATATATATATATATATACATACATATATATATATATATATATATATATATATATATATACATACAAGATATAGACTATATATACAACATATATATATATATATATATATATATATATATATATATATATATATATATATATATATATATATATATATATAATGTTGTATATATATATATAATGTTGTGCGCGTGCAACCCGATCCAATATATATAGTATTGTGGTGTGCAACCCGATTCAATATAATATATATACTGCTACGGCGCGCAGCCCGATCCAATATAATATAACTACGCTTACTAGGGGTGTGTGCAGACTCCGGAGGGGCTCGGTCAGCCCAAGCACTATAATACTACGGCGTGCAGTCCGATCCACATATATATTACTGTGGCGTGCAGTCCGATCCTTATATTTATATATTTCTGCGGCGTGCAGTCCGATCCATATATTTATATATTTCGGCGGCGTGCAGTCCGATCCATATATATATATCATATATATATATTACTGCAGCGTGCAGTCCGATCTATGTATTTATATATTACTGCGGCGTGCGATCCGATCTATATATATATATATATATATATATATATATATATATATATATATATATATATATATATATATATATATATATCAATACCTCACAGTGGGTTCTCGACCCTTCTCAATCAATATAGACATGGTCTCTCGAGCCCACTCAGCTAGAACATGGTATTCAACCCTAGGTATTCTCACTTAGAGTACACATCTAGTACTGGTTCATGTCATGTTATACAACTATGAATATAGCTGAGAGTATGTGTTCAACCTAGTATTGAGGTCATTTAGCTCTACAGGTTTCCCCAATATTCTACTGGTTAGCACAAGACCCCAAATATGGCAACTAGCCCAATTATACAGGTATAAGCTCAGTCTCAGTAAATATGCACTGTAAACTATCAATCGGGAAGGACCATGTCCAAATCCCCATTCACAATACCACCACGCTCGTCACATGACGCGTGTTCCATCTCAGCATAGCATTGAAAAATGCAAATACGAGGTTTCAAACCCTGAGTATATCATTTATTACTACCACTCACCTCGAATAGGCCAAAAGTCCTAGCTTGCTTTGCGCTTTCCTCGCAAATCGACCTCCTCGGGTGCCAAATCTAATCAAGACCAATAAAAATACATCAAAATAGGCTAATGAATCATAACCCAATCGAAAGGATTTGAAAAACAACCAAAAATACTAAGTTGCCAAAACCCGAGCCCCGGGCCTGCTTCTCGAAAAATTATGAAACTCATACTTTCAAAATCCTCGTCTCCCAACAAGTCTGTACATATAAAGATCATCAAAATCGGAGTTTATTTGACCCCTCAAATCGCTAAATCTTATTTTCAAATCCCTAGGCCTAAATCCTCATTTTTTCTACAATTTTCAAGCTCAAATCCGTACATAATTGATGTACTTAACTCAAAATAGGTGGGGATAACTTACCTTCACATTGATGATGAAAATCCCCTATTTAAGCTCTCCAAATTCATCCAAACGAAATAAAATAAATGAAAGAAATGAACCAATTTCATGTATAAAAGAATCTGCGGTGCTTCGTCGAGTTGTACCTTGCACTTGTGCTATACAAGTTGTACTTTCCATTGCTCCAGCAGTCATGTCCCGTAGACCATAACTTCCACTAGTGACGTCCAAATTGCCATTTATTTAGCTTTACGAAAACTAGACACAAAGGTCTACAACTTTTTGTTTTGCCCTTTTTCCGATTCCTTGTAGATTACAAGATATGAGCTTCCAAATTAGCCTCCCCGATAGCAAATTCTGGAAAACGAGCTCCACCAGTCATTTTCAGTAGACCATAACTTTTACTACAGACGTCCAAATTATGCTTTATTTAGCTTTATGGAAACTAGATATGAAGATCAACAACTTTCGTGTTTTTAATATTTCCTAAATCCTTATAGATAAAAAAGTATAGGCCTCCGAATTCTGGAACTCTTGTTGTCCAAAGACAGGTAAGTTGCAGAAATTTCTGCAACTTTTTTTCTTTTCTTTTTGGTCCGAATTTCATTCCGTTTACCTTCTGAAAATCACCCGAGGCCCTAGGGACCTTAACCAATTATAAAAACATATCCCACAATATCATTCAAACTTGTTCCAACCTTCGGAACACCTAAAATAACATCAAAACATCAAATCATCATCGGATTCAAGCCTATGAATATCAAGAACTTCCAAATTCCACATCCGATGCCGAAACACGTCAAAACTAGTCCGAATGACCTCAAATTTTGCAGACAAGTATAAAATGACACAACGTAGCTACAACAACTCTCAAAATTCCATTCCGACCCTCCCATCAATATTTCACCTATCAACCGGATTTTTCCAAAATTCCAACTTCACCAAACCTAGCTAACTTTCCCTCCGGACCTCCGAATTCACTTCCATTTTTACTCCTATGTCACAAATCATCCCCCAAAACTAGTCGAATCATCGAAATTCAGTTTTGAGCCCTCTAACTCATAAGTCAATGTTGGGTTGACTTTTCCAACTTAAGCTTTCCTTGAAGAGATTA
Source organism: Nicotiana noctiflora (assembly GCA_032618575.1). Taxonomy (NCBI): domain Eukaryota; kingdom Viridiplantae; phylum Streptophyta; class Magnoliopsida; order Solanales; family Solanaceae; genus Nicotiana; species Nicotiana noctiflora. Next base: position 137,464 of record JASVEL010012164.1, read on the forward strand.
ATTGTCCCATTTCCTACCAAACTCGATCCGAATTGCCTCAAATTATGCACACTAGTCACATTCGAAATTATGAACTTGCAACAACTTTCACAATCGCATTCCGACCCCGATATCGAAATTTTCACTTCCGGTCGAATTTTCTCATAGACCTTCAAATTCCTATATTTAGCCAAATGACTTTAAAATGACCTCCGGATATCCGAATTCACTTCCGATCGCGTTCCCAACTCCAAATTCACCATACAGAACCATTCCTAGACTCGAAATCCCAAACGGACATCTATAACTCTAAAATGCCTTCCAACCCAAATTTATAAAATTCTTCTGAAATACTAACTTCCACCATGTACGTCAAAATGCTCACGGGTTATCAAAAAGCAAATCCGGACATATGCCCAAGTCCAAAATCATCATACGAACATGCTGGAACTTTCAGATCCCAATTCTGAGGTCATTTACTCAAAATTCCAATCCTACTTTATTTCTTCAACTTTAAGCTTTCAAAATGAGAATTTCCATTTAGATTTGACTCCAAACTTCCTGAATTTTAATTCTGACCATACTCGCAAGTAAATATACCTGAGATGAAGCTGCTCATGGCCTCAATCAGCTAAATAACGTGCCAGAGCTCAAAACGACCGATCGGGTTGTTACACATTCAAGGTGGTAACCAAGAAGGCAGTGGTTGATTTTGTGCATGCAAACATCATTTGCCGATTCAGAATTTCGAAGGTGATTATTACATATAATGGTGGTAACCTTAACATCCATTTGATGGCAAAAACATGTCAGAAGTTTAAAATTACGCACCGTAATTCCACACCATATCGTCCTAAGGCGAATGGAGCAGTTGAAGCAGACATTAAGAACATTAAGAAAATTCTTCGAAAAATGGTGGAAGGATCGAGATAGTGGCATGCAAAATTACCATTTGCTTTGTTGGGATCGCACTACCGTTCTCACCTCGGTAGGTGCAACTCCTTATTCATTGGTGTATGGCACGGAAGCTGTAATACCCGCGGAAGTTGAAATACCCTCCCTTCGAATCATTGTGGAGGCAGAAGTTGATGATAATGAATGGGTCAAAACTCGGTTAGAACAATTGAGCTTGATTGATTAGAAAAGACTGGCAACAGTATGTCATGGGAAATTGTATCAACAAAGAATGGCCAGAGTCTATAACAAGAAAGTGCGTCCACAAAAATTTGAAGTCGGACAATTGGTATTAAGGTGTATCCTACCCTATTGGGCAGAAGCCAAAGGAACGTTCGCTCTCAACTGGCAAGGGCCATTTGTTGTATCACGAGTGTTGTCTAATGGAGCGTTATATCTAACAGATGTGGAAGGAAAATGCATAGAAATGGCTATCAGTTTGACGCAGTCAAAAGATATTATGTATGATTTATTTATCTTCATGTATCTAATTGTATTTTTCATATTTTTGAAATTGAAATGATGAAGGCATTTTGTTTCGCTACCCAAACACTTTATCCATTGCGATCCCTTTGAGCCTTATTACATCATTTTTTCATATCCCTCTTTCGGAATCAACAACAAAGTAAAGATTGAATGATGAAATGTCAAGAAAAGAAAGAAAAAGAAAAGAAAAGAAAGATAGAAAGAAGAAAAAATGGAAAAGAAAAAGAAAAGAAAAGAAAAGAAAGAAAAAATGCAAAGAAGAAGAATGGGAGGAAGGAAAACATCTCAAAAATGAAGCGATTTTATGATCCGAACTACGTTTTGACTTGATCCCGAAAGGGTACGTACGTAGCCTCACTGAGGTTCAGTCACAACAGAAAGAAAATCCAAGAATCTCCAAAGATTGAAACTAGGGCAGAAGTTATGTTTGTTACGAAAGATATGATTCAGAAAGTTGTAATTTTTGAACCCACGTTTGAAATTTTGAGCCTTTATACATTTCTTTCTAAACCCATACAATGCTACATTACGGTCCAAAGAAATACCTTCTGATCAATTTTAAGGATTGACAATACAAGCAGTTGAAATAATGCATGTTATGGACAACACTCTGGCAAGAGAAGATGAGAAACATAAAATGAGAGAGTCTTATCAGTGAAAACCCTCACGGGCACCGTAAGGCGATGTGAGTTAAGAGACATCAAATGAGAGAGTCGTATCGGTGAAAATCCTCACGGGCACCGTAAGGCGATGTGAGTTGAGGGAAATGAAAATGAGAGAGTCTTATTGGTGAAAACACTCACGGGCACTGTAAGGCGAATGTGAGAAAGAAGTTTGTGGTTGAAAAGCGGTGAAGCAAGCAAACTTTGGGTTTTGTTGAAAATCGGGTGGTGAAACAAAGTTGGCAAAAGTGGCAATTGACAGTTGTTGGTTGGACAGACTAGGTTGGTTAATCCAAATGCATGACATGATAAAAAAGAATCAGCCTTCCCACTCAGATAAGTCCAGTTCTTTTTATCTTCTAAAAGTATTTCTACCCTCAAAGCTTCGAGGTCATTGAATTTCATTTTTCTTGGAATCTATCTATAATACATTGTCAGTCAAAGCTAACTACCAGCTTCTCAGTTATATGGCACAATAAGATTGTGATTCATCAAAGGACAATTGAAACAAGAAGGATATATGGTAATCATATATTTGGAGGAAGAAGCAAAAGTTCACAAGAAAGAAAAGAAACAACATGAGAGAGACACAAGGAAAACAGTTGAGTCATCAGGATCAGAAAATTTTGAAAGACAGCTAGAAATTATGGCAGAGCAATACAAGTTCAAAAGAGCAAGTTGGAGCAAGTTAAAATGTGGGAGCAAGGCCAACATGAATGCCAGCAGCTAACCACCATTTTATACTAATAAATTGTTCTTTGATTAGAACAGGGACAAAAGATTCAATACTAATCACTTTAAAGTGAATATGACCAATGTGGATAACAAGGGAGCAAAAAAATTTTTGGCAATCAGGCACCCACCTGAAGAATAAGGGAAGTATAATATTTGGTTTTCAAATTGCATGTATGATAATATGCTGCACCCAGTTATCAAACTGGGGCAGAAATTTTCTTTGTTTTGAATGTTGCAAGAAGGCGCCTACCTGAAAAACAAGGGAATACTTTTTCAAGCACGTTAGCAAACTGGGGCAAAAAATTTTCTTTGTTTTGTATGACATAAGCAGGCACCCACCTGAAAAAAGGGAATATATTTTTCATAATTCGCAAGCAGGCGCCCACCTGAAGAATAAGGAAATATCTTTTCCAAAGTTTGGAAGTAGGCGTCCACCTGAAGAATAAGGGAATGTATTTTTGAAAGTTTGCAAGCAGGAGCCCACCTGAAGAATAAGGGAATATCTTTTTCAAAATTCGTAGGAGGAGCCCACCTAAAAAATAAGAGAATATCTTTTCCAAAGTTTGCAAGCAGGCGCCCATCTGAAGAATAAGGGAATATCTTTTTCAAAATTCGCAAGCAGGCGCCCACCTGAAGAATAAGGGAATATATTTTCCAATGTTTGCAAGCAGGCGCCGACCTGAAGAATAAGGGAATGTATTTTTCAAAGTTCGCAAGCAGGCGCCCACCTGAAAAATAAGGGAATATCTTTTTCAAAATTCGCAAGCAGGCGCCCACCTGAAGAATAAGGGAATATCTTTTTCAAAATTCGCAAGCAGGCGACCACCTGAAAAATAAGGGAATATCTTTTCCAAAGTTTGCAAGCAGGCGCACTCCTGAAGAATAAGGGAATGTATTTTTCAAAGTTCGCAAGCAGACGCCCACCTGAAGAATAAGGGAATATCTTTTTCAAGTAATTGTAAGTAGACACCCACCTGAAGAACAAGGGAATACATTCCAATTTCAACAAGCAGACGCCCACTTGAAAAACAAGGGAATATATTTCAAGCATGTTGTAAGTAGGCATCCACCTGGAAAATAAGGGAAGTATCATTTGAAATTTAGCTTTAAATCCTGATATTTGATAACATAGTATACCCAAGCACCAAACTGGGGCAGAAAAATTTTCTTTGTTTTTTAAGTTGTAAGCAGGCACCCACCTGAAGAACAAGGGAATATAATTCAATTTCAACAAGCAGGCGCCCACCTGAAAAATAAGGGAACATATTTCAAGCAAGTTGTAAGCAGGCACCCACCTAAAGAATAAGGGAATGTATTTTTCAAAGTTCGCAAGCAGGCGCCCACCTGAAGAATAAGGGAATATCTTTTTTAAGTAATCACAAGCAGACGCCCACCTGAAAAACAAAGGAATATATTTCAAATAAGTTGTAAACATGCACCCACCTTAAGAACAAGGGAATACATTTCAATTTCAACAAGCAGGCGCCCACCTGAAAAACAAGGGAATATATTTCAAGTAAGTTGTAAGCAAGCACCCACCTGAAGAACAAGGGAATACATTTCAATTTCAACAAGCAAGACCCCACCTGATGAATAAGGGGATACTTTTTCAAGAAATTGTAAGCAAGAGTCCACCTGAAGATTGGACACAATCAAAAGTCATATGAAAAGAATGCAAGATGCAAGATAAAGGCAATTCAAGAACACAAAATAACAGACATTATATAGGATTTTGTAAATCATAGAGCATAGCTTAGGCTAGTTTCTTTTATCTTTACAATGGTGTAATATGGGGATCAACAAGCAGTAACAACAGCAGCAACAATGAGATCGCAGCTTCTGGTAGTCCCAACTACCAGACATTCCTGAACTACACTGACCTGATTCGTGTTTAGCCCATGATATGTAGGCAATCCCTGAAGCAGGATGTAGTCAAACTTTAAAAAAAACTTCACACGGAATATGCGAACGTGCAAAAATCCCTCATTACTACTCACTTATCTTTGCACTAAAACTTTGCGTGATCCTGAGCAAAGAGGGGCAGCTGTGAGCACGTGATTTTTGCCCTAAGAAAATTATTACCAAAGTATAAGCAAAATGATTTTTTAAATAATTTTGTGACATTTTATGTTAATTGTGTGCACAACAATAATTCATATAAAATACATAGAAATACCAGAATTTTATTTTTTACAATTTTTGTGATTTTGGAAATAAATTAACGGAAATCAAAATACGCATTTATTTGTTCTTAATTAGAAAATACTATAAAAATAAAAAATAATTACTTTTTAAAATTAGTAAAAAATAAAAAAAATTATAAGAAAAAGAAAATATGAAAGAAAATAAAATACAATAGGAAAATATAAAAAGTAAATAAATATAAAATACAAAACTACAAAGAAACAAGGTATAATACAAAAATACAATACAAAATTTTTTGGCTAAATACAAATAGTACAAATAACAGCACAAATATATAACACCTGCCCAGGCCCAAAGAGACCAAACCTAGTCTGCCACAGGCTATGCCAAAAGGACTTCATTTTAAGGTAAAAGATCTGGGCCGTTCAAATAATAAGATCAAACAACCAGGAATGATGGCCATCACTTAAATGAAACGGCGTCGTGTACTAAAATCAATTTGAGTGATTGATCTAATCAGTCTAATGGCCAAGATTTAATGGCCACTTAAATGAAACGGCATCGTATAGAGGGTAAAAGAATTTGAGCCATTGGTTCATTAGATCCAACGGTCTCAGATCCTTAAAGGTTTTTAAATATACCAAAACGTTACATACTCTTTCATTTTACATCCTTCGTCTCCACTTGCAAACCCTAGCCGCCCTAGGTTTCTCTCAATTACCCGTCGGAAACCTACCAGTGGGGAATACCACCCTCTCCGATGAAGCCACCTTTAACATCATAGGGCATCCTCCATCTCCTCATTCACCCCATCTAACCAGTTTTCTTCAAAAACCCATGGAAACCTTCGAATATTTCAAAAGGTGTCACCGGAACCCTACTCAAGTGAACATTACTTTTGATTCAGAACCCACCCTTAACACCATAGGGCCTCCTCCATCTCCTCTTTTACCCCCTGTGAATATTTTTCTTTGAAGGAACCTAGAAACCTTCGAATCTTTCAAAAGGTGTCGTCGGAACCCTACTCCGGCAAACACTTTTTCCAAAACCATTATGAGACATCCCAGAACACCCAGACTAAGAGTCTTTTCAATAAAAAGAGACTCAACAGTCTGCTTGAGAACAAGAAACACAAGAAATGACATCCAGAGTTTCAAAGGTTCCGGAAAATCAAGAAAAATGAAGAAAAGGAAAAATGTAAGAAAGAAAGAAAGAAAAGAAAAATAAAAGAAGGAAAAAATGAAGCTAAGTATCTAAACCCCTTTTCTCTTTTTTATTTACTTTTCCTTATGATTGCTTGACTACGATTTCCCTTCTGTGAATAGTTCTTGATAAAAATCATAGGTTTAATTGATGTTCATATTGTTATACTTAGATTTTAGGGTTTTTAATTGTTAAAACCTGATTAGTAACTATGTTTTCTATTAATTAGATTCTATATCTATTTAAGTGCTCTTTTGAATCTCATTAACTGAGTACTTGATTCTGATTTGGGTTTTATCTGTTAAAATTGACGAGTATTTTGTTAATTTTGTGAATTAATTAAGATTTTTGACTTTGATTATTGGGTATCTGATTAATACATGGGTTAAAAAGTAAATAAGATAAAAGGCATGGTTAATTTGGGGAAGATTAATAGGTACGATGTAATAAATCTAACGGAGTAGGGGTATATTTGGGAATCCAGTGTGGTTTATGGGTAATTATATAAAGGGTGAAGGGTATTACGGGCATAGAAAAAGGGTAATTGCATAAAAATTGAAAGCAAGTGAGGGCAGGTTAGTCATTTTAGGGTTCAAGAATACGATAGATACCACTAGAACCTTCTGGAAGGGGTTGTAGTGCAGTTTTTAACAAAAGAGGTGTAGTTATTTGTTAAACGAATCATAAGAAGGGGGGTTAAAACTGAGAATATTAAATTCAAATTTTCCTCCCATTTTATTCTATAAATAGGCCTCACTTGGCCACCCTGAATAAGTTTTGAAGTTCTGGTATTCTGAAAACACTTCCATATCTCTGCAATTTCGAATTCCATAGTTTCTATCCTTAGAAAAATTCTCTAAAATTCTACAATACTACTGTTCCATTGATTGCGGCTCAATTTCAAGCTCTAATTGTCTTGTATTCGACATTTTATCTATTGATTCGTGTTCTACGTGGTTTGGATTTGGGTGCTGGAGCTGTGTTTATTGATTGTTGTGTTGCTGTGATTATTAATCCGTGTTTCATCTTAGTTTCTCATCAATTTTCATTCTATTCCCAGGTACACTTCTAATACTTGAGGATGTAATCACAAGTTTGAAAAAATGAAGTTGTTAGACTAATTCTAATAGTTTACTGTTATTTCAATTTCTATCAACATAGAATTAGCTAAGTACATTTGTATTCATTAGGAGTGATTAATATGTATAACTGGACTATATGGACTTGGACTGTTGGATTTTACAGTAGGTTAGTTTAATTACCATAGAAATAATCACGTTTGAAGAGGATTAGTAGTAAGACAACTGTATTAGATTAGAGAATAGCGAATTAGTAATAATACCAAAGTCTATTCTAGTTTAAGTTTCTTGATTTTAAGCAATTATGAACTGTTAGAATGTAACAAAAAATTTAAAATTCATTTGTTAGCCTTAATTTTGTATTATTTAGTTTTAATTTTAAAAGCACGCTCTTGTTAGGTTCGAATGTTGTTAATAGTCGTGATATGTTTAGACTAATTCAACTGTAAAAATAGTATTAAGTTCTAATAATGGATATAAAATAAGTGCTTAAGTACGAATGAAATTTGCAATTCAATCTGAGTATATTTTCTGTAGTTTAGCCTTCATGTGTCAAATTGAATAAAAATAGTAATTCAACAAGAGTAGTTCAATCATATACTTCTCTGAATATTGGTTCGATTCTGTAAAAATAGAAGAGTAAATTGTTCTGTTAGCCATGGGGCTTGTCCGTTTGGTCCAGTAATTAGACTGATTTAGGCCATTGGACCTGGATATTTTAACATGCGATCCAAAACTCAGGCCCAATCTGGAATTAATTAATCCAGTGGCAATAGGCCAGGATACCGCATCGGGTTTTAATCAAGCCCAAAACAAATATAGCCTGAGTTCATATGAGTCCATGGCCCAGCTCATTTATAAACCATTACCTATATTTGATATCTGATTTGAAATTAGCCGATGAATAATAAGAGTTGGGCTTTCATCATGAGCCTGATTCGTTTGGGTTAATGTTCACTAAATATTCTTAAGTTCAACCATTTTAAAATGAAACATTACTTCAGACTTATCTCCCTCTTATTGCTAGAGACAAAAACAAGTAGAGAATATAGTTCATCTTAGGATCAGCCTTAATAAAAATGAGATGAGCCTCACCGCTTTAAAAATATAATTGCGGGGCCCTCAAATAAATTTCTATATAAAAATGTTAGAATCGGAAGGACCATTTAGCGAATTTCACGGTCTTTCCCAAAGTTAATAGACGTAGATGCTTCAGGCGCGATTTATAATACACTTTTCAAGTATGGGTGCACATTTATGTGACCCAAATCTAAATCTTAACGACGTCAAAATGTATTAAAAGCCCCATGAGTACTGGTACGGTGTGGCCCGAAATACATTTTCACGATGTTGCAATTCTTATAAACATAAAAAAGCAGAATATTAATAAATGCACATAAAAATGGAACATATATAGAAATCAGATAAAAACAAATACAACAGTTGAGCGACCGTGCTAGAACCACGGAATTCGGGAGTGCCTAACACCTTCTCCCGGATTAACAGAATTCCTTATCCGAATTTCTAGTTCGCATACTGTATAAGAGTCAAACTTTTCTTGGTTCGGGATTAAACCAGTGACTTGGGACACCATTATTTTCCCAAGTGGCAACTCCGAAATTTAAATAAATAAATCCCGTTCTGACTGTCCTTAAATTGGAAAAATTCCTTTTATTATGTCCCTTCCCGGGGTGTAGTAAATAGGCTCCGTTCAAAGAGTAAAAAAGGAGGTGTGACAATGGCCTTTAAATATTTCCGCCTTACTTGATTTCCTTTCATACAAGCCTTGAGAAAGATGTCATCATGAGGCCCTCATCCGTGGAGGAGGAGGTTACGCCCCCAGTCCCGAAATCGTCAAAGTAAAACAAAAAGGGTTTTTCCCTCCGATACTCCAAAACCCAAGAAGAGCAAGGCTAGTAGCTTGGAAAAAGACACTACCGCCCTGCCTGATGATGTAGCTCAACGACTAATGGAGGAAGAAGAGGAAGATGAAGATGCTGACTTTGAGCTAGTAGCTCAAACGAAGAGGAGCGTTGAGGCTCTGAATGCCGCTGAGCTAGTAATAACCGAAGAGGTTCAACCTTAATCCGATGAGATCTTGGAAGATTGCCCAGGCAAAGTTCCCGAGTCGTTGGAGGTTAAAGATGCCTCTCGCCATTACGAGCAATCAACGGATGTGCTTGAAGAGGCCGATTTCGAGGCACTTCAAAACGAAGATAATTCCCCAAGTAACGTTCTTGGGGCAGTAGATATTGGTGTTTCGCCGACCCTCCCCACCTTTTTCAAGGGCAAATTCAGGAAGCCCAGGCCATGAAGACCCTAGACGTCTGACCGGCCCACGAAGGGTAGGACCTTTTCCGTTGTTGCTTCATGAGAGTCAATGATGCTACGAACGTGGGTGATGCATTGAGTCTCTTCGATGAGGCTCAGGACTCCTGAGCCGGGTAAGCCTCAGCTCCCTTCATTAATATTACGCTTACATTTATTTCTTCTTGCTTGATTTTCTATCTTTCTTCGTAGGCTTTGACACATCATCAGGAGGCATTTTCTAAATTTTAGGGCAGAGTTGAGCTGCTACGAGGCTTATCTTGGAAGGTCCACAGAGGAGAGAAACACCCTCAAACTTATCAATGGGCAAAAAGAAGAGGAGATCAAAGACCTCCGAGCCGAGTTGGCCACAACCTATAAAGAGCAGACTGGCCTGATTGAGCAGGTAATGAAAATATGTTTTAGAAGCTCAATGTATTAATTCAGGAATGACAACTAATACTTTGATCTTGCAGGTTCAGTAGAAGGGCGGGAAGAGCGAGCAGCTTCGTGAGGAGGCCAACATGATGAAGCCTGAGACTTTGGGGTGGAAGCAAAATTATAGACCGCCTTACCTCGGAGAAGGATACTGCTCGAGCTCAACTTTCATGCCAAACGTCAACTCTAAAGCATGAAGGAGGAAATCTTGGACCGAGCCAAGAAAATTGAGGAGCTCAAGGTTCGGTTGGCTGCCAAACTTGCAAATGTTACATCTGAGGTAGAAAAGGTAAAGGCCGATATAGAGGCAATTTGTGACGACCTGGCCCGTCTTCATAAGAGTTACCACCCCGTTATCCCCTCACTATGTTGTTTTATGTTTCTATATCTGTATTAGAGTCTATCGGGTGATTTCGGAATGATTCTGGTTGAAAATAAGGCATATAGCCTTTTAGAGTGAAGCTTGTTTCTAAAAAGTCAACCTGAAGTTGACTATGTGGTTAGAGGGGTCTGATGTGGATTCCGGTGATTTAGTTAGCTTTGTGATGTGATTTTTGACTTAGGGGAGTGATCGGAATTGAATTTGGAGGTCTAGTGTAGAAATAGGCTTGCTTGGCTAAGTTAGAATTTTGGCGAAATCCAGTCGATAGGTGAGATTTTGATTCGAGAGTCGGAATAGAATTTCGACAGTTGCAGTAGCTTCATTAGGTGATTTTAGATATGTCTGCAAATTTTCAAGTCATTCAGACATCATTTGGTTGGGGTTTTGAGGGAATATTGGTTTCGACACTTTTGGTCGAAACTTAGGCTTGAATCCGCCTTGATTTGATGATTTTTGTGTTTCATGATGTATTTTTATGACTGGAACAAGTTCGTATCATGATTTGGGGTAGGTTGGTGGTTTTGGTTGAGGTCCCGGGGGTCTTGGGGTTGTTTTCGGGGGTCAAACGGACCATTTTGTGATGATGAATAGATCAGATTTGCTGTCATAGAATTGCAGAAAAGTAACCCATTGCGTTCGCGTGGTGTTTTTGATGAACGCGAACGCGTAGAAGGAAAAGAGGGTCTGAGGTTTTTGGCCTACGCATTCGCGAAGGCTGTGATGCGAACGCGTAGAGGAAGGAGGCTGAGGAACGCGTTCGCAAGGGTAGCAACTTGTTCGCGAAAAAGGAATGGGAGGTCAGTGTATTTTCCTATACGCGACCGTGAAAGGGAGTGTCGCGTTCGCGTGAGTCCAGGGTATTGTGCATCGCGATTGCGAGCTGAAGGACGCATTCGGGTAGAAGGATTTTAAGTTTTTAAAAGTTTGCCCATCGCGTTCGCATGGGCTATGTCGCGAACGCGATGAAGGAATTATTGGACGGGCAGAACAATTATATAATATTTCATCCGCAAGGGTTTTCATTATTTCACAATTGTTGGGCAAGTTTTGAAGTTAGGGAACCAGGGAATAAGATATTTCCACCTAGATTTCGATTGGAGGTAAGTTTTATGGTCTAATTACATGATTTTATCCTAACATCTTCATCGATATCACTGAAAATTGGAGGAATTAAGGTGTAAATTGGGGTTTTGCTTGAAGCCTAAGAAAAATAGAAAATCGATGATTTGAAGGGCAAACGAACTCCGATTTTGATAAGTTTTATATGCACGGACTCGTGGCGAGACGCGGAATCCGCTAGTATGAATTTTGGAATTTTTTGAGAAGTGGGCCCAGGGCTCAGGTTTTACTAACTTCGTGAATTGTTATTCTTTTCGAGTAATTTTTGATTGGGTTATGTTTCTTTGACCCATATTTATGTATTTGATGTGGTTTTGACTAGATTTGACGCACGAGGCGACAAATTCGAAGGGAAAAGGCATCACGGACGAGTCCACTGACTGGTTAGAGGTGAGTAGTTGGTGTATATGATAGCCCAAGGGTTTGAAACACCGGCTTATCATATTATGATGCTATTTAGGGTGTAACTCGCAGCCCATGGTAGGTGCGGGATTGGTTATGACTGGGGTTTGTGACTTGGTCCATCCCTAACAAGAATAATTTTATATTAAGAGTTGAAACGCACCCTGTGTTGAGTATATATGTGGGCTATAAGCCATGTTTGGGGCCTTGTGCCGACCTGTAGTATTAGGGGATAGATATCTAGGTGATGGCATGATTTGTAAAATCATTGATCTCATTCCCGGGTTGAAATCACTATTATGAAATGCTAAGTCACATGTTCTTGGAAAAATTAAATAAAACTAAAGTATTTTTCATTGTTTATAAATTGGGAACTGGAAATAAATAAATTGAACTGTTGTGTGACTCATATGCATGTTGCGGACAGAGTACGGATCGGGCTGCACGTCGCAGGGATGATATGAATATTGCGCTTAGGCTGAAGGAGCCTCTTTCGGAGTCTGTACACACCCCAGTGAGCGCCGTTGACGTTAAACGGATTGGGCTACGCGCTGTAGCGGTCATGTGCATTGCATTGCATTCTTGTTTGTAAATTACTTGTGTTATATATGGTTTGCTGTTGTTGTTAGTTCGTGGTAGGTATCATACTGTTAGTTTTAGCTTTGCTCTATGGTATTCTGTAGATTTCATGATTTCAGCTATTTTATATACTTTTTACTCACTGAGTAATTAGTACTCACCCCTACTCCCTGTATCTTTGTGTGCAGATTCAGGCACGCAGGAGGTTTAGACGAGCAATCCAGTTTCTTACAGAGTGTTTGAGTTGCTAATGTAGCTGATGGCATTCGTAGGACCTAGATTCTCTCTTTATTTTAGTTTATTATCTATATACTTCCAGACTTAAGTATTTTGTTCAGTATTCCGATTGCTATTCTTTTTTTGCTTAGAGACTCTAGACTCGTGACCCTATATCTTTTGGGAGTGTTATTTTCGGTGTTCACACTTCTCAGTATTTCGATTCTACTATTATTATTTGAATATTATTATAAATTCTCATATTCTTCTTGAATTTGTCCTTTTAGGACTTGTTGTTAAATATGAAAACAGTTGTTGGTCTGGCTTACCTAGCTTTAGGGTTGGACGCCACCACGACCGGGTTTGGGTCGTGACAAGTTGGTATCAGAGCCTAGGTTACTAGGTCTCACTTGTCATGAGTTTGTTTAGTAGGCTTTGGCGGTTCGGTACATAGACGTCTGTATCTTTCCTCGGGAGGCTACAGAACCTTTAGGAAACACTTCACTTTCTTTGATTCATATCGTGCGGTTTGTGTTATTGTGAAACTAAATTTTTTCGTATTCTATTCTCTCGTAGATGGCAAGAACACGTGCTAACGGACGTGGTGGTCGACCACCAGTGGCACCCAGAGGCCGTAGTCGTGGCAGAAGCAGTGCAGCATTGACAGCACCTACTGACCCACTTGCTGACCAGACTCACGGTCAGATCCCAACGCCAGTGGATCAGGTTCAGGATCAGGCTCCAGCTGCAGGCATCTCAGCAGCTCAAATTCAGGCACAGGTAGTGCCTATTGAGATACCGGGTCTTCAGGAGACCCTAGCACAGATCCTATCAGTGTGTACTAGCTTAGCCCAGGTGGTTGCGGCCTCGACTACATCAGTTTCTTCACAGGAAGATGGAAGAAATTAGACCCCCGTTGCTCGCATACCAGAACCGGTAGTTCAGGGCTTACAGGCACCTAAGGCAGCTCCAGCTCAGCCAGTTTAGCCGGCTGTACCAGTCGCACCAGCCCTAGCTCATATGGTCCCAGCTATGCCTGATGACGATCAGCGTCGGTTGGAGAGGTTTGGGAGACTACAACCTCCGACATACAATGGTGTTGAAGGCGATGATCCCAGGGATTTCTGGATAAGTGCCAGTGTATGTTTCATACTGTGGGCATTCTGGAGTCTAGCGGTGTTGCTTTCATTACCTTCTAGTTCACATGGCCAGCATTTCATTGGTGGGAGGATTTCGAGAGGCATATGCCTATTGGTGCAACACCCCTCACTTGGCAGCAATTCTCCATGGTATTTGTAGAGAAGTGTGTGCCCCAGTCTCATAGGGAGGAGCTGCGTCGTCAGTTCGAGTGCTTGAAGCAGAGAGATATAACAGTGACTCAGTACGAGTTGAGGTTTACAAAGCTAGCTCGACATTCTATGTGGATGATTCCGATAGATCGAGAGAGGATCAAGAGATTTGTGGATGGCCTCAGTTATCCTATTCGCATATTGATGACCAGAGAGAGGGCTACAACAATTAATTTTGAGGAGATGGTTGATGTGGCTCGTCAGATTGAGGTAGACCGCTATCGAGAGCGTGATGAGAGGGAGGCTAAGAGACCTCGTGGTGCAGGTAATTTAAGTGGTGCTCCGTCTAGGGGCCAGTTTTAGCACAGCAGAGGTCGTTCCTTCAGATCTCCTCAGTCAGGTCGTGCAGAGTTTAGTGGGGCTTCGACAAACCGTGGTCGTCTGAGTCATCAGGGTTATCAGGGTCATCACGGTCAGCTGGGTCATCAGTAGAGCCAGCCCGCACTGAGCGCCCTTCCAGCTCAGAGCTCTGCTCCTGCTCCTTCAGCTCAGGGTTCATCTGCAGCGAGGGCTTCTTAGTAGTCCCTTTCTCCAGCTCCAGGCCATTGTTTAGAGTGTGGTGAGTTGGTCCATATCAGGACAGAGTGTCCCCAGTTACTCCTTAAACGGTCCCAGCAGAGGGATCAACCCTTATCTTCTGCTCCTGTTTCTTCAGCACCCGCTCAGTCAGCTAGGAGCAGTGGTCAGGTAGCCAGAGATCGCCCCAGGGATGAGAACCGTACTGGCAGAGGTCAGTCTTGTTTCTATGCTCTTCTAGATAGGAGGGACGTAGCGCATCAGATGCAGTCATCATAGGTATTATCTCACTCTGCCACAGGGATGCTTCTGTCTTATTTGATCCCGGATGTATCTATTCCTATGTATCTTCATAGTTTGCACATAATTTGGGTACGAACCATGGTATTCTTGCCTTGCTTGTGCTTGTGTCTACCCTGGTGGGTGATACAGTTATAGTGGATCATGTATACCGATCCTGTCTTATTACTATTAGGGGTCTGGAGACCCGAGTTGACTTATTATTATTGGGAATGGTGGATTTCGACGTGATTCTAGGCATGGATTGGTTATCTCCTTACCATGCGATTCTGGACTGTCATGCCAAGACAGTTACATTAGCTATTCCTGGTAATCCGAGGATCGAGTGGCGAGGTGTGACTAATTATGTATCCGACAGGGTGATTTCCTTTCTAAAAGCTCATCAAATGATTGGGAAGGGTTGCTTATCTTATTTGGATTTTGTCAGAGATGTTGAGGCTGAGGCTCCCATTCTCGATTCGGTCCCCGTTATGAGGGATTTCCCGAATATATTTCTAGCAGACCTGCCGAGCATGCTGTCGAACAGAGACATTGATTTCGGTATTGACTTGGTGCCGGGCACTCAGCCCATTTCTATTCCTCCCTACCGCATGGCACCGACTGAGTTAAAAGAGCTAAAAGAATAGCTTCAGGAACTCTTAGATAAGGGGTTCATTCGCCCGAGTGTGTCAACTTGGGGTGCACCGCTATTATTCGTAAAGAAGAAAGATGGCACAATGTGAATGTGCATTAATTATAGACAGTTGAACAAGGTGACAATAAAGAATAAGTACCCACTACCTTGTATTGAGGATTTGTTTGATCGGCTTCAGGGAGCAAGTGTATTCTATAAGATTGACCTTCGATCGGGTTATTATCGGTTGAAGATTAGGGATTCAGACATTATGAAGATGCCTTTCAGAACGAGATATAGGCACTATGAATTTCTGGTGATGTCTTTTGGGCTGACTAATGCCCCAGCCACATTCATGCACTTGATGAACAATGCATTTCGGTCGTATCTTGATTCTTTTGTGATCGTATTTATTGATGATATCCTGGTGTACTCGCGCGGCTAGGAGGAGCACGCACATCACTTGAGGGTGGTATTGTAGAGATTGAGAGAGGAAAAGCTTTATGCAAAATTTTCTAAGTGTGAGTTCTTGCTTATACTGTGACTTTTCTTGGACATGTAGTGTCCAGCGATGGTATTCGGGTTGACCCACAGAAAGTCGAGGCGGTGCAGAATTGGCCCATGCCGTCCCCAGCTACCGAGATCTGGAGTTTCCTCGGTTTGGCAGGCTATTACCGCAAGTTTATTCAGGGTTTTTCATCTATTGCTTCACCTTTAACGAAATTGACACAAAAAATGCTCCATTTGTGTGGTCTGAAGAATGCGAGGAGAGCTTCCAAAAGCTCAGTCGGACTTGACCACAGCTCGGGTACTAGTATTTCCATCAACTTCAGGGTCTTATATGGTGTATTGCAATGCTTTGAGAGTTGGGATAGATTGTGCATTGATGCAAGAGGGTAGAGTCATTGCATATGCTTCTCATATGTTAAAGCCCCATGATAAGAACTACCCTGTTCATGACTTAGAGTTAGCTACTATTGTTCATGCCTTGAAGATTTGGAGGCACTACTTATATGGTGTATCTTGTGACATATATACAAACCACTGCAGCCTTTAGCACTTGTTTAAGCAGAAAGATCTTAATTTGAGGCAGCGGAGATGGCTTGAGTTACTCAAAAACTATGATATTACTATCTTGTATCATCCCGGGAAGGCCAATGTAGTGGCCGATGCTTTGAGCCGAAAGGCGGTTAGTATGGGCAACTTGGCGTATATTCCAGTTGGGGTGAGACCATTTGCATATGATGTTCAGGCATTGGCCAATCGGCTAATGAGGTTGGATATTTCAGAGCCCAACATGGTGTTGGCTTGCGTTGTTTCTCGGTCTTCCTTATATGATCGCATTCGTGAGCGCCAATATGATGATCCACACTTGCTTATCCTTAAGTACAGAGTTCAACATGATGATGCCAGATATGTCACTATTGATAGTGATGGTGTGTTAAGGATGCAAAGATGGATATGCGTGCCAAACATTGATGGCCTCCGTGAGTTGATATTGGAGCAGGCCATAGCTCGCTGTATTCTATCCATCCATGTGCAACAAAGATGTATCCAGATTTAAGAAAACATTATTGGTAGAGAAGGATGAAGAAGGATATTGTGAGTCATGTAGCACGGTGCCTCAACTGTCAGCAGGTCAAGTATGAGCATCAAAGGCCCGGTGGCGTGTTGTAGCGTATTGATATTTTTCGAGTGGAAGTGGGAAAGGATCACTATGGACTTTGTTAGTGGACTCCCTCGGACAGTGAGGAAGTTTGATTCAGTTTGGGTGATTGTGGATAGGCTGACCAAGTTAGCCCATTTCATTCTTGAATGTGTACTACATACTCCTCGGAGCGGTTAGCAGAGATATTCATCTGTGAGATTGTGAGATTGAATGGAGTTCCAGTTTCCATCATATCAGACAGAGGCACTCAATTTATTTTGCAGTTCTGGAGGACATTCCAGTATGAGTTGGGCTCGCAGGTTGAGTTGAGTACTGCATTTCATCCCCGGACGGACGGACAGTCCGAGCGTACCATTCGGATCTTGGAGGATATGTTGCGCACTTGTGTTATTGATTTTGGTGGTTCATTGGCTGATTACTTTCCTCTCGCAGAGTTTTCTTAGAAAAATAGTTACCTATCCAGTATTCAAATGATGCTGTATGAGGCTTTATATAGGAGACAGTGTAGATCTCCGGTTGGTTGGTTTGAGCCTGGTGAGGCTAGGTTGTTGGGACAGAGTTGGTCCAAGATGCTTTGGACAAGGTGAAGGTGATTCAGGAGAGACTTTGCATAGCCCAGTTGCGCTAGAAGAGTTATGCGGACCAGAATGTCTAGGATGTGTCTTATTCAGTGGGTGAGAAGGTCTTACTGAAGGTTTTTCCTATAAATTGCGTCATGAGATTTGGGAAGAAAGGAAAGCTCAGTCCGAGATTTATTGGCCCTTTTGAGATTCTTAGGAGTATTGGAGATGTGGCCTACATGCTTGATTTTCCACCCAGTCTAATAGGAGTTCATCCAGTGTTTCACGAATCTATACTCCGGAAGTATTTTGGCGACCCATCGCATGTGTTGGATTTCAGTACTGTCCAGCTTGATGATGACTTGACATATAATGTGGAGCCTATATCTATATTGGGTCTTCAGGTGAGGAGATTGAGGTCCAAGGATATTGCATCAGTGTAGGTTCAGTGGAGAGGTCGGCCCTTGGAGGAGGCCCCTTGGGAGATCGAGCAGGAGATGCGGAGTAGATATCCTCATTTATTTGAGTCTCTAAGTATGTTTCTTGACCCGCTCAAGGACGAGCATTTACTTAAGTTGGGGAGAATGTCATGACCTGGACCGTCGTCATGAGATTTATCACCCCGTTATCCCCTCACTATGTTGTTTCATGTTTCTATATCTGTATTAGAGTCTATCGGGTATTTTGGATTGATTATGGTTGAAAATAAGGCGTATAGTCTTTTAGAATGAAGCTTGTTTCTGAGAAGTCTACCTGAAGTTGACTATGTGGTTAGAGGGCGCAGATATGGATTCTGGTGATTCGATTAGCTTCGATATGTGATTTGTGACTTAGGGGAGCGATCAGAATTGAATTTGGAGGTCCGATGTAGAAATAGGCTTGAATTGGCTAAGTTGGAATTTTGGCGCAATCCGGTCTATGGGTGAGATTTTGATCTGGGAGTCATAATGGATTTCCGACAGTTGCAGTAGCTTCGTTAGGGGATTTTGGATATGTCTGCAAATTTTCAGAATATTTGGACATCATTTGGTTGGGTTTTTGAGGGAATATTGTTTTCAGAAGTTTTTGTCGAAACTTAGGCTTGAATATGCCTTGATTTGATGATTTTTGTGTTTAATTATGTGTTTTTAGGATTAGAACAAGTACGTATCGTGATTTGGAGTAGGTTGGTGGTTTTGATAGAGGTCCCGGGGGCCTCGGGGGTGTTTCCGGGGGTCAAGCGGACCATTTTGTTATGATGAACAGATCATATTTGCTGTCATAGAATTGCAGAAAAATAACCCATCGCTTTCGCGTGGTGATGAACGCGAATGCATAGAAGGAAAAGAGGGTCTAAGGTTTTTGGCCTACGCGTTCCCGAAGGCTGTGATGCGAACACGTAGAGGAAGGAGGACGAGGAACGCGTTCGCGAGGGTAGCAACGCATTCGCGAAGAAGGAATGGGAGGTTAGTGTATTTTCTTATACCCGATCGCGAAAGGGAGTGTTGCGTTCGCGTGAGTCCAGGGTATTGTGCATCGCGATTGCGAGCTGAAGGACGCGATCACGAGCTGAAGGATGCGTTTGCGTAGAAGGATTTTAAGTTTTTAAAAAAATTTCCATCGCGTTCGCGTGGGCTATATCACGAGCGCGATGAAGGACTTATTGGACGGGCAGAACAGTTATATAATATTTCATTCGTGAGGGTTTTCCTTATTTCACCATTGTTGGGAACGTTTTGAAGCTAGGGAATGAGGGATTAAGAGATTTTCACCTAGATTTCGATAGGAGGTAATTTTTATGGTCTAATTACGTGATTTTATCAGAGAATCTTGATCTATATCACTGAAAACTTGAGGAATTAAGGTGTAAATTGGGGTTTTGCTTGAAGCCTAAGAAAAATAGAAAATCGATGATTTGAAGGGCAAACGAACTCCAATTTCGATAAATTTTATATGCACGGACTCGTGGTGACACGAGGAATCCGTTGGTATGATTTTTGGAATTTTTCGAGAAGTTTTCTTGGGGCTCGGGTTTTACCAACTTCGTGAATTGTTACGCTTTTCGAGTAATTTTTGATTGGGTTATGTTTCTTTGACCCATATTTATGTATTTGTTGTGGTTTTGACTAGATTCGACGCACGAGGCGGCAAATCTGAAGGGAAAAGGCATCATGGACGAGCCCACGACCAGTTAGAGGTGAGTAGTTGGTGTATATGTTAGCCTGAGGGTTTGAAACCCTAGCTTATCACATTGTGACGCTATTTAGGGCGTTACTCGCACCCCATGGTAGGTACAGGATTGGTTATGACTAGGGATTGCGACTTGGTTCATCCCGAACAAGAATAATATTATATTGAGGGTTGAAATGCACCTTGTGTTGAGTATATATGTGGGCTATAAGCCATGTTTGGGGCCTTTTGCTGACCTGTAGTATCCTTAGGGGATAGATATATATGTGATGACATGATTTGTAAAATCATTGATCTCATTCCCGGGTTGAAATCACTATTATGAAATGCTAAGTCACATGTTCTTGGAAAAATTAAATAAAACTAAAGTATTTTTCATTGTTAATAAATTGGAAACTGGAAATAATTAAATTGAACTATTGTATGACTCATATGCATGTTGTGGACTGAGTACGGATCGGGCTGCATGCCACAGTAGATGATATGAATATTGCGCATGGGCTGAAGGAGCCCATCCGGAGTCTGTACACACCCCTAGTGGGAGCCGTTGACATTAAACAGACCGGGTTACGCGCCGTAGTGGTCATGTGCATTGCATTGCATTCTTGTTTGTCAATTACTTGTGTTGTCTATGGTTTGTTGTTGTTGTTAGTTCGTGGTAGGTATCAGACTGTTAGTTTTAGCTTTGCTCTGTGGTATTCTGTGGATTTCCTGCTTTCAGCTATTTTATATACTTTTTACTCACTGAGTACTTAGTACTCACCCCTACTCATTGCACTTTTGTGTGCATATTCAGGTACGTGGGAGGTCTAGACGAGCACTCTAGTTTCTTACAGTGTTTGAGTTGCTGAGGTAGCTGCTGGCATTCGTAGGACCTAGCTTCTCTCTTTATTTCAGTTTATTATCTACATACTTCCAGACTTGAGTATTTTATTCAGTATTCTTATTGCTATTCAGTTTTTGCTTAGAGGCTCTAGACTCGTGACCCCAAATCTTTTGCGAGTGTTATTTTTGGTGTTCATACTTCTCAGTATTCCTATTATACTATTATTATTGGAATATTATTATAAATTCTCATATTCTTCTTGAATTTGTCCTTTTAGGACTTGTTGTTAAATGTGAAAACAATTGTTGGTCTGGCTTGCCTAGCTTTAGGGTTGTGCGCCATCACGACCGGGTTTGGGTCATGACACGATCATAGCCATCACCAAACTGATGTTGAGGCGGCTCAAGTTTGAGCAAAGGAAGTTGTTGATACCGCTCAGACTCGAGCATACTGGGCTGTTGAGCATGCCAAGTTCCAGTCTCGTAGGGAGACTCTTGAGGAGATTCCCGCTCGTAGTTTAAACCCTGTTGCCGAGATCGAGAATGCGAAAGAGCTAGAGGTCGAACACAATGGGCTGCTCTCTTCTGATGATGATGATTCCGGGAGTGTTAGCGGCTCCGAGAGCAAAGGGGACTCTGATGATGAAGGCATGGCTCCCGAGGGAAATTAGGCTCTTAGGATTTTTTCCTTTTTTGAATTTTTTGTGTAGGATCCTAACCGATCCACGTAAATATTTTCATATATAAAAGATCTCATTTCTCTCTTTATTTCAGTTTTTGTCTCGTACAAACTTCTTTTTGACCATGTCTTGGAAAATATACGTAAGTTATGAGGCTTGGGCAATTTTATCGAAGTCGGACTAGTGTAGTCTTTATAATCAAGCAAGTACTTGTTCGAACTCAAAATAGGATGAACCTTAGGTTTTAGTTAAGTGAGAGTGAATTCTCGAACTTAAAAAAAATATAACGGCCCTTAGGCTCTTGAATTGGACCGATATGGCCTCAGAAGAGTGGTTTTTTTCATTTTCGGCTTGAAAAGTTTAATCATATAAAATTTGTTATGCCTTAGCACGAGATAAATATGTACCATTAGGATTTTCCAGGGTTAGTGTTATTGAAACCCTTTACTTTGTTATGCCTCAGCAAAAGCTTGTACGAGAGTTCGAACAATTTGGTACCCTTAAGGTTTTTGAGAATTGATGTTATTGAAACCCTTTGTAACTTTGCCAAGGGTAGACTTTTTTAAACCGGTTTTATGATTTTGAAGGCCTGTTTTATTACGGAATTCAGACATCTCTGAACTGTGTTAGTTTGGTCGTAGCCTTTAACTTGAGATATTCTCTTTGGGCTTGTTTCTCAATTATACTTCGAACATATTCGAAGCGTTAATCCTCGAGTGGGGTGGCCTATCAAAATGAGGGTTGCCTTTTTAAGGTCTTATAATCTTAAAGTTTAATAATCCGATCATGTCGATTTTTGGATGGCAGTCCCTGAGTACGGGGTTGATTGTTCAGGCTTTAGTAAGATTGGCGCTCGAGCCAATTTTTGCAATAGATCATAGGTATGAAATTGTAAAGTAGAAATTTCAGTAAGGCATGGAACATCTAGTAAGGAAAAAATACTTCTTTCAATAGATCATTCATGTATATATGTTTTGTCATTGGGTCTTAAGTAATATACATGGACACGATTCATTTGACCGTTTGGCCCTTACAAATTTACCTACCTATTGACACGAAGTATTTCCTTGTAAACGTAATATCCGAGGGTGATTCCCCCTAGTATTCGAGGTTGATTGTAAAGAAGCCTCGGATACTATTGAATTTCTCTAAGTTAGCACGAACAATGGTTGTCTCATTAAAAACTTGTCGGAAAACCCATTTGGGATAAAAGCGGTGGAAGGGAAAAAGAGTGCAACGCGTGCTTGCAGACCTAAGGACTTCATTTTTGGAGAGAAATTCGATTTCTTCGATCGAACACCTACAAAAAGTTAGTATAAAATATAAATGAAAAAGGAGAAGGTCATACCTTAGCAATAATATCGTTTGAGGAGTGATATGTTCGAATTATTTGGCAATTGTTTACCGCTCATTGTGCCAAGTATGTAAGATCTTTTTTTGATGATGTTGAGGACCTGATACGGTCCCTCCCAGTTTGGACCAAGATTTCCCTTGTTTGGGTCTTGAGTGTTGATGGTGACTTTTATCAGAACTAAGTCCCCAATTTTGAAGTGTCGAAGATTGTCTCTTCGATTGTAATATCTCTCGATTCAGTGTTTCTAGGCAGCCATTCGAGCAAGTGCGACTTCCCATTTTTCATCTAGCAATTCAAGCCTTGTATTCATAACCTCATGATTTTACTCTTCCATTGTATATCAAAACCTGACTCTAGGTTCCCCGACCTCGATCGGGATCAAAGCTTTTGCGCCATATACTAAGGAGAACGATTTTGCCCCCGTACTGGATTTTGTCATTGTTCGATACACCCAAAATTTCTCTCCATTTTCCCTTAGCACCGTTCAACCTTTTATTTAGATTCTGAATGATGGTCTTGTTTGTCGATTCGGCATGTCCGTTACCACTTGAATGATATGGCGTCGATAAGATCCTTTTTATCTTGTGATCTTTAAGGAACTTTGTTATTTTGCTACTGATGAATTATTTTCCATTATCGCATACGATCTCGACGGGTATCTCAAATCGGCATATGATGTGATCCTAAATGAAGTCTATGACTTCTTTTTCTCTGACTTTGTCGAAGGCATATGCTTCAACCCACTTAGAGAAATAGTTAGCCATAAATAAAATGAATTTAGCTTTACCTAGGGCCGATAGCAGAGGGCCCACGATATCCATTTCCCATTTCATGAATGGCCATGGGGATATGACTGAATTAAGTTTCTCCCTAGGTTGGTGGATCATCAGTGCATGTCTTTAGAATTTGTCGCATTTTCGAATGAACTCCTTAGTATCTTTTTCCATATTGGCCCAATAGTAACCTGCTCTGATGACTTTGTGAACTAGTGATTCAGCACCAAAATGGTTCTCGAAAGTACCCTAGTAAATTTCTCGTAGGACGTAGTCGGTCTCCCAATGCCAAACATATTACCAACGGTCAATCGAACAACTTTTGGTATAATGTTCCATCTTCGGCCAATGTGAATCGTGCAGCCTTTGTTCGTAACGTCTTCGATTCCTTAGGGTCCGATAGAAGCTTCCCGTTTTTTAGATAGTCGATATTTTTGTTGCTCCAACCCCAAGTTAGGCTTGTGGAGTTTATTTTGGCGTGCTCTTCTTCGACCTCTGATTTGAAAGTTGTACGATAGTCCCTGAGCTAATTTCATCGTCTTCGACTGATGACCCTAAATTATTAAGGGCATCGACCTCACTGTTCTGTTCTCGAGGTACATGTTGTAGGGTCTATTCTTTAAACCGATGTAGGGTTACCTGAAGCTTGTCCATGTACCTCTGCATTTGAACTTCTCGAACCTCGAAGGTCCTATTGAGTTGGTTAACTAGAAGAAGGGAGTCGCACTTTGCCTCGATGACTTCTTCTCCCAAGCTTTTAGCCAGCTTGAGACCTGCTATCATGGCCTCATACTCGGCCTTATTGTTAGTCAACTTAAGGGTTTTATAGATTCTCTGATTGTATTCCCTGTGGGCGGCTTCAAAATGATGCATAGCTTGGACCCCTTCATATTCAAAACGCCATCTATATAAAGTGCCCACACCCCTGAAAACCCATTTTTAACAAAATTTCCTTTTCGACCTTGGGTACGAGGGCTAGCATGAAGTCAGCCATGAAGTCTGATAAGATTTGAGACTTGATGGCTGTCTAGGGTTGATACTCGATATCTTACCCACTGATTTTGACGGCCCATTCAGCCATTCGGCCCGAGAGTTTGAGCTTGTGAAGAACATTATGAAGAGGGTAAGTGGTCACCACCCGAATTGGGTGGTAATACAAATATGGTTTAAATTTCCTAGAGGCATTTATTAGAGCAAACAGTACTTTTTCTAAGTGTGGGTGCTGGGTCTCGGCTTGACCTAAAGTTTGACTAATATGGTAAACATGAAATTGCATACCTTGCTCTTCTCGAACTAGGAAACATCTTACCGCAACTTCCGAGACTGCCAAATCTATGTAGAGTTGCTCGTCCGATTTCGGAGTATGACGTAATTGTGGGCTTGAAAGATACCTCTTTAACTCCTCCAACTCATGTTGGTATTCCGAGGTCCAAGCGAAATTGTTCCTCTTTTTGAGCAAGAAGAACCTGTATCTTCGATCTGTAAACCTCGAAATGAACTGTCCTAAGACGACTATCCGCCCTGTTAGTCATTGTACGACCTTAATATTGTCCACGGCTGTGATGTCTTTGATTTCCCTGATTTTATCAAGGTTGATCTCGATCCCCTGATTTGACACCATAAAGCCAAGGAACTTTCCTGAACCGACCCTGAATTCACATTTCTCTGGATTGAGCTTTATGTTATATTTTCTTAATATGTTGAAAGTTTCCTGCAAATGTGTTAAATGGTCCTCTGCATGCAGGGACTTAGCTCGCATAATATATACCTCCGGTTATTTACCTATTCATTCTTCAAACATTCAATTCACTAGGCGGTGGTAAGTAGCACCAGCAATTTTTATCCCAAATGGCATTACATTATAACAATAAGTGCCATACTTTGTAATGAATGAAGTCTTTTCCTGATCCTCTAGGATCGTTTGAATTTGAATGTACCTGGATTAAACATCGAGAAAAGTAAGGTTCTCGTGGTCGGTCGTGGCATCTATCATGCGATCGATATTCGACAAAGGAAAAAAGTCTTTTGGACATGCTTTGTTTAAATCCTTATAATCTACGCACATTCTATGTTTTTCCCTTTTGGGGGACTACAACTTGTTTGCTAACCATTCGGGATATTTTACTTCCCGATTGGATATTATTTTGAAAAGTTTGGTTACCTTGTCCTTGATAAATGTATGTTTTACCTCGGGCTGAGGCCTTCTATTTGTTTTACTAGTCTGAACTTCAGGTCCAGGCTCAATTGATGTATTGTGATCTCCAGTGGGATTCATGTCATATCCATGTGGGAACACGCAAAACAATCCATGTTATTTAAAAGGAACTGAACGAGTTGTTTCCTGAGCTTGGGTAAGCATAAAGTAGGAAGTTAACGGAAGAAAACTCAATACCAGGAATGTATGGCTAATTTTGATTCTTGTGAAATCGCCTATATGTGTGAAATTTGTTTGGTTCGTGTTAAATTGCCAAATTGTGTGAAATTCTTGATGTTGTTGTTGGATATTCAAAGTTGTTGTTGAACTATGAGTGATGTAATATGAGATTTGAACCGAAAGATAAATGAGAGTTGAATTTGGTAAAAGAATTGTGAATAATGGTTATGATGGCATATATGGTACCTTGTGGAAAAGAAACAAAACACTTGAGGTGTGGTAAGTTATTGAACATAACAAGTATGAACATTCTCGATTTTGGAACACTTGTAACTTGGTTGTGATATTGGCTTGAGAAGTAATTGAGAACATGAACCAATGTGTAAATTGCTTATTTGAACTTGTTGTAATTGTGTGTAGTGTCTTATCTGCTGTTTGTGATTGTTGTGTTTGAAAACTGTACGGTGGGATCGGGTTGCGCGCCGCAACATGAAGAAATAAGATGTGGGTTGGGGTGATAAGGGTGGCCGAGGTAATAAGGGTGGACGAGGTAATAAGGATGGAAAGCGATAGAAATCGCAAATGAAATTGATACAAAATCATTAATATGAAATTGTGAAAGGAGGTAGTAGGAGAGTTTGCAACCTGGGGGGCACTGATTGCCCCTATGTTTGACTACTTGCAATTTATGTGATTGATTGGTTGTTGTTCTATTTGTTGACCTTAAACGTGCTTGTGTTGAGGCTTATCCGAAATGAGTAAAAGGTGGGAAACATGGTTAGTTAGCTTAATTGATTTCTTGATGTAATCTATTGGCTGTCTTGTCGTCGTGATTCTTGTTTAACGGCTTGAGTTTACTTGGGACAAAGTTTGTCCATACATACCAGTACAATTCAAGTGTACTGACGTCCCTTTTGCCGGGGACGCTACATTCGTGTTATGATTGTAGGTGGATCAGTAGCATGCACTTCAGCTCATCGGCAGTAGTATCCTTCTCCTTCCACTGCCAGTTTTGGTGAGCCCCTTTCTTCCTCGGGGCCCTGTGTGTTTCACTCCACTTTTGTTTTGATTTCATTTTGGTTTTGTAAGGTATAGCCGGAGCTTTGTTACCGGCAAGTATTGTATTCCCCTTTTTGTATCCTAGAGGCTCTGTAGACATGTAAACTATGGGATTCCAGTCTAATGTATATATTATGTTATGTCGGGCATTGTAAAAACTACAAACTTGTTAATGAATCACTCGTATGGTTTTGTTTGTTTATTGTGAAATCATTCATGGTTAGTCAGATATTTGGTTAATGAGAAACAATCAACACAGGGATAACGCGTGGGAATGAAAGGCACCCAGGTCCGCTTGACTGGGGCTACCCGGTCAAACGCCGGTCATGTCCCTCGATTTGGGGCGTGACAGTCTCAATCGCCATATTGATATTATTAAGTACCCAAGCTATGGGCACGATTTGATCTTGGAGGCCGAGTTGCTCTACGAACCTCAATCGAATGGTGTTTGCTGAGCTACTTGGATCAATCAACACACATTTAACTTGAATTTTATTCATAAGGATAGATATTAATAGTGCATCGTTGGGAGGTTGTTCGATCCCTTCTGCATCCTTGTCACTGAAAGACAAGGTTTCCTCTGGTATATATTCCTGTGACGACCCGACCCATCGTCACGGGAATTACTACCCCGTTATGTTTTAATTACATGTTTTATGCTTTTATATCAGTGTTAGAGTCTATCGGGTGAGTTAGGAGTGAATTGGATTGAAAATGAGGCATATAGTCTTTTGGAAGGAAACTTGAATAAGGAAAGTCAACCCGGAGTTGACTATTTGGTTAGAGGGCTCGGAATCGGACTCTGATGATTCGGTTAGTTCCGGGAGGTGATTTGTGACTTAGGGGAGCAATCAGAATTGAATTTGGAGGTCCGGTATAGAAATAGGCTTGAATTGGCTAAGGTTAAATTTTGGCGAAATCCGAACGGAAGGTGAGATTATGATCCGGGGGTCGGAATGGAATTCCGACAATTCCTGTAGCTTTGGTATGTGATTTTGGATATGTCCGCAAAATTTCAGGTCATTCGGACGTCGTTTAGTCGGGTTTTTGATTGATTGTGTAATTCGGAATATTTTAAGGAATTTAGGCTTGAATTCGATGTGATTTATGGGTTTTGATGTTATTAGACGTGTTTTGAGGATTGGCACAAGTTCGAATAAGGTATTAGGATGTGTTGGTGTGTTTGGACGAGGTCCCGGGGGACTCGAGGTGTTTTCGGATGGTTAAACGGGAGAAAATGTGGAAAATTGCACGCTTGTGTTCTGGTTCTGTTGTTTTCGCTCCTGCGGAAATGGGGGGCGCAAGAGCGAGTCTGCAGGAGCGGACAAGGGGGCGCATGGGCGAGTGAATTCGTAGAAGCGGAATCTTTTCCGCTGAAGCGTCGTCGCTGGTGTGAGTGGGTGACCGCAGAAGCGGACTTGATGAGTAAGGGGAAAGTCCGCAGAAGCGGATTCTTGATCGCCTGGGCGAGTCCGCAGGAGCGGACTCTGGAGCGCAGAGGCGAAAGTCACCGCAGGAGCGATTATGTTTTCGCAAAAGCGGACGCGTGGAAGCGGTCTTATGTTCGCAGAAGCGGAATTTGACCGGCTAGGCCTGGAATCGCAGAAGCGACCATCTAGTCGCAAATACGGACTCGCAGGAGCTGAATTTTATCCGCAGAAGCGAAAATCGCAGTGAGTTAAGTGTATCAGAAGTTAGAAAATTTCAGAAACATTTCACACATTTGGGTCTCGGCTTAAGGAGGCGATTTGGGCGATTTTAAAGAGAAACTCAAGGGAAATCATCAGGTAATCAACTATGGACTTAAACTATGATTAGTATTGATAATATTATGCAATTATATCATGAAAATGGAGGAATTTGGGGTAATTTATGGAGGATTTAGCCTTAGGCTTGAACTTTAGAAAATCAAGGTTTTGAATGGGCAAATGGAGTCCGAATTTGGCAAAATTGATATGCTTAGACTTGTATCGAGATGAGGGTTTCGAATATGTGACTTTCGTGATTTTTCGACAAGCGTACCGAAAGTCGGGTTTTGGCAACTTTGCCATTT
Source organism: Nicotiana noctiflora (assembly GCA_032618575.1). Classification (NCBI taxonomy): domain Eukaryota; kingdom Viridiplantae; phylum Streptophyta; class Magnoliopsida; order Solanales; family Solanaceae; genus Nicotiana; species Nicotiana noctiflora. Next base: position 166,444 of record JASVEL010012164.1, read on the forward strand.
TTGGTGTAAATCGAATTGTATTGATTGGGTGTTGTCCCATTGGCCTAATTTGTTGTATTTCTAGTGTATTTGACCAGATTCTATGCGTGCGGAGCTTGATTCTCGTGGCAAGGGAATTGCGTAGTAGTCGTTGCGCGGTATTGAGGTGAGTAATGGATGTGGGTGATGACCAGTGGGTTCGAAACCCCGGTATACCACTTTGTGACGCTGTATAGCGGCGAGACACGTACTCTCATGTGAGTGCGGGGTCGATTGTGATTAGGTACTATGGCTTAGTCCGACTTGTTGGCACCTGTGTTATGATATTGGCTATTCTTGAGCCGTCGAACCTCCTTCTCGGATGGTTGCATACTATATATTGTGATATTGGCCACTCTTGAGCCGAGGAACCCCCTTCTTGGGTGGTCGAGTATACTTGTGGGCCGTGAGCCAGTTATTGGATCCCGCGAGGATCGTTATCATTGTCTTATCATATTGACATGTTAGTTACTACCGATCCGTAGCTATTTCTGTTATCATGCTATTTCCAATCTCTGGAACTTGGTATTACTGTTTAACAACTAAAAAATGATAAAAAGGTTTTCAAAACTACTTTTGAGCCTGCGAGGCTGTATTTGCATATTAGCTGACTGGTAGTGGATCGGGCTGCACGCCGCAGCGGTATATATGTTGGATCGGACCGCACGCCGCAATAATATTGTGCTTGGGCTGTATGAGCCCCTCCGGAGTCTGAACCCCTACAGTGAGCACGGGTACCCAAATTGGATCGGGCTACACGCCGTAGCGGTTATATCATGCATTGCATTGCATTTAGCTACATCTCGTAGTTGTTATACTGTTTTGCTCGTACTTGTTGGTACAGGTACAGTTGATATTGGTTCTGTTACAGGGTATTTGATTACAACTTTACATACTGCTTTATTGTGGATTTCTTGTTTGCACTGTCTTACCCCTGTTTATTACCACTGAGTCTGGCAGTACTCATTTTACTCCCTGCACCTTGTTTGCAGATCCAGGTACCTCTCGACAGTGATCCGGTAGCTGTTCGAGGCGACTTCTGTAGGATATTCGGGGTAGCTGCAGAGTCCGCAGGACCCGATATTCCTTCTTACTGTCTTTTGATTCTGTATTGCTATTTCCTTCCGCACTTGGTATCTTGTAAACCATTATTACGCTATGTTCATTAGAGGCTCATGACTCATGACCCTTCGGTCTATGGGAGTTGGCACGTGTTGGGACTTGGTTTCCGGTTTCTAATATATCTATCACTGTTGAATTATTCTGTTATGCTTAAATTGGATAAAGTGAGCTTATGGCTCCGTGATTGTTGTTAAATTGGTCAGGCTGGCCTAGCAGTGTGTTGGGCGCCATCACGACCGGATTTGGGGTCGTGACAAGTTGGTATCAGAGCCTAGGTTTACTAGGCCTCATGAGTCTTGAGCCGGTTAGTAGAGTCTTGTGGATCGGTATGGGGACGCCTGTACTTGTCCTCGGGAGGCTGCGAACCTTTAGGAAACACTTCACATTTATTGGAATTCTTATCGTGCGCACTTGATTCAGCTTGAGATATAATTTTTAAAATTCCTTCCACACGTCCGTGTACGCATCGAGCGCTCAGTAATGTAATTGCCTTATGGCTTGTGATTTCCTCGAACGAGCGGCGATATATAATCTCTGTGAGTTCATGTTGGGCCAGTCAGGATGACTTGAGGCTGGACCTTGTTTATGACTTGAGCATCGAGGTGCTGATTTTGGTGAGTGGTGGCAATAGATAATGTACTGAGGGTTTGAAACCCCGTATTTGTACTATACAGTGCTATGCTGAGATGATACACGCGTCATGTGACGAGCGTGGTGGTATTGTGACTGGGGATTTGGACTTGATCCTTCCCGATTGATAGATTACTGTGTATAATGACTGAGACTGGCTTATATCTATGTATTTGGGCTAGTAGTCATGTTTGGGGCCTTGTGCCGATCTGTAGAGTATTAGGGAGGCTTACTAATAGATGAGCTTTTAATTGTTCAACTCTTATCTAATCTGTTGTGTAGCCCCGAGCTATGGGCCTAGTGAATAGTTACCATATCTCTTAATTGGAAGGTAAAGTGTCTTATGTGTAGTGGAACGAGTTCAAACTCAGGAAGACTAAAGTGATTATGCTATGTGTATCCTGGTGGAAGGTATTGTGCTGAAATGCTAAATTGAGAAGAAGTAGGTGGGTTGATCCTCATGTGTAATTGAAATGTATTTGATATGTGTTATGATTCGAGCAGGTACATCGCATGTTCATGTAACAATTATGATAATATGATTTGTGTAGTATTGAGACTAATTTTGTCGATATGCATTGTGATGTCTTGTCGAGTTGTGAATGTATTGCTAGGATGGTTTTGGTGATTCTCTGGCAGGTGGATAGGCCAATTTACAAAGGAAACTCTGTCAAAATTTTTGGAAAACTTGGGACTTAGAAAAGATTTGTGTCACCTAAAGAGTGGGCTTAACTATTGTGTGAGAATGAATGCAAGAATTGCAAAAGAGTTAACATTTATGATGATTCGAATCTCTGCCGAAGCTTGTAAATGACTTGAGTTTAATCTAACTAAAACTTTGTGGCATCATTTGAGTAAGAATGCTATTAGTGGCTAAAAGTGCTTTGATGTATGGCTTCGAGCCGAGTTGGGAGGTTGTTGTTGAGTAACTGATTGCACTGTTGTGTGCTGTGTTGGTTCTGTCTCTAGGTACGTTGGGAAATTTTGATAAAGGTTATGGTGCTTCGTAGATGTGAAGAAATACTAGGATGTTGTGAACTTATGTTGGTAAAGAATGTTCGGTGTATAGAAAAGAAAGATAGCTAATTGTATCCGTATGTAATCATGATCTGCAGTGTTAGAGTTCTAACAAGGCACGAGTGGTTCTGTTCAATAAGACAGTTGAATTACAGCTGAATAAGGATGACTGACGCCCGAGAATTGTTTACGGTGTTCAAGATTTTGCTTGTAACAGTCAGGTGTCTTAAGATTGTGCATGTGGCTAAAGACGGTGGTTTTGTTAGAAGAGATCGGTACTTGTGTTATATTATGTGAATGATGGGATTCTATGTAATCCGTATTGGAAGGTAATGATAACGAATTCAAATCGCAAGAGGTTCTTCAAAATAAAGTATTGTAGGATGTGATCCTTACCGTGTGGTCTTATGTACGAGTATTCAGTGGCCTATATGTCTTAGACCGTGTGGTCTTATGTACGAGTCTCGTGTGGAATGAGTTGATGTGTTATGGTGCTACACTAGTGGCTAATATTAAATCAAAGATGAATCAGAAAGGAAACTGGGTAAATGGAACAACTTGTTAATAAACCGAAGCGGTATGATAAGGAATATGACTAATTCCTGGTATGTGGTTGAAGTAATGCATTTTGCAGATATTGTGCAATAAAGCTTTTGAGTGCTGGCAGTCGTGTAACCTGATATGGGTATAAGGACTCAGTCCTGGCAGTTTAACTTATGCAATGTAATTGGGAGAAAGAGTTTATGATGTGTTTTAATGTGGTTTGAAAAATGAGTGTATTTCCTGTTTGTATGCAAAGCTTGGAATGTGTAATGAGTTTTTTCTATATGGGATCATAAAAGTTCTTGACTAGTTGAGTGCGTCGATGTTTGCGGCGTAGGAAAGGGATACGAATTTCCATGTTATCTTAGTATGGTATTGTATATGCGATGTGTTATGAAAAAGTTGATAATGGCATATTCAAGGTTTTGAGATCAGTTCATAATATATGTCAAGTCATTAAAATTATTGAGCAGCGCGGGCAGCTGCAGGTGATTTAAGAATCGATCTTTCTGGTGATTAAGGAAAATGGTACAGCTATTCTAGTAAATTGGCAGGGAATATGGTCCAAAAGGGCAAGGTAATGTAATAATATCTAGTGGTATGGTGGCATTCTCTTATTGAATCGACTGTAATAATTGAGTCGCTAATGGCACAGTGAAATTTCTGAATGGCTTTTGTGGTATGAATGGACGCTTGATGTGCGTTATGTATTTGTACGATGAAGTACGAAATCAGGCATGGTGATTCATGTGTTATATATGTGTTAGAGACTTGAAGTTCTCGTTAGTTTGCCTATGCAGTAGTCATATATCGTGTGTATCGGCACCATTTTGTGATTATTGGAAATCGAAAGCCCTAGAGGCTCTCTCTCAACTTGATATGACAAATTTCGATTATGATACTTGATTGCTGACTAGTCATCATTGGGCCAGGTTGTCTAGACTAATGTGATATGGACTATGATGGTATGGCACAAATTGCGTAGCAGAGTGCATCAGAGTATGCTCCAGCGGGGTAGTTGTACCTCAGGACCAGCGGACGGCTGGTGGGTATTGCTTTGTCAGTTGGGCCTTCGTGGCGGATATCAGTGCAAAGGTTTCTACCATTGATTTAGTTCTGGTATTGAGGAACTTTGTCGAATGTGTTTCTGGTGGCCGAACTTGAGGCTATATATATATGTTTACCATAATGAGCAACTTGACTCGACGCGCATTTCTTTAGCGAGGGTTCTATATGGATCGGGTGGTGCGCCGCCATAGGTATGGTTATTTGGATTGAGTGGCACTCCGCCACGGGTATGGTATCTGGATCGGGTGGCACGCCGCCACGGGTATGTCATTGGAGCGGGTTGCACGCCGCAACAGTGTAATGTGAAAATAGAGTTAGTTATATGTTACCTGGTATACAATACTTCCTGGCTTCTGAGGAAAAGTTCGTATTGAGTATCGTTTGGCGAATGGCACATCGGTTGTGTCCTTTCAGGATCATCATAGCATACATTAATCGTTTCACCGTGGGTGAGATTGATTGCTTGGGTTCAGACCTAAATATGTGTGTGGCTGACCGTTTTGAGCTTGGTAAATTGAGGTGCTTCATGAGTAATAGTGTTTGGATACAATCAAGAATCGTGGCAAGGCCGCATGATGTTATGACCTCTCGAGGAGGATTCAGGTACTCTATGATGTGAGACGCGATCTCAGTTCTATGTTATGATGGCACAGAGGAATTGAATTGTGGCTCTTTTGCTGGAGACAGTTGTCATGATTTGAGCTGGCATGATTCGAGTGTGTTCAAACGTTTCTATTGGAGCCTATGTAGTGCTCGTCGTGGCTTAGGCCGGTGTTGAGGTGTCATATCACCATTGCGGTGTGTTATAATCGAAATGAACGTTGGAACCAATAATGAGTGTGAGTATATGTGATTTCAGTTGGTTAGAAAGGTGAAATCGAGATTTGGCTCCGAATTCTTTTGTAGTATCAATTAAAAGGGAAATGGATTCATGAATGGTTGACCTGAGAGAATTCATGAATGGTTGACCTGAGAGAATTTATGAATGGTTAACCTGAGAGATGGGTTCGAAATATCGCGTGTGCGGTTGCCGTTGGCAGGATATGAAGGTATTGGAATAAGACTCTATCTAATGATAAAGGTTCCTACTGCTAGTGTGTGGTTATAGTGGCCAGTTGTTGTGACTAGAGACTATCGTCTCGAGTGATTGGGTTGTTTGATACATCATGTGATCTCACCCGGAGTGGCGAGTATGGCTATTACAAATGGATCGTGCGTATCCTGAGTATAGGCATGGGATTAGCATTTGGTAGATGATTTCAGAAAGTGCAATGTGGTTGCAATGTGGTTTATGGTTCAGATGGTCTGTGAAATTTCAGCTATATGGTGTTTTTCGGACTTATGTGAGATAGGGTGACGTGTGATCGCCCCGAATATATGCTTGGTAAGGTCATTCAGTTATTGGGTTGCTTCTAGTACCACTCTGGTACGCTCGAGGACGAGCGTTTACTTAAGTTGGGGAGGATGTGATGACCCGGCCCATCGTCACGGGAATTAACACCCCGTTATGTTGTAATTACATGTTTTATGCTTTTATATCAGTGTTAGAGTCTATCGGGTGAGTTAGGAGTGAATTGGATTGAAAATGAGGCATATAGCCTTTTGAAGGAAACTTGAATAAGGAAAGTCAACCCGGAGTTGACTATTTGGTTAGAGGGCTCGGAATCGAATTCTGATGATTCGGTTAGTTCCGGGAGGTGATTTGAGACTTAGGGGAGCAATCGGAATTGAATTTGGAGGTCCGGTATAGAAATAGGCTTGAATTGGCTAAGGTTGAATTTTGGCGAAATCCGAACGGAATGTGAGATTTTGATCCGGGGGTCGGAATGGAATTCCGACAATACCTGTAGCTTCGTTATGTGATTTTGGATATGTCCACAAAAGTTCAGGTCATTCGGACGTCATTTAGTCGGGTTTTTGATTGATTGTGTAATTCGGAATATTTTAAGGAATTAAGGCTTGAAGTCGATGTGAATTATGGGTTTTGATGTTATTAGACGTGTTTTGAGGATTGGAACAAGTTCGAATAAGGTATTAGGATGTGTTGGTGTGTTTGGATGAGGTCCCGGGGATCTCGGGGTGTTTTCGGATGGTTAAACGGGAGAAAATGTTGAAAATTGCAGGCTTGTGTTCTGGTTCAGTTGTTTTCGCTCCTGCGGAAATGGGGGGCGCATGAGCGAGTCCGCAGGAGTGGACAAGGGGGCGGAGGCGCGAGTGAATTCGTAGAAGCGGAATCTTTTCCGCTGAAGCGGCGTCACTGCTGTGAGTGGGTGACCGCAGAAGCGGACTTGATGCGTAAGGGGAAAGTCCGCAGAAGCGGATTCTTGATCGCCTGGGCGAGTCCGCAGGAGCGGACTCTGGAGCGCAGAGGCGAAAGTCACCGCAGGAGCGGTTATGTTTTCGCGGAAGCGGACGCGCGGAAGCGGTCTTATGTTCGCTGAAGCGGAATTGGCCGGCTAGGCCTGGAATCGCAAAAGCAACCCTTGGTCGCAGAAGCGGTTCCGCAGGGGCGGAAAATGTCCGCAGAAGCGAAAATCGCAGTGAATTAATTGTATCGGAAGTTAGAAAATTTCAGAAACATTTCACACATTTGGGTCTCGGCTTTAGAGGCGATTTGGGCGATTTTGAAGAGAAACTCAAGGGAAATCATCGGGTAATCAACTATGGACTTAAACTATGATTAGTATTGATAATATTATGCAATTATATCATGAAAATGGAGGAATTTGGGGTAATTTATGGAGGATTTAGACCTAGGCTTGAACGTTAGAAAATCAAGGTTTTGAATGGGCAAATGGAGTCCAAGTTTGGTAAAATTGATATGCTTAGACTCGTATCGAGATGAGGGTTCCGAATATGTGACTTTCGTGATTTTTCGACCAAGCGTACCGAAAGTCGGGTTTTGGCAACTTTGCCATTTTTGGTGTAAATCGAATTGTATTGATTGGGTGTCATCCCATTGGCCTAATTTGTTGTATTTCTACTGTATTTGACCAGATTCTACGCGTGCGGAGCTTGATTCTCGTGGCAAGGGCATTACGGAGTAGTCGTCGCGTGGTATTGAGGTGAGTAATGGATGTGGGTGATGACCAGCGGGTTCGAAACCCCGGTATACCACTTTGTGACGCTGTATAGCAGCGAGACACGTACTCTCATGTGAGTGCGGGGTCGATTGTGATTGGGGACTATGGCTTAGTCCGACTTGTTGGCGCTGTGTTATGATATTGGCTATTCTCGAGCCGTCGAACCTCCTTCTCGGATGGTTGCATACTATATATTGTGATATTGGCCACTCTTGAGCCGTGGAGCCCCCTTCTTTGGCGGTAGAGTATACTTGTGGGCTCGTGAGCCAGTTATTGGATCCCGCGAGGATCGTTATCATTGTCTTATCATATTGACATGTTAGTTACTACCAGTCCGTAGCTATTTCTGTTATCATGCTATTTCCAATCTCCGGAACTTGATATTACTGTTTTCCAACTGAAAAATGATAAAAAGGTTTTCAAAACTACTTTTGAGCCTGCGAGGCTGTATTTGCATATTAGCTGACTGGTAGTGGATCAGGCTGCGCGCCGCTGCAGTATATATGTTGGATCGGACTGCACGCCGCAGTGATATTGTGCTTGGGCTGTAGGAGCCCCTCCGGAGTCTGAACCCCCACAGTGAGCACGGGTACCCAAATTGGATCGGGCTACGCGCCGTAGCGGTCATATCATGCATTGTATTGCATTTAGCTACATCTGCTAGCTGTTATACTGTTTTGCTGGTACTTGTTGGTACAGGTACAGTTGATATTGATTCTGTGACAGGGTATTTGATTACGGCTTTACATAGTGCTTTATTGCGGATTTCTTATCTGCGCTGTCTTACCCTTGTTTATTACCACTGAGTCTGGCAGTACTCATTTTACTCCTTGCACCTTGTGTGCAGATCCAGGTACCTCTCAGCGGTGATCCGGTAGCTGTTCGAGGCGACATCTGTGGGATATTCGAGGTAGCTGCAGAGTCCGCAGGACCCGATATTCCTTCTTATTGTCTTTTAATTTTGTATTGCTATTTCCTTCCGCACTTGGTATCTTGTAAACCATTATTACACTATGTTCATTAGAGGCTCATGACTCTTGACCCTTCGGTCTATGGGAGTTGGCACGTGTTGGGATTTGGTTCCCTGTTTTTAATATGTATCTATCACCGTTGAATTATTCTGTTATGCTTAAATTGGATAAAGTGAGCTTATGGCTCCGTGATTGTTGTTAATTGGTCAGGTTGGCCTAGCAGTGTGCTGGGCGCCATCACGATCGGATTTGGGGTCATGACAATTCCTGAGTACGCTTCTCCCTTGTGATTGTCACTTTTGCACGTTTATCGGACCTTTAAGAATATCGATCGTACTAACCATCATATGAATCACGTGTTGCAGTTCCTTCTGTTTGTTTTTCCTGTTTGCAACCCTATCTTTGAAGTGATTTTAAGCTCGGTCACTCAAGAACTCTCAAAGGTGACCCTCGTTGAATAAATGGGCTACCTCTTCCCTTAAATGTCTGCATTCTTCGATTTTGTGACCCTAGGTTCCATGGTATTTTCATATTTGATTAGGGTTCCTTTGAGCCAGATTGGTCTGTAGGAGGTTTGAGCCACCTAGTATCCTTTATTCGTCCAATGTTTGATACAATACTTGATGCAATAAAGATAGCTGAAGTTGTATTCTGGTAACCGTGGTGCTTATTTGGGATCAACATGTTTATCGAACCCACTCTTACTCATGAGTCATTGGGATCTTTGTCCTCAATCATTCCTTCTATCATTTTGAACGGGATTACGTCTCGGTCCATTATTTCTACGATCTGCGCTGAATGGTTGGTACCAATCTCTATTTAATCGGGGCTCTCTATCGATGTCTCTTTGATTTCTGCCTTCGAATCTATTTGGGTAAATGAAACCGGAAGGGTCTCCTAACTAATCATCCTTGACTCTGATCTTTGACTGGTATCGATTATGTACATCGGCCCAGCTCACAACTGGATATTCAGTCAAATTCTACTTTAGTTGTTGTGATACTATCAAACTTCGCTCATTCAAACCTTGGGTAAAGGCTTGATTACCCAATCATCGGTGATCGGGGTAGGTCCATGCGTTTCATCTGGAACCGAGATACAAATTCCCTTAGCATTTCATTATCCTTTTGTCTCAGTTTGAAGGGGCTCGACTTCCTAGTCGCAACCTTTATAACTCCAGCGTGTGCCTTTTCAAATGAATCAGCAAGCATGGCGAAGGAATCGATAAAATTGGGCAACTGCCCCTTTCAATAAAGTTTCTCCAAACTTCTTCAACAGAGTATGTTCAATTTAATCATCTTCAAAGTCATTTCCTTTTATTGCGCTTGTATAAGAAGTGACATGCTCATTAGGATTAGTGGTTCCATTGTACTTGGGAATTTTTGGCATGCGTAACTTCTTTGGGATGGGCTTCGGAGCCGCACTTGGTGGGAAAAGCATCTGTACGAACGTCTTCGAATCTAAACCCTTTAGAATCAGGGGTGCTGTTGATACCCAATTTCGCCCACATATTTTTCAAGATATATATACTTTGAAAATAGCATTTTTGCATTATTACTTATTTTACAAACTTATACAAGCATTTTCCATAATTTTCAAAAAAATTTCAAACTTTAAATTAATTTTCTTGCATCTAAATTATATAAATATTTAGTTATTATCCCTTTAAATTATTTTGTGATGACTTAGTTACCTAAAAATTATTGTTTTGCACCTATAATATATGTTTCAATTTTTTTTATTTCATTTCATATAATTACACTAGCATTTTTTAAGTTATTTACCTAATTTTGCAATAATGGTCTATATTCAAACATAAAGGCTCTTCATTTTATGTTATTTGTGTCAAAAGAGCAGTTTTGTATTTTTATAATACAAAGTTATTATTTTAAGTTTTCACTGTTTAAATACTATTTTATTTTATTGATTGAGCATTTTTTATAAAGCATTTTGATAAATTTTGGGGTATTTAAATAATAACCCAAATTCTACCTATTTTTGGACCCAAATTAATCCAACACCTTAGCCTAGTCCACTCCAACCCAAAATCAAATTGTACCCGTTCAAAACAACCAGCCTTATTCCCTTTGCTATCCTGGTTGTTGATCTCAAACGATCAACGAACCATAATTAACCTACCCTTTTAATTACCGCCTTACCCAAACCCTAACCTATTTCCCTTTAACCCGTCGCCCTCAAAAACTCTCCATACTTTTCTCCTACGAACCCTAGCCGCTGCATCAATCTCTTCGAATCCGGCCTTAAGATGGAATCAGTCACTGATCCCCTTACCATATTGGTCTCCTCTCGCTATTAGTTGTCCATTTGTGGTATTATCTAGGTGCTTGCCTAAACATGGCAAGCAATATCTTCCAGAATCGAACCAAAGTGGTTCGAATCTTTGATTTTGAGTGCTATTTCGTCTATATACGTTCATTACTACATAGTGTGAGTCCAAATTTGTTTAAGTTCTGCTGATTTACACTTTCTCTAAAAAACTAAGGTTTGAGATTTCCTCTTTTCCTTGACTGGTTCTTGATTGCATGTGATATTCCTCCCTTTCTTGTATTTGACTGATGAGTTTTTCATATTTTTATATTTTTCTTATATTCCAAAAACAGATTCTAATTGGTTCTACCATGCTATATTTTCCTTATTCTGTATTTAATCTACCGTAGCTCCTTATTTTTGTGTTGAATCTGCTACTATATAAACCCCTCTCCTAAATCCCCTTCAACAAATATTGGGAATTGCCTAATTGCTGCTATCACTACTCTACTCTTTCACTTCAACTCATAGAAATCACTCCCCCCTGAATGAATCCTTTAAGTGATGAGTCTTATGTTTGGTTGACTGTAATTTGTGTACTATATGGAATAGTGTCTTAAAATTTGCTCGAAACATGTTTCCTGGCTATCCTGATTTTTAAGGTAAACCTCTGTTCTTTTTATCAACTAAGACCTTGCTTTCTATGCTAATGAGTTACCCACTATGCTTTGGTTCATTTGCTACCTTGTCCTTTCAATGATTATCACAATATGTGTTGCCTCATCAAGTCTACATGTTGATTAACACGACACTAGGATGTACTCAACTTAATTTTGATCTTTAGGTTTCAACTAGTTTAATTCCACGTATGCTTGTAAACCTATTTCTTCTCCTAATTCATTCAATATAAGGCTGTCTATGTGGTACTTTGCAATGTATACTTTGCTGAACCTATTGGCCTGCCTAACTAGTTCCTTGTATGCTCAGCTTGGTGTATTACTTGATTCCTATTCCTCTATCACTATCCACTCCTTGCTTGCTACTCTACTATTATGAATTCTCATTCTTAACCGGCTGAAAGCCAAGGCTATCTAGGTTCTATTGTTGGCCTCTCTAGTGTGAGTACTGCTCGGGCTCCAATTGAGGCCCTAGTGAAATCTGACACACTAGGGCTTGGTCCTAGTCACTCCCTTAACCTCCAGAAATGTTCCTACTATCCTACTTTTCTGTCATGTACTATGTGCCTGTATTAGTTGTTCTGAGTGGTGCAACCGTTTATACTGCGGTTAAATAATTTGGTTTGGACTCTATGAACCTTTGGGTCGTGTATTGAACGTGGCTTTTGTTGAAGGCCTGGGTATGCTACATAAGAGATATTGAAGGACTAACATTGCTGGGTATTTAGTTATTTTATTTGGGAATACTATAGGTATGTTCATTGTTACGTAATATTCATGCTTCCTACTCATTATTGGGCTTGTAATAACCTTCTGTATAAATAATTGGGGTATTAGTAAAAAGGGAATGGGTAGAATTTAATACCTACAGGCAACGGGCAGATAACACACTTGTAGGACATGGTAATATATTTACAATATGTGCTATTGACTCTCCATACACAGTGTAGAAATCATGCCATTAGGAAAAGCACACACTCACACTACTTGTCTACTAGCAAAGCATGAGCTCAAATGCACAATTATTTTTGCTGCTACATATTATCAGAAGACTTGCCCATAGGAACAAATGTCACTGAACTTTCCTTCAATTCGCTTCACCATGTTTGTTAGATATTATGCCTATAGGATTTTGATCACCTCATTTGTTATTATCTCGTACTGTCTACTAGAAACCAAGCTTATAGGATTTCAACCATCTCATTTATTACTGCATCAAACGCTTCACCTAGAAAACATGTCTATAGGGTTAAGTATAATAATAAAATCATATCCAAGTGCTAATCATTAGAGATCCTGACTATAAGATATCATTGTTCATCTTAATAAGGGTTAATGTCGCATCTCTCTCTATAATTTATTATGCACTTAGGCCATTTTTGATGTGTAAACAATTCTGGGCTCCCCTCAATAGTTTTTCATTACCCTTACTACATGAGTCACCTAGACATAACATGTTTAATAACTGGAAAACTATAATCTCAATAATCAGCATATATAACCCTGTCTTTAAGCAGCGCCCAGCCTCTGAAATCGCTTGTATCTCGTGATGATTTATCACATAGAAATCATGTCTACAGGATTTGAGTTAATAATTCTGAACTGCTTAACACAGAATTTGTCTTGTGTGCATTTGTTGCTTAAGTGTGGAGTCAAATTTGAGCCTTAACTGCCTATTAGTGAAGTCCAATGTGTTTTTGTATGTTGCCTAGTTTTGCGAGCCTAAGTAAGTTCTAGAACCATCCAAATAGAGGTCCAATACCTACTGGATCATAGGTATGGGATGGGTAGTGCACACATAGGGTACGACCTATAATTAAATTAGAACATTTTTAGATAACAACTTTAACATAGTAATTGGGTAGCAGGAGATGATAGTTTGGGCCCGCTGAATAATATGAGTAATACCCCATTGGGAGTTATAAAGTATTATTTATGTTACATGGGGTGATCCTTTAGGCTAAAAAACTCAGGACCCCCATCTTATTTCTCCTCTATTTGAATCAAGTCGATGTACTTATCCATTCAAAATCTTTTATAAGAAAATTCCCAAACTTTGTGCTCTCTCTCTCTCTCTCTCTCTCTCTCTCTCTCTCTCTCTCTCTCTCTCTCTCTCTCTCTCTGTTTATTTCACTAATCCATATAATTCAAGTTTGACCGGGACCCACAGTTGTAGACGTCAAAGAGTGCCTAACACCTTATCCTCGAGGTAATTTTGAGCCCTTACCCGATCTTTGATGGCGTTGACTAGTTAAAATAGAGTCATTTGCAAATAGGTGCCATAACGCACATTAAAAATCATTAGGTTGCAACTCTATTCTTTTAATACCTCCTTAAAAGAGTTGTCAATGTCGAAATCTGCTTTCAATAGAAAAACGAGGAGCGACATCATGGAAACTTGCTGGGGATACACTTAGGCTCTTACCATAACAAATTTGGCTTGTATGGATTAGTTTTCTTTGATAAAACGTGCTTCCTTCTCCTTTTTATTTGCTGGTACATGCACACCCCTCTCCTATTTTCCTTTTATTTGTCTAATTTATTGTTACAACTACATCCCTCTTCTATTTTCCTTTTACTTGTTTAAATTCGTAGTAATATGCAAATCCCTTCCCTTTTCGCCCTTACATTTCTTAAATTGGTTATAACATGCATATCCCTTTCCTATTCACCTTTATCTAATCTAAACCGCTCTTCATTTATTTAAATATTGCTACATCATGTCTCTCCCACCCCTACTCCCTTGCTTACTTTTTACATTTGCCTATATTCCCTGAACTAACTCCTTTCCTTGTCTTTCTTTTACGTCCTTATGTTTTACCTTAATATTGTATTTATTGCTTTTACATATTTACCATACAAATACTTGACAACATGTTATTATCTCTACATAAAGCATACTCTGCATCATATTCCACTCGTTCCCAATTAATAACATAGTGGAACTTGATGAGTGTCAATGCTCTTCCGAAATTACCCATTTAAATAGGAAAGGCATATTAGTGGTAGACTAGTCGATTAGTGGTGTAGTCGACGGTCCCGTGCCTTTCCCTCTCAAGTTTTCTACTTCAGAGTACCGGTCTAGGTCATTTTAGAAACCTTACTCCAATATCAAATGTACATGCATCATGTTAAACCTAGTGGATTAAAAGAGATGATGCAATTGGGGAAGCTGCTTGTGAACAATTTTAGCAACTGTTCACAGATCTTGGAGGCATGATCAAGTAGGATCTTCTCTCCTGTATTCCAACTCTAGTCAATGAAGAAGACAATGAATCCATCAATAAGGAACTTACCTTTGATGAAATCAAGGAGGTGGTATTATCAATGAACCCTAACAGTGCAGCTGGTTCTGATGGTCTTAATGGTAAATTTTATCAACACTACTAGGAAATTATCAAGTATGGCCTCCTGAATGTGGTAACTGCTTTCTTCTGTGGACATCAATGCCTAGGTACATGACACAAGCCTGTCTAGTCCTCCTTCCAAAGGTAGGATTTCCTAACTCCCTTTCTGAATTCAGACCCATCAGGTCGAGCAACTTCATCACTAAAATTGTTTCCAATGTTATTTTTCCTAGAATATCTCCAATGCCTACTAAAATCATCTCCCCAAACCAAAGTGGTTTTGTCAAAGGAGAGAGTATCTCTGAAAACATCATGATTGCCCAAGAAATAGTCAAAGGCATCAAAAAACCAAACAGAGGGGGTAATTTGTGATCAAATTGGATATGCCAAAAGCATAGACATGCTATCTTAGTCCTTTACTTGCATCATGATGTGAAGGCTAGGTTTTTAGTGAATTGATAATTGACAGGGTATGGAAGATCCTCTCAAACAACTGGTATTCAGTCATTGTCAATGGAACAAGATGTGGTTTCTTCCATTCTACAAGAGGTTTGAAGCAGGGTGACCCCATATCTCCCGCTCTTTTTATTCTAGGGGCTGAACTTCTATCCAAAATGCTCAACAATCTCACTCATGACCAATTTTTCAGTGGTTTTTATATGGAAAAGAGAGGACCTCGGATCACGCACTTGAGCTTTGCTGATGATATCATAATTTGTACATCTGGTAGTAAAGCCTCACTACAAAAAATCATCGATATCCTTTAGGCCTATGAAGTCACTTCTGGACATTTGGTCAATAAAAGTCAATTCATGACTTCTCCCTATGCTTTTCAATGTACCATCAGGAGAGTCTAACAAGTCACAGGATTCTCCAATAATGAATCCCCAATCACTTACCTGAGATGTCCTCTCTATATAAGAAGAATGAGAATTTCTCATTTTTGCACCCTAGTCACCAAATTGTGAGTACAATCAAATGTTGGAATGGGAAGCTTCTATCCTATGGTGGGAGGCAACATTGATCAAACATGTCCTACAATCCATCTCCATCCATTTGCTCTCTGTAGTTTCTCCTCCCAAAATAGTGATGAAGCAAATTGAAAAGCTAACAGGCAACCTTTTTTGGGGTATAGATAAGTAAACAATTAAGTATCACTAGGCTTCATGGCAAAAACTATCATTTCCTCAGGAGGAAGGAGGAAGAAGGAAATTGATTTAGGACTATGTCTGCAAATCTCTACAATTCAAATAATGGTGATGGTTTATAACTAAACAGACCGTATGGAGCAACTTCCTTACTGTTAAATACTCTCAAGTCTAACCCAATCTCAAATAATGGAACTCTGGCCAGTCACAATCATGGAAAAAATGATGACAAATAAGAAGGAAGATGAGCCTTTTATTTTATGGAGATTGCACTCAGAAAATTCTAATTTTTGGTGGGACAATTGGTTAATAAATGGGCATCTAGCTAGCTTCAGACATCATGAAGGTAGAATTGGAAATGTCCAAGTTTATTATTTCTGGAACTCTGGCACTTGGGATCTTCAGAAACTCAACTCCTTTGCCCTTACTCACATGATACCTGCCATCATCCAAACACCAATCCACTACAATGCCCAGCTCCTAGATAAACCTATTTAGACTCCAACTGGTAATGGAAACTTCACCCGTGCATCAGCTTGGCATGTGCTAAGAAATCAGAAACCCATCCTGCTTACCACCAGATTGACATGGTACAAAAAACTTCCTTTCAAATGGTCCTTTTTCTTATGGTGGGAACTTAGAAACAAGCTCCCAACAGATGATAGAAACTGCCAAATTTGGGCATCCTACTGTGACTAAATGTGTATGGTGCATCAAATCAAGTGCTGAAATAATGGACTATATCTTTAGGACTGGTCACTTTGCCAAAGCAATTTGGAAAATCTATGCTGCCCCAATGCTTTCAAATTGATTTTGTCCCTCTTAGAATACTGATCATAAAATGGGGCATAATGAAGAGAACTAACACATTGCAAAGCTCATTCTAGATACCCTCCCCATCATCATTTGTTGGAACCTATGGAAGAATATATGCAGTGCCAAATATAGGGGGAAAAGATCATCCATCACTAGGTCCTGTTATTCTATTGACTCTCGTATTCAACTACTTGTCTCTACCACTCACTTTAACATTGGATGGACTAGAAATTGGCCACATACTTTTCACACCATTGAGAACCTCTCCCAGCACATTAAGGTAACCTAGACTAAACCTGACTTTGACTTTGTAAAAGTAAATAGTGATGGCAGTGCTCTGTTAAATCCTAGCATCATTGGAACTAGGGCCATTATCAGAGATCATGAAGGTGCCCTAATCCATACCATGTCAAGCCCTTTAGACGAGGGCACCAACAACCTTGCAGAAGCTCTAGCAGCAGACATTGGGATAAATTGGTGCATTGAGAATGGTTATACCAAGATTTACCTAAAAACATACTCAAACCTCCTGATTCAGTGGTTAACCAACAATTCCTCCCCCTCACGGAACTTATGTATGCAGATTTAGAAGCTCAGAGATTTGTGCTCCAATTTCACAATCATCCACTACTCTCATGTTTACAGATAAGCCAGTTGCTGTGCATATGCTCTTTCTAAACTTAGCCACACACTTCCTTCATAAACTCATTACCACAGCTTGTTGGAACTCCCCTTTCATATCAGGGTTCAGATATGCTTAGATCAAAGTGGCACCGCTGCCTTCAGACACAAGAAAACAAACAGGATCCATATGCCACCACACCTTCTACACCCTCACTCTGATACTACTTCTTGAGATTTCTAGACATATGACAGGTTCACTCATTTACCTCACCAAACATCACACTATACTAACATTATTCTATTTTTGCAGGTTATATCTCCTAGTGAATTGCCTAATTCATTGTCTTTCATTCATTGTGTGGTATCAGCACTACTGGGGCTCATTTTATTGAAAGCTAAACAAATAACTAGTGTAGGGCAATGGGAGATAAGAACTTTCACTCAAGTGTCTTACCCAATTTTGGATCAGGGTATCCCCATTGTATTCCCACAGCAACACCTCCCTGATCCTTACATGTGCCCCCATAACAACACCCCATCCTCACTCTCCAAATGTAGGAATGCACAAAAACTTTCTCAAAAACAACCATACACCTTTAACCATCAGTCAACAATCTCTCAGTCCCTTCTAAATAGCACCAATAAACACAAAAACCTGAGTGCAACTGATAATAGGTGAATTTGACTATATTAATGCCATAAATAATCACACTTTATTGTTATTTTGATATTGTTTATGATGAAAAAATGCTCTTATTAGTGTTTTTAGTGTGTTATAGGTACACATGAGCTAACGAAGACTAAAAGAGTGGTTTTGGAGTCAAAAGAAGGTGAAAAGGGCCAAGTGTGGTACAAGTCAAGAAATTGTGCTAAAAATAGCCAGAAAGGTGTGATTCTGAGCTATATAAATGTTATGGAATGAATTTAAATGATTTGGAGCTTTGAAGTCTGAGTAAAAACTAAATTAATTAATCTGGGACCATGTTCGGGGGTCAAATTTGATAGTTTAGTACAAACGAAGACTCGATGAGGCATATTGCGCAATGTCTAGTAAATTGGACATAACGTTTTGTTCAGAACTCCGTTTTGGACCCATAATATATGATTGGAAATATAAGTCAAAGGGCTACAACTTTAATGTTTTGAGTTTTTCAAAATTCCGAAATAAACAAGGTGAAATAAGGTGGCGTCACCGCGACTGCGGTAGAACCGCGACAGAAGAGGCCTGCGAAAGTTTTGAAGTGTCAGAGGACTTGATCCACCGCGGTTGCACCGCGACCACGGTGAAACCGCGGTGGAAGCCGCGATTTTAAGGGATTAAAGTGTCAAAATGCAATTTATGTAACCTGAACCCTATATATAATATTAATATTCTCCCAAAGAAGGCAAGTATTGTATTATTCACTACTTTTGCAAGCAAACTAGTAAGAGAGAACTCTCTCAACATCTTTCTTTCTCTTACTTTGAATCTTTGATTATGAATTCAATTATATATCTTGTTTCTTTGAATATGAGTAGCTAAATCTTTATCTAAGGTTTTGATGGAACCTATTGAGTGATGAACTTATGGGTCATGTGATTACAAATTGTTAGCTAGATTTCTATTTGTTCAACTTCGCTCTTATTGTAGTTAATTGATAGGATCCTAAATTAGCTGTGCCTATTTAGTGTGCATAACTTGGAAAAGAGTGCATATTTAGGTAAATTGTTGAACAACACCACACCTAGATTATTGGAAGAATCTATAATTGTAGGCGTAAAGGTGGGGTTAGGAATTACGAAACCTTGGGTGCAATCTAAAGTGAACTGTTCAAATTAAAGCTAGCTAGGGTAGCTCGGAAGAGTGCAATTGTAAATTATTGTAGTTGCTCGGGAGAGAATTACGGTAAAATTCATGATTGATAGAATAGTATTGACAATTTGTATGAGCATAAACAGAAGGGATTCCATCTGTAGGGAAATCAATACCTTAGTCTTTCTCTTTATTCTTTAAATCACATTCAAATATTTCCTTCAATTCTTTAGTATTGCAAAAGTTAGTTGGTAGAAATCATCCACAAAAATATATTCAAAAGTTTGGGATGCTGATTTAGGAGTATTATTGGGTTTTGGAAGTTGCAATTGATAGGTTAATTCTCTGTGGGATCGACTCTGGACTTAATTAAACCAAGTTATATTGACTACGACCGTTGCTTGGACGTGAATCAATTTTGGCACCGTTGTCGGGGAATTAACGGAATTATCAATTGCCATTGACAGAACTAAAATATTCTTGTGTAGTCAGGTGCATGCCTAGGAAATCTACAAGGACTGGAGAACTAATTGAAGGACTCTCAGACCCAGAGCAAACTTTTCGGGCACGTAACAGGGCAATCAAATAACTTCAACAATCTCAACAACTAATTAAACTAGATTTAGATATGGGAGACGTGAACGACCCAAATCAGCAAGCTGGGTTGAACGTATAGGAGGCACATGAAGGTGCTTTGTTCGATTGGGCACAACCAACTGCTGATAATTTGGCAACTGCCATTATTGTGCCAGTGATTCAAGCTGAGTCATTCCAGATTACTAATAACATGCTACACTTGTTGCAAAACAAGGGATTATTCTCTGGGACTCAGGTTGAAGATCCACAACAGCACCTAAAGAACTTTCTTTCTATATGCAAGACGCAGAGGCAGCCAAACGTGACACCGGAAGCCATCAGACTATTGCTATTTCCATTCTCAGTTACAGGGGCTGCACAGGTATGGCTCATCTCACTTCCCATAAACTCTATAGCAACATGGCATGAGTTAGTCAAGCAATTCCACAACAAGTTTCATCCACCTAACAAGACAGCTCATCAAATTGATGAGATTGTAAGCTTCAAGTAGAAACTAATGGAGACATTACATGAAACTTGGGGTAGATTCAAAGGTATGCTGGTTATGTGTCCTCACCATGGGGTTCCTGAACATATTTTGGTTCAAAGTTTCTACATGGGTCTTTTAGACAGCTTGAAAATATAGTAGATGCCTCAGAAGGTGGGGCTTTTCTGAGCAAGACTTGGAGAGAAGGCTAGAATTTGCTTGACAAGATGGCTCAGAACTCTGGGTGGACGACCATGAATGCTCCTATCACTCCAGTGGTACACTCTGTACCTCTGAATCCTTCCAACACTATGGCGGAGAACATGTCCACTTTATTGACACAAATGAGCATCCTGACGAAGAAGGTGGAAGAATCTGGGGTCAAGCAGCAGGTTCATATTCTAGATACTACCAATGGTTGTTTATGCACATCTTACATTAGCCAACCCATATGTAATCCATGGGCTGCAGACCAAGTACATCATCACCAGCATGAAGACATGAAATATGTGGCTAATTATGGAGGGCAACAACAAGGTAATCAAAATTGGGGTCAGCAGGCTCCACAGCAGTACATGCCTCCTCAGCCACAATATAATGCAGCAGGTATCAGGCCACCAAACAACATGGCTCCATATCCTAGACCTCAGAATTTCAACAATCAATGGCAGGGGTATCATCCACCTCCACCACAGCATGGGGGTAGACATGACGATGGGTTCGCAATATTGGAAGCTATGATGCAGCAGTTAATTGGGTCACATGCCAAAACCAATGAGAGGATAGATGCACATGACGCAGATATCAAGAATATTGAGGTACATGTGGGATAGATTGCTATGTCACTTAACAATCGTCCTCAAGGGACATTGTCTGCAGATACACAAACAAACCCAAAAGATCAAATCCAAAAGCAGCTGATGGCAGTTAATATGAGAAATGGTAGAGATCTTGATGCTGAGCAGGAAAGAGATAGAGGCAATTTACAGGTTGAGACACTCACTCCAGTAACCATTGAACTGGATGAGTCCACCAGGTTGACAGAAGTTACAGTCCAGCCAGTAGCCGAAAATAATGATGTGCAGCATGAAACGGAGAAAGCAGCTGAACCGGTAGAATAGCAGGTTGTGGAACAGGTTTTAGAGAAAGAAAAATCCCAAGTGATTGGGAAGAAGAGGCCTCGAGCCCCATTTCCCCAAAGGTTGGCCAAGCACCAGAAAGAGGAGCAATACAAGAGATTCTTCGAGATGCTCAAGCAAATCCAGGTAAACATTCCCTTAATTGAAGCTTTGAAAGAGATGCCTTGGTATGCTAAGATGATGAAAGATTTGATGTCATGGAAATTTGATTTCCAAGACTTGGCCACCATGACTCTTACACAAACATGTAGTGCAGTGGTTTCTAGACCCATAGCTGAGAAGCTATCTGACCCAGGTAGCTTCACTATTCTATGCACTATAGAAAACTTTGCCTTTACTAAGACATTGTGTGATTTGGGGGCGAGCATAAATCTTATGCCCTTGGTGATCTATAAGAGGCTGGGCATCGGGAGAGCCAGGCCAACTTCTATGTTATTACAGCTTGCTGACAGGACGGTTAAGCGTCATTCGGTATATTGGATGATGTACTCATTCAGGTGGGGGAAGTTTGTGTTTCCCGCCGATTTTGTGATTCTGGACTGCAAGGTGGACGAGGAGATTCCTATAATCTTAGGAAGACCATTCCTAGCCACAGGGAGAGCATTTATTGATTGTGAGACTAGGGAACTCAAGATGAGGCTAAATGATGAGGAGATCATATTCAATGTACAAAAATCTATGAGGCGCCCTAGTGAGTTCGCAAATTTCTCTCTCATTGATGCAGTAGATGTGATAGTGGAGACAGATGATGTAGAATTGACAGCTGAAGATCCACTTCAGGCATGCCTGATGAACTTAGAAGAGGTAAATGGTGAAACCCTGGCAGAGTGGGTGCTATCTCTAGAAGGCAAGGGGTTTTGGGATAGAGAGTTGGAAGTTGAACCTCTGCACCTAGAAGAGAGAGAGAGACCCCTCCAGCAAAACCATCCATTGAGGAGCCACCAAAGCTGGAACTTAAGCCATTACCAACTCATCTCAGGTATGAATTTCTAGGCCCTAACTCCACTTTACCTGTTGTTATCTCATCTGGTTTGCTAGATGTGCAGGCTTAAAAGCTTATACCGGTACTCAAGGAATGTAAAACTGCCATTGGTTGGACCATGGGTGACATAAAAGGGATCAGCCCCTCATACTGCATGCACAAGATTCTCCTGGAAGAGGGACACAAACCCTCTAGGAAACGCCAAAGAAGGCTGAACCCGAATATGAAGGATATAGTGAAAAAGAAAGTGATAAAGTTGCTAGACACGGGGTAGGTCCCAGGTAAGTTTTCTCACCCTTCTGTGCTGTACATTGATTATTATGCCACGAGGACATGGCATGGTTTTAAGTGTGGGGTGGGAGACGTATCTTGTATTGTATGTTGTACATAGTAGATTTAGCTTTATAGTATAATAGCTGGCTTGGCTCGATGATGGACACTTGGCGATGGGTTTCTTAAGGGTCTAAGTCGGAATAAAAACACAAACAAAAAATAAAAAATTTGAAAAATCCAAAAATATGAGCAGAGGGCTCTTCCTGATGACGGACTACTCGGACAAGTACTCTTGAGGGATGTAGTCCATGTAGGAATTTTTCTTTTTTTTCTTTTCTTTTTATAGGTAGTGTATCACCTCCCCCTTGGTTTTTCTTTTGACCACGGTTCTTTTCCAAGGGTTTTTATTGAACCGGGTTAGGTAGATTTTTCTTTTTATAGCATTAGAGGGTAAAGGTTAACTTGTAACCCCAAATATGCACATTAGCAAAACTAAAATGAACTTGAGAGTGTATGATCTAAGCTTGACTGTAGATTCTAGGAATTGCCTTAAAGTGCACAATACAGCTTGCTTGAACGTTGATAGGACTTTATAGATGAACTTGATTCTAAATGAGTTACCTGCTAAGTGTGTGTGAGCTTTTATCTACATTATATGTTATACATGATACCTAGAACTTGCCCTGTGTTTGTGCAAAGCGAAATAGAAGTTGTTTAGTTATAGAGATGATAGATGTATTTCTTTGTGTAACCCCATAAATCAATAAACTGTGAATTCACTTGTACATAGTATCCTAGTTAATCTCTTTGAGCCTTACGCCTGTTCTTTGATAACCCTTTAATGTTCAAAATCTATATCACATATTGTTGTACCTTACCTCCTAGAAGCACTTGTGTTGTAATGAATATGGAAAAGTCAAACTGTGGGGTGAAGGGAAATCGAAAAAGGGAAAAATCAAGAATGAATGGTAGAAAATGATGAACTGGCAAAAATACAATAAATGATTTACAAAGCAATGAAAAAAAATTATTGTGTATATATGTAAATAAGAAATCCAGTTACACCAACAGAAAAATAGGGAGTAAAAGTGAGTAAAAGGTGATGGAATGTTTAGGGAAAGCATAATGAAAAAGCTTAAACGGAAGTTGTGAAAAAGAAAGTGCTTACGGAGGTTAGCCACTACAACCAAAAGTATCCTACCCGTCCCATAGCCTACATTACAACTCTTAAAGACCTCTTGACCTGTGATTCAATAACTCGATTAGTGGAGTATTACACTAGGGGCAAGCCTATGGTGTATTTGTATGCATATGAATGCCTTTTGTGGAGAGTGAGTGAAATTTTTCTACATCTATAAGTTCCATGTTCTAAATTGGTTATGTATGGGAACTTATCTCAATATAATTGTGTGAGGGCATGTAACTCGGGAAGAAGAAGGTAAGTTTGCAAGTTTGTGATAATAATTAGAGTAAGCAATAATGTGCTGGCATTTGAGTTTACAGTCGGGTAAGAATTGTGCATGTCTTAGGTTAATCATGAAAGATAGCTTTTGTGACATATTTTGGGAAGACATTAATAAAAGTGGCCTAAACTGTGATTAAGGTTGCTCAAGGACGAGCAAAGGTATAAGTGTGGGGTGTTGATAATAGGTAAATTTGACTATATTTATGCCCTAAATAATCATACTTTATTGTTGTTTTGATATTGTTTATGATGAAACAATGCTCTTATTAGTGTTTTTAGTGTGTTATAGGTACACATGAGCTAATGAAGACTAAAAGAGTGGTTTTGGAGTCAAAACATGGTGAAAAAGGCCAAGTGTGGTACAAGTCAAGAAATTGTGCTGAAAATAGCCGAAAAGGTGTGATTCCGAGCTATATAGATGTTATGGAATTAATTTAAGTGATTTGGAGCTTTGAAGTCTGAGTAAAAGCTCAAGGAATTAAGCCAGGATTGTGTTCGGGGGTCTAATTTGATAGTTTAGTACAAACGAAGACTCGATGAGGAATATTGTGTACTCTCTAGTAAGTTGGACATAACGTTTTTCTCAAAACTCCGTTTGGGCTACATAATATATGGGTGGAAAGCTAACTCAAAGAACTACAACATTTGTGTTTTGACGTTTTCCAAATACCAAAAGTAACATGGTGAAATAAGGCGGTGTCACCGCGACCGCGGTAGAACCGCGACAGAAGAGGCCTGCAGAAGTTTTGAAGTTTCAGAGGACTTGATCCACCACAGTTGCACCGCAACCGCGGTCAAACCGCGGTGGAAGCCGGGATTTTAAGGGATTAAAGTGTCAAAATGCAATTTATGTAACCTGAACCCTATATATAATGTTAGTATTCGCCCAAAGGAGGCAAGTATTGTATTATTCACTACTTTTGCAAGCAAACTAGTAAGAGAGAACTCTCTCAACATCTTTCTTTCTTTTACTTTGAATCCTTGATTATGAATTCAATTATCTATCTTGTTTCTTTGATTATGTGTAGCTAAATCTTTATCTAAGGTTTTGATGGAACCTATTGAGTGATGAACTTCTGGGTCATGTGATTACAAATTGTTAGCTAGATTTCTTTTTGTTCAACTTCGTTCTTGTTGTAGTTAATTGATAGGATCCTCAATTAGTTGTGCCTATTTAGTGTGCATAACTTGGAAAAGAGTGCATATTTAGGTAAATTGTTGAACAACACCACACCTAGATTATTGGAGGAATCTATAATTGTAGGCGTAAAGGTGGGGTTAGGAATAACGAAACCTTGGGCGCAATCTAAAGTGAACTGTTCAAATTAAAGCTAGCTAGGGTAGCTCGGAAGAGTGCAATAGTAAATTATTATAGTTGTTCGGGAGAGAATTACGGTAAAAATAGCGTTCATGATAGATAGAATAATATTGACAATTTGTATGAGCATAAATAGAAGGGATTCCATCAATAGGGGAAATCAATACCTTAGTCTTTCTCTTTATTCTTTAAATCACATTCAATTATTTCCTTCAATTCTTTAGTCTTGCAAAAGTTAGTTGGTAGAATTCATCCTTAAAAATATATTCAAAAGTTTGGGAAGCGGATTCAGGAGTATTATTGGGTTTTGGAAGTTGCAATTGATAGGTTAATTCTCTGTGGGATCGACTTTGGACTCAATAGACCGGATTATATTGATAGCGACCGTTGTTTGGGCGTGAATTAGCAACCAGCCATGAACCTCACAATACTGACAGGACCAATAAATTAGGTAGAAATGTCAATCTTTTATCTAATTTTAATTATTTTTTTTTGCAGGTTTCAACACTATCTCCATGTTCAATCAATTGGTGTATTTCCATAGTGTGGTATTAGCATATATGATTCTCATTCTCCTGGAAACATACCAATTGGGAGAAATTGCCAGGTCCACAAAATTCAAGATCGAAGAAGCAACAACTTCTACGGTAGCCCATACAAATGGACAACTCTCCATACTTCAGTGATACAACATCCTACTGACTTGCTACCCTCCTTCCTCGGTAATCCCCACATCCCAAAACTGAAACTCACCACTACCCTCATCTATTCAATTACGCAATCACAATAACGGGCAAACATCTAATTGCAGCTCCCATAAGAACCTGCAAATAGGTGTTTACCATGGAATAGAGATGCTACCTTTCTCTAGATCTCCTCTTTACCCGCACACATCCTCGTCTCACAGATAATCTCTGAATCCAGAACCCACAAGAACATTGAAAAAATGTCATCTCCTCAGAACCAAGAGCCTTATGGCTTCCCTTTTCCTAACATGTTTATTCAATTTCGCAGGTACACCTAAAAAACTTAGCCAGTTATTGCAACTTCAGTGTATATTATTAGCATTGGATGCTCATCTACTGAAGTTGTACCATTTTAGCCAAGCTTCCCAATGCACAATCCAATTTGGGACACCTCTTTGTACATGTGCCAGACCTCAGAATCACACCAAACACAGTCATCAGAAGCTACAAAATGGATCCTCCTTTTTATCACACAACAATCAACATTAGAAGGCAACAACACTATAGAATCATCATCACTAGTCAGCTTCCCTTTCCTCAGTCTAACTGTAGCAGAAATCACTTAGGGGCCCAGACCTAAATATGCTACCCTTATACAGTTCCTTATCTGCACACCTTCAGCAACATGTCACCCTTGTATATCTTCAGCAGGAATCTCATAGGGGCCCAGACCTAATTATTCTGCCTTACTCACACAGTATTTCCCAGTAACACATGTCCAAAAGTCAGAAGAGACCACCGGCAAGTGCAAGATTCTCGTGAATTATGGAAGATGTGTTCACTCTCCTCTGTCAATAGGATCAGACATCAACATCTCCTAAGTCGGGTTCTCTAGGCCTTTTGTATGTTATTTTCTAACTTGCTTTATTTGAACATAATATTAAAGCATGGTTGATGATATTTCCCCTCACTATCACATATATGTTGCCCCACAACATAGAGATTTTCTACTATTTTCATAGATGTAGAATTTGTTGTATATGGAAGAGGATCTTCGAACTCATTGGCTTAGTAGAATTAAGAACGATAATACTTCTTTGTATAGTTGACCTAGGCTTACTTCACTTTGTTTTTGTAGACCCAAGTGACTATCATAGTTGGATAGATACTTGGGATATCATTATAGGTCTAACTTACCATAGTACGCATGGTTCACTTGGTTGTCAAAATAGGATGACCAAGTGGCTCTCATCTCCGGAGGTCAAGTTTAAGCCCCCCTCCACTGTTGTATTTTATTGTTTATATATGAAAATCATCCCTAGGCACAATGCATAGTGGAGTTAAAAAAATGATTTCAACATGATATCCCGCTAAGATAAGCCTTGTCCAAAGTCCTCCAGGATTTCCACAATCCCCAATGGATACCGTCACGTTATGTGTGTTACTTGGAGAAATATGCCAATATGTTGATCATTAGTGTGTAAATAGTTGATTTAGAGGGGGAAAGGTCTAACTCTATTTGTTTGCAGAAAATTACGCACGAAGTCTCCAGGTTCGACATGGTCCAAAACATCCCACCTCTGCTGTTGGATTGGTGGAAAAATCTCGCACCTAGAGACAAGAATCATGTGAGAAGGGTCCTTGGAAATCTGCCGTATTTGTTAGATATCCGACCAAATATAGAATTGATTGAGGCCGCAACTATGTTTTTGGATGAGAAGAGTGCTAGAAATGAATCCTCTCTTGGAGAAAATAGGAGGATTCGCTAATCTGCCATGGTATAGTCCCGGATTATTAGTACCAGAGAATCGCACCCCTCGCAGTTTATGAAAATGCTAGGTTTTAAGAAAAATGATGAACTTCTTTGTTTGAAGAAGTTGTACATACCATTTGAATTCCTTTATGAACTCACCATTACTTTCTCGGGTTGGACGCACTATCTAGTCTACGTGCTCATTGTCTCCTTCTTGGGGTTGCTGATATTTCTGAGGAAAGGGGGAAGGATCCACACTCGTCTAGTCATAGTCACCAGGACTTTAATGGAAGGCATTGAGGGACAAACCTACACTATCATCCCCGTGATCTTGGCTAAAATGTATCGTGCTCTAGATCGGTGCAAGCAAGGGTTCGGGCACTTCGAGGGTTTTAATCAGCTACTGGAAGTTTGGTAACTAAAACATTTTCAAAGAGGAGAGTATCGACAAGAGCTCCCGCATCGACCGTTGAATGACCATATAACTTACCATCACCCAAATAGAATGACATTTATCTCAGACAGGTTTGCACAACCTGGAAATACTATGAGCTGGGCGTGGTTCTTCAACAATATGACGGACGAATAGATATATTGGATGTTTGAATGGTTTATTAGTAGTGAGTTCATCATTAGGTCAAGAGATACTACTTATCTAGTACTAATTGGGTTAAGGGGGAACTTATCCTTATTCTCCCAAAAGGGTAATGAGACACGCGAGAAAAAACAGGTTATACCTCGGGTTACCAACATGGTCCAATATAAAGCAGGCTTTAAAGGCGATGTTATACCATTCTAGTTCGAGGCACAACATATGTGGAATCAGAAGGTCATTGTGGAAAATATACTATTTAGCGAGACAGATATCATGCCAGTATGTGTACTTCTATCCATCATTGCTAGTGGATGACAAAGCAGGAGACGTCAAGCCGAGAATTAATCTAAAAAATATGATCGTAGATGACGTTTTTAAAGCACAAGTCAAGTACAGGAGATTATGCAAGAGGGTCTTTGATTCTGAAGCTAGGCATCTAGAGCAACACAAATTGAATATGGATACAATCAACAAATGAAGGGAAATTGCCACTAGATCAACAGAGAGATTAGAATATCTGGAGCAAGGGTTGATGGAACTTGAAAGGAAAATGAGAAAGAGGGTTATAGGCTATCAAAACATGGATGGAAATTAATGATGGCTACTATAAAAAGCTTATCTATTGCTGGATATGCGTGACTTAGGGAATCTGATTGATGGAGTCAAAAGAGCCAAACACGGTGAAGGTCTTTCTGAGATAGAATAGATTAGGGGAATGTTGTTTTACAACTTTCTTGTTTAGTCTGGATTTCGATTGTAATAAGGCATATGCCATTTGTAAGCCTATTATTGTCGTTTTAGTGCAGTTTTGATTCATTTTCACATTAATGGAATGACACAATTATTGACAATAATTTTCTCCAAGTCTATGTGTTGTTAGGCCTACCTCGGGCACAATAAAGTCCCCTAAATTATGATGCAAATTTATGTTTAATAATGCAAGCATTCTTTCAATACCCCTTACTGACTCGGTTATTTTTTTTCCTTCTTTTGATTATTCCTATTCCCCAAGGTTGGTTCGTGCATACTAGCATCGTCTACATATCATACTAGATCCAGAGGTCCTCTACCTCCTCCTACACCAAGTGATCCTAAAGGCACAAGCAAAGGGAAATGAAAGAGGGACGATTTAAGTGGTAACAGGAGAGACAATGCAGAAAATTTTGAAACTTCGAACAACCAAAGTACGATAGCACAAAATGATTTGGTCCTACGCCTGGAACAAAAAATACTAGAGTTACAAGGAGAGCTTGAATAGGTCTGGAACTTGGCAAACCTTTCCCTCACCCTAAATGCCCCCGATATCAACCAACAAAAAACAACCCAAAACCCGGCACCTCTCAAAACACACTAAACAAAAATCCGCAAAATCCTCCCACACCACATTAATACGCCACACTTTCTCAGAACCAAAACCCTCCACTGGTACATACCTCTTAAAAACACTATCACCATCCGACCCAATACCCATAAACGACCACGTACCATACTCCTCAAAATGCACCGCAACCTACACCTAATCCAAAAAACTCAACCAATGACCACCATTACACCCAAATTCCCGGGGTCCACCAAAGCAATCCCATATATGTAGAAACATTACCCTACACTCCAAAAAAACCCTATATATATAGGAGCTAACTGAGAAGGACCTGCTCATAAAAAATATAGCGGAATAACTCGTGAAGCATACTGGCAGAGTTAAAGCGCCGAAGGTGGCAAAGGCAATTAGTTGAATTATGAGGATTTGTGTATTCAACAAGATGTTGAACTTCGAGAGGGTTACAAACCTCCTAGGTTTGAAATGTTCGACTGGACTGAAGACCTGAATGTGCACTTGAGAACGTATTGTGACAAGATTGTAGGGGTTGTCAAGGATGAAAGAATCCGCATGAAGTTGTTCATGAGGAGAATCAGGGGAGATGCCCTATCTTGGTACATTAGTCAGAACCCAAAGAAATTGGTTAATTGGGTGAGCATGGCATCAATATTTATGGACCGATTCAGGTTCAACATAGAAAATTCACCAAATATTTTCTACATTCAAAATCTAAAAAAGAAACCAATAGAAACATTCCACGAGTATGCCACTCAATGGAGGTGTGAAGTTGCGAAGGTACGACTGACACTTGAAGAAGAATATATGAATAAGTTCTTTGTCAGAGCTCAAGATCCACAATACTATGAAAGGTTGATAGTCATTGAAAACCATAAGTTCTCTGATATTATCAAACTGGGAGAAAGAATAGAAGAAGGAATTAAAAGTGGAATGGTGACAAATTTTGAAGCACTCCAAGACACAATTAAAGCTTTGCAGTCGGGAGATATCTCTAAGAAGAAAGAGGTTGGTGTACCCAAAGGTCCGAAGTCTCCTCTCACATACCAAACACCTCCACCCAGGTACCAACCTTCACACCATAGATACCAATAACCTGCATCCACTTACCATACCTGTAAAACTCAACCGGAGTACCATCACTCACCACCACTAGTCCGCTAAAATTACAAAAAAAAATAAGACCAAATTTTGATCGCAGGCCACCCAGACAATGCTCTCCAATTGCTGAACCCATAAACCAACTTTATGAGAGACTGAAGGCTGTCGGTTATATCACTCATATCCCCGTTGTAGCTATTGAAAACTCTTCCTAGTGGATTGACCGAAACAAGACATGTGCCTATCACTCGGGCATAAAGGGTCACACCATTGATGAATGTCGCACTCTAAAAGATAAGATCCAGACAGTAATTGACACTAAAGTCATACAGGTAAAAGAGACTGCACCTAATGTTCATAACAATCCCCTCCCAAAACTTAGAGACAAGGGAGTAAATGTGATAGAGACCGATGAATAATGGGATAAGGGTCAATTGGACTCATTCGGGAGGGGCATGATCCTAAAACATCTCTAGTCACCCTCACACCAATTATATTGCAAACCCGGGCACTAATTGAAGTTGAGATCGCTGCACTAACTCCATTTGATGTTCAACTAACAACACCCTTCACCATGATGCTAGCACCCACGCCATCTTATAAGTCTAATGATATACCGTAGGATTATGTTGCGGAGGCAAGAAGGAAAATAAAGGAAAAAATGGAAGAAATAGGTACATCACAGGGCATGACCAGAACCGGTAGGGTTTATACACTCAAGGATTTGGGAGGAACAAGCAAAGAAGCTTCTTCTAAACCGCCTGTCATGAGATTGGACCAGATGACCTTTGGAGAAAGGTGCAATCGAGAGAATATTTTGTGGTTGATCATCTGAACAAAACCCCCGCTCAAATATCCATTTTATCATTAATACAAAACTCAGAGGCATACTGGAATGCCCTGATTAAGGTATTGAATGAAGCCTATGTCCCCAATAACATCACCAGTGGAGAAGTGGCCAGTATGGTAGGACAAGTACTGGAAATCCAAAAGATTACTTTCCATGAAGACGAGCTGCCGCCGGAAGGATCGAGTCACAACAAGGCACTACATATCATAGTGCAATTTGAGGATAAATTCATTCCCAGAGTCCAAATAAATGGGGGTTCAAGTCTCAACATATGTCCGCTGATTACTCTGAAGAGGATGGGTAAATATCTACATGAGATACGAGTAGGGAGTATGAATGTGAAAGAATTTGATGGGTCTCAAAACGCCACAATTGCAGATATCAACCTCATCCTACAGATGGGCTTGACCTAGTTTGATGTCGAGTTTCAAGTGATTGACATATCTACAACCTACAACTTATGTTTGGACGACCCTAGATACATACCGCTGGTCCGTAGTTTCTACTCTGCATCAGGCTGTAAATTTTGAATGGAATCATCATGAAGTGATCATCTATGGAGACAGGAGTAATCCCATTTATACCAATCAGACTGTTCCGTTCGTCGAGAGTAAAAGGAAGATGGGTGGAGAAATGTACCATCACATCGAGCGCGTCAATAAAATTGAGAAAGACAAATGGTGGAGTAACAGGATAGAAATCATATTGCTATGAACATGGTATGAGCCTGGCAAGGGTCTCGAAAAGAATCTCCAGGGAATCACCAAACAGGTGCAACTGAAGCGTCATGGTACAACTTTTGGGCTTGGCTATGAATACCAGAGTTGGTCACTGCCATGGTCTGGTTCTTATCATCCGCTGGAAAAACAAGTATCACACTTACACCAGACATTTCAACAAGCTGACGTCATATAGGGGTCTGAAGAATATAAAGCTTTAGCTGACCTAAGGAATCTATTTTTGGATGATGAAGACATGGACTGCAGTGTGATAGTTGGGAGGAGGAGGAAGACCTTACTATTTAGACCATGGAAAAATGAACTATTCTCAAAAATTGGACAGCTGTACCATCCCAGGTCCATCGAGTTCTTGGGTAGCCTAGCAATTAGCATAATTTATTTTAAAAGTATTTGAGAATTTAAGGCATTTTTTCAGTATTCTTTAACCTATTTTGTTTTAAAATAATTGCTTGAGTCATCTAGTCATCGAGCCACACTTGTTTTAATGTTTTTATGATTTATTTATTGAATTGCTATTTTTAGTATTTATTATTATCCTTTACATTTTTCTCTACAATGTTATTACTTATCCTAATGAACCTACGACTGTGACATGTAATGAGACAACGCAACATAAGGACAGTGATTCAGAGGATCTGGAATACGATATAATACCTGAAGAAATTGTGAGAGAAGTGGAAAATTTTGAAAACAAGACTAAGTCTAACTTGGACGAGACCGAGACAGTTAACTTAAGAGATTCCAAAACAGTCAAGGAAACTAGTATAAGTATTCACCTATCACCATCAAGGAAGGAAGAGTACATCCAATACCAGAAAGAGTATGAAGACATCTTTGCATGGTCTTACGATGATATCACTGGTCTGAGCACATCCATAATGGCTCACAAGTTACCCACCGATCCCATGTGTCCACCAGTGAAACAAAAAGCTCAAACAATTTCAAGCCAAATATGAGTTTGAAGATAAATAAGGAAGTTACTAAGCAAATCAAAGCCAAGGTTCTCAGAGTGGTTCAATATCCTACACGGTTAGCCAAAATTGTGTCGATTTTGAATAAGGATAGGAAGGTCAGAGTATGTGTCGAATATTAGGAATTAAACAGAGCAAGTCCCAAAGATGATTTCTCATTGCCTAATATACATATACTAATTGACAACCGTGCCAAGAATGAACTATAGTCTTTTGTGGATTGCTTCGTGGGGTATCATCAGATCTGGATGGATGAAGAGGATGCCGAAAAGACAGCTTTTATCACACCATGGGGGATTTATTACTATAAAATGATGCCGTTTGGCCTAAAGAATGTCGGGTCCACTTACATGAGGTTCATGACAATAATTTTCCATGACATGATACACAAGGAAATACAGGTGCATGTGGATGATGTCATCATCAAATCTAGAAGAAGCACAGATCATATAGCAGACTTGAGAAAATTCTTTAATTGGCTTCGAAGGTACATTCTGAAACTGAATCCTACAAAGTGTGCCTTCGGAGTCCCTACCGCCCGTCAGAGGTAAAAGCTATCCAAGACTTTCCACCTCCAAAGAGCAAGAAAGATGTGATGAGATTCTTAGGGCGTCTCCACTATATTTGCCGTTTCATAGCACAATCAACTATGATATGTGAACGGATTTTCAGAATGCTAAAAAAAGATGGTGCAACAAGCTGGACTGAAGAATGCTAGAAAGCCTTTGACAAAATCAAGGAATATTTGTCCAAACCACCGGTCCTACTCCCACCAAAACCCGAGAGGCCTCTGCTTCTCTTCTGTAATAGATGGGGCTTTCAGTTGTGTCTTGGGACAACACGACGAGACGAGAAGCAAGGAGCAGGCCATATATTATCTGAGTAAGAAGTTCACACCCTACGAAGCACGGTATTCTTTGCTAGAACGCACCGGCTGCGCTTTAACATAGATAAATCAAAAGTTGAGGCATTACTTCTGTGCCTACACCACATATCTAATATCAAAAATTAATCATCTAAAATACATCTTCTGGAAACCTACACCTATGTAGAAGTTAGAAAAATGACAGATACTACTCAGTGAGTTCGATATCATCTACGTAACTTAGAAGGCGGTCAATGGGCAAACATTGGCGGATCACCTTGCAGAAAACCATGTAGGTGGAGAATACGAACCACTAAAAATGTATTATCGTTCCTAGGAGAAGATATCAGCGAAACATATGATGGTTGGAGAATGTTCTTCGATGGAGCTGCAAAATACAAATGAGTGGGTATTGGAGTTGTCTTAGTATCAGAAATAGGTCAACACTATCCATTATTGCCATGCTCATGTTCCTATATACCAATAACACGGCAGAATATGAGGCCTGCATCTTAGGATCGAGGTTCGCCGTCAATATTAACATTTAGAAATTGCTGGTAATTGGAGATTCAAACCTTTTAGTACATTTGGTTCTAAGATAATATGCTATGAATAATACCAAGATATTTCCATATTTGCACTATGTACGAGAGTTGATGAAGAGATTCACAAAGATAGAATTCAAACATGTTCCGAGGATTCAGAATAAGTTTGTCGATGCACTAGCTACTTTATTTTCCATGATACAACACCCAAACAAGAATTTCATTGACCCTATCCCAGTAGGGATTCAAAATCAGCCGGCTTATTATGCTCATGTCGAAGAAGAAACTGATGGAAATTTTCACGACATCAAAGAATATTTGGCAAAAATTGGAGCATGCAAATCATACTCAGAAATGCACGCTCCGAAGGTTATCCAACCATTAATTCCAAAGCAGAGAATTCTGTACTGAAGGACTCCAGATTTGGAGTTATTACGGTGTGTTGGCGCTAAGGAAGCATCCAAATTACTCGAAGAGATGTATTCGAGAACTTGAGGATCACACATGACTGACTTCGTCTTAGATAAGAAGATATTAAGAGCAAGATATTTTTTGATGACTATAGAAACAAAATGAATCGGGTATGTCCAAAAGTTCCATCAATGCCAAGTACATGCTGATATGAAATGAGTACCACCTAATGATCTCAATGTTTTCAAGATTTATTTATTGAATTGCTATTTTTAGTATTTATTATCATCCTTTACATTTTTCTCTACAATGTTATTACTTATCCTAATGAACCTACGACTGTGACATGTAATGAGACAACGCAACATAAGGACAGTGATTCAGAGGATCTGGAATACGATGTAATACCTGAGGAAATTGTGAGAGAAGTGGAAAATTTTGAAAACAAGACTAAGTCTAACTTGGACGAGACCAAGACAGTTAACTTAAGAGATTCCAAAACAGTCAAGGAAACTAGTATAAGTATTCACCTATCACCATCAAGGAAGGAAGAGTACATCCAATACCAGAAAGAGTATGAAGACATCTTTGCATGGTCTTACGATGATATCACTGGTCTGAGCACATCCATAATGGCTCACAAGTTACCCACCGATCCCATGTGTCCACCAGTGAAACAAAAGCTCAAAAAATTTCAAGCCATGCTCATGTTCCTATATACCAACAACACGGCAGAATATGAGGCCTGCATCTTAGGATCGAGGTTCGCCGTCAATATTAACATTTAGAAATTGCTGGTAATTGGAGATTCAAACCTTTTAGTACATTTGGTTCTAAGATAATATGCTATGAATAATACCAAGATATTTCCATATTTGCACTATGTACGAGAGTTGATGAAGAGATTCACAAAGATAGAATTCAAACATGTTTCGAGGATTCAGAATAAGTTTGTCGATGCACTAGCTACTTTATCTTCCATGATACAACACCCATACAAGAATTTCATTGACCATATCCCAGTAGGGATTCAAAATCAGCCGGCTTATTATGCTCATGTCGAAGAAGAAACTGATGGAAATTTTCACGACATCAAAGAATATTTGGCAAAAATTGGAGCATGCAAATCATACTCAGAAATGCACGCTCCGAAGGTTATCCAACCATTAATTCCAAAGCAGAGAATTCTGTACTGAAGGACTCCAGATTTGGAGTTATTACGGTGTGTTGGCGCTAAGGAAGCATCCAAATTACTCGAAGAGATGTATTCGAGAACTTGAGGATCACACATGACTGACTTCGTCTTAGATAAGAAGATATTAAGAGCAAGATATTTTTTGATGACTATAGAAACAAAATGAATCGGGTATGTCCAAAAGTTCCATCAATGCCAAGTACATGCTGATATGAAATGAGTACCACCTAATGATCTCAATGCAATGAGTGCTCCATGGCCTTTTTCTGCTTGGGAGATGGATGTCATTGGTCCAATCGAACTTGCCGCTTCAAATGGGCACAAGTTCGTTCTAGTGGCCATAGACTATTTCAAAAAATAGGTTGAAGCGGCATCCTATAAAGCTGTAACTAAGAAATTCATCGCAAATTTCATTAGGGATCATATTGTTTGTTAATTCGGGGTACCAGAATCAATCATCATCGGAAATGCTGCCAACCTTAACAGTGATGTGATGAGATCCATGTGCGAAACCTTCAAGATCAAGCATAAGAATTCCACAGCATACATACCACATATGAATGGAGTTATGGAAGACGCCAATAAGAACATAAAGAAGATATTGAGGAAGATGGTAGATAATCATAAACAATTGCATGAGAATTTTCCGTTTGCCTTACTTGGATATCGTAGCATGGTTCGTATATCAACCGGGGCAACTCCTTATTTGCTGGTCTATGGTACTGAAGCCGTCATTCCTGCCAAAATAGAAATTATTTCTTAGAGAATCATACAAGAGGCAAAACTTAGTGATGTAGTATGGATACAAAGTCATTATGAATAACTGGATCTCATTATTGTAAAAAGAATTAATGCGATATGTCCCGGTCAACTTTACCAGAACAGAATGTGCATAGCTTTTAACAAAAGAGTCAGGCCTAGACAATTCACACTAGGACAGTTAGTGCTAAAGCAAATCTTTCCATATCAGGGATGAAGCCAAAGGGAAGTTTTCTCCCAACTATCAAGGTCCTTAAATGGTTCATCGAGTAGTAACAGGAGGAGCACTCATACATGCAGAAATGGACGGAGAGATTTGGCCAAAACCTATCAACTCAGACGCAGTCAAAAGATACTATGTTTAGGATTGTTTACATTTCTTCACTTGATATTACTAAACTACGCTTGACCTGATTCCCATTTAAGAGGGGATACTTAGGAATCCATGATGGTTCGGTCACATCTTAATAAAATATTTATTTTGCCATGGCCAGAAACTGGGGCCGAATTTTAAGGATAAGTCTAGCCAATTTTGTCATACCAAAATAGTCAGAGAATTGCTTTCAAACTGGGTAAAATTTTGAGGAGGACCCTCAAAATTCTAAAGCAAAGAGGTCGCGATGTCTCCAAAATATGTCACAGTCATTAGTTCATCTAACTTACTTGATATCACGTATTACTATGTTTTGAAAGACAACTATATTTATCAAAGGCATGCATATTTTTCAGAAACCTTATTTCTATAGCATCCAGATGTTACCTAGGTTAACTCAAACAGGATCTCAAGATAGGAGCACATGCAAGGCAGAAGACAAAAGCGCGAACCAACCTTCCCCACAGAACTCATAATATTTCTTTGAATACAGGTACAATAAGACAACGATACTCGCAGATACGTAAAGACACTGCCTTCAAGATAACAAATTATCTAGAACAAACATCTTCAGCTAAGAAATAATGTTTTTATTTGCCTCTTATTCTTTGCATGAGGCTAAGCATTGCCTCCCTAATTACATAAGGCTAAACACTGCCTTTCATTGCATGAGACAAAATACTGTCTCCTATTTTACACGAGGCTAAGCATTATCTCCTTAACTGCATAAGGCTAAGGACTACCTTTCTTTCCATTAGACTAAGCATTATCTCCTATTTTGCATGAGGCTAAGCATTGCCTCCTTAACTCCATAACTCTAAGCACTGCCTTTCTTTGCATGAGACAAAATATTGTCTCATATTTGCATGAGGCTAAGCCCTACCTCCTTATTTGCATAAGGCTTAACACTGCCTTTCTTTGCATGAGACTAAGCATAGTTTCCTATTTGCATAAGGCTAAACCATGCCTCCCTAAATTGCATAAGGCTAAGCACTTCCTTCCCCTGCATGAGACTATGATTTGTCTCCCCTTTGTATAAGCATTGCCTCCCTAATTACATAAGGCTAAGCATTGCCTTTCCATGAATGAGACTAAGCATTGTCTCATATTCCTACATGAGGCCAAGAATTGCCTCCCTAATTGCATAAGGCTAAGCATTGCCTTTCCCGCATAAGACCAAATGCTATCTCCATTACGCTATTTAAGACCCAGCACTATTCTATATTCGCCTGGGGCTAAGCACCCCCCTAATATTATATAAGACTAAGCTCTATCTTGTTTTGTATATCACAAAGCATCATATTTTTGCATTTTATGAGATGAAACACTGCCATGCTATCCAAATGTATCATTATCTGAAGGTATCATCCTCATAGTTGTAAGACACCATTCCATGTTCTGAGGATCTCTCGATACTGCACATCATTATTCAAAGGCGTCATGGTTCAGAGGAATCATTCTCATAGCCCGAGGGCATCATTTCATGTCCTACAAATCCCTTGTTGCATGATTCATGGCCTGAGATGTCATGGTCTAAGGACATCACCCTCACAATCCAACGACAATCTTTATGGTCCGCAGGAAAGTTGCACCTGCTTAAATTCTAGCAATAATTCATATATCTGCATGCATCATGTTTTAAGTTTTACAGGTAATCCAGGAGGTAACTGCATCAATCTTCGATTTGGTTTTTGTTGACAACATTCATATCCATCAGTCATTTCAAATGTAACCGACCACCAGTAATTTCCCACCTTTTACGCTATGATCGTTCATATATCTGCACTTTGATACATCCATAACGTCTCAAATTCACATTCATGACTTCTCATAAATTCATCTGAAACTATCATACCCAAAAGAATATTTTCTAAAACCGCATCAATCTTCGTTATGGTTTTCGTTGACAACATTCATATCCATTAGTCATTTCAAATGTAACCGACCACCAGTAATTGCCCACATTTTACGCTGTGACCGTTCATGTATCTGCCCTTTGATACATTCATAACGTCTCAAATTCACATTCATGATTTCTCATAAATTTGTCCGAAACTATCATACCCAAAAGAATATTTTCTGAAACATATGATCATTCCTACAACAACTCCATCTGTTTCGTTCATCGTTGGATCTAGAACTACACACGACCTGATTCCAGTAATACCAGGGATATGTAGGCAACTTAGAAACCACGGTTCCGCCCCCAATTTATTAAAATATAACATCCTCCCTCACTCAATTCGGCCAAAATAGGTCATTCGTTCTTTACCTGACAACTCTTTCATCATTCTCGAGTAAAGATGGGCAGCTGTTAATACACAATTTTGCCCTCACACACACACACACACTCTTTCAAAATAGCATTTTTTGCATCATACTTAGTTTATAATCCTATACATGCACTTTCCATAATTTTTAGAACTTTATATTAATTTTCTTGCAATTATAAAAATATTTATTAATTATCCCTTTAAATTATTTTGTGATGACTTAGTTACCTAAAAATTATTGTTTTGCACCTAAAATATATGTTCCAAATATTTTATTTTATTTTATGTAATTACATTAGCATTTTTAACCTATTTATCTAATTTTGCAATAATGACCTATATTCATACATAAAGGTACTTCATTTTATATTATTTGTGTCAAAATAGCATTTTTGTATTTTTTTAATACAAAATTATTTTTTAAGTATTTCAACATATAAATAATTTTTTGTTTTATTTAGTAGGCATTTTTTATAAAATATTTTGATAAATTTTGGGGTATTTAAATAATAGCCAAAATTCTACCTATTTTCGGACCCAAATTAACCCAACACCTTATCCTAGTCCACTCCAACCCAAAACCAAACAGTACCCGTTCCAAACAATCGGCCCTATTCCCTTGCTCGCCTGGCCATTGATATCAAATGATCAACGACCCATAATTAACGTACCCTTTTAATTACCGCCTTACCAAAAACCCTAACCCATTTCCCTTTAACCCGCCGCCATCAAACACTCTCCACTCTCTTCTCCTACCAACCAGAGCTGCTGCATCTCAATCTCTCCGAATCCGGCCTTAAGATGGAATCAATCACTGATTCCCTTACCTTATTGGTCTCTTCTCGCTACTGGTTATCCATTTGTGATGTTACATAGGCGCTTGCCTAAACATGGCAAGCAATATCCTTTGAAATCGAACCAAAGCTATTCAAATATTCGATTCTGAGCGCTATATCGTTTATACGTTCAATACTACACTATGCGAGTCCAATTCATTTTAAGTTCTGTTGATTTACAATTTCACTAAAAAACTAGGTTTTGAGATTTCGCCTTTCCTTTACTGATTCTGGATTGCATGTGATAATCTTCCCTTTCTTGTGTTTGACTAATGAGTTTCCTTATTTTTTATATTTTTAACCTACTGTACTTCCTTACTTTATGTGTTAATTGCCCTAAAACTAATTCTAATTGATTCTCTCATGCTATATTTTCCATATTATGTGTTTACTCTACCATATTGGGTTGTTGTTGTAGTTTTGATTATAAATGTCGCAAATGTTATTACTTCCACAATGTGTTAGGCTTACTTGGTCGCGAAGACTAGGTGCCGTCATGATGTGTTCATAATTGGTTAACTAGGGTCGTGACAAGATGGTATCAGAGCTCTAGGTTCATAGGAGACACGGGAAACATGCCGATTTATTAGAGTCTCGTTGATCGGTACAGAGACATCCATATTTATCTACGAGAGGTTATGTAACTGTTTAGGAAAATCTTCATTTCTTTTGAATTCCTTGTTATGCGATATTGTGGCACCAATTCTAAACTTCTGTCTTCTATTCTCTCAAAGATGGTGAGGACACGTGCTACACGAGAGGACCAGGCATCCGTGCCCCTTGCTGCCGTTGTTAGAGGCCGGGCCGGGGTAGAGGTAGAGGTAGAGGTTGAGGACGCGCCTGAGGTGCAGCCATAGCACTCGTGCGTGCTGCAACTGAGGTACAGCCAGCAGCTCCAGTTGGAGCACAGGCACCTGGTACACTTACTACAGCTACTACTACTCCAGCGCTCCAGGAGACCCTGGCTCAGTTCATGAGCATGTACACTACTTTGGCTTAGGCGGGGTTGCTTCCCCTTGCTGCAGCCATATCTCAGGCACGTGGAGTGGCCCAAACTTTCGTAGCCCGCACTCCCGAGCAGAGAGTGCCGATGGAGCAGGTTCTAGAGGTTATTCCTGTACCGCGTGCAACACCAGTATCGCCTGGGGATGGGTCAGCTGTCTTAGAGGACGAGCAGCGCAGACTAGATGGGCTCAAGAAATATGATCCCCCAGTGTTCAATGGCCTAACTTCAGATGACGCCTTGGGATTCTTTGAGGAGTGTCATCGCATTCTTCGTACTATAGGCATAGTAGAGTCTAATGGGGTTTCTTTCACCACATTTCAGCTTTGGGGAGCCGCCTATGATTGGTGGCGTACTTATGAGTTGGATAGTCCTGTCGAGTCTGCCTCACTGACTTGGACCCAGTTCTCCGACATGTTTTTGAGGGAGTTTGTTCCCCAGAGCCTCAGGGATTCATGGCACGCGGAGTTTGAGCGGTTGCGCTAGGGTGCTATGACGGTCTTAGAGTATTCCATCCATTACACCCGGTTGGACAGACATGCACCAGCTTTGGTCGCCACAGTTCGGGAGTGAGTGCGTAGGTTTATCCAGGGTCTTATTCCGCCCATCCGGTCCAGCATGGCTGGAGAGTTAGAGATGGATATTCCCTACCAGCAGGTAGTTAGCATCGCTTGACGGATTGAGGGTATGCTCGCCATGGAGCGAGGGTAGAGGGAGGCCAAGAGGTCTCGAGATATGGGTCATTACTCTGGTGCCCGTACTTCATCAGCTGGATGTTATGGTAGGGGTTCCTCTGGTCGCCCTGTTCATTCAGCCTTGCTAGCAGTCAGTAGTACTCCAGCTCCACCAGCACCTCAGGAGCCTTATTATGCTCCCCTAGTTTCTAGTGCGCCTCCTGCGTG
The DNA here is from genome assembly GCA_032618575.1 of Nicotiana noctiflora. NCBI lineage: Eukaryota > Viridiplantae > Streptophyta > Magnoliopsida > Solanales > Solanaceae > Nicotiana > Nicotiana noctiflora. The sequence goes on from JASVEL010012164.1 coordinate 209,002, forward strand.
GGGTACTTCTAGAGGTCAATCTAGCATACCTAGCTGCAGTTAGTCACAACCACCACGTCCTCCTAGAGCTTGCTTCGAGTGTGGCGATATTGTCACACCTCCTTTTTTATATTACATAGCTCTACTGGATAAGGAAAATGTGTATTTCTACACTTTACCCGTGACGGCTCAGCAGGAGTTTTTCCACTTTAAGGACAATCAGAATAGGATTAGTTATTTATACTTTTAGAGTCGTCACTTGAGAATATAATGGTGTCTCAAGTCACCGGTTTTCTCCGGAACCGAGGAAAGTTTGACTCTGTAACAGTCTGCGAACTAGAATTCCGGATAAGGAATTATGTTAACCCGGGAGAAGGTGTTAGGCACTCCCGGATTCTGTGATTCTAGCACGGTCGCTCAACTTTTGTTTTGGTTTTATGTGATTTCAAATTTTATATTTTGATTATGTGCAAGTATACCACTTTTTTATTTTTTTTTATTTTTATGAATTTGCAACATCGTGAAAGTACATCCTCGACCACACCGTACCAGTATGCATGTGGCTTTGAATATATTTCGACTTCGTTGAGAGTAGGATTTGGGTCACATAAATGTGCACTCGTTCAAAGGAATGTATATTAAATTATGCCTAGTGGTGTCTATTATGTTTATATTTGGGAAAGATCGTGAAATTGTCTAAACAATCCTTCTGAGTCTAAAGCTTTATAGTTATTATTTGGGGGCCCTGTGTTTTATATTGTAATGAGGCTCATCCCATTTCATTTTTAGAAGGTTAAACATATTGATGTACTATATGTTCTATTTCTAATTTTTTTTCCTAATAGTAATGCTTATAACATTTTTTATGTCATTAATCATTTGAATCCAGGCCTATATTCATTATTGGGTCTAGAACCTGGGCCAACTCACATTGCCGTACCAGGGTGTGACTGGCTAATTAAAGCCCAGCCAATACTATTTGGGTCTGTTCTCACAGGCTCAAAAACTATTTTGACAGGATCTGGGCCTTTATTCACACTTAGGCCCAGATATCAACGTCTAAAGAAAGTTTACAGCAGATTAGCATTTTTATGAACAAATCAGCACTATAAGCAAATATTATTCAATAGCGGTAATTAACTATTTCTACTAATGCCAATCAACTTTTGAACACTGCTGATTTCGACATTATTAACTAACTAAGAACATTGACACACGGTTTCAATCGACTCATTATTGTTTAGCTTCTAAATTAACATAGTCTGACCTATAAATTATTTGTTGATTGAAATACTACTTGCAGAATTATTTTGTTTTTTCTATTTAACTGGAAAACAGTATTCATACTTTGACTTCTGTTTTGCATCGTACATTTCAATTTGAACACAAATTTCATATAATCCAGTTTCAGCAGTGATAAAACAGTAACACGATATAAAATACAACTACTCATGCTTTTTCGAATTAATCGATTTTGATTTAGAACTTAATTAACAAAACATCTAAATACTAATATGATAATAGGTGAATTTGACTATATTTATGCCCTAAATAATCACGCTTTATTGTTGTTTTGATATTGTTTATGATGACAAAATGCTTTTATTAGTGTTCTTAGTGTGTTATAGGTACACATGAGCTAATGAAGATCAAAAGAGCAAGTTTTGGAGTCAAAAGATGGTGAAAAAGGCCAAAGTGTGGTACAAGTCAAGAACTTATGTTGAAAATAGCCGGGAAGGTGTGATTTCGAGCTATATGGATGTTATAGAATGAATTTAAGTGATTTGAAGCTTTGAAGTCTGAGTAAAAGCTCAAGGAATTAAGCTGGGATCGAGTTCGGGGGTCAAATTTGATAGTGTAGTACAAGCGAAGAATCGACGAGGTATATTGCGCACTGTCTAGTAAAGTGGACATAACGTTTCGCTCAGAACTCCATTTTGGCTCCATAATATATGGTTGGAAAGATAACTCAAAGGGATAAAACTTTCATGTTTTTAGTTTTTCAAAATTTCAAACGTATCCGGGTGAAATATCGTGGTTTCTTCGCGACCGCGGATGAACCGCGGAAAAACCTGCTCGCGGAACTTTTGAAGATTTAGAGGAGTGTTCTGTTCGCGGTTCGCTCACGATCGCGAACGAACCACGGAAGATGCCGAAAATTTGAAGGCTAAATTTGTCAAAACTCAAATTTTGTGACCTAAAACCTCGATATAAACCTCTAGTCCGTCCAAGAGAGGCAAGCATTGTATTATTACCTACTTTTGCAAGATTATTAGTAAGAGAGAACTCTCTCAACTTATTTCTTTCATTTATCTTAATTCTTTGATTATGAATTAAATTATTATTCATGTTTCTTTGATCATAAGAAGCTAATTCCTTATCTAATATTTTGATGGAACCTATTGGGTGATGAACTTCTCGTTTATGTGATTACAAATTATTAGCTAGATTTCTATTTGTTCAACTTCGTTGTTGTTGTAGTTAATTGGTAGAGCTCCCGATTAGCTGTGCCTATTTAGTGTGGATAACTTGGAAAAGAATGCATATTTAGGTATATTGTTGAACAACACCACACCTAGGTATTGGCGAAATCTATAACATTAGGCGTAAAGGCGGGATTAGGAATAACGAAGTTTTAGGTGCAATCTAAAGTGAACTATTCAGATTAAAGATAGCTATCGGGAGGGCGCACTAGTAAATTATTGTAGTTGCTGGGGAGAGAATTACGGTAAAAATAACGTTCATGATTGATAGAATATATTGACAATTTGTATGAGCATAAACAGAAGAGATTCCATCAATAGGGGAAATCAATACCTTAGTCTTTTTTTCATATTATTTACCCAATATTCAATTCTTTCTTTAACTCTTTTAATTCTTGCAAAAGTTAGTTGTTAGAAAACCTCACAAAAATATATTCAAAGTTTGGCAACTTGATTCAGATGTATTCTTGGGTTGTGAAAGTTGCAGTTGGTAGCTTAATTCCCCGTGGGATCGATTCTGGACTTATTTGACCAGGTTATATTGACTACGACCGTTGCTTGGACGTGAATCAATTTTGGTGCCGTTGCCGGGGAATTAACGGAATTATTAATTGCCATTGACAGAACATCATGATTCTTGTGTAGTCAGGTTATTTCTACACTTTACATTGAATATTTTGACGGTTGTTGATTTGGATACTCAGGCGCATGCCTAGAAATTCTGCAAGGACTGGAGAACTAATCGAAGGACTCTTAGACCCCGAGCAAACTTTTCGGGTACGTAACAGAGTTATCAAACAAATTCAGCAATCTCAACAACCAATCAAACTAGACTTTGACATGGGTGACGTGAATGACCCAAACCAGCAAGCTGGGTTAAACATGCAAGAGGTACAGGAGGCGCAGGAAGGTGCACTATATGACTGGGCACAACCCACAGCGGATAATTTGGCAACTGCCATCGTTGTGCCATCGATTCAAACTGAGTCTTTCCACATTACTAACAACATGCTACACTTGTTGTGAAATAAGGGATTATTCTCTGGGTCTCAGGTTGAATATCCACAACAGCACCTGAAGAACTTTCTCTCAATATGCAAGACACAGAGGTAACCGAATGTGACTCCAGAAGCCATCAGACTATTGCTCTTTCCGTTCTCAGTTACAGGGACTGCACAGGTATGGCTAAACTCACTCCCCATAAACTATATTGCAACTTGGGATGAGTTAGTCAAGTAATTTCACAACAAGTTTCATCCACCTAACAAGACAGCTCAGCAAATTGATGAGATTGTGAGCTTCAAGCAGAAACCAATGGAGACATTACATGAAACTTGGGGCCGATTCAAGGGTATGCTTGTTATGTGTCCTCACCATGGGATTCCCGAGCAGATGTTGGGTCAAAGGTTCTACATGGGGCTCTAAGATAGTATGAAGAATATTGTAGATGCTTCAGCAGGTGGGGCTTTTCTGAGCAAGACTTGGAGAGAGGGCCAAAATTTGCTAGACAAGATGGCTCAAAATTCCGGGTGGACAACCAGGAATGCTCCTATCACTCCAGTGGTACACTCTGTACCTCTGAATCCGTCCAACACTCTAGAGGAGAACATGGCAACCTTATTGACACAAATGAGCATCCTGACGAAGAAGGTGGAAGAATCTGGGGTCAAGAAGCAAGTTCACATTGTAGACACTACCAATGGTGGTTTATGCACATCTTGCATTAGCCACCCCACAGGTAATCCATGGGCTGCAGACCAAGAACATCATCACCAGCATGAAGATATGAACTATGTAGCAAATTATGGAGGGCAGAGACAGGGTAATCCGAGTTGGGGGCAGTAGGCTCCACATCAGTACATGCCTCCACAACTATAGTATAATGCAGCAAGTATGAGGCCACCACACAACATGAATCCATATCCTACACCTCAAAATTTCAGCAATCAGCAGTATGGATATCATCCACCTCCACCACAGCATGGGGGTAGACATGACGATGGGTTCGCCGAGTTGAAAGCTATGATGCAGCAGGTAATTGGGTCAAATGCCAAAACAAATGAGAGGATAGATGCGCATGATGCAGCTATCAAGAATATTGAAGTACAGGATGGCCAGATTGCTATGTCTCTTAACAATCGTCCTTAAGGGACATTGCTAGCAGATACACAAACAAACCCAAAAGATCAAGTCCCAAAGCAGCTGATGGCAGTTAATCTGAGAAGTGGTAGAGATCTTGATGCTGAGCAGGAAAAAGAGAGAAGCAATTTGCAGGCTGAGACACTCACTCCAGTACCCATTGAACTGGATGAGTCCACCGGGTTGACAAAAGTTACAGTCCAGCCAGTAGCTGAAAATAAAGATGTGCAGTAGGGAACGGAGAAAGTAGCTGAACAGGTAGAGAAGCAGGTTGAGGAGAAAGATAAGTCCCAAGTGATTGGGAAGAAGAGGCCTCCAGCACCATTCCCCTAAAGTTTGGCCAAGCACCAGAAAGAAGAGCTATACAAAAGGTTCTTTGATATGCTCAAGAAAATCCAAGTAAACATTCCTTTAATTGAAGCTTTGAAAGAAATGCCTAGGTATGCTAAGTGATGAAAGACTTGATGTCCTGGAAATTTTATTTCCAAGACTTGGCCACTGTGACTCTTACTCAGACTTGCAGTGCAGTAGTTTCTAGACCCATTGCTGAGAAGTTATCAGAACCAGGTAGCTTCACCATTCTATGCACTATAGGAAACTTTGCCTTTGCAACGGCATTGTGTGATTTGGGGGCAAGCATAAATCTTATGCCCTTGGTGATTTATAAGAGGCTGGGCATCGGGAGAGCCATGCCTACTTCCATGTTATTACAGCTTGCTGATAGGACGATTAAGCGTCCATTCGGTATAGTGGATGATGTGCTCATTCAGGTGGGGAAGTTTGTGTTTCCCGCCGATTCTGTTATTCTTGACTGCAAGGTGGGCGAGGAAATTCCTATAATCTTAGGAAGACCATTCCTAGCCACAGGGAGAGCTCTGATTGATTGTAAGACTGGGGAACTCAAGATAAGGCTGAATGATGAGGAGATCCTATACAATGTGCAAAAATCCATGAGGTGCCCTAGTGAGTTCACGAATTACTCTCTCATTGATGCGGTAGATGTGATAGTGGAGACAGATGATGTAGAATTAACAGTTGAAGATCCACTTCAGCCATGCCTGATGAACTTAGAAGAGGTAAATGGTGAAAGCCTGGCAGAGTGGGTGCAATCTCTGGAAAGTAAGGGGTTTTGGGATAGATAGTTGGAGTTTCAACCTCTAAATTTAGAGAAAAGAGAGACCCCTCTAGCAAAACCATCCATAGAAGAGACACCAAAGTTGGAGCTTAAACCAGTACCAACACTTCTCACGTATGAATTTCTAGACCCTAAATCCACTTTACCTGTTATTATCTCATCTTCTTTGCTAGATGTGCAAGCTCAAAATCTATTACAGGTACTCAAGGAATGTAGAACTGCTATTGGTTGGACCAAGGGGATCAGCCCCGCATACTGCATGAACAAGATTCTCCTAGAAGAGGGACACAAACCCTTCAGGAAACGCAAAAGAAGGCTGAACTCGAATATGAAGGATATAGTGAAAACGAAAGTGATAAAGTTGCTAGATGCGGGGTAGGTCCCAAGTAAGTTTTCTCACCCTTCTGTGTTGTACATTGAGTATTATGCCTTGAGGACATGGCATGATTTTAAGTGTGGGGTGGGAAACATATCTTGTATATATTGTATAATGTAAATATAGCTGTAAATTATATTAGCTGGCTTGGACCGATGATGGACACTTGGCGACGGGTTTCTTAAGGGTCTAAGTCGGAATAAAAACACAAAAAAATCAAAAATTTGAAAAATCCAAAAACATTAATAGAGGGCTCTTCCTGATGACGGACTATTTGGACAAATACTCTTGAGGGAAGTAGTCCACGTAGGAATTTTTATTTCTTTTATTTTCTTTTTCTAGGTAGTGTATCATCTCCCCCTTGGTTTTTCTTTTGACCACGGTTCTTTACCAAGGGTTTTTATTGAACCAGGTTAGGTAGATTTTTCTTTTTAGGATTAGAGGGCAAAGGTAAGCATGTAACCCCAATTATGCACATTAGCAAAACTTAATTGAACTTGAGAATGTATTTTCTAAGCTTGACTGTAGATTCTAAATATGCCTTAAATTGCACAATACAACCTGCTTGAACATTGATAGGACTTTGTAGATAAACCGGATTTTAAATGAGTTGTATGCTATGTGTGTGTGAGATTTTACTTACATTATATGTTTTACATGATACCTAGAACTTGCCCTGTGTGTTTGCAAAGCGAAATAGAAGTTGTTTGGTTGTAGAGAGGATAAAGGCAATTCTATGTGTAACCCCATTAATCAATAGACATGAATTCACCCGCACATAATATCCTAGTTAACCCCTTTGAGCTTAAAGCCTATTCTTTGATAACCCTTGAATGTTCATGAAAAAAAAATCGGAATCATATATTGTTCTACCTTACCTCCTAGAAGCACTTGTGTTGTAATGAATATGTAAAAGTCTAAGTGTGGGGTGAAGGGAATTTGAAAAAGGGAAAATCAAGAATGAATGGTAGAAAATAGTGAACTGGCCAAAATAATGTAAATGCGTTGCAAAGCAATGATAAAAAAATGAGAAAAAGAGCTATATCAATGTATATATGAAAAGTAGAAAGTCCAGTTACACCAACAAAAGAAAAGTGGGGATTAAAAGTAAATAAAGGTGAAGGAATGTTTAGGGGAGACATAAGGAAGAAAACAAAAAGGGAAGTTGTGAAAAAAGAGAACAAAAGTGCTTAGGGAGGTTAGTCACTATACCCAAAAGTATCCTACCCATCCTGTAGCCAACATTACAACCCTTAAAGACCTCTTGATCTATGATTGAATAACTCGATTAGTGGAGTATTACACTAGGGGCAAGCCTATGGTGTGTCCGTATGCATATGAATGTTCTTTGTTGAGAGTGAGTGAATTTTTTCTATATCTATAAGTTCCATATTTTAAATTGTTTATGTGTGGGAACTTCTCTCAATAAATTGTGTGAGGGCATGTAACTCAAGAGGAAAACGATAAATTTGCAAGTCTGTGATAATAACTAGAGTAAGCAATAATGTGCTGGCATGTGAGTTTACGGTTAGGTAAGGATTGTGCATTTCTTAGGTTAATCATGAAAGATAGATTTTGTGACATATTTTTGGGGGGGGGGGGGAAATTAATAAAATTGGCCTAAAGTGTGATTAAGGTTGCTCGAGGATGAGCAAAGGTTTAAGTGTGGGGTATTGATAATAGGTGAATTTGACTATATTTATGCCCTAAATAATCACGCTTTATTGTTGTTTTGATATTGTTTATGACAACAAAATACTTTTATTAGTGTTCTTAGTGTGTTATAGGTACACATGAGCTAATGAATACTAAAAGAGCAAGTTTTGGAGTCAAAAAATGGTGAAAAGGGCCAAAGTGTGGTACAAGTCAATAACTTATGTTGAAAATAGCCGGGAAGGTGTGATTTCGAGCTTTATAGATGTTATGTAATGAATTAAAGTGATTTCAAGCTTTGAAGTCTGAGTAAAAGCTCAAGGAATTAAGCTGGGATCGAGTTCGGGGGTCAAATTTGATAGTGTAGTACAAGCGAAGAATCGATGAGCCATATTGCGTACTGTCTAGTAAATTGGACATAACTTTTCTCTCAGAACTCCATTTTGGCTCCATAATATATAGTTGAAAAGCTAACGCAAAGGGATACAACTTGAATGCTTTGAGTTGTTCCAAATTCCAAATGGAATAGGGTGAAAAATCACGGTTCCTTCGCGACCATGGATGAACTACGGAAAAACCTGCTCGCGGAACTTTTGAAGATTCAGAGGAGTGTTCTGTTCGCGGTTCGCTCGCGACCACGAACGAACCACGGAAGATGCCGAAAATTTGAAGGCTAACTTTGTCAAAACTCAAATTTTGTGACCTAAACCCTCGATATAAACCTCTAGTCCGCCCAAGAGAGGCAAGCATTGTATTATTACCTACTTTTGCAAGATTATTAGTAAGAGAGAACTCTCTCAACTTATTTCTTTCTTTTATCTTAATTATTTGATTATGAATTCAATTATTATTCTTGTTTCATTGATCATGAGTAGCTAATTCCTTATCTAAAGTTTTGATGGAACCTATTGGGTGATGAACTTCTCGTTTATGTGATTACAAATTGTTAGCTAGATTTCTATTTGTTCAACTTCGTTCTTCTTGTAGTTAATTGGTATAGCTCCGATTAGCTGTGCCTATTTAGTGTGCGTAACTTGGAAAAGAGTGCATATTTAGGTATATTGTTGAACAACACCACACCTAGGTTATTGGAGGAATCTATAACTTTAGGCGTAAAGGCGGGATTAGGAATAACGAAGTCTTGGGTGCAATCTAAAGTGAACTATTCAAATTAAAGCTAGCTAGGGTAGCTCGGGGGAGTGCACTAGTAAATTATTGTAGTTGCTCGGGAGAGAATTACGGTAAAAATAGCGTTCATGATTGATAGAATATATTGACAATTTGTATGAGCATAAACAGAAGGGATTCCATCATTAGGGGAAATCAATACCTTTGTCTTTTTTCATATTATTTACCTAATATTCAATTCTTTCTTTTAAGTCTTCTAGTTCTTCCGAAAGTTAGTTGTTAGAAAACCTCTCAAAAATATATTCAAAGTTTGGGAACTTGATTCAGAAGTATTCTTGGGTTGTGAAAGTTGCAGTTGGTAGGTTAATTCCCCGTGGGATCGATTATGGACTTATTTGACCAGGTTATATTGACTACGCTATTGCTAATACTACACGTCTAATTTTGTAATAGTTATAAATCTATAAGTGAATTTACTAGGTTTTTACCAGTTTTAGTTTTAGATCTTAGTGATCATTTAACTAACCTGTTTAATCTATTTTCCTATATCATTTTCTGCTACTACTAAAATTTGAATTATGTTTGTTCAGTCCAGTACTTATTACACCCAATTCCTAATGAATTACAAGAGATTTAAGCATCTATAACTACAAAACGAAAGAACAGATATACAATTTGCCAATTGAAACTAATTAAGATCTCATTCCTTCAAAAGCATTTCAATTACAGCTCCAGAACGTAGTAGTGTACCTGATTCAACTGAGAAAAAATGAGTTCTAAGGTTGAAGGAGAGGAAAAATCAGCACTAGTAGTAAGCAAATATCAACAGTAGTAGGTGCAAATTATCACAGCAACGAGTATGACTTCGGAATAGAGGACTCAGCAAGTTAAACCAAGCAAATAGGTGAAACCCAGCAAAACTCGATCAAAACAAGTAGAAAACCCACCAATCCAACCAAGCAAGTAGGAAAGCCCAGCGAATTCGATCAAAACCAGTGAAGAACAACCAATATAAATTCCAGAATACCACTCGAACTAAAACTTCTGCACCTTTTAAATTAGGCCTGAAGGGGCCTATTTATAGAGTAGATTGTGAGGGAAATTTGAATTAAATATACAGATTTCCCACCCATACTCTTTTTGATTTATTTCAGTTAAGTCTAAGCTATTTTTGATAAGAATACACTTGTGTGATGACCCGGCCCGTCATCATGTGAGTTATCACCTCGATATCCCTGTTAAATGCTTGTTAATGTTTCAATATGCATGTTTGGCGAGTTTGAGTCAATTCGGGTTGAGTTTAGTTGGAAATGAGACAAAAAGTCTCTTAGAAGAAGGAATAGTTGGGAAAAGTCAACTGAACGTTGACTTGTGAGTTAGAGAGCTCCCAATCAAATTCTGATGATTTGGTCAGTTCCGGGAGGTCATTTATGAGCTAGGAAAGCGATCGGAAGTGAATTTGGAGGTCCGGAGTAGATTTAGGCTTGAATTGGCAAAGTTAGTATTTTGGCGAATTTCGGTTGATAGGTGAAATTTTGATCCGACGGTCGGAATGAAATTCTGAAAATTTTTGTAGCTCTGTTATGTCATTTTGGACTTGTGTACAAAATTTGAAGTCAATCGGACTTGATTTGATAGGTTTCGGCATCGAAAATAGAAGTTGGAAGTTCTAAAGTTTATAAAGCTTGGATTGGAGGTTGATTCATGATTTTAGTGTTGTTTGTTGTGATTTGAGGCCTCGAGCAAGTCCGTAATATATTATGAGACTTGTTAGTATACTTTGTTGGGATCCCATGAGGCTCGGATAAATTTTGAAACAGTTTTTGGAAGATTTTTTTTGTTGTTTTGGGCATAAATGTAATGATCCAAAGGTCTATTTTAGTTCTAGAGATTCAAATTTGATTTCGAGACTTCGAGAATTTAGATAATGAATTATAGGACTGATCTGGAAAGTTTGGTCTAATTTCATCAAGTCGCGATTGGGTTTTTGACGCGAAATGTGAATTAATTGTTTAACGAGCAAAATTGATGTTGCACTGAGTAAATGAGATCCAAATTCAGTTTTATTTGAAGCTCTGGATCCGTATCGAAATTACGGAGCCATAGGAAAAAGAATCGTCGAATTCCGAGTTGGTATGATGGAGTTAGAGCCATTTTAGTGAAAATGGCTGTGTGCTGCAATTTGTGTATTGCTGCTGCATTTTTCTGCAGCGTATGAATAGTAATTCTCGCGCGTGAACAGTAACTGCGCGGGTGACAGTGTCGACGCGCATGAACAGTACCCCGTGAACAGTGTCGATGCGCATGAACAATACTCTGTGAACAGTAACGCGGGTGAACAGTAACACGGGTGAACAGTAAAATCCTGGACAGAATGGCATTTCATCCGCGAGCAAAACTATTTTTCCACCATTTTTGGTCATTCTTGAGAGATTTTGGACGGGAATTGAAGGGATTTCGATGGGGAATAATTGGAGGTAAGTTTTATGAGTTAAATACATGATTTTATCAAAGAATCTTCCATTAATTCTCTGAATTTGGGTAAGAAATCAAGAAAATTAGGGCTTTGAGCAAAAATCTTAAAATGGGGATTTGAAGGACCATCTTTGGTCCGAATTGGGAGTTCTTGGTATGTACGGACTCGTGGAGAGACGAGGATTCCGAAAATGTGAGTTTTATAATTTTTCGAGAAGCGTACCAAAAGTCGGGTTTTGACAACTTTGTGGGTTTTGATGCAATTTGGGTTATTTCGAATGGGTTACGTGAATTTAGCATATATTGATGTATTATCATTGATTTTGAGCAGATTTGGCAATCGAGGAGATTGATTTGCGAGGCAAGCGCAAGGCGGACCGAGGCTTCTACCGGTTCGAGGTGAGTGGTAGTAGTAAACAATGTACTGAGGGTTTGAAACCCCGTACTAGCACTTCACAGTGCTATATTGAGATGAGACACGCGTTCTATGACGGGCGTGGTGACATTGTGATTGGGGGTTCGGACTTAGTCCTTCCCGGCTAATAGAATATTGTGTTGTATGACTGTTAATGAGATTATAACTGTACAATTAGGCTAATAGCCATGTTTGGGGCCTTGTGCCGATCTGCAGAGTATTAGGGAACCTATAGAGCTAGGTGACCCTTATATCGTGATTGGAAATATACACTCAGCCGTAGCTCTAGCCGTATAGCATAATATGAGCCCGTACTAGATGTGTACATTGAGAGAGATTATCTAGGGTGGAATTCCCTGTTCTAGCTGAGTGGGCCTGAAAGGCCAAGTTTATATTGACTGAGACAGGGTCTAGGACCCACTGTGATATATTATATTGGGCCCGAGAGGCCAAGCATATATTGATTGAGATAGGGTCGAGGACCCATTATGAGGTATTATATATATATACCTACATTGGATCGGGCTGCACGCCGCAGTAATATACATGTGATATACATGTAACATACATGTGGGACCGGGCCGCACGCCGCAGCAATATATATATTGGATCGGACTGCACGCCGCAGTAATATACATGTAATATACAGGTGGAACGGACTGCACGCCGCAGTATTATTGCGCTTGGGCTGTAGGAGCCCCTTCGGAGTCCGAGTCCGCACACATTCTCAGTGAGCGCTGGTGTATATCATGGGATCGGGCTACACGCCGCAGCAGCAGTATAGAGATATATACATATATATATTGGATCGGACTGCACGCCGCAGTAATATTTGTGTGGATCGTGCTGCACGCCGCAGTATTATAGTGCTTGGGCCTAGGGAACCCCTTCGAAGTCTGTATACACCCCCAGTGAGCGCCGTCGATGTTAAATGGAGCGGGCTGCGCGCCGCAGCGGTATATGTATTGGAGCGGGCTGCGCGCCGCAGCGGTATATGTATTGGAGCGGGCTGCGCCGCCGCAGCATTATACTTATTCATATTCATATATATACTGAAATATTTATATGTTATAGACAGATGTATATGTCTCCATATATTGAGATGGCTGTATATCGTAGTGGTACGAGCGAGGATGTGGTCAGTGTGGGACCTAGATGAGATAGATGTGGACTGGAGATCAGAGTACTCATTATAGTGATGACTAACCTGTGGGGGTTGCCTTAGAACTGTTTAGTGATAGTACATGAGTTCTTATTTTCAGTTATTATTTATTGTTGTTACTCACTGAGTTGAAATATACTCACCCCACTCCCCTGCACTTTTTGTGCAGATATACAGGTTCAGGAGGGCAGTTGAGCTATCGCAATTGCTTTATTATCCCCATTCTGTGGAGACTTCGAGGTAGCTGCCGACGTCCACAGTACCTGACCTCTTTCTTTTTATCATTTTGTTGTCTCCATTCCGGTTAGACTTGATTGTGTAGTAGATCTCATTTGTAGAGGCTCAGACTTGTGACACCACGATTTGGTTGGGACTGTGTTCTTGTATTTCATTTCTACACTTCTTGATTTGTTATGAAAACGGGCTAATCACGCCGATTAATTAGTATTAATTATACTTGGCCTGGTAATTGGATAAGATGGTCGGGCTTGCCTAGCAATGTGTTGGGCGCCATCACGACCGGGGTTTGGGGTCGTGACAACTTGAACCCCTGCTAGAAGGTTCTAGGGTATTCTATATCATTCTTTTAGGAGTTAGTGCCTTTATTACCTTCACTTGTTAAGGTTTATTACCTATTTACCATTTAACTATACCTGAATCACCCTTTATTGCAGCTAATTACCCCAAAACCATGCCCAATTGCCTTTTATGCCCCCATTACTTCTAGGTTATCTTCCGAAATACCATTTTTTATTCCCGTTTTACCCCCTATGTCTTACATATATTTACCCGACCTATCCTTAGGTCTGTTAGGACCTTGAGTTAGTCAACGGTGTTTAAAATATAACCCCTAAGACTTGACTTTATATTTTAACCAATTTTAGACTAAGTAAAACCCTTTCAGAGTTAACACTATACAAAAATAGCCACAAAATTACAAATCAGAAATCCAACTGTGTTGTAATAATAGCCATATTAATTATTTGCACATATAACCCTAATGTGACTAAGTACTTAGAAGTTCAGAAGAACCTAACATATATACCATATTGCAATAATAGCCAATTTCACGTAATCTTGTATATATAACCCTAATTGCAACTAACCTTTAATTATCAGAATTCAGAGAGACAAATTGATAATAGTTCAATCCTAATTAATCAAAACCTTTAGTCGAGAAAGGATCTATTAAACAAGAATATCAAACAACTATATAGCATGTGATTTAACAAATGGCTATAATCAGAACACGAGAGTATTTAGATAGTTTCAAGTACACAGAAGACTTTGAAAGTGCAGTAGGTTTTAGAAAATAATGAAGATAGAAGAATGAAGCACAGAAACAAGAATAGGTTCCGGGTACTTAGCTTTTGCTGTTCCTTTTTCCTTTTCTTTCTTTCTTCTTTCTCTTCTCTTCCTTTATTTTTCTTTATTTTTCTTCCTTTTTCTTGGTTTTCTGGTGGTTCGGCGACTTTGAGTCTCTTTTTGACAGAAGATCTTCTAGTCAGACTCTTGGAGTCTTGTTTGGATGTTAAAGAATGGTTTTTTAAGAGTCCAGGGTTTGATTTGAAAAGGTTTTGGGTTTGGGGTATCCACCGGAGTAGGGTTCCGACGGAATATTTTTCAATATTCGAGAAGTAGGGGTAATATTCGAGGGATAGGACTTACATGGGGTGACAGAGAATTTTATGCCGGTTCTAGGGTGTAAATGTCACGCCCCAAATCGGAGAACATGACCGGCGCCTGACCGGGTTGCCCCAGTCAAGCGGACCTGGATGCCTTTCATTCCCACGTGTTACCCCTATGTTGATTGTTTCTCATTAATCAAATATCTTACTAACCATGAATGATTTCACATTAAACAAATAAAACCATACGAGTGATTCATTAACAAGTTTGCAGTTTTTACAATGCCCGACATAACATAATGTATACATAAGACTGGAGTCCCACAGTTTACATGTCTACAGAGCCTCTAGGATACAAAAAAGGGAATACAATACTTGCCGGTAACAAGGCTCCGGCTATACCTTACAAAACCAAAATGAAATCTAAACAAAAGTGGCATGAACCACACAGGGCCCCAAGGAAGAAAGGGGCTCACCAAAACGGGCAGTGGAAGGAGAAGGATACTACTGCCGATGAGTTGAAGTGCCTGCTACCGATCCACCTACAATCATAACACGAATGTAGCGTCCCCGGCAAAAAGGGACGTCAGTACACTTGAATTGTACTGGTATGTATGGACAAACTTTGTCCCAAGTAAACTCAAGCCATTAAATTACATCAATAATTGATTAAGCCAGCCAACCATGTTTCCACATTTTCCTCATTTCAAATAATTCTCAACACAAAGCACTTTCTACGATCAACCAATTTAAGAATAACCAATCAATCACGTAAAGCACAAGTAGTCAAACAAAGGGGCAATCAGTGCCCCACAGGTTGCAAACTCTCCTGTTGTCTCCTTTCACAATTTCACATTATTGATTTTTATATCAATTTTCAATAGCAATTTCGATCGCTTTCCATCCTTATTACCCCTGACCACCCTTATTACCTCGGCCACCCTTATCACCCCAACCCACACCTTATTTCCTTACGTTGCGGTGCGCAACACGACCCCGCCTTACAGTTTAAAACACAATAATTTCAAACAGCAGATAAGGTACTACACACAATTTCAACAAGTTCAAATAAGCAACTTGCACATTATTTCATGTTCTCAATTATTTTTCAACCCAATATCACAACCATGTTACAATATTTCCACAATTCAAGTGTTTCATCTCTTTCCACAATAAACAAATTCTCAAGCGTTTCGTTTGTTTTACACAAGGTGCCATATAGGCCATTATAATCATTATTCACAATTCTTTACCCATTTCGACTCTCATTTAACTTTCGGTTCATATTCTATACCACATCACTCATATTTCAACAACAACTTTGAGAATTTCACACAATTTGTCAAATTAACATTAACCAAGCAATTTTCACACATATAGGCGATTTCACGAGAAGCAAAATTAGCCATACATACCTGGTGATGAGTTTTCTTCCTACTTTATGCTTACCCAAGATATCCTACTCTTGCCAACCTTATTCTTGAAGACTCTTACTTCTACTCACTTCTTTTTACTAGAAATCAAGTTCAATAATCATGCATGAGTGTAAAAATTTTATTTTCAAAAGCTATTATATGCAAACCTCTCTTTACCCATTTAAAACTGAAAATCAAAGAAAATAGTTAGGGTTTTTACCTTGAAAAGATTGGGGAAGTTAAATCCTTGCCCTAGGATCCCTTGGAATTAAGTGGTTGGAACAATCTTTGAAGATGAAGAACTTCTCTCTCTAAAACCCCTCTATTCTCTCTCTAATTTTGGTAAGATGATATGAGAAAATGAGGGTGAAAGGTGTTATATTAAAGAAGAGATCGGGTAAAAATGTTACAAAAATCTGGGCCGGGGCAAATCTGCGGTGCACTTTGCGACCGCAGAATCAACATGCGGTCCGCATAGTGACCGCAGAATGGCCTCAAAATTACACGAGTTCTGTTACAGAATGCGACCAATATGCGGTCCGCATTCTTGATCTGCGGTCGGAAAGTGCACCGCAGATTCACTATGCGATCGCATATCGACCGCATTTTCAACATGATTTTTGGGAGGCTTCTGTTAAGCTTTGCGGCAAGAATGCGGTCCGCATAACGGGTTTGCGGTCGCATTCTTGACCGCATATTTGACACTTTTCTGGAAAACTTTATTCTTTACATTTTTGACACTTAAATCACTACCAAGGGTCCGAACCGCGGCGAGCTGAATTCTACGCATTCCTAACACATTATTCGGACCATGACACCACAGTTACTAGGTTTTATGCACAAAAATTTTACGGGGCCTTACATCCTCCCCCCCTTAAGATCATTCGTCCTCGAATGAGGATTTTGAAATAAATGAGTTGGTTTTGAAAGACATGATATGCAACCATCAAAATTTTGCCAGAGTTTCCTTTGTATTATGGACATATCCACCTGTCAGAGGGCCCCGAAACACGTTACCAAACAACAATACACAAATACAACACTTTTCACAACTGGTATACACTTTCTTACCTCAACAAATGCATATATTCTATCACATTGTTATAATTGCACATAAACTAGTCACTTCAATGAATTCTTACCTTATTTAACCATTTTAACACACCATGTACACTTAACAAACCATTACCAATCTACACTTACTATTAGTTGTTTATTTAACACGTAAATCTTTATAAGGCTTTCATTTATCAAGAACGGTTCAAGTGACCCAAGGTAACAACACATTTAACTCATTACAAAATGAAGGGGACTTTACTAATATTAAGAGGGAAACAACTTAGACAAGATGACAGTTACTAGGAGTAGAAAGGTTACCTAATTTCTTCTAGGCTTGATCAAACAAATGGGGGTACTTTTCCTTCATATCTTTTTCCGCTTCCCATGTGGCCTCCTCAACTTGTTGACTTCGCCACAATACTTTAACAGAGGCAACTTCCTTATTTCTCAACTTACGGACTTGCCTATCAAGAATGGCAACTGGAACTTCTTCATATGACAAATCTTCATTAACCTCTATAGCTTCGACTTGCATGATGGTGGATGGATCTCCAATCACTTTCTTCAACATGGACACATGGAATACCGGATGCACTGATGACATCTCAGGAGGCAACTCTAGCCTATAAGCAACTTGACCAATCCTTTGAATGATCCGATATGGCCCAACATACCTAGGACTCAATTTCCCTTTCTTTCCAAATCGCATGACTCCCTTCATAGGAGACACCCTCAAGAACACCCAATCATCGACTTGAAACTCCAAATCCCTTCGGCGAACGTCTGCATAGGATTTTTGACAACTCTGTGCTGTTTTCATTCTCTCCTGAATAACCTTGACCTTTTCCATAGCTTCGTACACCATTTCTGGCCCTAGAAATTCCGCTTCACCTACCTCAAACCACCCGATTGGCGACCTACATCTTCTCCCGTACAATGCGTCAAATGGGGCCATCTGAATGCTAGCATGATAGCTATTATTGTAAGCAAATTCTATCAGTGGCAAGTGTTCATCCCAATTACCTTTAAAATCTAAGACACAAGCCCGCAACATATCTTCAAGCGTCTGGATAGTCCGCTCGGCCTGACCATCGGTCTGTGGATGGAAAGCTGTGTTGAGATTCACCTAAGTTCCCAAACCTTGCTGAAACTTCTTCCAAAAGTAAGCTGTGAACTGAGCCCCGCGATCTGAGATGATAGAAAGTGGAGTGCCATGAAGCCTTACTATCTCCTTGATGTACAATCTTGCATATTGCTCCGCAGTATCAGTGGACTTGACAGGCAGGAAGTGAGCTGATTTGGTGAGTCGATCTACTATCACCCATATTGAATCGAACTTACGCTGAGTGCGAGGTAACCCTACCACGAAATCCATATTGATCATCTCCCATTTCCACCTTGGTATTTCTATAAGCTGAGTTAATCCACCGGGCCATTGATGCTCGGCCTTCACTTGTTGACAGTTCGGACATTTAGCTACAAAGCTTGCTACATCCCTTTTCATACCGTTCCACCAATAAATCTCCTTAAGGTCATGATACATTTTCGTGGAACCTGGGTGTACCGAATACCTGGAAATATGAGCCTCTGCCATTACCCTTTCCCGAAGCTCGTCCACATCCGGAACACATAGCCTATCTTGGTACCGCAATACACCATCTTCGCTGCTGAGTACAAATGCTGAGGTCTTGTTATTCATGACTGCTTCCTTTACCCGAACCAATGCTGGATCCATGAACTGTTTTTCCTTAATTTCCGCGACCAATGATGATTCTTCTCCATTATGCACCAAAATATTCCCCTCGTCTGACGCCGAGATACGAACCCCCAAACTGGCTAATTGGTAAACCTCTCGAGCCAGGTGTCTCTGATCCACACCCAAATGAGCCAAACTACCCATGGATTTTTGACTAAGAGCGTCGGCTACCACATTTGCCTTTCCTGGATGGTACAATATGTTCATATCATAGTCCTTGAGCAATTCTAACCATCGCCGCTGTCTCAGATTTAGCTCCTTCTGCTTGAACAAATACTGGAGGCTCTTGTGATCTGAAAACATATCCACATGAACTCCATAAAGATAGTGCCGCCATATTTTCAAAGCAAACACAACAGCTACAAGCTCCAAATCATGCGTCGGATAATTCTTCTTGTGATTCTTGAGTTGCCTGGAAGCGTAAGATATGACTTTCCCGTGCTGCATCAATACACATCCCAAACCAACCCTGGAGGCATCACAATAAACCACAAATCCCTCCGTGCCTTCTGGCAAGGCCAATACTGGTGCCGAGGTCAATCTTGACTTCAATTCCCGGAAACTTTTCTCACATGCTTCGGACCACTGGAACTTAACTGCCTTCTGCGTCAGTTTTGTCAATGGGGAAGCGAGGGTTGAGAATCCCTCTACAAACCTCCGATAGTACCTTGCCAAACCCAAGAAGCTACGTATCTCTGTCGGGGTCGTGGGTCTAGGCCAATCTTTCACTTGCCGCAATCTTTTGAGGATCCACCTGAATTCCCTCACTGGAAATAACATGCCCTAAAAAGGCTACGGACTCCAACCAAAACTCACATTTTGAGAACTTGGCATACAATTGATGCTGACGAAGGGTCTGCAACGCTGCTCTGAGGTGAACGGCATGATCTTCTCTGCTCCGAGAGTAGATGAGGATGTCGTCAATGAATACAATCATAAAGGAATCTAGGAATGGCTTGAAAACACGATTCATAAGGTCCATGAAAGCTGCAGAGGCATTGGTTAGCCCAAAAGACATGACCAAAAACTCGAAGTGACCATAACGAGTTCTGAAGGCGGTCTTAGGAATATCCTGCTCCCTGATTTTTAACTGGTGGTACCCGGACCGTAAATCAATCTTTGAGAAGAACTTCGCTCCCTGCAATTGGTCAAACGGATCATCCACTCGAGGCAAAGGATATTTATTCTTGATGGTGACTTTGTTGAGCTGCCGATAATCAATACACATTCGAAGTGACCCATCCTTCTTTCTGACAAAGAGAACCGGAGCACCCCACGGCGACACACTCGGTCGTATGAACCCTTTCTCTAATAAATCCCTCAGCTGCTCCTTTAGCTCCCTTAACTCTGCTGGCGCCATTCTATATGGTGGAATGGATATTGGCCGAGTATCCGGCAATACATCGATCCCAAAGTCAATCTCCCTATCCGGCGGAATGCCTGGAAGCTCATCTGGAAACACTTCAGGAAATTCATTCACAATTGGCACGGACTCGAGGGTAGGCACCTCCGAGGTGGTGTCCGTTACCCGAACCAGGTGATAGATACACCCTTTCTTAATCATCTTCGAAGCCTTAAGGTAGGAAATAAACCTACCTCTTGGCACTACACCATTTCCTCTCCATTCAATAACTAGCTCGTTAGGGAACTCGAGCCTCATAACTCTCGTTCGACCAGTCAAGTTTGGCAAAGCACGAATAGAGCCAATCCATCCCCATAATTACATCAAAATCTACCATCCCAAGCTCAATAAGATCGGCCGTGGTATCACGACCACCCACCGTAACAACACAATTCCTATAGACTCGTGAGGCCGATTTAAGTCGACACAGAGAACGGCTCATGAAGCTGTTCGGGTTCTATCCCAAAGCTTGAAGCAACGAATGGAGTAACATAAGACAAGGAGGACCCTGGATCAATAAAGGCATAGCAATCAATAGCCTGAACAGACATGATACCTGTAACAACATCTGGAGAAGCCTCGGCATTTTGGCGGCAACTCAATGCATAGAATCGGCTAGGTCCACCCCTACCCTGAGCTCCACCGCTAGCTGCACCACGCCCTGCTAATGCTGGAGTACGTGCTGATGATGTAGCAGCTGAAGAACCGGATGACTGAGCAGATCCCCTACCTATACCCTGACGGGGTGCACGGCAGTCCCGCTGAATGTGACCTCTCACCCTGCACCCAAAGCACACTAGAAGGTCAAGGTAGCAAGTCTCTGTATGAAATCTACCACACTTGGGGCATGTAGGTCTCCCCTGCTGCTGGGATCTCACTCCAGGACGACCAGACTGACGAGACCTCCTGCTGTCTGAACCAGGTCTCGAGTAACTGCCCTGCTGATGACTGTGCACGGATGGCGGTGCACTCGCGGAGGACTGAGCATATGACTGGGATGGCCCTGATGACCCTTTCCCTGGAAGTGATCTCCCTGAATGACCCATTGACTGGGCCCTACTGCTACTTTCTCTTTCTGCATGAATCTTCAATTTCCTGGCCTCTGTGGCCTGAGCAAACCCCACAATCCTCCCATAGTTCGTATCTGAGTGCAAAGTTGCTGTGGCGGCCTCATTCACTACCGAAGGGCTAAGGCCCTGAACAAACCGTCGAACCCGGGCATCCATGGTCGACACTAAATGAGGAGCGTACTTGGACAACCTTACGAACTCCATGTGATACTCCCAAACACTCATACCGCCCTGTTTGAGAACCTCGAACTCAGTGGCACGGGCTGCCATTGCCTCAGCAGGTAAGAAGTGGTCTATGAATGCATCTACGAACTCATCCCATCTGGCCGGAGGGCTCCCTTCTTCACGGGAATCCTCCCACATTTCGAACCATGAACGTGCCGCTCCCTTCAGCCTGTAAGAGGCCAACTCTACCCCCTCTATATCTGTAGCCTTCATCACTCTGAGGGTCTTGTATATCTCATCAAGGAATTCCTGTGGGTCGGCCTCTGGATCGGTACCTGAAAATTCTGGAGGGGCCAATCGCAAGAACTGGTGGACTCTGGAGCCAAAGGAATCTCCCTGTCCGCTGGAGGATGCAGGGGCATCATGGGATCTCTGGGCCTGGGCGGCCACTAACCGTGTTAACATATGAATGGCTCCCCTAAGATCTTCATTAGAGATACCAGAGCCCGAAGCGGGAACCGTATCTGAGTCAGGAACACCGGCAGGAGGAATGGTGGCATCCTCTGCCGCGGCTGGAATAGGGACACTTGGGTTTTGAACAGATGGGCCAGGCAAATTCGGGACCGGTGGGTCATTCTCTCCCACGGCATCGGGTACATGATTAACAGCTGCACTTGGGCCGGCATTGGCCCTAAGGCCGAGTCTAGCCTTCTTCTTAGGTGCCATATTCTGAAAATTTGGGAACAAGGCGCGAATTAGACACGGATATTTCCACATTGCACTTTACCCGCACGATATGGATTAACAAAGAAATAGGTAAATTCCTAAATGCCCGTGTAGCCCCCTACTTATATGATGTGGTCGACAACACACCTATAAGAAGGGCACTACTAGACACGGCTCCGAGACATCCTAGGACACTTTAAAACCATAGGCTCTTATACCAAGTTTGTCATGACCCAAATCGGAGAACATGACCGGCGCCTGACCGGGTTGCCCCAGTCAAGCGGACCTGGATGCCTTTCATTCCCACGCGTTACCCCTGTGTTGATTGTTTCTCATTAATCAAATATCTTACTAACAATGAATGATTTCACATTAAACAAATAAAACCATACGAGTGATTCATTAACAAGTTTGCAGTTTTTACAACGCCCAACATAACATAATATATACATAAGACCGGAGTCCCACAGTTTACATGTCTACAGAGCCTCTAGGATACAAAAAAGGGAATACAATACTTGCCGGTAACAAGGCTCCGGCTATACCTTACAAAACCAAAATGAAATCTAAACAAAAGTGGCATGAACCACACAGGGCCCCAAGGAAGAAAGGGGCTCACCAAAACGGGCAATGGAAGGAGAAGGATACTACTGCCGATGAGCTGAAGTGCCTGCTACTGATCCACCTACAATCATAACACGAATGTAGCGTCCCCGGCAAAAGGGACGTCGGTACACTTGAATTGTACTGGTATGTATGGACAAACTTTGTCCCAAGTAAACTCAAGCCATTAAATTACATCAACAATTAATTAAGCCAGCCAACCATGTTTCCACATTTTCCTCATTTCAAATAATTCTCAACACAAAGCACTTTCTATGATCAACCAATTTAACAATAACCAATCAATCACGTAAAGCACAAGTAGTCAAACAAAGGGGCAATCAGTGCCCCACAGGTTGCAAACTCTCCTGTTGTCTCCTTTCACAATTTCACATTATTGATTTTTATATCAATTTTCAATAGCGATTTCGATCGCTTTCCATCCTTATTACCCCGACCACCCTTATTACCTCGGCCACCCTTATCACCCCAACCCACACCTTATTTCCTCATGGTGCGGCGCGCAACACGACCCCGCCTTACAGTTTAAAACACAATAATTTCAAACAGCAGATAAGGTACTACACACTATTTTAACAAGTTCAAATAAGCAACTTGCACATTATTTCATGTTCTCAATTATTTTTCAACCCAATATCACAACCATGTTACAATATTTCCACAATTCAAGTGTTTCATCTCTTTCCACAATAAACAAATTCTCAAGCGTTTCGTTTGTTTTACACAAGGTGCCATATAGGCCATCATAATCATTATTCACAATTCTTTACCCATTTCGACTCTCATTTAACTTTCGGTTCATATTCTATACCACATCACTCATATTTCAACAACAACTTTGAGAATTTCACACAATTTGTCAAATTAACATTAACCAAGCAATTTTCACACATATAGGCGATTTCACGAGAAGCAAAATTAGCCATACATACCTGGTGATGAGTTTTCTTCCTACTTTATGCTTACCCAAGATATCCTACTCTTGCCAACCTTGTTCTTGAAGACTCTTACTTCTACTCACTTCTTTTTACTAGAAATCAAGTTCAATAATCATGCATGAGTGTAAAAATTTTATTTTCAAAAGCTATTATATGCAAACCTCTCTTTACCCATTTAAAACAGAAAATCAAAGAAAATAGTTAGGGTTTTTACCTTGAAAAGATTGGGGAAGTTAAATCCTTGCCCTAGGATCCCTTGGAATTAAGTGGTTGGAACAATCTTTGAAGATGAAGAACTTCTCTCTCTAAAACCCCTTTATTCTCTCTCTAATTTTGGTAAGATGATATGAGAAAATGAGGGTGAAAGGTGTTATATTAAAGAAGAGATCGGGTAAAAATGTTACAAAAATCTGGACCGGGTCAATTATGCGGTGCACTTTGCGACTGCAGAATCAACATGCGGTCCGCATAGTGACCGCAGAATGGCCTCAAAATTACACAGGTTCTGTTACAGAATGCGACCAATATGCGGTCCGCATTCTTGATCTGCGGTCGCAAAGTGCACCGCAGATTCACTATGCGATCGCATATCGACCGCATTTTCAACATGATTTTTGGGAGGCTTATGTTAAGCTTTGCGGCAAGAATGCGGTCCGCATAACAGGTTTGCGGTCGCTTTCTTGACCGCATATTTGACACTTTTCCGGAAAACTTTATTCTCTACATTTTTGACACTTAAATCACTACCAAGGGTCCGAACCGCGGCGAGCAAGCTCGCCGCGAAGAATTCTACGCATTCCTAACACATTATTCGGACCATGACACCACAACTACTAGGTTTTATGCACAAAATTTTTACGGGGCCTTACATCCTCCTTCATTGGTTGGAGGTCACCAGCTAGGGTTCGGGCGACCAGAGTTTCAAGATCTGGGGGAGATGGAGGGGTATTTGGATAGGGTTATTATGATAGGGTGGTAGAGGAGGAAGAGGAGGTTCAGGGGCTGGTGGTTTTGGTCGGAGAAGATAAATAGTAGCAGACCATCGGTAGGGTTCCGGTGGCCTGTGAAGAGCAGGAAGGGGATTGGGGGCGGCTAGGGTTTGTATCTGAGAGATAGTGAGTGTGTATAATGACGGATTGAATGGGGGGGGGGCATTGATATATATTAAACACGTAATATTGATTATCAGCCATTGGATTAGATTAGATGAGTGGTCAGGATTAATTTGGCCACTAAACGACGTCGTGTGTTTTTAATGAAATTCTCTTCTCGTTCGTTAGATTAGTTACTTGGACGGTTGTGATTAATTCACCTTAATGATGTCGTTTGGTTAAGTGTGACACTACTTTAATCCGTTGGATTAATTAAATGGACGGCCCTGATCATTTCAATTAACAACGTCGTTTCATTTATTCAGCAACCACTTATTTTGGTCACTTTGATTGAATTTATCAACAGTCCAGATCTATTCTCCTATACGTCGTCGTTTGGTATATTATATAGGCAGGCCGGTTCAATTTAATTTGGGCCAGGTATAGTTGGGGTGTTAATTTTGGGCTAGCATTTATAATTGGCCCAAATACCTTGTATATATTTTTTATTTTCTTTGATTTTATCTTGTTTTTGTATTTTAATTTTTATTTATTTTATTTTTTTATGTATTTTCTTGTATTGTATATTTGTTTTCCTTAATATTTATTCCCAATGTATTTATACCCTTTTATTTTGTATTTTTGTATTTTTTTTCTTTAATTTTCTAATTTCTTAGTAATTATCTTACATTTTTGGTATTTTTTAATTAACTTCATTTTGTATTTTTGTTTTAATTTCCTTCCCTTTATTTTCAACAATTAAAAACAAATACTGATACTTTTACACAATAATCAACCAATTTCAATCAAAAATTATTTTTTGTTCATTTTGGACTTAATTGATTGGAGCAAAAATCACGTACTCATAACTGTCCGTCTTTGCTCGGGAACATGATGAGTTTCAGTGCAAAGACAAGTGAGTAGTAATGAGGGATTTTTGCCTACTCGCATATTCCGTGTGAAGCTCTTTTTGAAAGTTTTGACAGCATCCTGCTTCAAGGATTGCCTACATATCCTGGGCTACACAAGAATCAGGTCAGTATAGTTCTGGAATGTCTGGTAGTTGAAACTACAAGAGAGCTGTGACTCTATTTTTGTTGCCTGCTGATCTCTTTATTACACCCTGGTAAAAAGAAAATAAGCTAAACTATGCTCTATATTTTACAAAAATCCTAACTATATCTTTCAACTGATTCTTGTTTTCATTTGCATCTTCCATTCTTCGATAAGACTCTTGCTTTCAACTTGCTTCAAATATATTCCCTTATTCTTCAGGTGGGCACCTGCTTGCGAAACTTGAAAAGTATTCCCTTGTTCTTCAGGTGGGCGCCTTCTTGCAAAACTTCGAAAAGTATTCATGTGACGACCCAAAGGGTCATCACTTGTTTTATTAATCATTCCGAGCTTTTGAGGTCTTGAAAACCTCATTTATAGTTGCCTCGATTTACGTGCACAATCCGGGCACAAAGCTGGAAAATATTTATGTTGAAATATGTGAAATATGTGAAAAAGTTGAAGAATTTTGATATTAATATTGATATGGTTGACTTTGGTCAACATTTTTGGTAAACGGACCCGGATCCGTGATTTGACGGTCTCAGAAAATCCGTAGAAAAATATGGAACTTGGGCATATGCCCGGAATTGAAATCCGAGGTCTAGAACCCCGGTAAAAGAATTTTTCTCTTAAATTGTTTTCTGAAAATATTTAAGGAAAATGAAACTGATTTTTTATTAAAAAGTACTGGTATCGGGCTCGTATTTTGGTTCCGACGCCCGGTACAGGTCATATATATTGGTTAAGCGCTTCCTGTAAAGTTTGGTTGAAAACGGACGTCGTTTGACGCATTTCGGCCTTAAATTGGAAAGTTTGGAAATTATGAAATTTGAAAGAATTCTTGAGTTTTAAGGCTCAATCCATTGGTTTTGATGTTATTTTAGCGATTTGATCGCGCGAGCAAGTTCGTATGATGTTTTTGAGTTAGTGTGCATATTTGGTTTGGAGCCGGGGAGCTCGGGTAAAGATTTGATAGGCCGTTGGATGAAATTCTGAATTTTTGCACCTGCTGGTTTTTCACCCAGCTGTTGTCTTCGCAATTGCGAAGTATTTCTCGCAATTGCGAAGGTGGCGGGTCAAGGCAGGGTTCGCAAATGCGAACCCTTGGTCGCAAATGCGAAGGTGCCCAGGACCGTTTGGGTTCGCAAATGCGAAGCAAACCTCGCAATTGCGAGGCCTCCAGTGAAAAGGCCTGCTTCGCAAATGCGAAGCATTCTTCGCAAATACAAAGGTCCCTCAGCCCAGCCTTGTTCGCAAATGCGAACAAACATTCGCAAATGCGAAAGTCCCTGGAAGCAGCCTAGTTCGCAATTGCGAACATATGTTCGCAATTGCGAAGCTCCCAGATTTGCCTTGGCTTCGCAAATGCGAACAAAAGTTCGCAAATGCGAACTTCCCAGCCTTAGCTTATTTTTCAAACTCCAGAAATTGGTCGGGGTTCGCAATTGCGAACCCATGTTCGCAAATGCGAACACAGAGACCTGTAAAACTCGATTTTCAGTTCATTTCTTCACTTTTTACAAAACAAAAACACCCATTTGCGATTCTTCACGGATTCCTTCTTCATCAAAACAATTGTAAGTCACTTTTCACTTAATTCTTTCAATTTCTAACATCATTAAACATGTTTTTCAATAGAAATCAAAGGTTTTCATGGTAGAATTTCTTGTTTTTGTTAAAATATAGGGTTTTTCGTAAATTGGGAAATTGGACCTCGAATTGAGGTTCGACTTTGAAACAAATCATATACATGAACTCGTGGGGGGTTGGGTAACCAAATTTTGGTCCTAACCCCGAGTTCCGACCATGTGGGCCCGGGGTCGAAAATTACTATTCTGGGCAGAATGTTGTAAAAGTTGTAATTGGTCTTAGGAATTAGTTTGTTGAGTAGTATTGATGATACTAAATCAATTGTGTATAGATACGATTGGATTGGAGTCAAATTCGAAAGGAAAAGGCATTGCTACGGATTGAATCATTCGTAAACTTTCGAGGTAAGTGTTTGTTCTATCCTAGCTCGAATGAATAGGAATTTAGTTATGAATAAATTGTTGATTAAGAGTTATTGGTGTTATACCGGTAATGGAGATAAATTGTTGAAATTATTATCAATTATTGGTTTAAAACCGGTAATTATAAATATTGTTGATGCAAAGATTATTGGCTAAATGCCGGTAATATATATATTTATGAATTGGGATCGTGTGGCGCGCCGACCACTTATATATATATATATATATATATATATATTTATGAATTGGGATCGTGTGGCGCGCCGACCACTTATATAATAAGAAATGGGATCGTGTGGCACGCCGACCACAAAATGATTTAAATTTTGGCATTGGCCATAGTTGCCGGTAGCCTATTGATATAGTTGGGAGCGGGTGGTACGCCTACCACAAGATGTAGTTACTGAGATAGTTGGGAGCGGGTGGTACGCCTACCACGAGATATGAAATAAGAAAGGAATTGAGACATGAAAGTAAGATTTATTCTGTTGATTATATTATTCTGGATATCACGAGTTATTGACTATTATTTCAGAGCAAAGTCTTTCCTTATAAATATTTTGTATATATATATGTATTGTAACTGTACAGGTTTATGTGGGTGTCTGGTCCTAGGTTTGTCACTACTTCGCCGGGATAGGCCAGGCACTTACCAGCACATGGGGTCGGTTGTGCTGATACTACACTCTGCACTCTTTTTGCGCAGATACAGGTTACGGACAGCAGCAGCGGCAGTAGCGACTTGTGGATTTTCCGACTACTGAGACTACGAGGTAGCCTTGCAGGCGTCTGCAGGACCCGTTGTCTCTTCTATCTATGCTTTTCATTCCGTTATCTCATGTAATCGAGATAAACAACTTGTATTTTCTTTCAGACAATTATGTGTATTATTCTTAGAAGTTCGCGAGTATTGTGACACCGATCTTGGGTAGTGTATCATGTTTGGGTTTTCTTTATCATATTTGACTAAGTCTTCCGCTAATTTTGATTATTCCGCTGTAATTTATATGTTTTAATAATAAGTCTTAATAAGAATTTGGTAATTAATGGAGGTGTAATTAATATTTGGCTTGCCTAGCTTCCATTTAGTAGGCGCCATCATGACCCCCGATGGTGGGAAATCCGGGTCGTGACAAGTTGGTATCGGAGCACTAGGTTGCACAGGTCTCACAACTCACGAACAACCTTAGTAGAGTCTGAAAGATCGGTACGGAGACGTCTGTATTTATCCTCCAGAGGCTACGGAGTTAGGAAAATATTCCCTTTATTCTTTCCAGTCGTGCGACTTGATCTTTTAAATGTTAATTGAACTTCTACTCTGTTCTTCCGCAGATGGTAAGGACACGTGCATCCTCATCTGCTGACCAGCAGCCCGAGGTCCCAGCAGCGGCAGCTCCCGCTAGGGGCAGAGGCCGAGGTCGAGGTCGTACTAGAGGCCAAGGTAGGGGCAGAGCTCAGCCCCGAGCAGCAGCACGAGTGGCAGAACCTCATGTTCATATCGAGGAGGAAGTTCCAACCCCAGCAGCTCCAGTAGGCCCAGCTCAGGTCCCAGGAGGAGCTTTGTTTTCACCGGATCTTCGGGATGCTTTGGTCCGGATAGCAGGTTTTATGGATCATATCACCAGAGCAGGTTTATTACCGGTAGCACCAGCCACTTCTTAGGCTGGAGGAGGTAATCAGACTCCTGCTACGTGCACTCCGGCGCTAGTGATTCCCCCGACTCAGGTTCCTGTAATTCAGCCAGTTGAGGCAGCTCGGCCTATTATTGCGACTCCGTCTAATGATGGTGCACCCATGTCTGCTGATACGTTGTGGAGATTGGACAGGTTTACCAAGCTGTTCACTACCACATTCAGTGGCACTCCTTCAGAGGATCCACAGGATTTCCTATACAGCTGCCACGAAGTTCTCCGTACTATGGGTATTGTGGAGACTAATGGTGTGGATTTTGCTACTTTTCGGTTATCCGGTTCCGCCAAGACTTGGTGGAGAGATTATTGTCTAACCAGGCCAGCGGGATCGTCATCTTTGACTTGGGAGCAGTTTGCAGAATTATTCTTGGAGAAGTTCCTTCCAGCAACTCAGCGGGAGGTTATGCGCAGGGCAATTTGAGCGTCTTCATCAGGGTTCTATGTCTGTCACACAGTACGAGACTAGGTTCGTGGACCCGGCTCGTCATGCTATTATCATACTTCCCACAGATAGGGAAAGGGTGAGAAGGTTTATTGATGGCTTGAATCATCCAATTCGACTACAGATGGCCTTGGGGGCAGGAATTGAAATCACTTTTCAGGAGGCGGCTAATGCAGCCCGCCGGATCGAGATGGCTCTGTCACAGGGAGCGAGACATGGATCGGATAAGAGATCTCGTAATTCGGGTAGATTCAGTGGTACCTCGTCTGGAGATAGAGATTTTTATGATAGAGGCCATCCTCCTAGGCCTTATCGGTCAGCTCTTCAGGTTTCTCATGATGCTTCAGGTGATCGTAATTCTCAGCCACGCTACTCTGATCAGCAGCCTATCAGTGCACCACCACTTCGCTATTTTCAGCAGCCGAGGGCTTGTTTTACGTGCGGTAATCTTAGGCACATTGCAAAGTATTGCCCTCGAGCTTCTGACAGATCTCACCAGCAGGGTTCTCGTGCCATGATTCAGGCCCCAGTTCCCTCACAGCCTGCCCAACCGGCTAGAGGCGGAGGTAGAGGACATAGAGGTGGAGGTAGAGGTCATAGAGGTGGAGCTCGGACCGATAGAGGTAGAGACCAGCCAGCAGCTGATCGTCCTAGAGATACTGCTCAGGGTGGTGGGGCACAGCCCCGATGTTATGCACTTCCCGCCAGACCAGAGGCTGAGTCTTCTGATGCCGTCATTACAGGTATTATTTTGGTTTGTGATAGAAAGGCATCAGCATTATTTGACCCCGGGTCTACATATTCGTATGTGTCTTCCTATTTTGCACCATACTTGGTTCAGCACAGTGATCCACTGAGTGTTCCTGTTCATGTGTCTACACCCAGTAGGCGATTCCATTGTGGTTGATCGAGTTCATCGGTCATGTATTATAGTAATTGAGGGTCTCGAGACCCGTGTTGATTTATTACTCCTAAATATGGTGGACTTTGATATTATACTAGGCATGGACTGGCTATCTCCGTATCATGCTATTTTAGATTGCCATGCCAAGACTGTGACTTTAGCCCTGCCGAATTCGCCTCGTATAGAGTGGAAAGGAATTTCAAGTCATACTAGCCGTAATGTTATTTCTTATGTTAAAGCTCAGCGTATGGTTGGAAAGGGATGCTTGGCTTATTTGGCCTATGTCCGTGATTCTAGTGCTGAGGTTCCTTCTATTGACTCTGTGCCTGTGGTTCGCGAATTTCCTGAAGTGTTTTTCCTTCAGACTTGCCAGGTATGCCGCCCGATAGGGACATTGATTTTTGCATTGATTTGGCTCCAGGCACTCAGCCCATTTCCATTCCCCCATACCGTATGGCTCCGCCGGAGTTAAAAGAATTGAAGGAACAGTTGCAGGATTTACTTGAAAAGGGTTTCATTAGGCCCAGTGTTTCGCCGTGGGGTGCACCCGTATTATTTGTAAAGAAGAAAGATGGTTCGATGAGAATGTGCATTGACTATCGACAGTTAAACAAGGTGACTATCAAAAATAAATATCCACTTCCGCGAATTGATGATTTATTTGACCGGCTTCAGGGTGTCAAGGTATTTTCAAAGATAGATTTGAGATCTGGCTATCATCAGCTGAAGATTAGGGCATCTGATGTCCCTAAGACAGCGTTCCGCACTCGGTATGGACATTATGAATTTCTGGTCATGTCTTTTGGGTTGACAAATGCTCCAGCAACTTTTATAGAATTAATGAATCGGGTGTTCCGGCCTTATTTAGACTTGTTTGTAATAGTCTTCATTGATGACATATTAATATATTCCCGCAGTCAGGAGGAGCATGCGCAACATCTCAGAGTGGCCTTACAGACTCTGAGAGATAGCCGGCTATATGCAAAATTTTCAAAGTGTGAATTTTGGCTAAGTTCAGTTGCATTCCTGGGTCATATTGTGACGGCAGCAGGTATTCAGGTTGATCCGAAGAAAATTGAGGCAGTCAAGAGCTGGCCTAGACCGACATCAGCCACGGATATTCGGAGTTTCTTGGGGTTAGCGGGTTATTATCGCCGATTCGTAGAAGGATTTTCGTCTATTGCAACCCCACTGACCAGATTGACCCAGAAGGGTGTTCAATTTGAATGGTCCGATGAATGTGAGGCGAGCTTTCAAAAGCTCAAGACAGCCTTGACCACAACACCGGTATTGGTTTTACCCACAAGTACGGGACCTTATACTGTTTATTGTGATGCTTCCCGTATTGGGCTTGGTGCGGTGTTAATGCAGGATGGCAAGGTTATTGCCTATGCTTCGAGGCAGTTGAAGATTCATGAAAAGAACTATCTAGTGCATGATCTAGAATTGGCGGCGATTATTCACGCATTGAAGATCTGGAGGCATTATTTGTATGGTGTAGCATGTGAAGTATACACCGATCATAAGAGTCTTCAGTATTTGTTTAAGCAGAAAGAGTTGAATATGAGGCAGAGAAGGTGGCTAGAATTGCTAAAAGACTATGATGTTACTATTTTATATCACCCAGGTAAGGCCAATGTGGTGGCCGATGCATTGAGTAGAAAGTATGCCAGCATGGGTAGTCTTGCATATATTCCGGTCAATCGGAGACCATTAGCTCTAGATGTCCAGGCCTTAGCCAACCGGTTCGTGAGATTAGACATTTCTGAGCCTAGCAGGGTGCTAGCCTGCACGGTCGCTCGTTCTTCTTTATTAGAGCGTATCCGTGAGAGGCAATTTGATGATCCTCATTTGCGTGAGTTGAGAGATACAGTACAGCGGGGAGGTGCCACATAGGTAAATCTAGATGATGATGGGGTATTGAAATTGTAGGGTCGAGTTTGTGTGCCCAATGTCGAAGGGATTCGAGAGTTAATCTTAGCGGAGGCCCACGGTTCGCGGTATTCTATTCACCCATGCGCCGCGAAGATGTACCAGGACTTACGTTAGCACTATTGGTGGCGCAGAATGAAGAAAGATATCGTTGCGTATGTCGCTCGGTGTCTAAATTGTCAGCAGGTGAAATATGAGCACCAGAGACCTGGTGGTGTGTTCCGGAGGATTGAAATTCCCGAGTGGAAATGGGAGCGGATCACTATGGACTTCGTTACTGGACTTCCTTTGACTCGGAGGAAATTTGATGCTATTTGGGTCATTGTTGATAGGTTGACCAAGTCGGCACACTTTATTCCAGTATCTGTCTCCTACTCGTCGGAGAGGTTAGCGGAGGTGTACATTAGAGAGATTGTTCGTCTCCATGGAGTGCCGGTATCTATTATCTCTGATCGGGGTACGCAGTTTACCTCGCGGTTCTGGAGAGCGGTCCAGCAGGAGTTAGGCACCCAGGTTCAGTTGAGTACAGCATTTCATCCTTAGACGGATGGCCAGTCCGAGAGGACTATTCAGATTTTAGAGGACATGCTTTGAGCCTGTGTTATTGATTTCGGAGGCTCGTGGGACCAATTTCGACCATTAGCAGAGTTCCCCTATAATAACAGTTACCAATCTAGCATCCAGATGGCTCCGTATGAGGCGTTGTATGGTAGGCGATGTCGATCACCGGTTGGATGGTTTGAACCGGGAGAGGCTCGGTTGTTAGGTACAGACTTAGTTCAGGAGGCCTTGGATAAGGTCAACACTATTCAGGAGAGATTGCATTCAGCTCAGTCCAGGCAGAAGACTTATGCGGATCGTAAGGTTCGAGATGTAGATTTCATGGTTGGCGAATGAGTATTGCTCCGAGTGTCGCCTATGAAGGGTGTGATGAGGTTCGGGAAGAAGGGCAAGCTCAGCCCTAGGTATATTGGTCCATTTGAGATTCTAGACAGAGTGGGAGGGGTGGCTTACAGATTGGCTTTGCCGCCTAGCTTATCAGCCGTGCATCCAGTTTTTCATGTATCTATGCTTCGGAGATACCACGGCGATCCCACACATGTGTTAGACTTCAGTATTGTCCAATTGGACAATGATCTATCTTACGAGGAGGAGCCGGTGGCCATTCTAGACCGGCAGGTTCGACAGTTGAGGTCGAAGAGTTATCCTTCTGTGCGTGTTCAGTGGAGAGGTCAGCCTCCTGAGGCATCGACCTGGGAGTTCGACTCTGATATGCGGAGCCGCTACCCACGTTTGTTTCCTGACTTCGGTACTTCTTTCTTTTGTCCGTTCGAGGACGAACGGTTGTTTTAGAGGTGGAGATTGTGACGACCCAAAGGGTCATCACTTGTTTTATTAATCATTCCGAGCTTTTGAGGTCTTGAAAACCTCATTTATAGTTGCCTCGATTTGCGTGCACAGTCCGGGCACAAAGTCTGGAAAATATTTATGTTGAAATATGTGAAATATGTGAAAAAGTTGAAGAATTTTGATATTAATATTGACATGGTTGACTTTGGTCAACATTTTTGGTAAACGGACCCGGATCCATGATTTGACGGTCTCAGAAAATCCGTAGAAAAATATGGAACTTGGGCGTATGCCCGGAATTGAAATCCGAGGTCTAGAACCCCGGTAAAAGAATTTTTCTCTTAAATTGTTTTCTGAAAATGTTTAAGGAAAATGAGACTGAAATTTTATTAAAAAGTACTGGTATCGGGCTCGTATTTTGGTTCCGACGCCCGATACAGGTCATATATATTGGTTAAGCGCTTCCTGTAAAGTTTGGTTGAAAACGGACGTCGTTTGACGCATTTCGGCCTTAAATTGGAAAGTTTGGAAATTATGAAATTTGAAAGAATTCTTGAGTTTTAAGGCTCAATCCATTGGTTAAGTGTGACACTACTTTAATCCGTTGGATTAATTAAATGGACGGCCCTGATCATTTCAATTAACAACGTCGTTTCATTTATTCAGCAACCACTTATTTTGGTCACTTTGATTGAATTTATCAACAGTCCAGATCTATACTCCTATACGTCGTCGTTTGGTATATTATATAGGCAGGCCGGTTCAATTTAATTTGGGCCAAGTCTAGTTGGGGTGTTAATTTTGGGCTAGCATTTATAATTGGCCCAAATACCTTGTATATATTTTTTACTTTCTTTGATTTTATCTTGTTTTTGTATTTTAATTTTTATTTATTTTATTTTTTTCTGTATTTTCTTGTATTGTATATTTGTTTTCCTTAATATTTATTCCCAATGTATTTATACCCTTTTATTTTGTATTTTTGTATTTTTTTTCTTTAATTTTCTAATTTCTTAGTAATTATCTTACATTTTTGGTATTTTTTAATTAACTTCATTGTATTTTTGAATTTCCTTCCCTTTATTTTCAACAATTAAAAACAAATACTGATACTTTTACACAATAATCAACCAATTTCAATCAAAAATTATTTTTTGTTCATTTTGGACTTAATTGCTTGGGGCAAAAATCACGTGCTCATAACTGCCCGTCTTTGCTCGGGAACACGATGAGTTTCAGTGCAAAGATAAGTGAGTAGTAATGAGGGATTTTTGCCTACTCGCATATTCCGTGTGAAGCTCTTTTTGAAAGTTTTGACAGCATCCTGCTTCAAGGATTGCCTACATATCCTGGGCTACACAAGAATCAGGTCAGTATAGTTCTGGAATGTCTGGTAGTTGAAACTACAAGAGAGCTGTGACTCTATTGTTGTTGCTTATTATTGTTTCCTGCTGATCTCTTTATTACACCGTGGTAAAAAGAAAATAAGCTAAACTATGCTCTATATTTTACAAAAATCCTAACTATATCTTTCAACTGATTCTTGTTTTCATTTGCATCTTCCATTCTTCGATAAGACTCTTGCTTTCAACTTGCTTCAAATATATTCCCTTATTCTTCAGGTGGGCACCTGCTTGCGAAACTTGAAAAGTATTCCCTTATTCTTCAGGTGGGCGCCTTCTTGCAAAACTTCGAAAAGTATTCATGTGACGACCCAAAGGGTCATCACTTGTTTTATTAATCATTCCGAGCTTTTGAGGTCTTGAAAACCTCATTTATAGTTGCCTCGATTTGTGTGCACAGTCCGGGCACAAAGCTGGAAAATATTTATGTTGAAATATGTGAAATATGTGAAAAAGTTGAAGAATTTTGATATTAATATTGATATGGTTGACTCTGGTCAACATTTTTGGTAAACGGACCCGGATCCGTGATTTGACGGTCTCAGAAAATCCGTAGAAAAATATGGAACTTGGGCGTATGCCCGGAATTGAAATCCGAGGTCTAGAACCCCGGTAAAAGAATTTTTCCGTTAAATTGTTTTCTGAAAATGTTTAAGGAAAATGAAACTGAATTTTTATTAAAAAGTACCGGTATCGGGCTCGTATTTTGGTTCCGACGCCCGGTACAGGTCATATATATTGGTTAAGCGCTTCCTGTAAAGTTTGGTTGAAAACGGACGTCGTTTGACGCATTTCGGCCTTAAATTTGGAAATTATGAAATTTGAAAGAATTCTTGAGTTTTAAGGCTCAATCCATTGGTTTTGATGTTATTTTAGCGATTTGATCGCGCAAGCAAGTTCGTATGATGTTTTTGAGTTAGTGTGCATATTTGGTTTGGAGCCGGGGAGCTCGGGTAAAGATTTGATAGGCCGTTGGATGGAATTCTGAGTTTTTGCACTGCTGGTTTTTCACCCAGCTGTTGTCTTCGCAATTGCGAAGGTGGCAGGTCAAGGCAGGGTTCGCAAATGCGAACCCTTGGTCGGAAATGCGAAGGTGCCCAGGACCAGTTGGGGTCGCAAATGCAAACCAAACCTCGCAATTGCGAGGCCTCCAGTGAAAAGGCCTGCTTCGCAAATGCGAAGCATTCTTCGCAAATGCGAAGGTCCCTCAGCCCAGCCTTGTTCGCAAATGCGAACAAACATTCGCAAATGCGAAAGTCCCTGGAAGCAGCCTAGTTTGCAATTGCGAACATATGTTCGCAATTGCGAAGCTCCCAGATTTGCCTTGGCTTCGCAAATGCGAACAAATGTTCGCAAATGCGAACTTCCCAGCCTTAGCTTATTTTTCAAACTCCAGAAATTGGTCGGGGTTCGCAATTGCGAACCCTTGTTCGCAAATGCGAACACAGAGACCTGTAAAACACGATTTTCGGTTCATTTCTTCACTTTTTACAAAACAAAAACACCCATTTGCGATTCTTCACGGATTCCTTCTTCATCAAAACAATTGTAAGTCACTTTTTACTTAATTCTTTCAATTCCTAACATCATTAAACATGTTTTTCAATAGAAATCAAAGGTTTTCATGGTAGAATTTCTTGTTTTTGTTAAAATATAGGGTTTTTCGTAAATTGGAAAATTGGACCTCGAATTGAGGTCCGATTTTGAAACAAATCATATACATGAACTCGTGGGGGGATGGGTAACCGAATTTTGGTCCTAACCCCGAGTTCCGACCATGTGGGCCCGGGGTCGAAAATTACTATTCCGAGCAGAATGTTGTAAAAGTTGTAATTGGTCTTAGGAATTAGTTTGCTGAGTAGTATTGATGATACTAAATCAATTGTGTATAGATACGATTGGATTGGAGTCAAATTCGAAAGGAAAAGGCATTGCTACGGATTGAATCATTCGTAAACTTTCGAGGTAAGTGTTTGTTCTATCCTAGCTCGAAGGAATAGGAATTTAGTTATGAATAA
This sequence comes from Nicotiana noctiflora, assembly GCA_032618575.1. Classification (NCBI taxonomy): domain Eukaryota; kingdom Viridiplantae; phylum Streptophyta; class Magnoliopsida; order Solanales; family Solanaceae; genus Nicotiana; species Nicotiana noctiflora. The sequence continues at coordinate 246,629 of JASVEL010012164.1, forward strand.
ATTGTTGATTAAGAGTTATTGGTGTTATACCGGTAATGGAGATAAATTGTTGAAATTATTATCAATTATTGGTTTAAAACCGGTAATTATAAATATTGTTGATGCAAAGATTATTGGCTAAATGCCGGTAATATATATATTTATGAATTGGGATCGTGTGGCGCGCCGACCACTTATATATATATATATATATTTATGAATTGGGATCGTGTGGTGCGCCGACCACTTATATAATAAGAAATGGGATCGTGTGGCACGCCGACCACAAAATGATTTAAATTTTGGCATTGGCCATAGTTGCCGGTAGCCTATTGATATAGTTGGGAGCGGGTGGTACGCCTACCACAAGATGTAGTTACTGAGATAGTTGGGAGCGGGTGGTACGCCTACCACGAGATATGAAATGAGAAAGGAATTGAGACATGAAAGTAAGATTTATTATGTTGATTATATTAGTCTGGATATCACGAGTTATTGACTATTATTTTTTAGCAGAGTCTTTCCTTATAAATGTATTGTATATATATGTATATTGCAACTGTACAGGTTTATGTGGGTGACTGGCCTTAGCCTTGTCGCTAGTTCGCTGGGATAGGCCAGGCACTTACCAGCACATGGGGTCGGTTGTGCTGATACTACACTCTGCGCTCTTTTTGCGCAGATACAAGTTACGGACAACAGCAACGGCAGTAGCGATTTGTGGATTTTCCGACTACCGAGACTACGAGGTAGCCTTGCAGGCGTCCGCAGGACCCGTTGTCTCTTCTATCTATGCTTTTCATTCTGTTATCTCATGTAATCGAGATAAACAGCTTGTATTTTCTTTCAGACAATTATGTGTATTATTCTTAGAAGTTCGTGAGTATTGTGACACCAGTCTTGGGTAGTGTATCATGTTTGGATTTTCTTTATCATATTTGACTAAGTCTTCCGCTAATTTTGATTATTCCGCTGTAATTTATATGTTTTAATAATAAGTCTTAATAAGAATTTGGTAATTAATGGAGGTGTAATTAATATTTGGCTTGCCTAGCTTCCATTTAGTAGGCGCCATCATGACCCCCGATGGTGGGAAATCCGGGTCGTGACATATGGTCGATCTTATCTTGCTCAATCTCTTTCCAACCATTTACCTTTAAAGAGCAACAAGTTCGGCTTCTAACTGTTTGTCCCAAAAACCAAATTTCATTTTGAAAAATATTTCCTTATTATCCAGGTGGGCGCCTAATTGCAAAATAAGAAAAATATTCCCTTGTTATCCAGGTGGGCGCCTAATTACAAAACTTGAAAAATATTCTCCTGTTATCCAGGTGGGCGCCTGATTGCAAAAATTAAGAAAAGTATTCCCTTGTTATTCAGGTGGGCGCCTGATTACAAAAACTAAGAAACATATTCCCCTGTTATCCAGGTGGGCGCCTGATTGCAATAAACTAAGAAAATATATTCCCTCGTTATCCAGGTGGGCGCCTGATTGCAAAAACTAAGAAAATAATCCCTTGTTATCCAGGTAGGCGCCTTATTGCAAAATTTAAAAAATGTTCCCTTGTTATCCAGGTGGGTGCCTGATTGCAAAAATTTTAAAAATGTTCCCTTGTTATCCAGGTGGGCGCCTGATTGCAAAAACTAAGAAAAATAGTCCATTGTTATCCAGGTGGGCACCTGATTGCAAAACTAAAGAAAAATATTCCCTTATTATCCAGGTGGGCACCTGATTACAAAAATTAAGAAAAATATTCCCTTCTTATCCAGGTGGACGCCTGATTGCAAAAAACAAAGAAAAGATATTCCCTATTTATCTAGGTGGGCGCCTGGTTACAAAACTAAGAAAAATATCCCCTTGTTATCCAGGTGGGCGCCTGATTGCAAAAACTAAGAAAAATATTGCCTTGTTATCCTGGTGGGCACCTGATTGCAAAACTAAGAAAAATATTCCTTGTTATCCAGGTGGGCGCCCGATTACAAAAAACTTGAAAAAGATTCCCTTGTTATCCAGGTTGGCGCCTGATTGCAAAAACAAAGAAAATATTCCCTTGTTATCCAGGTGGGCGCCTGATTGCAAAAACTAAGAAAAATATTCCCTTGTTATCCAGGTGGGCACCTGATTGTAAAAACTAAGAAAAACGAAAAAGAATTCTGCCCCAGTTTGATAACTGGGTTTAACATTTTTAATTTTGAAATGCAAAGTAAAACTTCCCTTATTATTCAGGTGGGTGCCTGATTACTGATTCTTTCATCGTTCATTCCTTCCTCCATTTTTGCTTCCTTTAGATTGCTTTCCCTTATTTTCTAGGTGGGTGCCTGATTTTGCCGAACATGTGCTCCCTTGTGTGTCCACATTTACTTTAAAGTGATTAGTAAGAATTTGAATTTTTTTGTCCCTGTTTTAATCAGTGAACAACTTCTTAGTATAAAAATGGTGGTTAGTACCTGGCATTCTTGTTGGCCTTGCTTCCACTCTTGCATTTGCTTCAGCTTGCTTTGTGCTTCCTTGTTGTGTCTCCTGATTGTTTTTACAACAATTTTCTGAACTCAAACTTTTCCTTGCAATTCCCTTTTGTTGTTTCTTCTTCTCATTTATTTCCCTTTGTCTATATGATCGCCATATGTTGTTTTATTTCTCATGTCATTGAAGGACCCAATCTTATTGTGCCTTTTAACTGAGAGGCTGGTAATTAGCTTACAACTGGCAATGTCTTGTAGACAGATTTTAAGAAAAATGAAATGCAATGACCCTCAATTTTGAGGGTAAGAATATTTTCAAAGTAAAAGGACAAGACTTATCTGAGTGGGAAGGCTAATTCCTTTGATCATGCCATGCATTCGGCTAACCGACCCAGTCTGTCCAACCATATTTCTTGCCAATATTATTTTCTCTTTTCTCCAAATCCAAACTTTACTTCCTTTGCCGCTTTCGCTCCACAAAATCATTTCTCACTTTCGCCTTATTGTGCCCGTGAGGGTTTTCACCAGTAAGACTCTCTTATTTTATTTTTCACAACTCGCATCGCCTTATGGTGCCCGTGAGGGTTTTCACCAATATGACTCTCTCATTTTTATTTATGTCTGCTTACGTCGCCTTATGGTGCCCGTGAGGGTTTTCACCAATAAGACTCTCTCATTTTTTTTTTATCATTTTTTCCATTTTCAAGTACCCGAGTGTTGTCCATAATATGCTTTTCTTCACTTACTTGTACTGTCATTTTTTTGAAATTAATCATAAGGTCTTTCTTTGTACAGTAATGTGGCTTTTGGATGGGTTTTAGAAAAAAAGATATAAAGGCTCAAAGTTCCAACTTGGGTTTCAAAATTACAACTTTCGGAATTATATCCTTCATAATGATCATAACTTCTGCCCCAGTTTCAATTTTTTGGGGAAACCTTGGACTTTCTTTCTGCTATGACTGAACGTAAGTGGGACTGCCTACGTACCCTTTCGGGATCAAGTCAAAACGTAGTCCGGATTATAAGAACGCTCCATTGTCGCGATTTTGACTTTTCCCCAATTTTTCTTCTTTTGTATATTTTCTTTTTATCATTTTTTCACATCTCTTTTTTTCAACCTTTCTCTTTTTTTTTTAATTTGCTTTTTCTTTTATTTTTATCATTTCATCAATCATTTTTTACTTCATTATTGATTCTGAATGAGGAGTATGAAAGAATAATATAACAAGGCTCAAAGGGATAGCAAAGGGTAAAGTGTTTAAATAGAGAAATAAAATGCCTTCATCATTTCAATTTAAAAAAAAAAATGAGAAATACAATTAGATACATGAAAGAAATATGCATAGTATCTTTTGAATGCATCAGAGTTAATGGCACTCTCTACGCACTTCCCTTCTATATCTGTCAAATATAATTCTCCATTGGACAACACTCGAGATACCACAAATGGTCCTTGCCAATTAGGGTCGAACTTCCCTTTTGCTTCCGCCCAATAAGGTAAGATACACCTCAACATCAATTGTCCAACTTCAAATTTCATGGGCGTACTTTCTTATTATATGCTCTGGCCATTCTCTATTGATACAGTTGTCCATGACATACTGCTGCCAATCTCTTCACATCAATTAAACTCAATTGTTCTAACCGAGCTTTTACCCATTCATCATCATCAATCTCAACCTCCGCAATGATTCGAAGGGAGGGTATTTCAACTTCCGTAGGTATCACTGCCTCCATGCCATACACCAATGAATAAGGGGTTGCACCAATCGAAGTGCGCACAGTAGTACGATAACCCAACAAAGCAAAGGGTAGTTTCTCATGCCATTGCCTCGATCGTTCCACCATTTTCCGAAGGATTTTCTTGATATTCTTATTTGCGGCTTCAACTGCTCCATTTGCTTTGGGCCGATAAGGTTTAGAATTATGATGCATAATTTTAAACCTCTGACATATCTCCGCCATAAGATGAGTGTTAAGGTTGGCTCCATTATCGGTAATAGTCACTTTTGGAATTCCGAAATGACAAATGTTGTTTGCATGTACGAAGTCCACCACTGCCTTCTTTGTTACTACTTTGAATGTTTTTTCCTCCATCCATTTGGTAAAATAATCAATGGCAACCAGAACAAACTTGTGCCCATGAGATGTTGCTAGCTCTATTGGTCCAATGACATCCATGCCCCAAGCAACGAAAGGCCATTGTGCTGACATCATATGCAATTCATATGCCGGAGAATGAATCAAATCCCCATGTATGTGGCACTAATGACATTTCCGTACATATCTGATATAATCTCATTCCATAGTGAGCCAGTAATATCCAACCCTGAGTATTTTATTTACTAAAACATACCCGCTCATGTGGGGTCCACAGGCTCTTGCGTTTACCTCAATCATGCCTGCTTTGCATCTATATATCTTAACAAACCAAAATCCGGGGTTCTTTTGTATAAAACCCCTTCACTGAAGAAAAATCCACTCGTTAATCGTCTTATGGCTCTTTTCTGATCCCTTGTAGCTTGACCACGTATACCCCCATTCTAAAATACTCTTTGATATCATGGAACCATGGTTCGCCACCAAGTTCCTCTTCTACCATTTCTGAAATGAGTACAACTCCAATTCCAACTCCTTTGCTGTTGACAGCTCCATCAAACTATAACTTCTAGCCCAACTTTTTGTCTTATTGCAGTTCTTCAATATTTATTGTCTCCTCATCAGGGAAATATGTTTTTAGTGGCTCAAACTCATCGTCGACTGGATTTTCTACTAAGTGATCGGCAACTGCTTGTGCTTTCATAGCAGTGCGGGTTATATAAAAAATATCAAACTCTGTGAGAAGAATTTGCCATTTAGCAAACCTTCCCATGGGCATAGGCTTCTTAAAGATGTACTTCAACGGGTCCAAATGAGATATGAGATAAGTGGTGTAAACCGATAGGTAATGTTTCAACTTCTGCGCAACCTAGGTCAATGCACAACATGTTCTTTCCAACTGAGTGTATTTTACCTCATAAGATGTAAATTTCTTACTGAGATAGTCAATTGCTTGCTCCTTCTTCCCTGTTTCATCATGCTGCCCCAGTACACAGCCGAATGAATTATCCAATACGGTCAAATAAAGGATCAAGGTCCTTTCGGGTTCTGGAGGAACCAATACAGGCGGATTGGCCAGATATTCCTTGATTTTATCAAACGCAGCTTTACATTTATTAGTCCATTTTACAGCAGCATCTTTCTTTAATAATTTGAAAATAGGCTCACAAGTAGACGCTAGTTGGGCAATAAATCTGCTAATGTAATTCAATCTGCCTAGCAAACTCATCACATTTTTATTGCTCTTTGGCAGAGGCAGCTCCTGAATAGCTTTTATCTTGGATGGGTCCAATTCAATACCACGCCGGCTTACCACAAACCCCAATAATTTCCTTGATGGTACTCCAAAAGCACATTTTACTGGATTGAGCTTGAGATTGTATCTCCGAAGCCTTTGGATAACTTCCTCAGGTCTTTAACATGATCGTATTGCTTCCTGGACTTGATAACATCATCCATATAAACTTCAATCTCTCGATGTATCATGCCATGAAACATGGTAGTCATTGCTCTTATATATGTAGCTCCAACATTTTTCAATCCGAACGACATTACTGTATAACAATATGTTCCCCAAGGTGTGATAAAGGCTATCTTTTCTGCATCTTCTTCGTCCATCATGATCTGATGATAACCCGCATAACAATCCACGAAAGACCCGATCTCATGTTTGGAACAATTGTCAATTAGTATGTGAATGTTTGGCAATCGACAATTATACTTTGGAATTGCTTTGTTGAGGTCTCGATAATCAATGCACACTCTAGGTTTTCCGTGTTTCTTCGAAACAGGTACAACATTAGCTAGCGAGGTGGGATATTTGGTGACCCGTATGACCTTTGCCTCAAATTGCCTGTTGACTTCCTCTTTTATATTTACACTGATATCTGTCTTGAACTTTCTTAATTTCTGCTTGATGGGCTAACATTCCAGAAAAATGGGCAACTTATGTACCACCAAATAAGTACTTAGCCCTGGCATATCATCATATGACCATGCAAATATGTTTATACTCATGTAGTAACATTATCAGGTCCTTTCTGAGTGAGGCTTTTAAATGAACACTAATCTTTGTTTCTCGATCGTTTTCCTCATCTCCCAAATTAATAGACTCCGTCTCATTCAAGTTTGGTTTGGGTTTCTCCTCATAGTGGCTCAGATCTTTACTAATTTCTTCCAAAACTTCCTTATCCTGATACTCCACTTCATTATCGTATTCAATTTCTTGTATTACTATTTGATTATCATGACTGGACCGAGAATTCCTTCTACATGACGCATCATTGAAATCAATGAAAAATGGACTCTACAAGAAAATAAAATAAAATAAAATAAGGCTATCAAAATAGAGGAAGAAAGAAATTGCATTTCATTAAAATTTTGAAAGATAACAAGGTTTGACACGTCCGATTGGATGGAACATAGAATCTGTATTACAACCTTGAAATAAAACAGATTTAAGAATGAAACATCAAAGCTAGCTACCACAACTCCCTTCTAGTCAGAAGAGGAGTAGCTTCCCAATTATTGAGCTTGATCTGGGATCCGACAAACTAGACGTCCATTTTACTTGTACCCTCAGCTGCCTCTACCATGTTCACATCTTCGAACAACCTCTCAAATCTTTCTAACAAATCCTTGTCTGGCCTTATCTCTGCTCAGCTGGGCATGACCATTACCGGATGTCTTTTTGTACCAGGCTTGATGAATGAATGAGAGAGTTTAGGGATAGGCTTAGGGAGGGTCCATCCTTTCTTTTTCAGTTTTCGGGCTCTTTTTATGTCGGTAATGGTTGGCTTGAAACCCAATCCAAAAGTGTCAATGATACCCGAAAGAGATAATGGTTGTGTTATTCCTTGCAGTGCAGCTCCTAAACCTTTCCCAGGGAGAAACCCATTTTTCAACATCTCCATAGCAACCATGACTGACGCGGAAACTATCTTAGGCATTTGAATATTTTCGCCTTTAGATATTTTATCCACAGATATAGTGTCTAACACTTGGCATACTCATGGGCCTCTATCACCCTCGGCTTCTTCAAACGGCGTGATGATATTGCAAGAATTATTTTCACCATGAACCACTATTTATCGACGATCCCATTCGAATTTCACCATTTGATGGAGTGAGGAAGGTACAACCTTTGCAGCATGAATCCATGGACGTCCTAGTAGGAGATTGTAGGACACGGTAATGTCCAAAACATGAAATTCCATGGTAAACTCTACTGGTCCGATAGTGAGATCCAATATGATGTCTCCAAAAGTGTTCTTCCCGCCTCCGTCAAATCCTCTCACACATATATTGTTCCTGTGGATTCTTTCATGATCAATCTTAAGCTTGCCCAAAGTAGATAAAGTGAAAATGTTGGTGCTTGACCCATTATCAACCAAGACGTGGGTTACCCCTGATTCCTCGCACTTCACCATAAAATATAATGCCTTGTTGTGCTCTGTCCCCTCTAACGGTAGTTCATCATCTGAAAATGTTATCCTATTTGCCTCGAAGATTTTATTTGTGATCTTCTCTAAATGACTCACTGCAATCTATTCTGGTACATGGGCCTCGTTCAAGATCTTCATTAACGCCTTACGGTGTCCATCAGAATGAATCAACAAGGACATCAAAGATATTTGCGCTGGTGTTTTCCTCAGCTGCTCAACTATAGAATAATCTTGAGCTTTCATTTTCTTCAGAAATTCTTCGGATTTTCCTTTAGTGACATCTTTCTTTACATTAGCCGGATTATCTTTTGAAATTTTTGCCTTCCTCAACTCATCGGGAGCGAAACATCTTCCTGACCTATTCAAACCGTGGGTTTCACAAATCCCCTCCTTGATTTCCTTTCCTTTATACATGACAGTTACCTTGCTGTAATTCCAAGGCACAGTTTTGGTGTTCACTATGGGCATTTGAGTGACTGGCTTGATAATAACTGGCTCTAGCTGCGCTCCTTTTATAGTCAATACGGGCTTTGTACTCACTCCGGACACTGTCACCTTTACAGGCTCAGGTGCTGCTACCACTGCTGGCTTGCTCACAGGTGGCTTGACTGGTATTTTCTCACTTATGACTTTCTCTTCTATCTTGCTCGCTTTTATCAACATTACAGCCTGAGAGGGCTTCTTGAAATTTCCACCTTGTACCACCTCTATCATGTGAGTCTCATGGTGCACAAGTAAAGGGTTCTGTGTTATATTAGGAGCCTCGGGATCTTGAACATTAATTCTCCTTGAGTTGATAAGCTCCTGTATTACAGACTTCAGGTGCCAGCATTTTTCAGTGTCATGCCCTGGGGCTCCTGAACAATATTAATAATGGACAGATTGGTCTAAGTTTTTCGATGGTGGATTAGGGATTTTAGGCTCTATGGGGTTTAACATCCTGAGTTGTCTTATTCTATGAAAAATACTGGTGTACGACTCACCCAGGGGAGTAAATTTATTCTTTCTTTGTGTCATGTCATTCTTGACTCCACGGTTAGGGCGAAAACTTGATCCATTGGGATTTTTGTATGTTTTTGGTGGTGGGTATGTGTTTTGGGTGTGGTAAGTATTTTGAGGTGCTGGAGTTCGCCATGGAGTAGAAGGTGGTGGGTAGGCCTGGGCGTTATGTACAGAAAATTGTGGAATAGGAGGAGGGTAATAGTGTTGAGGTGGGCTATATGGTGTTGGTGGGTAGGGTTGATGCGGGCGAGGCTGATGGTAATATGGATTGGGATTCCTGGACCAAGACCTCCCTTCTAGGACTGCCACCTCTTCCTTCTTTTTCTTCCGGATTGCTCCACCTGTACCTGTCTGGATTGCCTGGTTCGTAGCTTTGATGGCTGAATAGCTCATGATTTTGTGTGACTTTAATCCTTCCTCAACCAAGCTTCCCATTTTAACTACCTCGTTGATTGTTTTTCCAATTGCAGATACCAAATGCCCATAGTACGTTGTTTCCAAAGCTTGCAGAAAACAGTCTACCATCTCTCCCTCCTTCATCGGTGGGACTACCCGAGCAGCTTGATCCCTCCACCTAAAGCCATATTCTCAAAAACTTTCTCCCGTCTTTTTCTCCATCTTTGTCAGTGTCAACCTATCTGTGATAATTTCCAAATTGTACTGAAAATGGTTTGCAAATACCTGGGCTAGATCGTCCTAAATAAACCACCTGATATGGTCTTGCCGGGTATACCATTCAAAAGCTGAACCACTGAGACTTTGGCTAAAGTAAGCCATGAGGAACTCATCTTTCCCACCGGCTCCATGCATCTTGCTGCAGAACCCTCTTAAATGTGCTACCGGGTCGCTGTGGCCATCATACAAATCAAATTTCGGCAGCTTAAATCCTGCTGACAGTTGCACTTCAGGGAACACACACAAATCCTTGTAAGCTACACTTACTCGACCACCCAAGCCCTGCAGATTACGGAATGATTTCTCAAGGCTCTTCATCTTTCTAGCCATCTCTTCCTGCTCAGGATTTTTAGTTGGTTTCTCCTCTTCATCCATATCAATAAGAGGGGTATAGGAATTATGCTGTCGGAAAGTAGGTTCCGGGGGGTAATAATAGTTATCTTGGACATGGAATAGTGGTTCACTAGAGGATTTGTGCAAGATGGCTGGTGGTGGTGCCACATATACAGGTGCAACATGTGGTGGTGGCGGTGGAACTTGTTTAGAGATTGGAGGTGGTGCTTGTAATGTGGTTGCGTAGTAGGATGGATATGTAGGATAAGTGGAGGATGAGTTCATACTGGGTGGATCTTGTGCTGGGACTGGTGGAGGGATATATGTGGGATTGGCAGGGTAGGTGGGTAAATGTTGTCCATTCGCCTAAGCCTGGTACATCTCAGCCATTTGTTGTCTGAGCTTATACATCTCCTCTTTCATGCTATTCACATCCACTACCTCATCTTCCCATACTGGATCCATGACTGTTGCTTCAATTTCCTGAGTAATTGCCTTTGTCATATTCCTGGAATGAGTGTTATAATGGTGAGTTGCCAGAATGCCAGTTACTAACCACTTTATCTGTAACACAACAACGACAAAACTTGTTAGTGGTTAGGCCATTATGGTTCAAAATTACAGATTATGAACACAATTTTGCCTGGCAATATGCATCATCCCGCATTGTTGTCTTTCTTGATTTGCCAATTCTTTTGTTTTCGGCTTTTTCTTTTCCTTATATTTATTACCACCGACGTTATTTTTTCTTTATTTTCATTTCATTTTTTCACTTTTCATTTCTTTTCCCCTTCTTTCATTTTTCATTGATCGTTCCTACATATTTGCCTATCGCACAAGTATTTATGGAAAAAGAAAAATAATGACAAATTTGGAAATTCTCAACTTCATTAATAACCAATCATTGATTACAAAGATAACATTCTAGTGAAAATTGTACTACAATCTTCTAAATGCAGAAAGAAAAATACAAAACTCAAAATGCATGTCCTAAGAATACATTAAAGACCCTAGTGCCCGCGAGACATCGTTCGATCTTACCGCGGGCCTATATACTAATCCCCTTTGGAGTTTATCTAAATCTCTCATAACTTGCTTTACAAATATCATTGCTAAAGCGGCAAATGTGGAATGGGTCATATCTTCGCATATCTGGCATTTTCGAGTGAGATAATGAGCAAGGCTGACAATTCTTTCTTCGATCATTCCTTTCTCTTGAAGTAACCTCCCTATTTGTTCAGCACGAGCGCCCAGAGTCTATTGATTTTTCTCTTGAAGCTGCTGCATTTCCATTTCTAACTGGGCCATGGTCATATAGCAGTGTTCTCTTTCTATGTCAAAATCTTTTACTTGTTTGCTACTTTTGACCTTGACCATGACAATCTTTTTTCTCAACCGGGCAACTTCAATATTATGTTCCTCTTTCAATTGTTGGATCATCCGAGCCCTTTCTTCAGCATTTCTAGCCAATTGTTTCTGAACCCCGATTAATTCTTTTTCGGCTTTGTCTAGATCAAAACTTTCATCTTTCACCGCAAATTATCGATCAATTTTTCATCCCGGGCATGTCGAACAGGGGTTTCAGTTGTTGCTCTCATTTTCAGAATCTGAGCTTTTAATGCCTCATTTTCCTTAATCAGTTGTTTCTTTTCACCATCATCGGCCGTTGCTTGTAAGCTGCTTTTGAACTTGAGGTCTTGAACTTGCTTTTCTAACATACTGATTTTGGCTCGGTATTCTTTCTCCTTAGCCAATCAATCTCATTTCTCCTTTGACAGATCGGCAAATTCTTGAATGTGAGGTCTCTTCATTGGCCTTTCATGCTCAAATTCTCTTATGTGCCATGCAGAATAACCAGGTGACACTTTACCTCTGTCTCGATCCCTTACATAGGTGTCCACATTCAAACATTGGCACTCATTCCATATTTGTCGGACTTTTGCCTCAGGAAATTGCCCATCGGGATTAATCTCTATCACTTGAATGCTAAGATCCCCATCTTTTGGCACTATTTGATATCTTCCGAGTTGTCGTAATACTTGATAAGGCGCATAAGGTTGGATGCTTTTGAGTCCCATTAAAAGAAAGTGCGATCCTTCTACTGGCATGTATATGACTTCATTGATGGGTAACCACCCGAATGCCCATTCGATCTGACTAGCAGTAAGTGATCGGATGTGTGATCCAACCTTTAGACCCCTCCAACAACTTGGCCCCTTTTATACCTTTCCCAATGCAATTATATATTACTAATCTATAGTACGTATCTTGTGCGTATACCTATATCAATAAATATGAAAAATATATGAATAATATATTTGTGTTATAAAATAAAAGTACTTGAAAGTAATTAATGTTGATCCTATTAATTAGTGCCTAAATTTTAGTTAATTCAAAATATTAAATATTAGGAGCATACAAAATTACAATATTATCTGTGAAGACTCAAAAAAAGTTGTTTATATTTCTAAAAATGGTTTTTTATGTAGAAAAAAAATATTTCAACTAAGAAATTAGATATATTCTGAGTCTATGGATGTGTTTGGTATGAAGGAAAATATTTCCCAATTTTTTCATATTTGGTTGGCTTAAATGTTTTGAAAAATATTTTTTTTATCAATTTATTTTCCTCCAATTGGAGAAAAATATTTTTCTTATCAAAAGAAGGGAAAATATTTTCCAAATCTCTTTTTCAACCTTCTCCACCCTCCCCAACCTACCGCACCCCTCTCCAAAAAACAATTGTCTTTAAAATATTCAGTTTTTCCGTTACTACCCACCCTACTCCCCCCCCCCCCCCTCCCGCAAGATAAAATTAATTCGTTTACCTTAATTTTTTTTTCAATTTAAAATTTTTAATTTTTTATTTTTCTGCACCACCCACTCCAACCCCCACTTGCCCTCCTCCGCCCCCAAAAAAAAATTACTATTTTTTTGTAGTTTAAATTTCTATTGTTTTTCGTTTTATAGCCCCCCTCCCTAGAAACAAATTTAAATTTATTTTTCAGTTTTAATTTTATTATTTATTGGTTTAAGGCTCAAAATTTTACAAGTTCCAAAATTATGGGTTCGGAGGTTTATGTGTTTGGAAATTTACGGATTTAAATATTATAAATTTTACGGGTTCGAAATTCCGCGATTTGGAAAGTTTAGCGGTTCGAAAGTTTATGATATTTGTGGGTCCGGAAGGTTATTGGTTTGTAAGATTATGACTTCATGTTTATTATATCTAAATTATTTATGAATACTCATGAGAAGTCATTTTCTTTAATTTGCGTACCAAATACCGAAAAATCAATAAAATTATTACTTGTTTTCCAAGAAAATATTTTCTTGAAAAATATTTCCCACGAAAAATATTTTCCACACCCAAAATCTTATTGAATTTCTAATTGCTTCAATGTTGGCCTATTTAAATCCCATTAGAATTCTAGTTTCTTGTCACATTTGACATTTAGGAATTTGATTTTTTTAATGTTTGTTACTTGTTTTCAAAGGTAGAAAGAAAAAGTTCATAACAAAGCCTATGACATATTTTATTAACTCAAACAAGGATTATGTGAAATAAAAGTGTTATGGTGCTTATACTTAAGCAAATAAAAAAATATGAAAGAAGTCATGTCCAATCAAAATTTTCACCATTTATAACAACACAATACCGCTTCAAACTACTGTTTATATACCCATCACGATAGTTCAACATATGCCCTATGATTCGAGATAGAAAAAAAAGATTAAAAACTTGGAAAATTTAGAAAGATAAAGAGAGACCGAAAAATATCAAAAATAAAATTTAACACTTCGTAATTTTTATATGAGTTTAAAAGATACTACAAACATTATCTAAGAATACAATTATGTTCACTAAATTGAAAATAAATAACGAAACTTGAATGTCAAATTTTACATAAACTTATTTGAATCAAAATTTCAAAGAAGGGGATATCAATGAGTCTGAATAATCAAATTAAACTTGCACCATTGCACATCAAGCACATATGTATAATGAATCAATGATATTATATTGACATGAATAAAATAGAGTAGAACAATAATTCCTTGTTGGCTAAAGATTGTTAAAGAAGTCGAAGCTTGTGTAGCATTTTGTGGTGTTGATACAATATTAATTTTGATCATGTCAAAAAATAGTTCAACAAACCATAATATTTCATGTTTTTATCTTTAATGCAAGATTTCATAATTTAACTTTGCATGCAAAAATAAATCATATCATAATATAAATTCATCCTAACATAATAACTAATAAGCACATAAAAAAGAGAAAAGATAAAGAAGGAGCCCACCGACTTTTAAAAAGACCAATAAACAGAAAGTCAATTTAAGATGACTTCTAATTTTTATTACTCATCATAAAAGCAATATTCAATTCATCAGATGATGAATTTTCATTGATATTACATAAATTAAAGAACAACAGAAACAATTCTCTTTGTGCCTAGATCTTTAATTGTTAGAATAAGTGGTAGGTAAAGTATTATAATAGTTATGTTACTTACCTAGTTCATATAAGTTAAAGAATTTTAAAAAGGTAAAATATTAATGATTTTATTGTCCTAAGTATTAAGATTTTTTATATAATTCAAATGAGGAAAACTTGGTTCATTCTTCTCTGACCTCAAATGTTCCATTAACTTGGTTCACCACAAGGAGGGAGTCACACTTAGCTTAGATCACCTCCGCCCCCAAGCTTTTGGCAAGTTTGAGATCTGCATTTATTGCCTCATATTTGGCCTCATTGTTAGTCAATTTCACAGTTCTAATGGACTGTCTAACTACATTGCATGTTGGTGGCTTCAATACGATGCCAAGTCCGGACCCTTTTGCGTTTGAGGCGCAATTCGTAAAAAGGGTCCAAATCCCCGAAGAGGTCACCGCATTTACCAACAACTCTTTTTTGACCTTGGTGATTAGGGGCGGCATAAAGTCGGTCACGAAATCTGCCAAAATTTGAGATTTAATAGATGTTCGCGGCCGATATTCAATATCATAGCTACTGATTTCTACGACCCATCTGGACAAACGATCTGAGAGCTCAGGTTATGCATTATATTTTGCAATGGGTAAGTAGTCACAACACATATAGGATGACATTAAAAATATGCTTTTTAGCTTCCTAGAGGCACTTAGCAAAGCGAATGCCAATTATTTTAGGTGAGGGTACCTAGTTTCGGCCTCACCCAGAGTCCTCCTAACATAGTAAATTAGAAATTGCATACCTTTTTCTTCCCGGACCAAGACTCCACTTGCCGCTATTTCTGATAGTACCAAGTTTAGGTATAGTTATTCATCTGTCTTCGGCGTGTGAAGAAACAATGGGCTCGATAGATATCATTTGATCTTCTCCAAGGCCCATTGGCATTCCAGGGTCCATGAGAAGTTACTCTTCTTTTTCAACAATTAGAATAATCAATGGCTCTTATCAGAAGTCTTCGAGATAAATTGCCCCAGGGTGGCTATGCGCCTAGTTAACCTTTGCACACCTTTTATGTTGTCCACCACTGTGATATCTTCGATGGATTTTATCTTGTCGGGGTTGATCTCGATTGCTCGGTTTGATGCCATG
Organism: Nicotiana noctiflora; assembly: GCA_032618575.1. NCBI lineage: Eukaryota > Viridiplantae > Streptophyta > Magnoliopsida > Solanales > Solanaceae > Nicotiana > Nicotiana noctiflora. The sequence goes on from JASVEL010012164.1 coordinate 262,208, forward strand.
AACTCGAGGAATTTACTCGATCCGACTCCAAACTCATATTTCTTCGGGTTCAACTTTATATTTTACTTCTTCAATATGCTGAAGGTTTCCTACAAATGTTTTAAATTGTCCTCTGCTTGCAGGGACTTAACCAACATATCGCTAATGTACACCTCTATTGATTTTCCTATTTGTTTCTCGAACATCAGTTTTACTAGGCGTTGATAAGTGAGGCCAGCATTTTTAATCCAAATGGCATCACATTATATAAATATGTGTCATACTTAGTGATGAAAAAGGTTTTATCCTAATTGTCCAGGTCCATTTGTATTTAGTTATACCTAGAATAGGTGTCGAGAAAATTGAGGATTTTAAGGCCGGTCGTGGCATTGATCATGCGATCGATGTTGGGAAAAAGCAAAGAGTCCTTGGGATACGCCTTATTCAAATCCTTTATAGTCTATACACATTCTTAATTTGTTCCCATTTGTAGGGACTACCACTATATTTGCTAACCAATCCAGGTACTTCACCTCCCGAATTGACCCTATTTGAAGGAGTTTAGATACCTTGTCCTTAATAAAAGCGTGTTTAACCTCGGATTAGGGTGTCCTCTTCTACTTGACCGGGTGGAATTTTGGATCAGGGCATAGCTTGTGAGTGGTTATCTCTGATGGGATATCTATCATATCAAGATGGGACCAAGCGAAACAATATATGGTAGCTATAAGAAATTGAATAAGTTTTTTCCCGATCTCGAGAGTTAGCCCAGTGCCCAAGTATACCTTTCGATCGGGTAGATGCTCGATCAATATGACATGTTCCAGCTCCTCGACGGTTTATTGTGGTGTCAGAATCATTAGGGACTATAATAGATTTGGGAACCCCATAATCATCATCTTCATTAGTCCCCTATTTATCCGATTGGATCATGGCAGTGTCGATAATTGCTCTTTATCCCCTTGCTTTGTATCTAAACTTAGATCTTTTGATGTTGCGAGTGTTGATATCGGAATCCCTTCTTCGACTACAAATATTTCCTTTGCGGCTGGTTGTTCCTCGTAGATTGTTTTAATCTCTCCTAGCGTCGTGAACTTTAAAACATGGTGAAGAGAGTGCCCTTATGTTGTGGATCCATGTCCTTCAGAATAGGTCATTGTACCTCATGTCTCCTTCGATCACATAATGGTTTCCTGGATGGTCCCGAAGGCATTCATCGATAATGTTATCTCTCCCTTAGTGGTTTTACATGCCATGTTGAATCCGGTTAGAACTCGAACTACATGCACGATTTGATCTTGTAGTCCGAGATATTCTATGACTCTCTATCAGATGATGTTGGTCGAGCTACCTGGATAATTAACACACGTTTAACTCAAGATATATTTATGAGTATAGATATTACCCGTGTATCATTGTCGGGATGCACAATCCCTTCTGCATCCTCGTTATTGAAAGACAAAGTTCCCTCTGGTATGTAATCTTGAGTTCGTTTTTACCTTGTGATGGATACTTTAATGCACTTTAACATTGGCTCTTGAGTAACATCACCCCCACCGATGATCATGTTAATGACGTATTAAGGTTCTTCTTGTTTGATCTATTTATGAGAATCCCTATTTCTGAAATGATTCTTGGCTCGGTCGCTCAGGAATTCTCGAAGATGCTCGTTGTTAAATAACCGGGCTACCTCCTCCCTCAACTATTGGCAATCCTCTATTTTGTGGCCATGAGCGCCATGATATTTGCACATTTGTTTGGGATCCCTTTGGTTTAGGTCGGATTGTAGAGGTCGAGGCCATTTGGTGTATTTGATGTGTCCGATAGATGATACGATTGCAGCAGCACCAACATTAAAGTTATATTCCAATAACCTTGGTGCTTCTTTAGGCCCGATAGGCTTATCGAAACCATCTTTTCTCATGAGTCCATGTCTGCTCTAGCCTCGATCATTTCTCATTTCATTTCACAAAGAAATCCATCCAGACTTGCTGCTTCTTCGATCCCTATTATACGGCTGGTATTGATCCTTGTCCGACCTTAATTCACGGTCTATATCTCTCTTGACGCTATCGATGGGTCTAACAAGATAAATGGACTAGGAAGGATCCCCCTATGTATCATCTTCAGCTCTAATTTTTGATTGATATTGGTTATGCACATCAGCCAATGTAACAGCCGGATACTCTATTAGATTCGGCTTCAACTATTGTGAAGCCACCGAACTTCGAACATTGAGTCCTTGGGTGAAAGCTTTAATGGCCCAATCATCAGCAATCCGTGGAAGATCCATCTGTTCCATTGAAACCAGGACACAAACCCTATGAGCATCTCATTGTCCTTTTGTCTTACTTTGAAGAGGTATGGCTTCCTGCTCTTGACCTTGATAGCCCCAATGTGTGCTTTCACGAAAGAGTCTTCAAGCATAGTAAATGATTCAATAGAATTAGGAGGTAAGCTGTTATACCATATCATAGCTCTCTTTGACAAGGTCTCTCCAAATCTCTTCAGCAAGACATACTCATTCTTATCATCCTCATCCAAGTCATTTCCTTTGATGTCGTATGTGTAGGAAGTAACATGCTCGTTTGGGTCATTCATTCCGTTGTACTTAGGAATCTCGACCTTGTAGAAATTTTTAGGGATTGGCTTTTGAGCCGCACTTGGAGGGAAAGGTTTTTGTACGAACTTCTTAGAATCCAAGCTTTTCAATATCGACGGTGCTCCCATGATCTGGTTAACCCTGGAATTGTAGATTTCCACCTTTTTGTTGTTTGCCCTTATGTTATGGATCCATGGCCTCCAGAGCAGGGCGTTATACCTCATGTCTCCTTCGATCATATAATATTTGGTTTCCTGGATGGTCCAAACGGCATTCACCGGTAATGTTATCTCTCCTTAGTTGTTTTACATGCCATGTTTGTAATGACCCGACTAGTCCTTTTGCATTTTCAAATCCCGTTCCCTTAAATAATACTTTTCGCATTTGCTTTAGATAAATTATAACTTGGGGGGGGGGGGGGGGGGGTTCAGAAGTTAGAAGAATTTCGGGTAAGAATAAGCCTAGTTGCTTCAATACGTTTCTCTAAAACGGCTAAGTTTGACTTCTGTCAACATTTTGGGAAAATGGACCCGAAATCGGGATCTGACAGTTTCTGAGGGTCCGTGGGAAAATATAGGACCTGGGCGTATGCCCAAAATAGAATTCCAAGGTCCCTAATCCGAGTAATGGAATTTTATGTAAAAATTGTTAAGTTTAAGTTTCAAAGATTTAAATAAACTAAGACATTATTGTTTTCATAGGTATCAGGTTCAATTTTGATTACGAAAGTTGCTACAAGTCCAAAATATCATATAATACCTACCTGTAAAGTTTGGTATCAATCCGAGTAGTTTAAGCGTATTTTGACCCGTTGGTAGGAGGTTAAGAACTTGAAGTTCATTAAATTGGATCAATTGGTTTTGGGGTCCGATTCTATGATTTAATAATGTTTTGGGTGTTCTGAGGGTTCAACTAGGTCCACCATGTGATTTTAGACTTGTCGGTATGTTCGAGCGGGGCTCAGGAGCCCCGAGCATCAAATGGTCGAGGTTTAAGCAAAGTCAGATTTTGAAAGGAAGCAAGGTTGATGCTTAAGTCAAAACTGCTTTTGCAGCTCTTTGGCCGCAGAAGCGGTGACCGCATAAGTGGCCCTGGGATCGCAGAAGCAGTTCTGCGTGTGCGAAATCAAGATCGCAGAAGCGATCCAGTCCACTATGCCCCCAAACCGGAAAAGCGCTTATTTTCTGCAGAAGCAAACTCCGCATATGCGGTAATTCATCTGCATATGTGAAAACCGCTGGGGCAGTAAGGGTTCATTAAATACGAATCCAAGCTCCTTTTCTCTCATTTCACACCACTTGGGCGTTTTTGAAGGTTCTATAGAGAGAATATCTTCCTAATATCACAAGGTAAGTAATCCCCACTCGCTCTTAGTTTAAATACATAAATATTAGGTGGAATTAACACTAAAATTAGGAAAAATTCAAAAGATTAAAGCTAGACATAGGGTTTAACCAAACCTAATATTTAAACCTATAATTTGCTATAAAATGAATTAGAAATCATATATTTGTGATCCTTAGGTGATAGAGAACAAGTTCCTTCAAAAAATATTAGAATCCAGGCGTGTGGGCCCGGGGTCAAAATTTAGGAAACTAATGTTAAAGGCTAGGAAATTCGTTAAATAGCTAAAATTTGATCTTGTAAGCCTTTATTTACTAGTTCTTGCTTCATTTGATTTGTTTGGGATTGTCCGGATTCGAATTAAGGACTTGAGCTCTTTCTTGGAGATTGGGAGTGCACTTTGGAGCGAGGTGAGTCTCCTTTCTAACCTTGTAAGAGGGAATTGTCCCCTTAGGTTTTGTGTTGAGTACTTGTTGCTAAATGCGGGGACTATGCACGTGTTAGGTGTCCCCTTAGTTAATTATGTTTGATTTGGTATTTTGACCATTTATGTGTCATGTATGTGAACTTGATATTTTATTCTTATTTGTGGATTGGGCCGATCGCCTCGATATGAATAGATGCATCAATAGGCGCGTCGTCGACCCTCAGTAAATGCACATTTATTTCTGTTGGTTCAGGTCATCGCCTCGATATTATATGCACATGTTAATTGTGTAAAAGCTTATATATTTTTTGTTTTGCCATTATCTCACTTGATAAATTATAAACTTGATGTTGTACTATTCTTGACTTATACTACTTGCTATAACCTGCCATTACTTGCAAATTTCATATTTGATCATGCCATGTTAACATATATGTATGTATATTAATTGAGCTTAGTAATTATCGAGTCTACCTCTCGTCTCTATTTCTTCGAGATTAGACGGGATACTTTCTGAGTACACGTTGTTTATGCACTTATGCTACACTTCTGTAATTAAATGTACAGGGTTTGAGGTAGGTGGATCCGGGCATCACTCTGGTGCATGTCAGTGAGCACTTCTAGGACTTCTATGGTGAGCTACCTTCTCTCTCATGCCGATCCACAGCCGAAGGAGCCCATTTCTATATTTATGATTTTTTGTTTATTCTGATTCAGACAGTAGGACAATGTTTTGTATATTTTTGTGTATACTCTACTGGTCACCCGTAGCTAGTGACACCGGGTTGTGGCACACTTTGTAGTGAATATTCATTTTTGGGATCTATATGGCTGTGTCGGTACTTTATGATTTTTGCTAGTTTTATTTATTTACTTGAAAATGTAAGTATATCATGTTTGATTTAACTAAAAATAAAGACTTAATCATAATTCCGCAGTTTGGCGGCCTAACTATGCTGTTAGGCGTCATCACGACCTATTTAGGCAAAATGGATCGTGACAACAGGGTATCAGAGCACTAGGTTCATGTAGGTCTTACAAGTTACGGTCAAACCTAATAGAGTCTTATAGATCGGTACAGAGACGTCTGTATTTATCTTCGAGGAGTTGTAGGGTGTTAGGAAAGACTACTCTTTGTTCATTCTTCATTGTGCAAGGGTATGTGTACTAAGTTTCCTCTTTTATTCTCTCACAGATGGTGGGGACCTATACTGCCGATTTTTCGGACCCGGGAGGAGCTGCTCTCCCAATTGTCAAAGGTCGAAGTAGAGGCCGGGGAGGGCACTGACCCATGGTAGGGAGCAAGGGCGTCCCAGAGCTATTCCAGTTGCACCACCAGCAGACCCTGTAGAGGATCCCTCTACTGAGGAGCAGGGCAAAGCGCCCGCAGCTGTGACTACTCCGGCGGATTTCATGACTGCGCCGGGATTTCAGGAGGTCATGGGCCGTATGCTTCAGTTCATGGACACCATAACTCAGGCTGGTTTATTTCCAGCAAACCCAGCAACTTCACAGGCAGGAGGGGGAGCACAGACCCCTACTACTAAGGCTCCAGTTCATGCAGCAGTAGTATATCAGACTCCGGGTGCCCAACCGTAGAGGGGGTTCAGCCAGTTGCTGCGGCGGAACCCCAACCTAGGCCAGCTGTGGGGTACGATCCGTAGAAGTTACTAGATAGATAGACTAGACTTCACCCCATTCTTCAGATGCGAACGTCATGAGGACGCTCAAGATTTCATTGGCAGGTGCAGGGACAGACTGCACGCTATGAGGATATTGAAGTCACTTGGAGTTGACTTCACTACTTTTTAGCTAAAGGGCAGGGCTCGTAGATGGTGGCAGCCCTATATTCTTGGTAGGCCCGCCGGTTCTCCTCCCATCACTTGGGGTCAGGTTGTGTAGTTGTTCCTGGACAGGTATATTCTGCCCTTTGAGCGGGAAGAGCTATGGTATCAGTTTGATAATCTTGAGCAGGGTCGAATGTCTGTGACCGACTACGAGGCGAGGTTTTCTGAGCTATCTTGCCATGCACTCATGATACATTTGACAGATGCGGAGAGAGTGCGGAGGTTTGTCGCCGAATTGCAGCCCAATATTCGATTGGGTATGGCCCGAGAGGTAGATAAGGGTACGGAGTATCAGATTGTAGTCGAGATTGCTCGTCGGATTGAGGGTTATCGTTAGAGGGGTAGGGAGCGGATTCAGCAGGACAAAAGAGACAGATTCCTGAGAGTTCAGAGGTGGCCCATCTAGGGGTAGAGGTCAGTATTGAAGGGGTCAGCCCAGTAGGCCCCCATCGTCAGCACCACTACCTCCCGCCCGGGGTGCTCTAGCATGCCTCTATTTCAGTGCCATGCCAGAGAGTTCCTACCACCCGCTGGCTATTCAAGGTTCTACCAGTGGGTATTCAGGTCCTCAGGGTTCTTCTAGCCCCTACTCCAATGCTACGCCGGAGACTTTATATCATCCATTGGCCATCCAGGCTCTTCCACGGGATCTACAAGCTATCAGGACAGTAGGTCACCACACCACGTTGTTTTGAGTGTGGCGATCCAGGCTACATGAGGAGATACTTTCCCAGGCGTAGGGCCAAGGCAGTACAGCAGGGATAGTAGCCCACGTCTCAGCACCAGTGGCCTAGTCTTCTAGAGGTGGAGGGCAGAGTGGTAGAGGGCGATCCAGAGATAGAGGCCAAACAAGGAAAGGTCAGCCAGCTATTCCTCAATTAGGAAGAGACCAGACAACCGGTGCTCTAGCTAGATTTTACGCTCTCCCGGCTAGGCTGGATGCATTGGCCTCAGATGCCATCATCACAGGTATTATTTTCATTAGTGGTAGAGATGCATCGGTATTATTTGATCTAGGGTCCACTTATTCATATGTATCGTCTCTATTTGCTCCTTTCCTGGCCATTTCCCCTGAGCCCTTGGGTGTTTCTGTTCATGTGTCCACTCCTGTGGGAGATTCTGTGGTTGTGAACCAGGTCTATCGATCTTGTGTGGTTACTTTCTATAGTTTTGAGACTAGAGCTAATCTCTTGCTGCTCGATGTGATAAACTTTAAGGTTATCCTGGGTATGGATTGGTTATATCTTTATCACGCTGTTCTAGATTGCCATTCTAAGATTGTTTCTCTAGTGATGCCAGGATTGCCGAGACTGGAGTGGAGGGGCTCCATTGTGGATACACCTAGTAGGGTTATTTCCTTTCTAAAGGCTCAACGCATGGTTGAGAAGGGGTGTTTGGCCTACTTAGCTTATGTTTGAGACACTACTGCATGGTCTTTGACGATTGATTCAGTGCCAGTAGTCCGGGAGTTCGCGGATGTTTTTCCTTCTGATCTTCTTAGCATGACTCTGGATCATGATGTTGATTTCTGTATCGACTTGTCTTCAGACACTCAGCCTATATCTATCCCACCATATCATAGGCTCATAGGGAGCTAAAGGAGCTAAAGGAGCAGTTAGAGGAGTTGCTAACAAACGGGTTTGTTAGGCCCAGTGTATCGCCTTGGGGTGCACCAGTGGTGTTTGTAAAGAAGAAGCATGGGACTAAGCGGATGTGCATTGATTACCTCCAGCTGAACATGGTCACCATCAAGAACAAGTATCCATTGCCCCATATTGATGATTTTTTCGACCAATTTCAGGGTGCTAGGGTGTTCTCTAAGATTGACCTAAGGACAAGGTATCATAAGCTGAAGATTCGGAATTCAGATGTTCCAAAGACTGCATTCAGGATGAGATATGGCCACTATGAGTTCCTGGTGATGTCATTTGGCTTGACTAATGCTCCAGCGGTGTTTATGGATTTGATGAAAAGAGTGTTCATTGATTCTTTTGTCATTGTATTTATTGATAACATCTTGATATACTCACGTAGCCTGGGGAGCACGAACAGTATTTGAGAGTAGTGCTTCAGACCTTGAGAGAGCAGAAGCTTTATGCTAAGTTCTCCAAGTGTGAGTTTTGGTTAGAGTCAGTGGCATTCTTGGGGCATATCGTACCAAGAGAGGGTATTAAGGTGGATCCCAATAAGATTGAGGCAGTTCAGAGTTGGCCACATTCTACTTCAGTGACCGAGATCAGGAGCTTCCTAGGATTAGCAGGCTATTATCGGTGCTTTGTGCAGGGCTTCTCGTCCATTGCATCACCCTTAACCAGATTAACCTAAAAAGGGGCCCCATTCTGTTGGTCCGATGATTGTGAGGAGAGCTTCCAGAAGCTCAAGACGGCTTTGACCAAGACACCAATTCTTGTATTGCCCTCCAGTTCAGGGGCGCATACGATGTATTGCGATGCTTCTTGCGTTGTCTTGGGATGTGTATTGATGCAAGAGGGGAGAGTTATTGCATATGCCTCTCATCAGCTGAAAATTCATGAGAAAAATTACCCTGTGCACGATCTAGAGTTAGCAGCGATTGTTCATGCTCTTAAGATATGGAGGAATTATTTATATAGGGTGCCATGTGAGGTTTTTACAGATCATCATAGCCTGCAGCATTTGTTTAAGCAGAGGGACCTTAATTTGAGGCAGCGCAGGTGGCTGGAGTTGCTGAAGGACTCTGACATTACCATTCTTTATCAACCAGGCAAGGCAAATGTAGTTGCGGATGCCTTGAGTTGGAAGGCGGTGAGCATGGGTAGTTTGGCATTCATTCCTGCAGAGATGAGACCATTAGCTTTGGACGTTCAGTCCTTGGCTAACAAACTTGTGAGGTTGGATATTTCAGAGCCCATATGGGTCGTAGCATGTGTGGTTGCTCAGTCTTCATTATTGGGGAAATTAAGGCCCATCAGTTCGATGATCCATATTTGGCAGATATCAGGGAGACGGTACTTCAGGGAGGGTCCAAGGAGGTTTCTATTTGCGAGGATTGTGTGTTACGGCCTCAAGGCCGTGTATGTGTTTCTAATGTTGATGGCTTGATGGAGAGGATTCTAGAGGAGGCCTACAAATTGAGGTACTCCATTTATCCAGGTGCTATAAAGATGTATCGTGACTTGAGGCAGCATTACTGGTGGCGGAGGATGAAGAAGGACATAGTGGAATATGCAGCTAGATGTCTGAATTGTAAGCAGGTCAAGCATAAGCACTAGAGGCCAGGTGGTCTACTTCAGCGGATGCGCATTCCAGAATGGAAGTGGGAGCGCATTACTATGGATTTCGTGGTTGGGTTGCTACGGACTCAGTGGAAGGTTGATTCGGTGTTGGTTATTGTTGATAGATTGACCAAGTCTGCCCATTTCATTCGATTGGTGACTACCTATACGACACAGAGGTATGCTCTGATTTACATTCGAGAGATAGTGAGATTGCACGGTTTGCTAGTCTCCAACATTTCAGGCAGAGGCTCTCAGTTCACTTCCCATTTCTGGAGAGCTGTTCAGAGTGAGTTGGGGACCCGTGTGGAGCTTAGCACGGCATTTCATCCTCAGACCGACGGGCATTCAGAGCGGACGGTGCAGATTTTAGAGGATATACTTAGAACATGTGTGATCAACTTTGGAAGACAGTGGGATCAGTTGTTACACTTGGCAGAGTTTGTATATAATAACAGTTATCAGTCCAACATAGAGATGGCCCCGTATGAGGCATTGTATGGTCGACATTGTCGTTCTCCTATCGGACGGTTTGATCCTGGCGAGGCTAAGTTGCTTGGTATAGATTTGGTCTAGGATACTTTGGATAAGTTAAAGTTGATTTAGAAGAGGCTCTACATAGCTCAGTCCAGGCAGAAGAGCTACGCGTATCAGAAGGCACATGATGTATCATTTGCGGTTGGTGAGAAGATCCTCCTGAAGGTTTCGCCCATGAAGGGCATTATGAGATTCACGAAGAAGGGCAACTTAAGCCCAAGGTTCATTAGCCCCTTTGAGGTGTTGAGGCGAGTTGGAGAGGTTGCCTATAAGCTTGCCTTACCTCCCACTTTATCAGGAGTTCATCAAGTCTTCCACGTATCGATCCTCTGGAAATATCATACCGATTATTCACATATGTTGGATTTCAGTACCATTCGGTTAGATGGGAATTTGGGCTACGAGGAGGAGCCAGTTTCCATAGTTGATAGGCAGGACGACCAGTTGAGATCCAAGAGGGTTTCTGCAATGAGAGTCCAGTGGAGGGGCCAACCGGTCGAGGAGGCAACTTGGGAGTCCGAGGAGGACATGCGGAGCCGATATCCCCAGTTATTTAGCAGTCTAGGTCCTATATCCGTTTACGGATGAACATTTGTTTAAGAGGTGGAGAATCTAACGATCCGACTGGTCATTTTGCATTTTTGAACCCCGTTCCCTTAAACAATACTTTCCGCGTTTGCATTAGCTAAATTATAACTTGCGGGGGTGGGTGGTTCGGAAGTTAGAAGAATTTTGGGAAAGAATAAGCCTAGTTGCTTCTTTAAGTTTTTCTAAAAAGTCTAAGTTTGCCCGGAATCACGATCCGGCAATTTTTGAGGGCCCGTGGGAAAATATGGGACTTGGGCGTATGCCAGCAATCGAATTTCGAGGTCCCTAGATCGAGTAATGAAATTTTATGTAGAAATTGTTAAGTTTAAGTTTCAAAGATTTAAATAAACTAAATTACTATTTTCATAAGTATCGGGTTCAGATTGCGATTCTGAAACTTGTTACAAGTCCGAAATATCATATAAGACCTACCCGTAAACTTTGGTATCAATCCGAGTAGTTTAAGGGCGTTTTGACCCGCTGGTAGAAGGTTAAGAACTTGAAGTTCATTAAATTGGATAAATTTGTTTTGGGGTATGATTCCTTGATTTAATAATGTTTTGGGTGTTCCAAGGGTTCGACTAGGTCTGCCTAGTGATTTCAGACTTGTCGGTATGTTTGGGCGGGGCCCAAGAGCCCCGAGCGTCAAATGGTCGAGGTTTGAGCGAAGTCGAATTTTGAAATGAAGCAAGGTTGCCGCTTCTGTCAAAACCGTTTGTGCGGCTCTTTGACCGTAGAAGCTGCCGTTGGACTGCAGAAGCGGTCCCGCGTGTGCGAAATCAAGACTACATAAGCGGTCCGGTCTACTGTGCCCCGCAAAAGCGGTTATTTTCCACAGAAGCGGACACCGCATATGCGGTAATTCATCCGCATATGCGAAAACTGCTGGGGCAGTAAGGGTTCATTAAATACAAATCCAAGCTCCTTTTCTCTCATTTTTACACCACTTGGGCGATTTTGAAGGTTCTAAAGAGAGAATTTCTCCCTAATATCACAAGGTAAGTAATCCCCATTCGCTCTTAGCTTAAATACATAAATATTTGGTGGAATTAACACTAAAATTAGGGAAAATTCAAGATATTAAAGCTATAACTAGGGTTTAACCAAAACTAAGATTTAAACCTATAATTTGCTATAAAATGAACTAGAAATCATATATTTGTGATCCTAAGGTGATAGAGAACAAGTTTCTTCAAAAAATATTAGAATTCGGGCGTGTGGGCCCGAGGTCAAAATTTAGGAAACTAATATTGAAGGCTAAGAAATTCCTTAAATAGCTAAAATTCGATCATGTAAGCCTTTATTTACTAGTTCTTGCTTTATTTGATTAGTTGGGGATTGTACTGCTTCGAATTAAGGACTTGAGATCTTTCTTGGAGATTGGGATTGCACTTTGGAGCGAGGTGAGTCTCCTTTCTAACCTTGTAAGAGGGAATTGTCCCCTTAGGTTTTGTGTTAAGTACTTGTTGCTAAATGCGGGGACTACGCATGCGTTAGGGTACGAGAGCACGTGCCCGTGCGTAGCTACTACTATGTTAGATGTTCGGGTAGTTTAGGACCTACTTCATGCCTATTAAATATATCCCTTATGTTAAATTATTGTCATGAACACCTAGTATGCACTAGAGTCTTAAAGAGGAGGATATGAGCTTATTTCTATAGTTAATTATGTTTGATTTGGTATTTTGACCATCTATGTGTCATGTATGTGAACTTGATATATTAGTCTTACTTGTGGATCGGGCCGATTGCCTCAATATGAATAGATGCATCTATAGGCACGTCGTAAACCCTCGGCAAGTGCACATTTGTTTCTGTTGGTTTGGGCCGTCGCTTCAGTATTATATGCGCATGTTAATTATGGAAAAGCTTATATATGTTTTGTTTTGCCATTATCTCGATAGATAAATTATAAACTTGATGTTGTACTATTCTTGACTCATACAACATGCTATAACATGCCGTTACTCGCAAATTTCATATTTGATCATGCCATGTTCACATATATGTATGTAAATTAATTGAACTTAGTAAGTATCGAGGCGACCTCACATCTCTACTTCTTCGAGATTAGACGGGATACTTACTGAGTACACTTTGTTTATGTACTCATGCTACACTTCTGTACTTAAATGTACAGGGTTTGGGGCAGGTGGATTCGGGCATCACTCTGGTGCATATCAGTGAGCAGTTCTGGGACTTCTACGGTGAGCTGCCTTCTCTTTCATGCCGATCCGTAGTCGAAGGAGTCCATTCCTGTATTTATGATTTTCTATCTGTTCTGATTCAGATAGTAGGATAGTGTTTTGTATATTTTGTGTATACTCTATTGGTCACTCGTAGCTAGTGACACTGGGTTCTGGCACACACTCAAGTGAATATTCATTTTTGGGATCTGTATGGCTATGTCAGTACTTTATGATTTTTTCTAGTTATCTTCATTTACTTGAAAAGATTAGTATATCTGGTTTGGTTAAACTAAAAATAGAGACTTAATCATAATTTTGTTGTTTGGCTAGCCCATCTATAGTGTTAGGCGCCATCATGATCTATTTAGGGAAAATGGGTCATGACAATGTTGAATCCGGTAAGAACACGGACTGCAGGGACAATCTGATCTTGTCGGCCAAGTTATTCTATGACCCTCGATCGGATGTTGGATGAGCTACCTAGATTAATTAACACACGCTTAACTCGATATATTTATGAGTACAGATATTACATGTGCATCATTGTTGGGCCACATGATCCCTTCTGCATTATCGTTATTGAAAGACGAAGTTCCCCTGATATGTAATCTTGAGTCCGTTTTTCCCTTGTGATGGATACTTTAGTGCGCTTTAACATCGGCTCTTGAGGGACATCTACCCCACCGATGATCATGTTAATGATGTATTGAGGTTCTTCTTGTTTTATATGTTTATTAGAATCCCTATTTCTGAATGATTCTTGGCTCGGTTGCTCAGGAATTCTCGATGATGCCCATTGTTAAATAAACGGGCAACCTCCTCCCACAACTACCGGCAATCCTCTATTTTGTGGCCGTGAGCGCCATGATATTTGCACATATGGTTTGGATCCCTTTGATTTAGGTTGTATTGTAGAGGTCGAGGCTATTTGGTGTCTTTGATGCATCCGATAGATGATACGATGGCAGCAACATCAACATTAAAGTTATATTCCAATAACCTTGGTGCTTCTTTTGGCCTGTCAAAATTGTTTGTGCTCATGAGTCCCCATCTTCTCTGGCCACAGATATTTCTCCTTTCATTTCGCATTGAACTCCATCCGGACCCGCTGCTTCCTCGATCCCTATTGTACGGTTGGTATTTATCCTTTTTCGACCTTAATTCATAATCAATATCTCTCTTGACTATATCGATGGGTCTAACAAGATAAACAGACTCAAAAGGAGCCCCTTGTGTATCATATTCAGCTTTGATTTTTGATTGATATCGGTTATGCACAACAACCCAAGTAACAGCCGGATACTCTATCAGATTATGCTTCAACTGTTGTGAAGCCACCGAACTTCAACAATTGAGTCCTTGTGTGAAAGCTTGAATGTCCCAATTATTAAAGATCGGTGGCAGGTCCATCTGTTCTATTTGAAACTAGGACACAAACTCTATGAGCATCTCATTATCCTTTTGTCTTACTTTGAAGAAGTCCGACTTCCTGATCTCGACCTTGATAGCCCTAACGTGTGCTTTCACGAAAGAGTCTACAAGCATAGTAAATGATTCAATAAAATTAGGAGGTATGTTGTGATACCATATCATAGCTCTCTTTGACAGGGTCCCTCTAAATTTTTTCAACAAGACAGACTCGATCTCGTCATCCTCCAAGTCATTTCCTTTGATACTGCATGTGTAGGAAGTAACATGCTCGTTTTGGTCAGTCGTTCCGTTGTACTTAGGAATCTCGAGCATGCGGAAATTTTTAGGGTTAGACGTTAGAGTCGCACTCGGAGGGAAAGGTTTTTGTACGAACTTCTTGGAATCCAAGACTTTCAGTATCGGCGATGCTCCTGGGATCTACTCAACCCTGGAATTGTAGATTTCCACCTTTTTATTGTTTTCTTAGATTCTCTTCTCCCCTAATTCTCTGTTTCTTTAGCTCCTCAAGCATTTTTATGATCTCGAGGTTGTAACTTACTCATTGCATTCGACCTCTCTGCAACCGGTTCTTCCCTACGGGGATTTATCAGGACGGATCTGGTTCAATTCTATTTGGTGTGCAACTTTGGTTCTGTAACTAAGCTATCTCCACCTGCTGAGCCTATAACATTTTGAGTTTCATCCATAGATCAATCTTGTATCATCCATTGGTTTGAGTATTTTGCGATGTTGTCACGACCCGGATTTTCCCCCAACATCGGGATCGTGATGGCGCCTACTCGTGGTAGCTAGGCAAGCCACTGTATTCATACTAAAATTCTCTACCCAAGACATGGAGTCACCAACTCACGAACTACTATGGAATACTACACATAAAAGTTTGAAAGAAATATAACATAATTTTGTTTGTCTCGGAACAATGAGACTACAGCTAATAACATAAATAAAGAGAGAGACGCCGGGCTTGCGAACGTCTGCAACCTACCTTGGTCTCAAATGTGATCAACTCCCACGCAATCGATTTACTGCTGCTGCTCCTGATCGTAACCTGGACCTGTGAAAAAACGCACAGAAGTGTAGTATCAGCACAACCGACCCCATGTGCTGGTAAGTGCCTGGCCTATCCCGGCGAAGTAGTGACAAGCCTAGGACCAGACACCCACATAAACCTGTGCAATTCAATATATATGTATACTACAGAATAACAAGAAATGACATAAACATTTATAAGGAAATACTCTGCTCTGCAATAACAACCAATAACTCATAATATCCAGATTAATCTAATCAACAGAATTAAATCTTACTTTCGTGTCTCAATTCTTTACTTTTCTTTTCTTATCTCGTGGTAGGCGTACCACCCGCTCCCAAATATATCAATAGGCTACCGGCAACTATGGCCAATGCCAAGATTCAAATCACTTTGTGGTCGGCGTGCCACACGATCCCATTTCTTATCATAAAAGTGGTCGGCGCGCCACACGATCCCAATTCTTTAATATATATATTACCACAATTAACAAGAATTAACCAAGTAATAACACAAGGAATATCTCAAAAGAACTCAACAATTAACAACGGTTAATAAGTTCACAAGGAAAACAAAGTATAATGGAAACACAAGTAATATCAAGTCAAGGAATAGCAAATAGTTGCACGGCATCACCCAAATAAAATATAATGGAAAAACAAGTAATATCAAGTCAAGGAATAGCAAATAGTTGCACGACATCACCCAAATAAAATATAATGGAAAAACAAGTAATATCAAGTCAAGGAATGGCAAATAGTTGCACGGCATCACCCTTCGTGCTTTTACTCTCATCCTCACCAAATAAGTAAATAAAGTGCACGACATCACCCTTCGTGCTTTTACTCTCATCCTCACCAAATAAGCAAATAAAGTGCACGGCATCACCCTTCGTGCTTTTACTCTCATCCTCACCAAATAAGAAAATAAAGTGCACGGCATCACCCTTCGTGCTTTTACTCTCATCCTCACATCCATAGTACGGCATGATCCTTCGTACATGGTTCAATAACAAGGCACAGCATGATCCTTCGTGCATAATCAATAAAACATGGCACGGCATTAACCTTCGTGCATAAATAATAAAACATGGCACGACATTAACCTTCGTGCATAATCAATAACAAGGCACGACATTAACCTTCGTGCATAAATAATAAAACATGGCACGACATCACCCTTCGTGCATTATCACTCTTCCTCACCCAAATAACAATCACGGTTAAAGGCAGAGAAAGAAAACAACAAATCATGAACCGTCCCGGCAAGGGACACAATAATCATTCTACAACCCGGCAAGGGTTCAACAATTTATCTTCAAAATATCTCACAACAAATATCAACAACGACTCACGGTCATGCTAGACGCCAGTGTATGGATGCTCGCCACCATAGCCCATACACCGCACTCGATCACATAGCACATAATCCTATTCCCTCAAGCTAGGATAGAACAAACACTTACCTCGAATGTTTATGAACAATTCAATCCGTGGCAATGCCTTTTCCTTTCAAATTTGGCACCAATCCAATCGTATCTATACACAATTGATTTAATATCATCAATACTACTCAACAAACTAATTCATAAGGCTAATTACAACTTTTACAACATTCTGCCCGGAATAGTGAATTTCGACCCCGGGCCCACATGGTCGGAACTCGGGGTTCGGACCAAAATCCGGTTACCCATCCCCCCACGAGTTCATGTATATGATTTGTTTCAAAATTGGACCTCAATTCGAGGTCCAATTTCCCAATTTATGAAAAACCCTATATTCTAACAAAAATAAGAAATTCTACCACGAAAACCTTTGATTTCTATTGAAAAACATGTTTAATGATGTTAGGAATTGAAAGAATTAAGTAAAAAGTGGCTTACAATTGTTTTGAAGAAGAAGGAATCCGTGAAGAATCGCAAATGGGTGTTTTTGGTTTGTAAAAAGTGAAGAAATGAACTGAAAATCGTGTTTTACAGGTCTCCGTGTTCGCATTTGCGAACATGGGTTCGCAATTGCGAACCCCGACCAATTTCTGGAGTTTGAAAAATAAGCTAAGGCTGGGAAGTTCGCATTTGCGAACATTTATTCGCATTTGCGAAGTCTAGGCAGTACTGGGGATTTCGCATTTGCGAAATAAGGTTCGCATTTGCGAACCAGCAGGCTTCTGGGCTTCTTCGCAATTGCGACACATTCTTCGCAATTGCGAAGACAGGCAATTACTGAAGGCCTCCCATTTGCGAGGTTAAGTTCGCAATTGCGAACTATGGTCCAGGTGTGCCAGTGTCGCATTTGCGACACTTTGGTCGCATTTGCGAACTTGGTTGGTTCTGGCAGGCATTGCATTTGCGATAATGGGTTCGCATTTGCGAACCCAGCCTTGAACTGCCTTCTTCGCATTTGCGAGAAATTCTTCGCAAATGCGAAGCCAACAGCTGGGTGAAAAACCAGCAGTGCATAAACTCAGAAATTGATCCTACGGCCTATCAAATCTTTACCCGAGCCCCCGGGCTCCAAACCAAACATGTACACAACCTCAAAAACACATTATGAACTTGTTCGTGCGATCACATCGCCAATATCACATCGTTTTCATCAAATCAAGCCTCAAATTCATGATTTTCATACTTTTGATTTTCAAAACTTTCAAACTTGGAACTCAAGGTCCAAAACATCTCAAACGACATCCGAATGTCACCAAACTTTATAGAAATCACATATATAATATTTAAGACTTGTACCGGGCGTCGGAACCAAAATACGAGCCCGATACCAAGGTCAATTAATTCATTTCCTTTAACAATTACATCAAAAAACAATTTTATAGAAAAATTCATAACTTGGGCTCTAGGCCTCAGAATTCGACTCCGGACGCATGTCCAAGTCCCATATTTTCCTACGGACCTCTCGGGACCATCCAATCTCGGGGCCCGGGTCCGTTTACCAAAAATATTGACCGAAGTCAACCATATCAATATTAATATCATTTTTATCCAAATTTCTCATAAAATTCATATTTTCTATCACAAAAATCTTTCCGGCTACAAGCTCGGATCGTGCACGTAAATCGAGGCAACATGGAATGAGGTTTTCAAGGCCTCGGAATCTCGAAATTATTAATAAAATAAGTGATGACCCTTTGGGTCGTCACAATCTCCACCTCTAAAACAACCGTTCGTCCTCGAACGGACAAAAGAAAGAAGTACCGAGTCAGGAAACAAGTGTGGGTAACGGCTCCGCATATCAGACTCGGACTCCCAGGTCGATGCCTCAGGAGGCTGACCTCTCCACTAAACACGCACAGAAGGATAACTGTTCGACCTTAACTGTCGAACATGTCGGTCTAGAATGGCCACCGGCTTCTCCTCGTAAGATAGATCATTGTCCAATTGCACAGTACTGAAGTCTAACACATGTGTGGGATCGCCGTGGTATCTCCGAACCATAGATACGTGAAAAACGGGGTGCACGGCTGATAAGCTAGGCGGCAAAGCTAATCTGTAAGCCACCCCTCCCACTTTGTCTAGAATCTCAAATGGACCAATATACCTAGGGCTGAGCTTGCCCTTCTTCCCGAACCTCATCACGCCCTTCATAGGTGACACTCGGAGCAATACTCGCTCCCCAATCATGACAGTTATATCTCGAACCTTGCGATCTGCATAGCTCTTTTGCCTGGATTGAGTCGTGCGAAGCCTATCTTGAATAATCTTGACCTTATCTAAGGCCTCCTGAACTAAATTCGTGCCCAATAACCGAGATTCTCCCGGTTCAAACCATCCAACCGGAGAACGACACCGCCTACCATAAAATGCTTCATAAGGAGCCATCTGGATGCTCGATTGATAACTATTATTATAAGCAAACTCTGCCAAAGGCAGGAATTGATCCCATCAGCATCTAAGGTGACCTGATTAGCACCTCCTCGCTGAACCGTGTCTCTAAGGTCACATAAATAGGAATCATTATATTGTTGATCGCGGATACGCTCCAATAATGAAGAGCGAGCGATCGCACAAGCTAGTGCTCGACTAGGCTCAGAAATATCCAACCTCACAAATCGATTGGCCAAGGACCGAACATCCAAAGCAATTGGCCTCTGATTGACTGGAATATAAACAAGACTGCCCATACTGGCTGACTTCCTACTCAAAGCGTCAGCCACCACGTTTTCTTTTTCCCTGATGATATAAAAAGGTGACATCATAATCTTTCCGCAATACCAGCCACCTTCTCTGCCTCAAATTCAACTCTTTTGTTTAAACAAATACTGAAGACTCTTATGATCGGTGTATACTTCACATACTACACCATACAAATAATGCCTCCAGATCTTCAATGCGTGAATAATCGCCGCAAATTCTAGATCATGCACTCGGTAATTCTTTTCATGCATCTTCAACTGCCTCGAAGCATAGGCAATAACCTTGCCATCCTGCATTAACACTGCACCAAGCCCAATACGGGAAGCATCACAATAATCAGTATAAGGTCCCGTACCCGTGGGTAAAATCAATACCGGTGCTGTGGCCATGGCTGTCTTGAGCTTTTGAAAGCTCGCCTCACATTCATCTGACCATTCAAATTGAACACCTTTCTGTGTCAATCTGGTCAGTGGGGTTGCAATAGATGAAAACCCCTCCACGAATCGCCGATAATAACCCGCTAATCCCAACAAACTCCAAATCTCTGTGGCTGATGTCAGTCTAGGTCAGTCCTTGACTGCCTCAATCTTCTTCGGATCAACCTGAATACCTGCTGCCGTCACAATATGACCCAGGAATGCAACTGAACTTAGCCAAAATTCACACATCAAAATTTTTGCATATAGTTGGCTATCTTTCAGAGTCTGTAAAGTCACTCTGAGATGTTGCGCATGCTCCTCATGACTGCAGGAGTATGTCAATATGGAAACAATGAAGACTACAACGAACAAGTCTAAATAAGGCACGAACACACCCATGCGTATGCACATATCCATGACTCTGAAGTTTGGCCATAAGAGTTATTCTTAAATTACAACATTGTCGATTAACCCTGTTATCGAATACCTTATTCTACAAATCCCACTTTACTCAGAATGAGGTATGGTGACCTCGTGATTATTTTCCCGAATTAATGCGTCATATTTATCCTTACCCGGTGCTCGTCTCAAAGGCTAAGCTCAACGGTTTCAAAATAGAAATGGCTAAATATGAATAGAAACTATACAAGAATTGTCAAATAGTCCTAACGGACATGACTTTTATTTATGAATGCGATACGAAAATATTAATTCATAAAAGAAGAATTTTAAACACATAAACTCTTACTACCAGGACCCAGTCCTCATATGATATCCACCGCAGCTTGAAGCTCGGCTTAGAAATATTTCACATTATGCCAAAAATTGGAGGATCTCATCCTCAACTCTGAATCACGGTGCTTGCACATCATATCATCTGAAATTTTTCATTTCCTTTCTTTCTTCCTTTCA
This sequence comes from Nicotiana noctiflora, assembly GCA_032618575.1. Taxonomy (NCBI): domain Eukaryota; kingdom Viridiplantae; phylum Streptophyta; class Magnoliopsida; order Solanales; family Solanaceae; genus Nicotiana; species Nicotiana noctiflora. The sequence continues at coordinate 282,911 of JASVEL010012164.1, forward strand.
ATAATTGTCCGTCAAAGATAATCACGACATAAAATGAACCCTCATACTGATAGGGCACACAATTAATGATTAAAATTAGTTATTCCGAGAATTATATCAAAACCCACTGTAATAAGTAATATAAAGTCACTTTTAGTCTCATGGATATTTAGTGACTAACACCTAATAATAGGGATGTCTATCCTCATGTAATATCTCAACGGGAGTATTTCCCTAAGTAGTATGATTACGATGTTCGCTCATGAATGGAGCATGTTAAACAGACTCGCCTAAATTTTCTTTCAAAAACCAAATCAAATTAAGGGAAAATTATTCTGTTTATAACAATCTGAATTATACACGTGATGACACCATCTGGTGTAGTGACCTCCCTCGTACCATAAATATTATATCAATGGTTGGGTCTCCACCTCTAACATCCTGACCTATACATTTGGCTGGCCATGTAGGATAAATATTAACTGCAATTGAGCGCGTAGCCTAAGTGCTTTCCTAAAATTATATTTCTCCAAAATTCCACATTCACACCAATTCCTTTAAGGCTCAGTTAACTTGTTGTTCATGAAAATATATATTCGGACACAGTCATTGTGACCTGGTACAACCGTTCAGATCGCATATACTACATATTGCAGAGAATCTCGGGGGTGACGTCTTCAGAACATTTTCTTAAAATGGAGTTTAGTAGATAGCGTTGCGTTGGCCGGCTTGCCCTCTTCTTAGGCTTGTCACAAACATCGACGGCCAATTTTCTCTTTTGCTATGTTGGCTTAACACTGCTGAGCTACCCCATTTACTCATATACTCTTCGTCATTCTCTGGGGGCGATTCTTACCCCACGAAAAAAAAAACCAACCTTAAATATGTATAAATTATTTGGAGGACCTTTCCATAACACATATATACATTCCAATAACTCATCATATTTGTCCTTCACAACTCCATCACATCGACCGGACGTCTAGGTTCGTTGAAACCCAACACGATTTATTAGTTGATCTCCTGATATAATTGCATCTTCCGTTGGGACCATAATTGGTGTGGTAAATACATTATCTTCCCACTACTTCTGTTTGCCCTCCGTAGCATAGTAAAATAAACCCCCTCGCATTCGACTATTCCCACGTTCTGTAATTCCTCATAACAACGGTCAAGCACGATCCCGTGGGTTCTCAAAAGATGCACCGCTGAAGGTGGTAGGGAAGAGTTTGGTGAAACCTATCCGACCTCCGTAAAACTTTTGAAGGCATAGTTGATCTATCACCAGCATGTGCCATTGTCGGCTGAAGAAGCAGTACATGCCTTCGCCGTTCGTGGGAAGACAAAAGTAGAAATTCAACTTAACATTTTGAAGAACAAATTCGCACGATAAGAAAGAACAAATGAGAAACTTTTTCCTAACTCAATAGACTCTGGAGGACAAGTACAGACGTCTCCGTACTTACCTCTCAAACTCTACTAAGCTTGTTCGTGAGTGGTGAGACCTATGTAACCTAGAGCTCTGATACCAACTTGTCACGACCCGGATTTACCCCCAACATCGGGATCGTGATGGCGCCTACTCGTGGTAGCTAGGCAAGCCACTGTATTCATACTAAAATTCTCTACCCAAGACATGAAGTCACCAACTCACGAACTACTATGGAATACTACACATAAAAGTTTGAAAGAAATATAACATAATTATGTTTGTCTCGGAACAATGAGACTACAGCTAATAACATAAATAAAGAGAGAGACGCCGGGCTTGCGGACGTCTGCAAGCTACCTTGGTCTCAAATGTTGTCAACTCCTACGCAATCGATTTACTGCTGCTGCTCCTGATCGTAACCTGGTCCTGTGCAAAAACGCACAGAAGTGTAGTATCAGCACAACCGACCCCATGTGCTGGTAAGTGCCTGGCTTATCCCGGCGAAGTAGTGACAAGCCTAGGACCAGACACCCACATAAACCTGTGCAGTTTCATATATATGTATACCACAAAATAACAAGAATAACCAAATATAACACAATAAGGAATATCTCAAATGAACTCAACAATTAACAATAGTTAACAAGTACACAAGGGAAAACAAAGTAATATCCAGATTAATCTAATCAACAGAATTAAATCTTACTTTCGTGTCTCAATTCTTTACTTTTCTTTTCTTATCTCATGGTAGGCGTACCACCCGCTCCCAAATATATCAATAGGCTACCGGCAACTATGTCCAATGCCAAGATTCAAATCACTTTGTGGTCGGCGTGCCACACGATCCCATTTCTTATCATAAAAGTGGTCGGCGCGCCACACGATCCCAATTCTTTAATATATATATTACCACAATTAACAAGAATTAACCAAGTAATAACACAAGGAATATCTCAAAAGAACTCAACAATTAACAACGGTTAATAAGTTCACAAGGAAAACAAAGTATAATGGAAACACAAGTAATATCAAGTCAAGGAATAGCAAATAGTTGCACGGCATCACCCAAATAAAATATAATGGAAAAACAAGTAATATCAAGTCAAGGAATAGCAAATAGTTGCACGGCATCACCCAAATAAAATATAATGGAAAAACAAGTAATATCAAGTCAAGGAATGGCAAATAGTTGCACGGCATCACCCTTCGTGCTTTTACTCTCATCCTCACCAAATAAGTAAATAAAGTGCACGGCATCAACCTTCATGCTTTTACTCTCATCCTCACCAAATAAGCAAATAAAGTGCACGGCATCACCCTTCGTGCTTTTACTCTCATCCTCACCAAATAAGCAAATAAAGTGCACGGCATCACCCTTCGTGCTTTTACTCTCATCCTCACATCCATAGTACGGCATGATCCTTTGTACATGGTTCAATAACAAGGAACGGCATGATCCTTCGTGCATAATCAATAAAACATGGCACGGCATTAACCTTCGTGCATAAATAATAAAACATGGCACGACATTAACCTTCGTGCATAATCAATAACAAGGCACGGCATTAACCTTCGTGCATAAATAATAAAACATGGCACGACATCACCCTTCGTGCATTATCACTCTTCCTCACCCAAATAGCAATCACAGTTAAGGGAAGAGAAAGAAAACAACAAATCATGAACCGTCCAGGCAAGGGACACAATAATCATTCTACAACCCGGCAAGGGTTCAACAATTTATCTTCAAAATATCTCACAACAAATATCAACAACGACTCACGGTCATGCTAGACGCCGGTGTATGGATGCTCGTCACCACAGCCCATACACCGCACTCGATCACATAGCACATAATCCTATTCCCTCAATCTAGGATAGAACAAACACTTACCTCGAATGTTTATGAACAATTCAATCCGTGGCAATGCCTTTTCCTTTCAAATTTGGCTCCAATCCAATCGTATCTATACACAATTGATTTAATATCATCAATACTACTCAACAAACTAATTCATAAGGCTAATTACAACTTTTACAACATTCTGCCCGGAATAGTGAATTTCGACCCCGGGCCCACATGGTCGAAACTCGGGGTTCGGACCAAAATCCGGTTACCCATCCCCCACGAGTTCATGTATATGATTTGTTTCAAAATCGGACCTCAATTCGAGGTCCGATTTCCCAATTTATGAAAAACCCTATATTCTAACAAAAACAAGAAATTCTACCACGAAAACCTTTGATTTCTATTGAAAAACATGTTTAATGATGTTAGGAATTGAAAGAATTAAGTAAAAAGTGACTTACAATTGTTTTGAAGAAGAAAGAATCCGTGAAGAATCGCAAATGGGTGTTTTTGGTTTGTAAAAAGTGAAGAAATGAACTGAAAATCGTGTTTTACAGGTCTCGTGTTCGCATTTGCGAACATGGGTTCGCAATTGCGAACCCCGACCAATTTCTAGAGTTTAAAAATAAGCTAAGGCTGGGAAGTTCGCATTTGCGAACATTTATTCGCATTTGCGAAGTCTAGGCAGTTACTGGGGATTTCACATTTTCGAAATAAGGTTCGCATTTGCGAACCAGCAGGCTTATGGGCTTCTTCGCAATTGCGACACATTCTTCGCAATTGCGAAGACAGCAATTACTGAAGGCCTCGCATTTGCGAGGTTAAGTTCGCAATTGCGAACTCTGGTCCAGGTGTACCAGTGTCGCATTTGCGACACTTTGTTCGCATTTGCGAACTTGGCTGGTTCTGGCAGGCATCGCATTTGCGATAATGGGTTCGCATTTGCGAACCCAGCCTTGAACTGCCTTCTTCGCATTTGCGAGAAATTCTTCGCAATTGCGAAGCCAACAGCTGGGTGAAAAACCAGCAGTGCAAAATTTCAGAATTTAATCCAACGGCCTATCAAATCTTTACCTGAGCCGCCCCGGGCTCCAAACCAAACATGTACACAACCTCAAAAACACATTATGAACTTGTTCGTGCGATCACATCGCCAATATCACATCGTTTTCATCAAATCAAGCCTCAAATTCATGATTTTCATACTTTTGGTTTGCAAAACTTTCAAACTTGGAACTCAAGGTCCAAAACATCTCAAACGACATCCGAATGTCACCAAACTTTACAGAAATCACATATATAATATTTAAGACTTGTACCGGGCGTCGGAACCAAAATATGAGCCCGATACCAAGGTCAATTAATTCATGTCCTTTAACAATTACATCAAAAACAATTTTATAGAAAAATTCATAACTTGGGCTCTAGGCCTCGGAATTCGACTCCGGACGCATGTCCAAGTCCCATATTTTCCTACGGACCTCTCGGGACCATCCAATCTCGGGGCCGGGTCCGTTTACCAAAAATGTTGACCGAAGTCAACCATATCAATATTAATATCATTTTTATCCAAATTTCTCATAAAATTCATATTTTCTATCACAAAAATCTTTCCGGCTACAAGCTCGGATCGTGCACGTAAATCGAGGCAACATGGAATGAGGTTTTCAAGGCCTCGGAATCTCGAAATGATTAATAAAATAAGTGATGACCCTTTGGGTCGTCACAGATGTTGATCAGGATCCACCACGGATCCTATTCTTGGGGTCAGGAGGCATGTTTTTGTTGATATCCACATACGAGTTAGCGTCCAATGGGTGCATAACTGGAATTCCGATGGGATCAATGGGAAATACCTCATTACCGGACGCTATGTTGTTATTTTCACCGTGGTGACCGGAATCATTGTCAATAGGTAGGGGTGCTAATTGTAAATTTTGACATTATGAGCTTAAAACTGAAATCAGAGACACGTCAAAGAACAAGTGTAAAATAGTGTGTGTTATGAAAATTTGTATCAAATAACCACAATTATCCTTAGCCCCATGGTAGATGCTAAACTGTTTACCCTTAGAATTGGTTAACAATTGAATTCAAAAGTGGTTTAGGGATATGTGGATTAATTTGACACAAAGCGATAAATTGAATTATAATTAAAGTGAACAATGATAAAGTAAATTCAAACCGTACGCCTTGAATGGTTATAGCCTTGAAATGTAAGTCTCACTTGAACTTGATGCAATTCAAATGATATCAGCTACAGAAGAACAAGATTATAAAAAAATGTTATATTTCTTTAGGATGCGTGTCGCAATGTATCTTTACAAGTAATTAGACCCTCTTTATATAGTAGGGTAGTCCTTCTTTAGGTACAATTCTATAAAAGATAAAAATCTCCTGATTTGCTGATTTGCCTATTCTTATTGATATATGCCGGATTCCCGCTGAAATATTCGATCGGTTACGGATATTTCGACCTTCTGATATGTGTCCTTGAGCTCGTTCGGGGTCAGGATCGATTCTGGGGTCATGGACTCAATGTTCTCGAGGATGGACATTCTGACCTTGTGTTTTGGTTCGATGGGACTCAGGGTCGGTCTTCAATCCCTCATATTCCGAGCTCAATTTTTCATATAGTAGAAGAGCCCGATTTCGAGCGTATACAAACAATCCCCTTATTTTTTCAAGATTAAACGATGAAGATGACATGAGCTTTCAATTCTCACCTTCATACTCCATGTCAGAAATGACAAAATGAATAAATTGTCTCGTCAGTCACGTCTCAATAGCATTAAATGCTTGTCAGTAGCTGGTCGACCACTTCTAGATTTGAACTTGTTTAAAATCTATAAATACCCCCTTCTTTATCCATTCTAACTTTACTTGAAAAGATTCTCCCCTTGCTTTTTTGCAATGTATCTATAATCGGTTGTTTCCAATAATGCGACTGGATGAGTTCTAGTGCCTCCCAATGCTCCCACAAATCAAACAATGCAGAGGATTGACAACAACACCCAAGGGGAGAGGTCAGCTTTGATGGGCCGGGGGGAGTGGATCTAGTCACAAAAATAAGAGAGATTCTTTCAAAAACAAACTCATACAGTTATGAGGGAAGTGAACACCCGCAAGGACCAAATCTCAGGTGAACCACCGATTCTGAATGGACTGCACTCAAAGAAATACACTCAATTGTTGGACAAACCAAGCGCGGCACCAAAATTGATCCCAATGCGGTTTAAAATGCCCAACGTGCCGAAATATGATGGGACTTTAGACCCTCAGGAGAATATCACCACCTATACAATGGCGGTGAAGGGGAACGATTTAGCTCCCCGCGAGATTAAATCAATTTTATTAAAAATATTCGGAGAGACTCTCATGAAGGGAGCCTTGACGTGGGATTATTTGTTGCCCGAGCATTCCATAGACTCCTTCGAGATGCTCGTGGATTCTTTCATTAAGGCCTATGTCAGGGACAGAAAGGTGTATGCCTGGAAGGCCAATATATTCAGGATTGCACAAGGAGAGTCCAAGTTGCTACATGAATTTGTAATCTGATTCCAGAAGGAAAGGATGCTGCTCCATGTCGTTCTGGAATGGGCGGCTGACACATTCACTAAGGGTTTGAATCCTAGAAGTTCCAATACTTCTCGAAAGTTGAAAGAAAGATTGCTCGAGTTCGAAGTGATGACTTGGGCGGATGTTCACAACTGGTATGTGTCAAAGATAAGGAATGAGGATGATCAGCCCGGCTCCCCATCGGCATCCAAAGGTCAGGAGAAGAATAAAAAGAAATCAAAATACAATTTCGACATAGATAGACGGTCTTGTAGGAGCCAGGTTTTGCCAATGAACGGGCCGAAAGACATGGAAGAGGTTTCCGGTCGATAGACAGGTTCGTTATTGATAGAAGAACTGATCGCGGCCGGAATAATAGGTCATTATAGGAGAAGGAAATGTCAGGTTTCTCGAGGTCCTTCCTACCCCCAGACTTTCAGAATACGACTTCAACATCAGTGTAGGAAAGTTGATATCAGCTATGAGGAACATTAAAAAAGCATAGTTCCCGAAGCCGATGAGATCTGATCCCAACCATAGGGATCCTAATTTGTGGTGTGAAACTACGACAAGAACAATCATCGAACTGAGACTACTAGCATTTGCGCGAAGAGGTGGTGACATTAATGAAAAGTGTTCATCTAAGGGAATTCTTAAGTGACCGGGCCAAAAATAAATACAGTCACAATCGTGAAAACATGGAGCCCTCAAAAGTAGGAGAAGATCCCCTGCGCCTGAGGATCAACATTATTTTTAGTGGGAACAAGATTAACATGGTTACTTTCTCGGCAGCAAAAAAGATGAATGTATCAACAACCCATAATAAGAGACTCCGGGAAGTCCCTGAAGACGACATCACTTTTACGGAGGAAGACACGGATGGATTTTTGCTACCATACAACAACTACGCATTGGTAATTTTTTTAAATGTATTAGATTTTAAAATCAAACGTATTCTGAAAGATCCGGGAGTTCAGCCAATATTATACAACGGAGGTTATTGGAACAAGCCAAACTTACCAAAATCATTATTTCAGCCGCAAACTTCTCGCCAGGTTCAACTTAGCAAGCGTGACAACACGAGGAGAGATCCTGCTGTCAACGAACGCCTAGAAAAGATGAAGACGACCCTTTTCAAGGTGCTGGATGGTGATATGGGCTACAACATTATCTTGGGAAGACCATGGTTTCACGAGATGAAGGTTGTACCATCGACGTATCACCAGTTGCTGAACTTCCCGACTCCTGAGGGGATTAAACAGATAAAAGGAAATCAATAGGCAGTAAGGGAGATAAATGCGATTTCGATCTCCAGTAGTAAAGGGAAGGAGCATACGTACTGGTGCTTGCTCCCGAGTCAATTGAGCCAAGATATTTCCAAGTACCAAAAGAGATAGACACAATAAATTCCACAGCGGAAGAGCTTTAATAAGTCGTATTATTTGAAAATTTCTATGAGAGGAAATTCCACTTGGGGATAGGACTTCACCCCGAGCTCAGGTCTATATTTATAGAATTTCTTAAATTTAATGTTGAATATTTAGTGTGGTCACATGCGGATATGCCAGGTATCCCACCGGAAGTGGTCATATACAAGCTAAGCTTGGATCCCAACATTCCTCCAGTAAAACAAACAAAAATCATATTGCGGAGGCCAGATAAATTCGTCAAAGAAGAGGTAACTCGACTACTTGATATCGGTTCAATCTAAGTGGTAAAGTATCCAAACTGACTAGCTAACATAGTAGTAGTTCCTAAGAAGAAGAATAAATTTCACATGTCCATCGACTATAAGGACCTGAATAAGGCGTGCCCAAAGGACTCGTTACCATTGCCAAACATCGATCAAATGATTGAATTGTGCATAACATGAAGCATAACATAAATCTTAACCTCGAGAATCATGCGTTTAGGGTCAGCTCTGGCAAGTTCCTGAGATATCTGGTGTCACAAACGGGATTGAGGTTAACCCCAATAAATCAAAGCCATTAAAGACATCCCTGACCAGCTATCAAACGTAAATGAGGTTGAAAGAATCACAAGGAGATTGGACGCTTTGAGCAGGTTCATTTCCTGGTCTTCAGTGAAATGCCACGTTTATTCACGCTACTCAAAAAGAAGAACAACTTCAAATGAACCCTAAATGCCAGCATACTTAGAGGGATTTGAAAAGGTACTTGTCAAGTCCTCCCTTACTATCGAAGCTGGAGTAAGGCAAAAAATTATTAATCTACCTAGCCATCTCCGAGGTAGCGGTAAGTGCCATTTTAGTCCACGAGGATGAAGATACGCAATCTCCCATTAATTGCATTAGTAGAATTCTAACAGGAGCAGAAACTCGCTAACCGCATTGGGAGAAGCGAGCCTTGGCCCTCATAGTCACTGCATGGAAGCTAAGGCCTTATTTTTAATGTTACCCGATAACTATGGTGACCAACTTTCCCCTACGGAATATCCTTCATAAATCTAAAATTTCGAGTAGGCTAGCCAAATGGGTCGTTGAATGAGTGAATTTGACATAGAATATAAACATAGAATTGCGATTAAGTCATAGTTTTGGCTGACTTTGTGGACGATTTCAGTCCAGGATTACTACCTATGGCAACCAAAGAAGCAGTGATGGTGTCAGAATCAACATCATAGGTTTGGACCCTATTTACGAACGGAGCTTCCAACGCCAAAGGGTCCAGGCTTATCATAGTATTAACCACGCCTTCGAGGGAAACCCTAAGGCAGTCTATAAGAATGGTACTTTGACTAACAATGAAGTGGAGTATGAAGCCTTGATTTCATGACTCAAATTGGCCCAGATACTAGATTCCGAGGTCATAGAAATCAAATGTGACATCCAGGTACCTGTAAATTAGGTCTACAGGATCTTTGAAGCCAAATAGGAGCGCATGCAACAATATGTAGTGAAGGTTTAGGCTCTACTTGCAAGATTTTGGGAGCGTTCAATCATGTATATCCCAAGGAAATAAAACACGGAAGCAGATGCATTAGCTAACTTGCTCTCAACAACAGAAATGAAGGGATCAGATTCCGGTACGGTAGTATAACTTATGCACTCAGGTCTAGACACAGATAACTACTACGAGGTAAACACGACTAATTTGGTATAAAATTAGATGAATGAGATTATTGATTATCTGAGTACAAAAAGTTTCCTGAAGACCCCAAGGCATCCCGAGCATTGCGCGCTAAAGCGGCACGATATAGCATCAAAGGATGCCAATTATACTGGAAATATTTCCAAGGCTTGTTTGCCCGATGTATGGGAGCCTCAGAAGCTAATTATGTTATGCGAGAAGTCCACAAAGGGATATGTTGAAATCATTCGAGTGCAAATTCCTTAGTACTAATGTTTGTAAGGTCAGGATATTATTGGCCCCGAATAGAACAAAACACTAAAGCTTTTGTACAAAAATGCGATAATCGTCAATGCTACGCACCATTGGTACATCAACCAGCAGAACTATTACCCTCAGTTTTGTCTCCATGGCCGTTCATGCAGTGGGGAATGGATATCATCGGACCACAATCACCGACTCTTGGTAAGGTAAGGTTTTTTTTGATTTTGACTGACTATTTTTCTAAATCGGTTGAAGCAGGTCCTAATTAGAAAATCGATGAACATGTAGTGGTGGATTTCTTGTGGGAGATCATAATTTGCAGATTTGGCAACCAAAAGAGATAAAATGTGCCAACGCCACATTTTATAAGTGCAAATGTCACAAAGTTACTTGAAGACTTGAAAATCAAAAGGATCACATCTTCTACCTATCATCCGAGTGCAAATGGTCAAGCTAAATCAACAATCAAAGTGATTATACAAAATCTCAAAAAGAGATTGGAAGCAACAAAAGGCAAATGGCCTCAGGAACTACCTGGAGTACTATAGGCGTACCGAACAACGACCAAATTGAGCACAAGAGAGACTCATTTATTCCTTGTTTACGGAGCAGAAGCCTTGATCTCGGTGGAAGTTGGGGAGCCTACCTTGAGATACTTCCAGGCAAATGAAGAAGCAAAAAATAAAGAAATGTTGGTCTATTTAGAGTTGCTCAATAAGCACAGGGACTTGGCGCCTATAAGGATGGCAGCTCAAAAGCAGAGAATAGAAAGATATTATAATCGAAGAGCCAACCTCTATTATTTCAAAGTGGGAGACTTGGTTCTAAGGAAATTAACTCCAAACACCCAGAAACTCAATGCAGGGAAGCTATGTCCAACATGGGAAGTCCTCTACCGACTTTCAGATATCACCGGGAAAGGTTCATACGAGTTGGAGAATCAAGATGGAGAAAAGTAACTAAGCAACTGGAACGTGGCACATCTCAAGAGATACTATGGTTGATAAACATCACATGTACTGAAAGTATGTGTTGCACTCTTTTTTCCTTCATCCGATTTTTGTCCTAATTGGGTTTTTCTGGCAAGGTTTTTAACGAGACAACAACCGGAAGCATACTACGAAGAAGGTTTCACCAACAACAGTAATACATTTTAATAACAAGGCACATAAGCGAAGAACCACTCCAGAGTGGTTAAAAAATCTTTTGCTCGATAGCAAAGTTTCCACCGGGAAGTTAAGTTTGCTATTGAAAAGAGGTTACCCGACCATTCACAAGTGCAAGACACTAGGGAATTGTTATATAGTCTTTGGCTCGATAGCATAAATTTCTAAGGGGAAGTGAAGTTTGTTACCGTACTAAAGATTATCTAGCAATTCATTACTGGAATCCTCGAATGTGTTAAACTTCCAGTGTTCCAACTCGCATTCTTCGTATTCGAACACAAGGGGAGAATGATATGAGGATACTGCAACAACGACTGCCGTTTCGACCAAGATACGAAACCCAGAAGCATAGTTATGTAATCTAGTGTGGGGACTACATGGCCAGCCTCGTAGAAACAAGTTGTACTAATTAGCCACAAGAAATCACAATTCCTTTTAGCATAACAAATGCTTATGTACTTTTTGAAAATTGATGGAATAATGTAAACTCCTTCTTGTATGAACGATGAATTGATTTTATCATTTGAAAGTTAAACAAGTACTTCAAATGCTAGTGTTGTAATGAACATAAGACGTCCTCTTCAAGAGCATTGTAAACATAAGAGGGCGCTCTCTTATGAAAACCCTCACGATAAAGGGTTGATTTTAGAAGAACTTGTGCCCAAAATCTAAATACTTTCAGGAGAAAATACACCCAAAGCGTTGCATAATTAGATGGAAACAGTAAAACTTGCGCAATATACTTAAATGAGAAAGGACACAAAGATTAAACTTGTATAAATGTTAAAACAAAATAACGTAGAAAGACTTATGCAATACTTGAGCAAAAGGTATTTTTATTTACAACGAATGTGCCAAAATGGCACAAGTACAAAAGTTGGAAAAAGAAATAAAAATCTAAGATGTTGCATCTCTGGAACCCAAAGGAAGAGAAGCATCCGCGCCCCTAGGAGAAGTGGATAGATCCGGCGCCGGCTCCATATCTTGATCTTCATCATTTTGGCCTTCAATATCTTTGCCTTCTGGTTCCTTTTCAGTTACCAAGAATTCGAAACCAGAACTAGAGGAACCAAATGCATTAGGCCTGGCCGGAAGACTCCTTTTAGCAGTTTACTCCAGCTTATAAAAGTCAATGACACCCGCTTTATCCTCTTTTAAGGGTTTTCTCCTAATGCTATATATAAAATATGTTTTTTCAAAAATGAGGGATGCTGCTGGATGCTTGAATTCTTCTTTAAGTTAGTCAACCTCGACAAAAATATTTTCCCATGTGAATCTAACGGACTGGAGGCTAACACTGTGATCACAGACAGTAGAGCTGAAAAATCTATTATGCTTAATGGTCCTCTTATACTTCTCCTCCAGTTGGGCATATTTCACCCTGGAAGTAGCAAGCTCTTCAGTATTGGAGTTCAAGGATGCCTCCAAATTATTTAATCTTTTAGTGGAGGCAGCCTCACGATTGGATGGAGCAAGAACGACACTATAGACTTTATCGCATTTGGCCCTAGCCTCTTCAAATTGAACAGGGGCAATATATTGGCTAAGGGTCTCTGCTTCTTTCTCTCTTTGCTGTAGAAGATCCTCCAACTCAACAACCTCTGTAGCTTTAGCTTCCAATTCTGAGAGGCGAGCAATATTTTGGTCCCGCTCGGCCAAAATTTAATCCCGCTCGGACGTAAGTTCCTCCTTATCCCGGATCAACCTTTGGAGGCCCTCGAAAGCAAGGAAATTGGCCCGCAAAACAAGAAAGACTAAGACAAAGATAGAAGAGATAACAAAGGAAATGAAGAGTATACCGCAGCGGCATTGTGCATAGCATTGTTCAACAAGCACTTTCCCAAGAGAGCTTTATCTTTTCTTAATCTTTTTCTGAAGCCAAAGGCTTCAGATAGTTAGCAAGTCCTATCAGCCGGGACAACATATTTCACCCGGTAGAGATCGAGAGAGGAATGTTCCTCCTCCTTTGTGGATCTTCTGAGGGGGCGGCATAATTTTGCCCCAAGTTCCCATGAACTAGGGACAGGGGGAAGGGAATATCCTATTCTCAGACAAATACGGCAGGGGAGATGATGTAACAGTTACTGGTGAAAGAGTCCATGAAGAAGGAGATGCATTTGATGGCATTGAAGGATGAGAAGTGGCTGCGGCTGGGTGTTGGTTGCTCGTCAACTGAAGATGACAATGACCTAGTATTCAGCCTTAAAGTATCGGGCGGTAGCGACTGGGATTCGGAAATAGGAGTTGGAATTTTTTACCATCACCCCCCCCCAGAGCACCAAGGTATCATCCTTGGCTGATGTAACTAACTCAAGAGATTGAGCAATCTGTTGATCATAAGAAGGTCGTCGTCTTCTGTGTAGAGAAGCCCCATCCTCGCTGGCTTCCCCATCATTGTCAATTATCATGGTATCTATGGACGGCCTGGGTGGGGGGGCTCATCACCATAACTTTAGGAGATGACTCGGCGGCGGCATTCTTTGTCCTCTTATTCTTTCCCCCGGCCACAGAAGAATGCCTTCCTTTTGGTTGCTTGTTCTCTGGTCAAGGACTCCGAGAGAAGCATCTGCACCAAAAGCACGCCCGGAGATGCCTGTCTATGTAAAAGCCTTCTGCAGCAACCTCGCAGTATCAACAGGATTAGCCAAAACGTCATCCTCGAGGACAACAATTGAGCCCTAGGGTGAACATGAATTCAACAGGAGAGAAGAGTCAAACAACTTCCTTATGTGAAAGATAAAAACAAGATGAGATCAACTTACTATGATTTTTGGCCTTCCAACAATATTTCAGGGATAGTTCTTTCCATGTACGGGTTTCGGGCATAGTAACATCTAAAATTTTCAAGACCTATTTGTCCAAGTCCTCAAACCTAGGTGCAACCCACTGGGTCACTGAAATGGGTAAAGGAAGAATAGTCAATAATATAGTGGAATTATCTTTAACAGAAGAAGAAATAAATGATAGACATATATGTGTGGTTCCATAATTCCGGGAAAGCCGGAGACGTGGCCGGAATGATGTGATTGGTGGCAACTGAAATGAACCACCCAGAATCGTTGTCATCATCCATGCTGGATAGCAGTGCATGGTGGCCATGCTTGCTGACATTTATTATCCTCCCGGGTGGTTTTTGGGGTAATAGAGGTTCATCACTCGATCTAAGGATAGCTCTTCTCCCATGTAGTAAAGCGAATCCTTCTCTATCTTCGACATACTAAGTTCATGTCATTCTTTATCTCTAATGCTCCTCAACGGATGCTATAAGCCTTTACTAATTCAGATTGGGCTGGAAGTATTGATGATCGTAAGTCGTCCAGTGGTTATGCAACTTATCTTGGCACTAACCTGATCTCATTGTCTTCCAAAAAGCAACGTACAGTGGTGAGGTACTCCACGGAATCTAAATATAAGGCTTTGGCTGATGCAACAACAGAGTAACATGGACTCAGTCTCTCCATTTTGAACTTGGCATTCCTGTTGAGATAGATTTTCATTTTGTGAGAGACAAGGTAGCTAGGCGAAACCTCACTATTTAGTTTCTCTCATCCAAATATCAATTGGCTAACATCCAAACCAAGCCACTCTCCTCGGAGAGGTTTCAGTTTTTACGAGACAAACTCAAGGTGAAAGATTCTCCTTCCGTTTTCAACGGAGGTATTGATCGTGCGGAGTTTAAATGACAAGCCTTGTCTAACTAAAACTTTGTATCGGATCTCTCTTATGTTTATCATAGAGAGATTGCACTTATTTTTGGTTTATAATATAAAAATATATGTTGTACCATGTTAATGCATATCAATAAAGATTGGCAATATATGTTGTACCATGTTAATGAATATCAATAAAGAGCCATGTCATTTAGTAACTGTAGAAGCTAAGTTTAACACTGTTTTCTTAATGAATATCATTAGGAAGAAGACTACTGTTAAAAACAGTAGGAAAGAGGAGTATGAAATGCCCCAACAATTAGACCTTCTTAATAAATGGACTATTCCATTAGTCAAACCTAAGGTAATATACCAATTAGGTACCTTTGAAAAAATAGGTTTGAAACAAGTAGTTAAGACTACTGAAGAGACTATCACTGTAGATAGTGACCATGCTACTTTCAGATTATTATCCGAAAGTGATTTAGCCCCTTACAGGGATTCACATAGATTTATACATATTGGTTTAATACAAGTTGCCTTCAAGCCACTTACTTTAAGAGGCTTACCTGAAAGCTTTATAGCAGTTCTCAGAGATGGCAGAAACCAGAACTGGAAAAAGTCTCTTATAGGGACTGTGCAAACCAGTTTGGCTTATGGCCCTGTTTATTTTAATGCTTATCCAAATTTACAGATTTCTCTTAATGACGAGAACTCTTTAAATGCTTTAATACTTAGCATTAAATTACATGGTTATGATTGCTTGCCTGGTACAGAAGTAATATGTATCTGTTATAGGATTTATTTTAACCTTTATATACTTTAAATCCTATGTGCAAAATTATGGATTTCAAAAATGAAACTATTCTTATAGAAACTAACTTTGGTAAATCCAAAGTAACTACCAGAAGACCTATTAAATGGGATAAAATTGACTTCCCAAAAGAATGGGTCATAGAGGAAGCAGTTGCCCCTCAAAATACTGGTAATACTGAGGTTACACAAATTGAACAAACCTCAGATGGTACAGTAAAGATTAGGTTCAATGAACCTATTCAGATTGATATCAGTTCATCATCTAGATTGACTAGATCAAATTCTTCTTATATTTCTCCGATTGATTATGTGGTAGATTTTCCATCTAGAGCTTCCACGTCTCAAATTAGAGATAATAACAGAATTGATAGTATAAAAATTGGTTTAGATAATATCGTCAAGATTAATTCAGATCTTGAACCTACTCCATCATAAATGGATTTTTCAAATGGTGTTGATGATGCCTGAAAACCAAATAGATTTTAGTCCGGGTTCACCGGCAAGAAAACTAATTTTAGAAGAATTTCTAAAACCCAGATGGGCTGTTTTCAGAAAACGGTTTCATGAAAACATGACTAGTGATTTAATACAATTTTTTAGAAATGATTTTTATACTGATATTAGCATCAAGAACAAAATTATTGCTTTTGTTCCTTGGTTTATGTCTAAACATGTTTATAACTATATCTCTGTTTTAGAAAGGGATTTTATGCTTACCAGTGGGAAAACCACTAAATCAGTTTTTCCGCCACAACAATCTTTTCAAATGGGGAAAAAGACAAACTTGTTTACTTTACTGCATTTTCGAAATTATTAGAAAATGATGTAGCAACAATTACTGCTAAAAACTTGAATACTATGCTTACTCAGAATAATTATACTAACATGTATGTTAGTATTCTGGGAGAACAGGTTATTGCAATCCAAGAGAAATTGGACAAGCTTATAGCAGAAGTCCAAAATATTTCTCACAAGGAGGATAAAGGTAAAGAGCAAATTGCTACAACCAGTATCCAACCTCCACCGGAGGTAAAAGACTTTAAAACCAAAAGTCTTAATGATCTGGAAGAACTTCTTACTAAGAAGTTTGGAGAGTTTAAGGCAAGTCCTTTAACTCTAGAACATAAACCTGATAAAGGTTAAAGAATTCAGGTAAATGATGAGATTAATAAAATCTCTGAAAAATATGCTCGTAAACCTTACCAAAGGATGTTCTACTATCCTAGACCAACCCCTCAAGATGTTCTTTTAGAAGAACTTGATAATGACCACTATCACCAAGGTTATAGTGGGTCTGATATCTATGAATGGAATATAGATGGTCTTGCTGAAAGACAAATTTATACCATGGTACATAGAATGCTTATGTACAGTACTATTTGTAAGGTTAATAAGAATGAAGATAAAGCAATAGCAGAAATGCTTATTGCTGGATTTACGGGTAAGCTTAAAGGCTGGTGGGAAAATTATCTCACTCATGATCAACGTATTGAGATCATGAAAGCGACCAAAGTCGAAGGTGATAGGACTGTTCAAAATGCAGTGTTTTCATTAGTTCTTAATATTATAGAACATTTTTCTAGAAGATGGTCCGATAATAGTGAGACCATTAGGACTATGCTTCAGAATTTGAGGTGTCCGACTCCCACATCTTTTAGATGGTATAAAGATGTTTTCTTATCCAGAGTGATGGAATTACCAGAAAGTAATAGTACTCACTGGAAGGCTAAATTCATAGATGGTCTTCTTTCCTTGTTTGCTGAAAGGATTTGAAAGGTCCTTAGAGGTACAGGAATGAGTATCTCTTATGATGCTTACTCATATGGTAAGCTTATTAGTGTATGCACTCAGGAAGGTTTAGCTCTTTGCAATGAGATTAAGCTAAGCCAAGAAATTAAGAAACATCGTCTAAATGAGAGACAACAATTAGGTGAATTTTGTGAATAGTTCGCCATTGATATTCCTTCAAAAAGGAAGAAGTCTTATAAGAATAAGGACTTTAGAAGGAGAAAGGGTTCGCCTGAAAAAAGGCGTGATAAGACCCAAAGAAGGAAGGCTTTTCATAAAGCGAGAAAGGGTTTTGTTAAAACTAAAAACCCTCAAGCCTGCTACAAATGTGGCAGAGTAGGCCATTATGCAAGAGATTGCAGGATCAAGGACAAAATTAAAGAACTTGATCTAGATTAGAATATTAAAGATTCTCTTTATAAGATTCTACTAAATTCCTCTCCGGAGAATTCCGATTATGAATCAGGTCATGGGTCTTCAACTAGTGAAGACTTGAGAGTACTTCAAGAAGAAGATTATATTTCATCTTCTCAAAGTGACCAAGAGCTCTATAATAAGGGATAATGCTCCAACCAATGTTGTGTTCCTAATGATGAACTCTCCAATATTTATTCCCAGTTTAAAGACTTGGAACTTAATGTTTTGACTAACGACAACATGATAGAGTTGTTAAGGGTTATTAAAGACCCTGAATTAAGGTCCCAAATCATTGATAAACTTCCTACTAATTTAGAGGATAGTTCAAAAGTGGATGATATTCCATCCTCGTCAAGACCTTACACCATGTCTGCAATTCAAAATATGGTGAAAGACAAGCCCCAGTTGGATAGACCAGCTACAGTCCAAAAAACAAATCTCGGAATTAAAATCCTCTCATATAGCTTTAGATGAAAGAGTTTTTAGATTAGAAAATTCTGAAGTAATTACTTCAACCTCCAATGTGAAAATTACTAAGCTGAATACAACTCCAAGCTCTTCAGAAGAAAATACTGCCAGCACTTTGCTTGCGTCCATTGATTTTTCTAAAGAGGAATTTTTAGAAAAACTACAGTATTTTGTTACACAAAAGTTTTTAATAAAAATAACTCTTTTAAAAGATTACAATTTCAAAAAAGAGTTTATTGCTTTATTTGATAGTGGAGCAGATTTGAACTGTGTTAAAGAAGGGATAATACCCTCCAGATATTTTCATAAAACCACTCATCATTTAAAAAATGCTAGTGGTTCTTCAATGGGTATCTCTTATAAATTACCCAAGGCTTATATTTGCCAACAGAATTTGTGCATTCCGGAAACCTTTGTCTTAGTAAAACACATAGATAGAGATGTAATACTAGGTGTTCCATTTTTTATAAAATTAATGCCTTTTATACATTGGGATACAAAAACTTTTACAGGCACTTACTGTGGTAAAAATATCACTTTTGATTTTATAACTCAACCTGTCCAACATTTTCTAAACGAGATTATTTCTAATAATATTTCTTCAAAAGAAAATCAAATTGATTTTTTAAAAAATGAAATTTGTTCTATCACTATTGATCAGGATTTAAAAAATCCTAAACTGATTGAGAAGATTAACTTTCTCAAAAATCAGTTATCTACTTCTATTTGTGGTGATCACCCAAATCAATTTTGGAGTAAAAAAAAGCATATTATAAACGGAAAAGGGCCTAAAATGCCCCTCAACTATTAGATTTGGTCTAAAAATGCCCCATATCCGCCTATTGAGCCAAATATGCCCTTCTGTTAATGTTTTTGGCTCACAAATGCTATTTGAGTTAACGGAAGGACACGTGTCATCCTCTTATTGGCTCATTCTAAATATTTCGTAATTAATTAAAAAGATATTCATACCTGAAAAATAATTTTCTAAAGCAATTATTCTAAAACGTTTTTTACTAAAAACTAAAGAATAAAAGGAACGTTTTTACCAGTTTTTACAAAAAAAAAACAAATTTTTTCTAAAATTCTTACAAAAGTTTATTATCAAAATCTGTTTTTTTTTGTTGTAAAATCTGGAAAAATAAAAAACTAGTTTTTTAATTTTAAAAAAAAAAAATGTTTTAAACTTTTTTTAAAACTGGATTTTTTAAAACTTTTTAAATTTAAAACTGTTTATGGTACTAGAATGGTAATGGTAATCATTTTGTATAGGCCATTTTCCGCAAAAAAAAAAAATAAAAAAAACGTGATACATGAATGGTAATCATTTGTATACAAAATTTTAAAACTGTTTTAAACTTATTTTAAAAACTGGATTACCATAAATGATTATCATTCATGTATCACGTTTATTGTAAAACAGTTTTAAATGTTTTAAAAAAAAATCTAGTTCTCTAAAAAGTTTAAAACAATTTTTAAAAAAAAGTTTAAAAAATCCAGTTTTATAAAAAAATAGATTTTACAAAAAATATCCAGTTTTCTAAAAATCTGTTTTTACAAAAAAAATCCAGTTTTAAAAAAAAGTTTAAAACCATTTTTTTTTAAAAATCTAGTTTTTTACTAAAAAAGATTTTTTTCCAGTTTATAAAAATAAAAATAGATTTTGTTAATAAACTTTTGTAAGTATTTTAGAAAAAAATTGTTTTTTTTTTTGTGTAAAAACTAGAAAATAATTTCTCTTTTCTTTAGTTTTTAGTAAAAAAAGGTTTTAGAATAATTGCTTTAGAAATTTAATTTTCAGGTATGAATAATGAGTCTTTTTAATTAATTATGAAATATTTAGAATGAGCTAATAAGAGAATGACACGTGTCCTTCCGTTAACTCAAAGGGCATTTGTGAGCCAAAAAACATTAACAGAAGGGTATATTTGACACGATAGGTGGATGGGGGGCATTTTTAGACCAAATCTAATAGTTGAGGGGCATTTGAGGCCCTTTTCCGTATTATAAATCTTCCGTATGAGGATGATTTTTTAGAGGATAATATTCCTACCAAGGCTAGACCTTGCCAAATGAACTCCGAATATTTAGATTTATGCAAAAAAGAAATTGATTCCTTACAGCAAAAGGGTTTAATTAGACCCTCCAAGTCCAAATGGTCTTGTACTGCTTTTTATGTGAATAAGCATGCTAAACAAGAACGAGGAGTTCCACGTTTAGTTATTAATTATAAACCGCTTAATAAGGTTTTAAAATGGATTAGATATCCTATTCCTAATAAAAAGGATTTACTTGATAGACTTCATAATGCCATTATATTTTCAAAATTTGATTTAAAATCGGGTTATTGGCAAATCCAGATATCTGAATCAGATAGATATAAAACTGCTTTTAATGTACCAATGGGCCAATATGAATGGAATGTTATGCCTTTTGGTTTGAAAAATGCTCCATCGGAATTTCAAAAAATTATGAATGATATCTTTCTTCCTTATACGGATTTTATTATTGTTTATATTGATGACATTCTCGTATTTTCAAAAAATATAGAATCTCATTTCAAACATCTTGATTTATTTAGGAAGATTATAATTCAAAATGGTTTAGTTATATCAAGACCAAATATGATGATTTTCCAAACTTCTGTTAGATTTTTGGGTCATAACATAGAGAAAGGTAGGATTATTCCTATCAATAGAAGTATTAAATTTGCTTCTAAATTTCTTGATATAATTACTGATAAAACCCAGCTCCAAAGATTTCTTGGTAGCCTAAATTATATCTCTCCTTTTATAAAGGACCTTGCTCAGGATACTGCTCTTCTTTATGATAGATTGAAGAAAAATCCTAAAGCATGGACTGACAGTCATACTGATTCAGTCAAAAGAATTAAGCAGAAGGTTTATAACCTTCCTTGTTTAACACTTGCCAATCCTACTTGGCAAAAAATAGTTGAAACAGATGCTTCTGATAGTGGCTATGGTGGCATTTTAAAACAGTGTTCACCAACTAATAAACAAGAATACCTTGTTCAATTCTATTCTGGAAAGTGAAATACTGCCCAGAAAAATTATGCGACTCTGGCAAAAGAAATTCTTGCTATAGTCAAATGTCTTATGAAATTTCAAACTGATTTATATAATCAGAAATTTATTATTATGACTGATTGTCAAGTTGCAAAATTTATTTTTAATAAAGATTTCAAAGATGATGTTTCAAAACAAATGTTTGCAAGGTGGCAAGCTTTGTTAGCACCTTTTGATTTCGAAATTTTTTTATAAAAAAGGATCGGATAATACTCTTCCTGATTTTCTCACTAGAGAATATTTGAACTCATAAGTTCTCATTTCAGATATTGTCTTTCATGAGTCTTTATACAAATTTCCTTGGTGAAAAGACTACCATTACTATTTTAAAGGTCATACCTTTACCTAGAGACTTACAGAGTCTTATCCTAGAAATTATAATAGACGATATCATAGACGAACAGATAGGTCCAGATATTGATTTCTTAATACAAAGTTTTACTTATGCATCTATTGTTGGCTTTGATGATGTGGTAATTTAAGGGATCATATACATGATATCGATCTTAATAACATGGAAGATCGCTATTTTTTCTAATAACAATTTTATTTCTATGCAGAAAATGAGATCGACATATAGGCCTCCTCGAGGAAGAGGAAGAGGCAAAAGCTCAAATAATAGCAGAGAGAATAATATTCTCTCCCAAATTGGGAATAGACAGCTCATAACTGCCAACCTTACTGGAGGTAATACGGATCATCCATTATACAAGGAATTTATGGATTTTATACAATCCAAGAAGGATGAAGGAACTGCATCCAATACACCATCCTACTCCTCAGTAATAACAGAGGATAGTAGTGAAAATCTTGAGGTTTATAACCGCAAAGATACAAAAGAATTAATAATGTTTTTGGAACAATCTGACCTTAAATAGAAGGATAATCCCTGGCAAATAATGAACAGGTATTTTGACACAGCGTCATACGCTACTCCTGCTTATAAATACAGGACTCACTATGAGATAATACTCTCTACAATAGGATCAGCAATACAAGAAAAGTTTATAATTTTTCTAAGATTATTATCAAGAAGGTTATACCTTCGGATGAATGGGGAATGAGTACCCTTAAGGATCGAGAATATACTCATCCTGAACAAAGAGTCCAAGTTAAATTTAACTATTGGGACTATATTGAAAGTTTTAATAAAACTTTTTTGTATGAAAATCCTAATAGGAAGCATTCTTGGTTTATCAAGTTATGTTCTAATATGAACAATCAACCAATTCCAAATTGGTTTTTCAAGTGGTGGAAATTATATGGTCCATCAATAGAAATTTTTCCTCCATTGTTTAAGAGTTTATACGCTCAATGGGTAGATATATCTCCCAAAATAATTTTATTACAAAAAGATAATATCTTTTATGATGGTATTACTTTAATGCATTTCTTTATAGAATTTTCAATCCCATGGATTATGAAGTGGGATGTCCAATGTAGTTATACTGATGATGGAATTCCTTGCCTTCAAAGAATTTTTTATAATAAATTATGGACCAAACTACTCCAGACAGACCCCCAGGGCAAACTATTTGGTGAGGAATTAATACAACAAATCCAAGCCAAGATAGAAGAATATGTCAAAATGAACAAAGCAAATGCTTGCAAGGATAAATCAAGTCCTTTTGATGTTATTACTAAGAATCTTCAAATGAAAAAGGGAGCAATATCCAAAAAAGAAATTCTGGCCGCATATTTTGAAGAAATAAAAATGGATTTAGCTAAGAATTTCGGAATGGAAATTAATGATGACATATCAATGGCCTCTTTGGATAATATCTCCAACAATGAAGAATATGTAGCGGGGGAAGCTCAAAGCACCTCGGAGGCAGATGTCAATATTGAGGAAATTGAAGACCTCCTTGAAAAGTTGAAGGAGAATGCTGAAGAATCTTCAGAAAAGAGAAAAGGCAAAGGAAAAGAAAAAGCTTGAATTATTGAAGGCCCCATCATTGAATTCGGGGTAATGAAGAGAAACAACTTTAATAAAAGGGTCCCTCGATTATTGAAGGGAATCTACTTTAATAAAGTAATTTGTACGTATATAGAATTTTCTTTTATCTTGTCGGTCAGGAATGTAATTATTGTGTCGGCCATTATTATTGCAATTTTGTTTTATTATTAGCTGATAAGGATCCATATAGATTAGAAGAAGGCAGGCATTAGCCAACGCTCTCCCTTCTCTCTAAAATTCTCTCTTGTAAAAAACCTTTGTAATATTTTGAAGTTTGTATAGAAAAATCAAAAAGGTCACTTGGCCACAAATCTAGGGTCTCCGGTACTGTTTCTCTTCTCTCTTCTCTTTTATATTTTGATACTATTTAGCCTAAATGATAGGCTAAATTATTAAGTGTTAGACTTAGTCTCTCTGCATGTTACTAAAAGCATGTTTTGTTATTAATTATTTACTGTATCACCCTAATGAGGTCTTAAGTTAAGAACTATATAGACGAGGCAGTTGCTAATCTCGACAGTAAACCTTGGTTAGGATGACCTAACCGGTGGTGCTCATGAAACCCGTTTAAGACAGGTGGTCGTTTATAGTGTCGTGTTGGAGCATCGTGGTTTAAGGTTTACTAACCGGAGTTCTTGTAATTTGTTCTTGCCTCATTAGAAGCGATCCTGTAGTCAGGTAAATAGAAGCTTACTAAAATAAGAATATACTTATATTAATTAATTGTAATTGATGGAGAAAAGTTTATGTGAAACACATGTCATGTATTTATTAGTTTGGTAAACTCTGCTCTTGGCGTTTATTCCAAACCAATAGACGTATGATATGTTTCTACGTATACTTTTAACACTTAATCATGATTAATTAATATATATTCTCATTGCATTAAATCGCTTAACCATAGTATGTCGGTATATTTGATTTAGACGCTCCGAGCGAGTTTTTCCCTTACCTCCGACACATCCACGAAACAAAGTACATTATAATACTCCTTCCGTATTAGTTTACCTAATAACTTAGCTTGTTATGTACAAAGTGCAGTTTGAACCGAGAGGTTGTGAGTTCGAGTCTCCCCGAGAGCAAGGTGGGAAGTTCTTGGAGGGAAGGATGCCGGGGGTCTATTTGGAAACAGCCTCTCTACCCTAGGGTAGGGGTAAGGTCCGCGTACACACTACCCTCCCCAGACCCCACTAAGTGGGATTATACTGGGTTGTTGTTGTTGTTGTTGTTGTTGTTGTTGTTGTATTAGTTTACCTAATAACTTAGCTTGTTATGTAAAAAGTGCAGTTTGAATTGAATTGAACGAAATTGAAAGCATATACTTAGCTTCACCGGAAGATTTGTAATTTGCGAAACTCGGGAAAGTGCACCTCTTTGCGACTTGTGCATTTTAAGAGCCTATTTGGACATATAAAACTTTTCACTTTTTTCTAAAATTAGTGTTTGGTCATAAAATTTTTAATTTTTACTTGAAAAAATATTTTGGATTTTTTTAAAATTTTAAAAAACTTCAAAAAGTTATTTTTAAAAATTTTCACTCAAATCACTCACAAAACTTCCAAAAAAAATTTAAAATTATATTTATGTTCAAATACAACTCTAATTTTAAATACCATTTTTACTTGAAATTTGTTTTCACTTTTTTTTTTTTTGGAATTTTACAGTTCTTATGTCCAAACGCCCACTAAGGAAGGTTGATACACACGTTCATCACTCACCATATATATGACTAAAAACATTTGTTGAGATTGATCAAGTCGAAATTAGGAAGGAGTCAGATGAGGTAATTATTCTAAACTAACGTACACCGTACACTTATAGAGGGTGTTTGACTAAACTTATAAGTCCTTTTTGGCTAATCTATGCGTTTGATAAACACTTATAAGCCAAATGTTTATAAGCTAAAATTAGTCATAAGTCATAAGCTGGTCACCCCCAAGTTATGACTTTTCAGATTATAAGCACTTTTAGTTTGACTAATATTTTTACTAATTTATCCTTAATAATATTTTCAAATTCACAAAGTAGTTTTCTCAAAATAAATTGCTTGACTTTTTCTTCATTCCATATGTGTTGTTAATTATTATTTTTTACAAAGAAATTTTTTGATTTATAATCTTTTGGAAAAAAAATCAAGGGTATTTTAGTCATTTTAACAAGGAATAGCTTATTAGCGCTTTTTACCAAACACATCAACGGTTTATTATCAGTTTCAGCACTTCTATCCAAATACGTAAATGCTTATTTTAAAAACTAGTTTCAGCACATAAAAAAACTTTTCAGCACTTCAAGCTTATCAGTAATTTACAGTCAGCTAATCCAAACGGACTCATAATATGATTAACCCTTTTTTAACCGTTCCTTTAATCACCCAATCTGTTTTTTCTGTCATGAAATATGAGTGAGTCCAATTGTGATTCTGTTTTGTTCAAGTTGTTTTTAACCCATTCACGTTTCCTCTTTTGTTTTCTGTCTTGTCATTCCATCTACACAAGACAAAATCAGTTGCTGATAGAGTTTATGATTGATTATTCCCCAAAATGCCTAAGTAAAAAACCATAGTAATCTACCTACAAAGTAAATCCCCCAATAGGGAAGTTAGATCCGCAAAAAATGTTATTTAACCATTCATACTTTGTCACTCGAATCTTAGACAGTATTTTAATCTGCTAAATGTTCTCCTATATATGCAATCTAATCCATATTTGAATTGCCACGACAAGGTTCTAGGCCTGCATAGAATTGTGGCCCGTAAAACACTAAACAAGCTGTATAGGGTCAAATTTGACCGTTAATGTCTCTACGTCAATGGGTACGTCCAATGGGTATACGTCTATTACCGTAAGGGTACAACTTGGATACGGAGATAAAGGCGACATCATTTAAAGCTCAGTATCTTCACTAAGTAGACGGTACTTGTTGTACCTTTTCTTTTGATTATTTCAAGGAAGATCTCCTACTATATAAAGGAGACATTCACATTGTACGAAGACATCAGTATTATTCTTGAATATTACAACTCCCTCATTTTCTCCTATGCTCTCTCTATCTCTATCTCAAATGAGCACTTTCTCTTGAACCATATTATCATTTTATTATACTATATCTACAACAGTAACATCATTTTTACATCTCTAGGTCTATTATATTTGATTACGATTTACCCTTTCTTACTTTTGATTGTTTTCTAGCTTACAAAGTATATTGTTAACTTTTGAGCCAAATAATTTGGTGTCGTCTGTGGGGATTTCGATAATTAAAATCATAGTATCCACCTAGAGATCAACCAACTATCCTCTACACCACACAAAATTAAAAAGATGGCCGAAAATAACACAAGATTGAAAGCTATAGTGGGTGTCACTGCCAATCTCCTTGGTCCTCTCAACGAGGCTAGTGACGATGGCATCCTGAATGCAACCCATAGCACCACACCAGATGCAGAGATCTCACCTTCCCCATCCGAAGATCTGAAGATCTTGCACGAAAA
Organism: Nicotiana noctiflora; assembly: GCA_032618575.1. Taxonomy (NCBI): domain Eukaryota; kingdom Viridiplantae; phylum Streptophyta; class Magnoliopsida; order Solanales; family Solanaceae; genus Nicotiana; species Nicotiana noctiflora. The sequence goes on from JASVEL010012164.1 coordinate 309,920, forward strand.
GGAAGCTTCCACATCTGCGGCTATGAAAGCACCCTCAGCGGTCAAAAAGCTACTGGAAAATTGGCTAACAAGCACTCTAAGTGGCTTGGTTGAGAGCTCACCGCAAAGTAACATCGGGTGTACACCAACGGTAGGTACCACTGCTTCCATGTGTGAACCTGAAGTTGCACGAGCAAATAACAAACCCATCGAGGCACAGACCAACGATGGCATGCTAACAGACATCCTAAAGAAGATGAAAGAAATGGAAAATGAAAACAAGGCGCTCCGCGATCAGATAAAGGAACATCAGGAGAGGGTCGGCAAGATCCCAAAACATGACGTGGGAAGGTTCGTTGAACAACCATACACTGAGGAAGATGCCCCTCACTCTATCCCAAAAACCTTCAAGATGCCACCCTACTTGAGGGTATATGACAAAACCACAGATCCCGAGGATCATTTGATCCACTACGTCACCGTTGTGAAGGGCAATAACCTATCAAAAGAACAGGTACCGTCAGTGCTGCTAAAGAAGTTTGGCAAGACATTTATAGGATGGGCCTTAACATGTTACTCCCAACTACCGGCTAAGGCGATATCAACGTTCAAGGAAATCTTGGATAAGTTTGTCATAGCCCATGCATGAGCGAAGAAAGTAGAGGCCAGGGTCAATGACATCTTCATCGTCAGGCAAACCACAGGAGAGGGACTCAGGTACTTCCTAACAAGGTTTAACAGGGTAAGAATGTGCCTACCAAACGTATCGGAAGGTATGGCAGTTGCTGCTTTCCAGAACGGGCTAAGCAGGGATGGTTTGAGGGCAACCAAGAAGCTACTGAGCCACCTCATGAAATATCCCCTACCACATGGTAGGAAATCCACAACGCCTATTGCGTCGAGGTACGAGCGGACGAGGATCATCTTAATGGGCCGACCTAACAGCTAACAGCGATACACTCAGAAACAAGGAGAGATCGACATAACTAAGGACGGCCAGAACAACTCCCACGCTCCAACAGAGACCGACATCTGTCATACACCAGATCCTCCCATCCGCCACCGAAGCATATGAACGCGCTACAGCAACATGTCGCCGCACTCCAAAACAAAAGAGATACGCCTCCTTTATTATCTGCCCATAACTTTTGTGTATCTCCTTCAGAAATAGTGTACGCATTGGAGAAGCTAGGCACCAAGATGCAGTGGCCGTAGAAAATGAAATCAGCCCCTACCACAAGGAAATCAAATGTCCTGTGTGAGTTCCATCAGGAACGGGGACACAAAACTGTAGACTGCATACGCCTACAGCAAGAGGTGGTCAGGATGCTGAACCAGGGATACCTGAGGGAATTACTCAGTGACAAAGGAAAAATCAACTTTGCACGCGGAAGGGAACAACCCCACGGGCCACCGAAGATGCCTTCCTCAGCACGCACGATAACATGATCATCAGGGTGGCAACGACTAAGTGATCAATCACGTCAAGTTCGCCACCACACACAGACTAAAGCAGATCATCGCCCACGAATGGTATGACAACTTCGAAGATAGTATCAGCTTTGATAAGTCTGATACCGACGGTTTGTCTTTCCCTCATTATGATGCTTTAGTTATCACTTTACGTATTACTGATACAGATGTTAAAAGAGTCATGATCAATGACGGAAGTGGCGCCTGTATTATCCATCCAAGGGTCCTTGTACAAATGGGACTCGAGGATAGGGTAATATCGTGTTGCATAAAACTAACTAGTTTTAACAATATAGTGGAACAGATGTCCGGACAAACAAGAATGCCCGTCTTAGCGGGAGGAGTCATGCTGGAAACAACTTTCCACATGATGAACCAGGAAATGGCGTACAACTTCATCATAGGACGCCGTGGATACACGCCATGCGAGTAGTCCCTTCAAGCCTTTACCAAGTGATCAAATTCCCTACACCGTGGGGAGTATTCAGAATTCGAGGTGAGCCACACACTGCACAGGAATGCTATAGAATAGCCTACGATTGCGCCTACACCCAATAGCTAAAGGGGGAGAGCGCGGAGGTATAATAATTAGTCGTGTTGGGACTAAGGTCAACCCAACAACGGACGCCATCAAAGAACCCGACATCATGGAGGCATGTAAAGCAATGGTCAAAGATCTCGACCCAGTCCAATTGGATGAAACCAACCTTACGAAAAAAGCCTACATCAGGCACGTCCTCGCCAACCCAAGTAAGTATCGTGAATTCCTAACGAACCATATAGGTTTTGTAACGACCCAACCTGTCGTTATGGTCGCCCCGTATTCTTCATTTAATACTTTAACATGTTAATTCATATGTGTTTGGAGAGTTAGAAGCAAATCAGATGGAAATTTGATAGAAATGGGGCAATAAACCTCTTTTTGAGAAGAATAGTTTGGAAAAGTCAACCGAATGTTGACTGATGAGTTAGATAGCTGAAAATCAAATTCTAATGATTTGGTTAGCTTCGGGAGGTCATTTCTGACTTAGGAGATCAATCAGAATCGAATTCGGAGGTCCGGTGTAGATTTAGGCTTGAATTGGCTAAGGTTGAATTTTGGCGAAATCCGAACGGTTGGTGAGATTTTGATCCAGGGCTCGGAATGAAATTCCGAGAGTTTCAGTAGCTCTGTTAGGTTATTTTGGATATGCGTACAAAATTTCAGGTCATTCGGAGGTATTTAGGTCGGGTTTTAGATCAAATGTTAGTTTCGGAAGTTGTTAAAGAACTTAGGCTTGAATCCGTGATTATTCGGTGATTTTGATGTTTATGATGGTGTTTTTATGTTGCAAAAAAATTTGAATGAGGTAATGTGAGGTATTGTGCTTTTGGTTGAGGTCTCGGGGGCCTCGGGATATTTTCGGGAGGTTAAACGGGAAAATTTATAAGTTATGACATGTCTGAGATTCTGGCTTCTGGTATTTTCACATCTGCGGAAATAGGACCGCAAAAGCGGTTTCACAGATGCGGCCATTTGAGCGCAAAAGCGGTCAGGAGCTGTCTAGGCGTATTCCGCAAAAGCGGAGGAATAACTGCTGGTGCAGGCTCGCAGAAGCGGAGGAGTGCATCTGGAGGACTTCCGCAGAAGTGGACCATACGCCGTAAATGCGGGATCGCAGGAGCGATGATGGGGCCGCAAAAGTGGTCCTCATAGAAGCGACTCATATTCCGTAGAAGCGGACTCGCCTAAGCGAGTAAATTTCCGCCGAAGCGGAAATCGTCAATGATTTAATGAGAATAGTGTATCAAAATTTTAGAGTTTAAAAACAACTTTTGACTTCAAGGAGAGACGAATTGCGAGGGTTTTCAAGGAGAAACAGTGGGAAATCATCAGGTAAGGGTTCCTAAACTAGAAATATGTTATTATAATGCAAAAACATAGATTAAACGCCCCAAAAACTGAGGATTTAAGTGAAAGGCATGGTGGTTAGGGCTTGGAAATTTAAGAAGATAAAAGTGAAGGTTGAGGGGTCAAACGGACTCCGTTTTCGATAAAATTGATATGCACGGACTCGTGGCGAGATGAGGAATCCGTTGGTATAATTTTCAGAATTTTTTGAGAAGCGGGCCCGGGGCTCGGGTTTTACCAACTTGGTGCATTATTGCGCTTTTCATGTAAATTTGTTTGGGTTATAATTCTTTGACCCATATTGATGTAATTGATGTGGTTTTGACTAGATTCGATGCACGAGGCAGCAAATTCAAAGTAAAAAGGCATCACGGACAAGTCCACGGCTGGCTGGAGGTGAGTAGTTAGTGTATGTGGTAGCCTGATCGAAACCCTGACTTATTACATTGTGACGCTAGTCGGCCGTGGCTCGCACCCCATGGAAGGTGCGGGATTGATTATGATTGGGGATTGAGACTTGGTCCATCCCGGATATGAATGATATGTTATATGCGGTTGAAACGCACACTGTGTCAGATATATTTGTGGGGTTTAAGCCATGTTTGGGGCCTTATGCCGACCTGTAGTATCCCTAGGGGATAGATATGTATGTAATAGCTTAGTTTGCTTAATCACTGATCTCCGTCCTGGATTGAAATCACTATTATGAAATGCTAAGTCACCTGTTCTTGGAAAATTAAATAAAATTTATGTATTTTCATCATTAATGAACTGGAACCTGGAAATAAATAATTTGAACTATTGTGTAACTGATATGCATGTTGTGGATTGAAGATGGATGGGGCTGCACGCCGCAGCAGATGATATAATGATCGAGCTGCACGCCGCAACAAATGATATGATATTGCGCTTGGGCTAAAGGAGCCCCTCCAGAGTCTATACATACCCCTAGTGAGCGTCGTCGACGTTAAACGGATCGGGCTACACGTTGTAGCGGTCATATGCGTTGCATTGCATTTTTATTTGTAGATTACCTATGCTAATTGTGATTTGTTGTTGTTGTTGTTAGTCCGTGGTAGGTATGTGACTGTAGTTTAGCTTTACTCTGTGGTATTTTGTGGATTTCCTGCTTTCAGCTATTAATACATACTTTTTTACTCAGTGAGTACTTAGTACTCACCCCTACTCCCTGCACCTTTGTGTGCAAATTCAGGTACACATGAGGGTTAGATGAGCACTCCAACTTCTATCAGAGTTATATCGAGTTGCTGAGGTAGCTTCCCGTGTTCGTAGAACCTAGCTTCTCTTTCCATTCAGTTATTACTATATGTTTCAGACTTGAGTATTTCATTCAGTATTTCTATTACTATTCAGTTTTGTTTAGAGGCTCTAGACTCGTGACCCCACATCTTTAGGAGTGTTGTTTCGATATTCGCACTTCTCAGTATTTGTTCATACTATTATTATTGGAGTATCTATTGACCCATATATTCTTCTTAAGTTGTCCTTTTGGGACTGGTTTTCTATTTGAAAATAGTTGTTGGTCTAGCTGGCCTAGCTTTAGTGTTGGGCGCCATCACGACCGGATTTGGGTCGTGACAAGTTGGTATCAGAGCCTAGGTTACTAGGCCTCGCGATTCATGAGCCGATTTAGTAGGCTCTCACGGATTGGTACTTAGACGTCCATATCTATCCTCGGGAGGCTACAGAACTTTAGGAAACACTTCACTTTCTTGGATTCATATCGTGCGGTTTGTGTTATCGTGAATCTAAATTTTTCTGTATTCTACTCTCTCGCAAATGGCGAGAACACGTGCTAGCGCACGTGGCGGATGACCACTAGTGGCACCCAGAGGCCGTGGTCGTGGCAGAGGTAGGGTAGCAGTGCCAGCACCTGCTGACCTACCAGCTTACTAGACTCAGGGTCAGATCCCAGCACCAGTGGACCAGGTTCAGGATCAGGTCCCAGCTGCAGGCATCCCAGCAGCTCAGGGTTCAGGCACCGGCAGTGTCTATTGAGATACCGGGTCTTCAGAAGACCTTAGCACAGATCTTATCAGTGTGTACTGGCTTAGCTCAGGTGGTTATGGCCTCTACAGTAGCAGCTTCTTCACAGGCAGGGGGAGAGAATTAGACCCCCGTTGCTCGCACACCCGAGCCGGTAGTTCGGGGTTTACAGGCACCTGAGGCAGCTCCAGCTCAGCCAGTTCAGCCGAATATACTAGTCGTACTAGCCCCAACTCATGTGGTTCCAGCTATGCCTGATGACGAGCAGCATCGGTTGGAGAGGTTCGGGAGGCTATAGCCTCTGGCATTCAGCGGTGTTGAGGGCGAGGATGCCTAGGGTTTTCTGGATAAGTGCCAGCGTATGCTTCGTACTGCGGGTATTCTGGAGTCTAGCGGTGTTGCCTTCACTACCTTCCAGTTCACAAGACCATCATTTCAATGGTGGGCGGATTTTGAGAGGCGTAGGCCTGTTGGGGCAGCGTCCCTCACTTGGCAGCAGTTCTCCACGGTATTTCTAGAGAAGTATGTGCCGCAATCTCAGAGGGAGGCGTTGTGTCGTCAGTTTGAGTGGTTGAAGTAAGGTGATATGTCAGTGACTCAGTATGAGATAAGATTTACAGAGCTATCCCGTCATGCCATGTAGATGATTCTGACGGATCGAGAGAGGATCAGGAGGTTTGTGGACAGTCTCATCTATCCTATCCGCATATTGATGACTAGAGAGAGGGCTTCAGCAGTTACCTTCGAGGAGGTGGTTGATGCGGCTCGTCAGATTGAAGCATACCGCCGTCGAGAGCGTGAGGAGGGAGAGGCTAAGAGGCCTCGTGGTACAGGTAGTTATAGTGGTGCTCTATCTAGGGGCCAGTCTCAATATAGCAGAGGTCGTTCCTTCAGATCTCCTTTGTTAGACCGTGGTCATCAGGGCCATTAGGGCCAGTAGGGTCGCTAGCAGAGCCAGCCCGCACTGAGCTCCCTTCCAGCTCAAAGCTTTGCTCTTGCTCCTTCAGCTCAGGGTTCATCTGCAGCGAAGGGTCCTCATCAGCCCCTTTCTCCAGCTTCAGGCCGTTGGTTTGAGTGTTGTGAGTTTGGACATATCAGAAGAGAGTGTCCCCAGTTGCTTCGTAAGCGGTCTCAGCAGAGGGACCAACCCTCGTCTTCTGCTCCTGTTTCTTCAGCACCAGTACAGTCAACTAGGAGTGGTGGTTAGGTAGCCAGAGGTCGCCCTACGGGTGAGGATCATACTGGCGGAGGTCGGGCTCATTTTTATGCTCTTCCAGATAGGAGGGACACTAGTGCAGCAGATGCAGTCATCACAGGTATTATCTCAGTCTGCCAGAGGGATGCTTCTGTCTTATTTGATCCAGGATCCACCTATTCCTATGTTTCTTCATATTTTGCGCATCATTTGGGTATGACCCATGGTATTCTTGCCTTGCCCGTGCATGTGTCTACCCCGGTGGGTGATATAGTTATTGTGGATCAGGTATACCGATCTTGTCTTGTTACTATTGGGGGTCTAGAGACCCGAGTTGACTTATTACTATTGGGCATGGTGGATTTTAATGTGATTCTAGGAATTGATTGGTTATCTCCTTACCATGCGATTCTGTAGGGTCATGCCAAGACAGTCACATTAGCTATTCCAGGTAATCCGAGGATCGAGTGGCGCGGCATGACTGATTATGTATCCGACAGGATGATTTCCTTTATAAAAGCCCAATGAATGATTGGGAGGGTTGTTTATCTTATTTGGCTTTCATTAGAGATGTTGAGGCTGAGACACCCAGTCTTGATTCGGTCCCTATTGTGAGGGATTTTCCGGATGTGTTTCCAGGAGACCTGCCGGGCATGCCGCCTGACAGGGATATCGATTTTGGTATAGACTTGGTGCCGGGCACTCAGCCCATTTCTATTCCTCCCTACCGCATGGCACCAGCTGAGTTAAAAGAGTTGAAAGAATAGCTTCAGGAACTCTTAGACAACGGGTTCATTCGCCCGAGTGTGTCACCTTGGGGTGCACCGGTATTGTTCGTGAAGAAGAAAGATGGCACAATAAGAATGTGCATTGATTACAGACAGTTGAACAAGGTGACAGTAAAGAATAAGTACCCATTGCCTCGTATTGAGGAGTTGTTTGATCAGCTCCAGGGGGCAAATGTATTATCTAAGATTGACCTTCGATCGGGTTACCACCAGTTGAAGATTAGGGATTCAGACACTATGAAGACAATTCAGAACGAGATATGGGCACTATGAATTTTTTGTGATGTCTTTTGGGCTGACTAATGCCCCAGCCGCATTCATGCACTTGATGAACAGTGTATTTTGGCCGTACCTTGATTCGTTCGTGATTGTATTTATTGATGATATCTTGGTGTACTCACGCAGCCAGAAGGAGCACGTAGAGCACTTGAGGGTGGTATTGCAGAGGTTGAGAGAGGAAAGGCTTTATGCAAAATTTTCTAAGTGTGAGTTCAGGCTTGATACTGTGACTTTTCTAGGACATGTAGTGTCCAGTGATGGTATTCAGGTTGACCCACAGAAAATCTAGGTGGTGCAGAATTGGCCTAAACCGTCCTCAGCTACTGAGTTCCGGAGTTTCCTCGGGTTGGCAGGCTATTACCGAAGGTTTGTCCAAGGCTTTTCGTCCATTGCTTCACCTTTGACAAAGTTGACACAGAATAATGCTCTATTTGTCTGGTCTGATGAATGTGAGGAGAGCTTCCAGAAGCTCAAATCGGCCTTGACCACATCTCTGGTACTTGTGTTACCATCAGCTTCAGGGTCTTATACGGTGTATTGCGATGCTTCGAGAGTTGGGATCGGTTGTGTAATTATGTAGGAGGGTAGAGTTATTGCATATGCTTCTTCAGCTAAAGCCCCATGAGAAGAACTACCATGTTCACGACTTAGAGTTGGCTGCTATTGTTCATGCGTTGAAAATCTGGAGGCATTACTTGTATGGTGTATCTTGTGATGTATATACAGACCACCGCAGCCTCCAACTCTTGTTTAAGCAGAAAGATCTTAATTTGAGGCAGCAGAGATGGCTTGACTTGCTTAAAGACTATGATATTACCATTTTGTACCATCCTTGGAAGGCGAATGTAGTGGCTGATGCTTTAAGCTGGAACGCTACTAGTATGGGTAGCTTGGCGTACATTCCAGTTGAGGAGAGGCCCCTTGCAGTTGATGTTCATGCTCTAGCTAATCAGATGGTAAGGCTGGATATTTCTGAGCCCAGTCGGGTGATGGCTTGTGTGGTATCTCTTTCTTCCTTATATGACCGTATTCGAGAGCGCCAGTATGATGATCCACACTTGCTTATCCTTAAGGACAGAGTTCAACATGATGATGCCAGAGATGTCACTATTGATAGTGATGGTGTGTTGCGGATGTAGGGCCGGATATGCGTGCCTAATGTTGATGACCTTCGTGAGTTGATATTGGAGGAGGCCCACAGTTCACGGTATTTTATTCATCCAGGTGCCGCAAAGATGTATCAGGATTTGAGGCAGCATTACTGGTGGAGAAATATGAAGAAAGATATTGTGAATCATGTGACACAGTGCCTAAACTGTCAGCAGGTCAAGTATGAGCATCAGAGGCTTGGTGGTGTGTTCCAGCGTATTGATATTCCCGAGTGGAAGTGAGAAAGGATCACTATGGACTTTGTTAGTGGACTCCCTCGGACAACGAGTAAGTTTGACTCGGTTTGGGTAATTGTGGATAGGCTGACCAAGTCAGCTCATTTCATTCCTATGTGCACTATATACTCCTCGGAGCGGTTAGTGGAAATATTTATACGTGAGATTGTAAGATTGCATGGAGTTCCCATTTCTATCATATCAAACAGAGGTACCCAGTGCACTTCTCAGTTCTGGAAGACATTTCAGCGAGAATTGGGTTCACAGATAGAGCTGAGTACAACATTTCACCCACAGACGGATGGTCAGTCCGAGCATACAATTCAGATACTAGAGGACATGTTACGTGCTTGTGTCATTGATTTTTGTGGTTCGTGGGCTGATTACTTGCCTCTTGCAGAGTTTCCTTATAACAATAGCTATCAGTCCAACATTCAGATGGCACCATATAAAGCCTTATATAGGAGGCGGTTTAGGTTTCCAGTCGATTGGTTTGAGCCTGGAAAGGCTAGATTGTTGGGGACATAGTTAGTTGAGGATGCCTTAGATAAGGTGAAGGTGATTCAGGAGAGACTTCGCACAGCTCAGTCGCGTCAGAAGAGTTATGCGGACCGGAAAGTCCGAGATGTGTCTTATTCAGTGGGCGAGAAGGTTTTGCCTATGAAGGGCGTTATGAGGTTTGGAAAGAAAGGAAAGTTGAGCCCAATGTTCATTAGACCTTTTGAGGTAATTAGAAAAGTTGGGGAGGTGGCCTATATGCTTGCTTTGCCACCCAGCTTGTCGGGGGTTCACCCAGTGTTCCATGTATCTATGCTCCGGAAGTACGTTGGAGATCCGTCACATGTGTAAGACTTCAGCACGTTACAGCTAAATGAGGACTTGACCTATGATGTGGAGCCGGTAGCCATTTTGGGTCGACAAGTTCGTAAGTTGAGGTCCAAAGACATAGCTTCAGTGAAAGTGCAGTGGAGAGGTCGTCCGATGGAAGAGGCAACTTGGGAGACCGAACAGGAGATGTGGATCAGATATCCACACATATTTGAGACTCCAGGTACGTTTCTCAACCCGCTCACGGACGAGCGTTTGTTTAAATTAGGGAGAATGTAATGACCCGACCCGTCGTTACGGGACTTATTTCCCCGTTTTCTTCATTTAATACTTTAACATGTTAATTCATATATGTTTGGAGAGTTAGAAGCAAATCATACGGAAAGTTGATAGAAATGAGGCAATAAACCTCTTTATGAGAAGAATAGTTTAGAAAAGTCAACCGAATGTTGACTGGTGAGTTAGACAACTGGGAATCAAATTATGATGATTCGGTTAGCTTCGGGCGGTCATTTATGACTTAGGAAAGCAATCGGAATCGAATTCGGAGGTCCTGTGTAGATTTCGGCTTGAATTTGCTAAGGTTGAAATTTGGCGAAAGCCGAACGGCAGGTGAGATTTTGATCCGGGGCTCGGAATCAAATTCCGAGAGTTTCAGTAGCTCCGTTTGGTGATTATGGATATGTGTGCAAAATTTCAGGTCATTCGGAGGTGTTTAGTTTTTGTTTTAGATCAAATGCTAGTTTCGGAAGTTGTTAAAGAACTTAGGCTTGAATCCGTGAGAATTCGGTGATTTTGATGTTTATGATGGTATTTTTATGTTGCGAGCAAGTTTGAAAGAGGTAATGTGAGGTATTTGTGCTTTTGGTTGAGGTCTCGTGGGCCTAGGGATGTTTTCAGGAGGTTAAACGGTAAAATTTATAAGTTATGACAGGTCCGAGATTCTGGCTTCTGGTATTTTCACATCTGCGGAAATAAGATCGCAGAAGCGGTTCTGCAGATGCAGCTATTTGAACGCAGAAGTGGTCGGGAGCTGTCGGGGCGTATTCCACAGAAGTGGAGGAATAACCGGTGGTGCAGGCTCGCAGAAGCGGAGGAGGGCATCTAGAGGACTTTCACAGAAGCGGACCATGCACCGCAGGCGGGGGATCGCAGGAGCAATGATGGGGCCACAGAAGCGGTCCTCGTAGAAGCAACTCATATTCCTCAGAAGTGGACTCGCCTAAGCGAGTAAATTTCCGCAGAAGCGGAAATCGTCAGTGATTTAATGAGAACAGTGTATCGAAATTTCAGAGTTTAAAAAAACAACTTTTGACTTCGATGAGAGATGAATTGCGAGGGTTTTCACGGATAAACAGTGGGAAATCATTAGGTAAGGGTTCCTAAACTTGAATTATGTTATTATAACGCAAAAAACATAGATTAAACATCCCAAAATCTGATGATTTAAGTGAAAGGCATGGTGGTTAGCGCTTGGAAATTTAAGAAGATAAAAGTGAAGGTTGCGGGGTCAAACGGACTCCGTTTTCAATAAAAGTTATATGCACGGACTCGTGGCGAGACGAGGAATCCGTTGGTATAATTTTTTAGAATTTTTTGAGAAGCGGGCCCGGGGCTCAGGTTTTACCAACTTTGTGCATTATTGCATTTTTCAAGTAAATTTATTTGGGTTATGTTTCTTTGACCCACATTGATGTAATTGCTATTGTTTTGACTTGATACGACGCACGAGGCGGCAAATCCAAAGAGAAAAGGCATCGCGGACGAGTCCACGGTCGGTTAGAGGTGAGTAGTTAGTGTATATGGTAGCCTGAGGGTTCGAAAACTCGGCTTAACACATTCTGACTCTAGTAGGGCTTGGCTTGCATCCCATGGCAGGTGCGGGATTGATTATGACTAGGGATTGAGACTTGGTCCATCCCGGATATGAATAATATGTTATATGCGGTTGAAACGCACACTGTGTTAGATATATTTGTGGGCTGTAAGCCATGTATATGGCCTTGTGTCTACCTGTAGTATCCCTTGGTGATATATATATATATGATAGCTTGGTTTGCTTAATCACTGATCTCAGTCCTGGTTTGAAGTCACTATTATGAAATGCTAAGTCACCTATTCTTGGAAAATTAAATAAAATTTAAGTATTTTCATCATTAATGAACTGGAACCTGGAAATAAATAATTTGAACTGTTGTGTGACTCATATGCATGTTGTGGACTGAGGATGGATTGGGCTGCACGCCGCAGCAGATGATATAAGGATCGGACTGCACGCCACAACAGATGATATGATATTGCGCTTGGGCTGAAGGAGCCCTTCCGGAGTCTGTACACACCCCCAGTGAGCGTCGTCGACGTTAAAAGGATCGGGCTACATGCCATAGCGGTCATATTCATTGCATTGCATTTTTATCTGTAGATTATCTGTGCTAATTGTGATTTGTTGTTGTTGTTAGTTCGTGGTAGGTATCGAACTGTAGTTTATCTTTACTTTATGGTATTCTATGGATTTCCTGCTTTCAGCTATTAATATATACTTTTTACTCACTAAGTACTTAGTACTCACCCCTACTCCATACACCTTTGTGTGCAGATTCAGGTACACGGGAGGGTTAGACGAGCACTCCAACTTCTATCAGAGTTATTTCGAGTTGCTGAGGTAGCTGCCGACATTCGCAGAACCTAGCTTCTCTTTCCATTAAGTTATTACTATATGTTTCAGACTTGAGTATTTCATTCAGTATTTCTATTACTATTTAGTTTTGTTTAGAGGCTCTAGACTCGTGACCCCAGATCTTTGGGAGTGTTGTTTCGATATTCGTACTTCTCAGTATTTGTTTATACTATTATTATTGGAGTATCTATTGACTCATATATTCTTCTTAAGTTGTCTTTTTGGGACTGGTTTTTTATTTTAAAATAGTTATTGGCCTGGCTGGCCTAGCTTTAGTGTTGGGTGCCATCACGACCGGATTTGGGTCATGACAGGTTTGTTCGCCTTTTCCTATTGAGATATGCCGAGAATCCCGCGAAACATCGCTACCCACAAGCTGAATGTCGATCCACTATATCCGTTCGTGCAGCAAATGAGAAGAAAATTCAACGCTGCTATCAATGAAGCGGTTAGAGAGGAAGTAGGCAAGTTACTGTCCAATGTCGTCATGGTCAAAAAGAAAAACGGGAAGTGGAGAATGTGTGTGGATTTCACTGATCTGAACAAATCATGCCCAAAGGATTATTTCCCACTACCCCACATCAACCAACTGATCGACGCCACTACAGTACATGAACTACTAAGCTTCCTAGATGCCTACTCCGGCTACAATCAAATCATGATGGCCGACAAGGACCAAGAGAAGACAACTTTCATCACCCACCAAGGGACTTACTGCTACAAGGTAATACCCTTCGGGCTAAAAAATGTAGGGGCTACGTACCAGAGACTGGTCATTAAAAGGTTCAAAGAGCAGCTCGGTAAGACTATGGAAGTCTATATCGATGATATGTTGGTGAAAACGACAAGAAAGGAGGACCACATCGACCATCTGAAAGATATTGAGAAGGTATGGGATGAAACTGAACCTCGAGAAATGCGCCTTCGACGTGGCCTCAGGAAAATTCTTAGGGTTTCTCATATCCAAACGAGGTATCAAAGTCAATCCAGATCACATCAAGGCGATAGACGCAATACCAGAGATATTGAACAACAAAAAGTAGGTGCAGAAGCTGACGGGGCGAATATCCACCCTGTCTAGGTTCATCTCACAATCCTTCGACAGATGCCATAAGTTTTTCAATGTGTTGAGAAAGGACAACGGGTTACAGTGGAATGAGGAATGCGTCGAGGCCTTAAGAAAATTGAAAGCGTACCTATCTTTGCCACCATTGCTGCCCAAAGCAAATCCAGGTGAGCCCCTGCTGGTATATTTGGCCTTATCCGAGGTCGTTGTCAGCGCAGTCCTGGTTTGTGAAAATGAAGGTACGCAATCTCATATTTACTATATTAGCAAAATCTTAGTGGACGCCAAAACACGGTATCCACACCTTGAAAAATTAGCTTTGGCATTGGGTAGCTTCAAGGAAGCTCTGACCCTATTTCCAATGCCATCCCATAAAAGTAGTGATGACCTTCCCTTTAAGAAGCATCCTACACAAGCCTGAGTTATCAGGAAGACTCGCTAGATAGGCCATAGAGCTCAGCGAGCACGATATTTCATATCACCCAAGAAACTCCATCAAGTCTCAAGTACTTGCTGACTTTATAGCCAACTTCAACGTAGAGATACTACTAGAGGCAGAACTAGAGGCACGTCGTGCCCCCTTCAAAGTTGACCTATGGACTCTTTACACTGATGGCACTGCTAACGCCTCGAGATCGGGACTGGGACTCGTTCTCGAGGTCCCCACGGGAAAAATAATTTGTTAGACCATACGATGCCCCGAGATGACTAACAACAAGGCCAAGTAGGAGGTTGTTATTGCAGGTATGAAACTAGCCATCAAGTATGGCGCTCGACGGCTCGTTCTCCATTGCGACTCTCAACTTGTGGTGAACCAGGTCACCAGAACTTACCAAATCAAGGAGAAGTTAATGACCGAGTTTGACGAGTGTCGCTTCGAACAAGTTTCAAGAGCCCGGAACATTGAACCAGACGGTCTAGCAAAATTGGCCGCAGCCACTAAAAACTTCAACAAAGAAAGCGTGGTCACCCTCCTCTATTCAGCCATTGACCACACCGAGGTACTCTCTTTAAGTTTGAATTGGGACTGGCACAACCAATTTGTATACTATTTGCAGTACAGAACACTCCCACTCGACAAAAAAGAAGCCAAGAAGCTCTGCGTAAAAGCCGCCCGGTATTGACTGGCAAACTACGAGCTCCACAAAATGACGTTTAGCGGACCCCTTGCCAAGTGTCTAGGGCCGCAACAAATGAAGCTAATGCTCGAAGAGGTACATGAATGTCATTGCGGCGCCCATACAAGCAACCGTGCTCTCGTGCACTGCATAATACAGGCTGGCTATTATTGGCCCACTATAAAGAAAGACGCAGCAGAATACGTTCGCCGATGCGAACAATGCCAAAAGTATGCCCCCATGATACACCAACCAGGAGAACCACTTCACTCAATCACTTCCCCATGGCCTTTCATCAAATGGGGAATGGACATAGTCGGTCCCCTACTAGCAGGATGGGAAAGGTACGATTTCTATTAGTTTTAACTGACTATTTTTCCAAGTGGCTGGAAGTAGGTACGTACGCCCAAATACGCGAACATGAATTCATCACCTTTATATGGAAGAATATCATCTACCACTTTGGTATTCCTAAAGAAATCAACTGCGATAATAGATGGCAGTTCATTAGCTAGAAGACAACAGATTTTTTCGACAAATGGCATATTAAGTGAATAATCTCCACGCCCTACCACCCCTTCGCCAACATCCAAGCAGAGTTTTCCAATAAACAATACTGAACATACTGAAGAAGAAACTCGAGGACGCCAAAGGGCTATGGCCTGAGCTACTACCGGAAGTGTTATGGGCACACCAGACCACACCCAAATCCTCCACAGGAGAAACACCGTACTCACTAGTCTACGAAATCGATGCGGTCATACCGGTCGAAGTCGGCGAACCAAGCTTGAGGTATTCGCATACAAGCGGAGCAGAGAACGACATGAAAATACTTCAAGACCTCGATGAGGTCGAGGAAAGAAGAGAAATGGCACACATAAGAATGGTGGCCCAGAAACAACAAGTCGAATGTACTACAACAAGAAGGCCAAAATACAACCACTCAAAGTGGGTGACTATGTCCTCCAAGCCAAAAGGTTGGTGTCAAAAGACCCAAGCGAAGGAAAGTTGGGCACGAACTGGACGGACCCTACAAAATCACAGCAGCACCAAATGAAGGAGCATTTCAATTAGAAACAATGGAGGGAAAGATGTTCCAAAACAATTGGAACGTCGCCCACCTCAAGTATTTCCATTCTGAAAGGCACCTCCCGAGTCGCACTCTTTATCCCTTACCCGAGTTTTGTCCCAATTGGGTTTTCTCGGGGAGGTATTTAATGAGGTGACATCGGGGGCACTTGGAGATACTTGCGAAACAAGTATATCATACCAGCCACTCCATACATCCTCCTGGCTGGCATGACAAAGGGACTGGACTAGCATGATCTCCAATATATAACGGCTATGGCCATCTCCAATGTATGAACGGCTACGGCCATCTCCAATGTATGAACAGCTATGGCCATCTCTAATGTATGATCGGTTATGGCCATCACCAATATATAAACGGCTATGGCCATCTCCAATGTATCAACGGCTACGACCATCTCCAATATATAAACGGCTATGTCCATCTCCAATGTATGAACGACTACTGCCATCTCCAACAAGCAAACGGCTACGGCCATCTCCAGCGAGTAAATGGCTAAGGCCATCTCTAATGAGCAAACAGCTACGGCCATCTCCAACAAGCAAATGGCTACGACCATCTCCGATGAGCAAACGGCTAAGGCCATAGACGTCAACAAGTCGACCCAGCTCGACTACGACGAACAATTAACTCGAAGACAGTCGAAGTTACGTACATGGCTAAGGCCATCAACAATATTATGGCTAAGGACATCAACATCAACAAGTCGACACAGCTCGACTATGACGAACAATTAACTTGACAATAGTCTAAGTTATGTACATGGCTAAGGCCATCAAAAATATTATGGCTAAGGCCATCGACGTCAATAAGTCGACCCAGCTCGACTACGACGAACAATTAACTTGACAACAGTCGAAGTTACGTACATGGCTAAGGCCATCAACAATATTATGGCTAAGGCCATCGACGTCAATAAGTCGACCCAGCTCGACTACGACGAACAATTAACTCGACGACAGTCGAAGTTATGTACATGGCTAAGGCCACCAACAATATTATGGCTAAGGCCATTGACGTCAATAAGTCGACCCAGCTCGACTACGACGAACAATTAACTCAACGACAGTCGAAGTTACGTACATGGCTAAGCCTATCAACAATATTATGTCTAGGGCCATCGATGTTAATAAGTCGACCCAGCTCGACTACGACGAACAGCTAATTCGAAAATATTCAAAATTACATGCATGGCTAAGGCCATCAACAATATTATTGCTAGGGCCATCGACGTCAATAAGTCGGCCCATCTCGACTACAATGAACAGGTAATTTGACAATAGTCAAAATGACGTGCATGGCTAACGCCATCGACGTCAATTAGTCTACCCAGCTCGACTACGATAAGTAACTCAACTATTTAGCATCAAAGTCATATCCTATCGGCGGATAACACAAACAACGTTCGAAAAACATGTTGAAAATCCTATAAGTGAGCACCCGCTCTGCGAAGACGAAGTGCCGAAAGTAAAAAATACAAAAGGAAAAGAATGGCAGCAAAAGTATGGCTTTCACTATCATTCAAAGAATGCATGTACTGTCACGACCCGGATTTTCCCCCAACATCGGGATCGTGATGGCGCCTACTCATGGTAGCTAGGCAAGCCACTGTATTCATACTATTCTGTTTTTAACACAATTTCAATTAAATAAATGCGGATTACTTTATCGAAATAGAAATAACAAATCACAAGATGAAAATCATATTGAAATCCTCTACCAAAGACGTGGAGTCACCAACTCACGAACTACTATAGAATACTACACATAAAAGTTGAAAGGAAATATAACATAATTCTGTTTGTCTCGGAACAAAGAGACTACAGCTAGTAACATAAATAAAGAGAGAGACACCGGGCCTGCGGACGTCTACAAGCTACCTCGGTCTCAAATGTGATCAACTCCCACGCAATCGATTCACTGCTGCTGCTCCTGATCGTAACCTGGACCTGTGCAAAAACGCACAGAAGTGTAGTATCAGCACAACCGACCCCATGTGCTGGTAAGTGCCTGGCCTATCCCGGCGAAGTAGTGACAAGCCTAGGACCAGACACCCACATAAACCTGTGCAATTCAATATATATGTATACCACAGAATAATAAGAAAATAACCAAGTAATAACATAATAAGGAATATCTCAAAGAATTCAACAATTAACAACAGTTAATAAATTCACAAGGAAAAACAAAGTATAATGGAAACACAAGTAATATCAAGCCAAAGAATAGCAAGCAGTTGCACGGCATCACCCTTCGTGCTTTTACTCTCATCCTCACCAAATAAGCAAATAAAGTACACGGCCTCACCCTTCGTGCTTTTACTCTCATCCTCACATCCATAGTACGGCATGATCCTTCGTACATGGTTCAATAACGGGGCACGGCATGATCCTTCGTGCATAATCAATAAAACATGGCACGACATTAACCTTCGTGCATAAATAATAAAACATGGCACGGCATCACCCTTCGTGCATTATCACTCTTCCTCACCCAAATAACAATCACAGTTAAGGGCAAAGAAAGAAACAGTAATTCATAAACCGTCCCAACAAGGGCAATCAATAGTTATCTTCACAACAAGTCTCAACAAGGGAGAACCATAACAATTCTACAACCTGACAAAGGTTCAACAATTCATCTGTAAATATATCTCAAAATAAGCATTTTCAACGACTCACGGTCATACTAGACGCCAGTGTATGGATGCTCGTCACCACAACCCATACACCGCACTCGATCACATAACACATAACACATAATCCTATTCCCTCAAGCTAGGATAGAACAAACACTTACCTCGAATGTTTATGAACAATTCAATCCGTGGAAATGTGTTTTTCTTTCAAATTTGGCTCCAATCCAACCGTATCTATACACAATTGATTTGATATCATCAATACTACTCAACAAACTAATTCTTAAGACCAAATACAACTTTTACAACATTCTGCCTGAATAGTGAATTTCAACCCCGGGCCCACATGGTCGGAACTCGGGGTTAGGACCAAAATCCGGTTACCCATCCCCCCACGAGTTCATGTATATGATTTGTTTCAAAATCGGACCTCAATTCGAGGTCCAATTTCCCAATTTATGAAAAACCCTATATTCTAACAAAAACAAGAAATTCTACCATGAAAACCTTTGATTTCTATTGAAAAACATGTTTAATGATGTTAGGAATAGAAAGAATTAAGTAAAAAATGACTTACAATTGTTTTGATGAAGAAGGAATCCGTGAAAAATCGCAAATGGGTGTTTTTGTTTTGTAAAAAGTGAAGAAATGGACTGAAAATCGTGTTTTACAGGTCTCTGTGTTCGCATTTGCGAACATGGGTTCGCAATTGCGAACCCCGACCAATTTCTGGAGTTTGAAAAATAAGCTAAGGTCGGGAAGTTCGCATTTGCGAACATTTGTTCGCATTTGCGATCACTGGCAGACAAAGGGGTGTTCGCATTTGCGAACTAAAATTCGCATTTGCGAACACAGGTAGTATAGGGAATGTTCGCATTTGCGAACTATGGTTCGCATTTGCGATCATAGGTAGAACAAGGGGATGTTCGCATTTGCGAATAATTGTTCGCATTTGCGAACAAGGTTGGGTCATGAGGGGCTTCGCATTTGCGATCAGGGTTCGCATTTGCGAGCCCTGCCTTGATCTGCCCCCTTCGCAATTGCGAGAAATGCTTCGCAATTGCGAAGCCAACAGCTGGGTGAAAAACCAGCAGTGCAACATTTCAGAATTTAATCCAACGGCCTATCAAATCTTTACCCGAGCCCCCGGCTCCAAACCAAACATGTACACAACCTCAAAAACACATTATGAACTTGTTCGTGCGATCACATCGCCAATATCACATCGTTTTCATCAAATCAAGCCTCAAATTCATGATTTTCATACTTTTGGTTTTCAAAACTTCCTAACTTGGAACTCAAGGTCCAAAACATCTCAAACGACATCCGAATGTCACCAAACTTTACAGAAATCACATATATAATATTTAAGACTTGTACCGGGCGTCAGAACCAAAATACAAGCCCAATAACAAGGTCAATTAATTCATTTCCTTTAACAATTACATCAAAAACAATTTCATAGAAAAATTCATAACTTGGGCTCTAGGCCTCAGAATTCGACTCCGGACGCATGTCCAAGTCCCATATTTTCCTACGGACCTCTCGGGACCATCCAATCTCGGGTCCGGATCCGTTTACCAAAAATGTTGACCGAAGTCAACCATATCAATATTAATATCATTTTTATCCAAATTTCTCATAGAATTCATATTTTCTATCACAAAGATCTTTCCGGCTACATGCTCGGATCGTGCACGTAAATCGAGGCAACATAGAATGAGGTTTTCAAGGCCTCAGAAGCTCGAAATGATTAATTAAATAAGTGATGACCCTTTGGGTCGTCACAATCTCCACCTCTAAAACAACCGTTCGTCCTCGAACGAACAAAAGAAAGAAGTACCTGAGTCAGGAAACAAGTGTGGGTAGCGGCTCCGCATATCAGACTCGGACTCCCAGGTCGATGCCTCTGGAGGCTGACCTCTCCACTGAACACGCACAGAAGGATAACTCTTCCACCTCAACTATCGAACCTGCCGGTCTAGAATAGCCATCGGCTCCTCCTCGTAAGATTGATCATTGTCCAATTGGACAGTACTGAAGTCTAACACATGTGTGGGATCGCCGTGGTATCTCCGAAGCATAGATAGGTGAAAAACTTGATGCACGGTTGATAAGTTAGGCGGCAAAGCTAATCTATAAGCCACCCCTCCTACTCTGTCTAGAATCTCAAATGGACCAATATACCTAGGGCTGAGCTTGCCCTTCTTCCCGAACCTCATCACGCCCTTCATAGGCGACACTCGGAGCAATACTCGTTCACCAACCATTAAATCCTCATCTCAAACTTTACGATCCGCATAAGTCTTCTGCCTGGACTGAGCTGAACGCAATCTCTCCTGAATAGTCTTGACCTTATCCAAGGCCTCCTGAACTAAGTCTGTACCCAACAACCGAGCCTCTCCCGGTTCAAACCATCCAACCGGTGATCGACATCGCCTACCATACAACGCCTCATACGGAGCCATCTGGATGCTAGATTGGTAACTGTTATTGTAGGCGAACTCTGCTAATGGTAGAAACCGGTCCCACGAGCCTCCGAAATCAATAACACAGGCTCGAAGCATGTCCTCAAGTATCTGAATAGTCCGCTCGGACTGGCCGTCCGTCTGAGGATGAAATGCTGTACTCAACTGAACCTGGGTGCCTAACTCCTGCTGGACCGCTCTCCAGAACCGCGAGGTAAACTGCGTTCCCCGATCAGAGATAATAGATACTGGCACCCCATGGAGACGAACAATCGCCCTAATGTAAACCTCCGCTAACCTCTCCGACGAGTAGGAGACAGACACTGGAATAAAGTGTGCCGACTTGGTCAACCTATCAACAATGACCCAAATAGCATCAAATTTCCTCCGAGTCAAAGGAAGTCCAGGTAACGAAGTCCATAGTGATCCGCTCCCATTTCCACTCGGGAATTTCAATCTTCTGGAATACACCACCAGGTCTCTCTGGTGCTCATATTTCACCTGCCGACAATTTAGACACCGAGCGACATACGCAACGATATCTTTCTTCATTCCGCGCCACCAATAGTGTTGCCGTAAGTCCCTGGTACATCTTCGCGGCGCCCGGGTGAATAGAATACCGCGAACCGTGGGCCTCTGCTAAGATCAACTCTCGAATTCCTTCGACATTGGGCACACAAACTCGACCCCGCAATTTCAATACCCCATCATCATCTAGATTTACCTGTATGGCACCTCCCCGCTGTACCGTATCTCTCAACTCACGCAAATGAGGATCATCAAATTGCCTCTCACGGATACGCTCTAATAAAGAAGAACGAGCGACCGTGCAGGCTAATACCTGCTAGGCTCAGGAAATGTCTAATCTCACGAACCGGTTGGCTAAGGCCCGGACATCTAGAGCTAATGGTCTCTGACTGACCGGAATGTATGCAAGACTACCCATGCTGGCATACTTTCTACTCAAAGCGTCGGCCACCACAATTGCCTTACCTGGGTGATATAAGATAGTAACATCATAGTCGTTTAGCAACTCTAACCATCTCCGCTATCGTAGATTCAACTCCATCTGCTTGAACAAGTACGGTAGGCTTTTGTGATCAGTGTACACCTCACATGTCACACCATATAGATAATGCCTCCAGATCTTTAAGGCATGAAGGATAATTCTTCTCATGTATCTTTAACTGCCTCGAAGCATAAGCGATAACCTTACCATCCTGCATCAATACCGCTCCAAGCCCTGTACGAGATGCGTCACAATAAACTGTATAAGGCCCTGTACCTGTAGGTAGTACCAACACTGGTGCGGTGGTCAAGGCCGTCTTGAGCTTCTGAAAGCTCGCCTCACACTCCTCTGACCACTGAAACTGGACACCCTTCTGGGTCAACCTGGTCATCGGGGCCGCAATAGAAGAAAACCCCTCTACAAAACGACGGTAGTAACCTGCTAATCCCAAGAAACTCCGGATCTCTCAGTCACTGAAGCTGGTCGAGGCCAATTCTGGACTGCCTCAATCTTCTTTGGGTCTACCCGAATACCTTCCACCGATACAATGTGACCCAGAAATGCTACCGAACTCAGCTAGAACTCACATTTAGAAAATTTGGCATATAGCTGGTAATCTTTCAGAGTCTGAAGAACCACTCCGAGGTGCTGCTCGTGCTCTTCCTGGCTGCGGGAGTACACCAGGATGTCATCTATAAAGACTATCACGAACAGATCTAAGTAAGGCCTGAATACCCGATTCATCAACTCCATGAATGCTGCTGGGGCATTGGTCAACCCGAAAGACATGACCAAGAACTTATAATGCCCATATCTAGAGCGCAAGGATGTCTTAGGAATGTCAGCCGCCCTGATCTTCAGCTGATGGTAGCCTGACCTCAAGTCTATCTTTGAAAATACCTTGGCACCCTGAAGCTGGTCAAATAAATCATCAATCCTCGGCAGTGGATATTTATTTTTGATAGTCACCTTGTTTAACCGCCGGTAATCAATACACATCCGCATCGAGCCATCCTTCTTCTTTACAAATAATACAGGTGCTCCCCAGGGGGAAACACTGGGCCTGATAAAGCCCTTCTCAAGAAGGTCTTGCAACTGATCTTTCAATTTTTTTAGCTCCGGCGGGGCCATACGATAGGGTGGAATAGAGATGGGCTGAGTGCCCGGTGCCAGATCAATACAGAAATCAATATCCCTGTCGGGTGGCATGCCCGGCAGGTCTGAAGGAAAAACCTCAGGAAACTCCCGTGCAATAGGGACTGACTCAATGGAAGGAACCTCTGCGCTGGAATCACGAACATAAGCCAGATAAGCTAGACACCCCTTCTCGACCATACGTCGAGCCTTAACATAGGAAATAACAGTGCGAACGGAGTGGCTTGAGGTACCTTTCCACTCTAATCGGGGTGATTCTGGCAAGGCTAAGGTCACCGTCTTAGCATGGCAATCAAGAATAGCATGGTATGGGGACAACCAGTCCATCCCTAATATGACATCAAAATCTACCATATTCAAAAGCAACAGATCAACACGGGTCTCAAGACCCCCAAATATAACTATGCACGAATGATGCACTCGGTCGACTACAATGGAGTCACCCACTGGTGTAGCCACATAAACTGGAATATCCAGAGCATAGCTGGGCACGGCCAAATACGGTGCGAAGTAGGAAGACACATAGGAATATGTAGATCCAGGGTCAAATAATACCGAAGCACCTCTGCCACACACAAGAATAGTACCTGTAATCACGGCATCTGATGCCTCTGCCTCTGGCCTGGCTGGTAAAGCATAGAATCGGGGATCTGCACCTCCCCTCTGAGCTGCGTCTCTAGGACGACCATCAACTGGCTGACCTCTACCTCTCGCCGGACGGTCTCCACCTCTACGGTCTCGACCTCCACCTCTATAATCTCTACCCCCGCCTCCGGCTGGCTGGGCAGGCTGAGGTCAGCTGGGGCCTGAATCATAGGACGAGGACCTCGCTGCTGAGAGTTGCCCGCTGCTAGAGGGCAATTTCTGATAAAATGACCTGGGTCACCACAACCGTAGCAACTCTTAGACAGATAGGGCTGCTGGCCCTGACGCCCTGAATGGCCTCCACGAACACTCTGAAGAGGCTGAGCATTAATAGGAGGCTGGTCTGAATAATGCCCACGAAAACCGCGATCACCCGGTCCACCCTGTGAAGCCTGAAGGGCGGAATGAAAAGGCCTGGAGGACTGGCCTCTATCAAAGGATTCTCTGCCACCAGAGGAAGAACCACCAAACCTGCCTGAATGACGAGGCCTCTTATCTGAAGAATAACCGCCTCCCCTAGCAAGAGCCATCTCAACTCCGCGTGCTGCATTGGCTGCCTCCTGAAATGATATGTCACTCCCCACGCCCATAGCCATCTGGAGTCTAATCGGATGATTAAGCCCATCTATAAACTTGCGGACCCTCTCCCGCTCAGTGGGAAGTATCACCACTGCATGACGAGCCAAATCGATAAATCTCGTCTCGTACTGTGTGACCGTCATAGTGCCCTGATGGAGGCGCTCAAACTGCCTCCGAAGTACATCCCGCTGAGTAGCAGGGAGAAACTTCTCCATAAATAGTTCCGCAAACTGATCCCATGATAAAGCTGGGGACCCTGCTGGTCGAGTCAAGCAATAATATCTCCACCAAGTCTTGGCGGATCCTGCAAGCCTGAAGGTACAGAAGTCAACTCCGTTTGTCTCCACGATCCCCATAGTCTTGAGAATCTCATGACAACTGAATAAGAAGTCCTGAGGATCCTCTGATGCGGCTCCACTGAATGTAGTGGTAAATAACTTGGAGAACCGATCAAGCCTCCATAACGAATCGGAAGTCATGGCCGCTCCATCACCGGCATGAGCTGTGGTACCTGACTGAGTGGCCACAGCTGGCTGAACCACTGGTGCCTGAGGCTGAGGAGCTACTGGCTCCGGAGTATGAGCAATAGGAGTCTGGGCCCCTCCTCCAGCCTGAGAAGTGGCTGGGGCAACTGATAATAAACCCGCTCTGGCAATGCTGTCCATGAATCCCGCTATTCTGACCAAGGCATCCCGGAGATCCGGGGTAAATAAAGCCTCTCCTGGGACCTGAGCTGGGCCCACTGGAGCCGCTGGAACCGGAACCTCCTCGTCAATCTCAATATGAGGCTCCACCTCTGGAGTAGCTGCCTGGGGCTGAGCTCTACCCCTACCTCGTCCTCTGATACGGCCTTGGCCCCTGCCCCTCACGGGAGCTGCCTGGGGCTCGGGCTGCTGGTCAGCGGACGAAGAAGCGCGTGTCCTCACCATCTGCGAAAGGACAGAATAGAAATTCAATCGGTAATTGAGGAACAAGTCGCACGACAAGAAAGAACAAATGAGAGACTCTTTCCTAACTCAATAGACTCTGGAGGACAAGTACGGACGTCTCCGTACCTACCTCTCAAACTCTACTAAGCTTGTTCGTGAGTGGTGAGACCTATGTAACCTAGAGCTCGATACCAACTTGTCACGACCCGGATTTTCCCCCAACATCGGGATCGTGATGGCGCCTACTCTTGGTAGCTAGGCAAGCCACTGTATTCATACTATCCTGTTTTTAACACAATTTCAATTAAATAAATGCGGATTACATTATCGAAATAGAAATAACAAATCACAAAATGAAAATCATATTGAAATCCTCTACCCAAGACGTGGAGTCACCAACTCACGAACTACTATAGAATACTAAACATAAAAGTTGGAAGGAAGTATAACATAATTCTGTTTGTCTCGGAACAAAGAGACTACGGCTAGTAACATAAATAAAGAGAGAGACGCCGGGCCTGCGGACGTCTGCAAGCTACCTCGGTCTCAAATGTGATCAACTCCCACGCAATCGATTCACTGCTGCTGCTCCTGATCGTAACCTGGACCTATGCAAAAATGCACAGAAGTGTAGTATCAGCACAACCGACCCCATGTGCTGGTAAGTGCCTGGCCTATCCCGGCGAAGTAGTGACAAGCCTAGGACCAGACACCCACATAAACCTTTGCAATTCAATATATATGTATACCATAGAATAATAAGAAAATAACCAAGTAATAACATAATAAGGAATATCTCAAAGAATTCAACAATTAACAACAGTTAATAAATTCACAAGGAAAAACAAAGTATAATGGAAACACAAATAATATCAAGTCAAGTAATAGCAAGCAATTGCACGACATCACCCTTCGTGCTTTTACTCTCATCCTCACCAAATAAGCAAATAAAGTACACGGCATCACCCTTCGTGCTTTTACTCTCATCCTCACCAAATAGTATGGCATGATCCTTCGTACATGGTTCAATAACGGGGCACGGCATGATCCTTCGTGGATAATCAATAAAACATGGCACAGCATTAACCTTCGTGCATAAATAATAAAACATGGCACAGCATCACCCTTCGTGCATTATCACTCTTCCTCACCCAAATAACAATCACAGTTAAGGGCAAAGAAAGAAACAGTAATTCATAAACCGTCCCAACAAGGGCAATCAATAGTTATCTTCATAACAAGTCTCAACAAGGGAGAACCATAACAATTCTACAACCTGATAAAGGTTCAACAATTCATCTGTAAATATATCTCAAAATAAGCATTTTCAACGACTCACGGTCATACTAGACGCCAGTGTATGGATGCTCGTCACCACATCCCATACACCGCACTCGATCACATAACACATAACACATAATCCTATTCCCTCAAGCTAGGATAGAACAAACACTTACCTCGAATGTTTATGAACAATTCAATCCGTGGAAATGTCTTTTTCTTTCAAATTTGGCTCCAATCCAACCGTATCTATACACAATTGATTTAATATCATCAATACTACTCAACAAACTAATTCTTAAGACCAAATACAACTTTTATAACATTCTGCCCGGAATAGTGAATTTCAACCCCGGGCCCACATGGTCGGAACTCGGGGTTAGGACCAAAATCCGGTTACCCATCCCCCCACAAGTTCATGTATATGATTTGTTTCAAAATCGGACCTCAATTCGAGGTCCAATTTCCCAATTTATGAAAAACCCTATATTCTAACAAAAATAAGAAATTATACCATGAAAACCTTTGATTTCTATTGAAAAACATGTTTAATGATGTTAGGAATTGAAAGAATTAAGTAAAAAATGACTTACAATTGTTTTGATGAAGAAGGAATCCGTGAAAAATCGCAAATGGGTGTTTTTGTTTTGTAAAAAGTGAAGAAATGGACTGAAAATCGTGTTTTACGGGTCTCTGTGTTCGCATTTGCGAACCCCGACCAATTTCTGGAGTTTGAAAAATAAGCTAAGGCTGGGAAGTTCGCATTTGCGAACATTTGTTCGCATTTGCGAACACAGGCAGTATTGGGCAGTGTTCGCATTTGCGAACAATAGTTCGCATTTGCGAACACAAGCAATATAGGGAATGTTCGCATTTGCGAACTTTTGTTTGCATTTGCGAACACAGGCAGTATAGGGAATGTTCGCATTTGCTGGGGATGTTCGCATTTGCGAATAATTGTTCGCATTTGCGAACAAGGCTAGGCATGAGGGTTTTCGCATTTGCGATCAGGGTTCGCATTTGCGAGCCCTGCCTTGATCATCCCCCTTCGCAATTGCGAGAAATGCTTCGCAATTGCGAAGCCAACAGCTGGGTGAAAAACCAGCAGTGCAAAAATTCAGAATTTCATCCAACGGCCTATCAAATCTTTACCCGAGCCCCCGGGCTCCAAACCAAACATGTACACAACCTCAAAAACACATTATGAACTTGTTCGTGCGATCACATCGCCAATATCACATCGTTTTCATCAAATCAAGCCTCAAATTCATGATTTTCATACTTTTGGTTTTCAAAACTTCCTAACTTGGAACTCAAGGTCCAAAACATCTCAAACGACATCCGAGTGTCACCAAACTTTACAGAAATCACATATATAATATTTAAGACTTGTACCGGGCGTCGGAACCAAAATACGTGCCCGATACCAAGGTCAATTAATTCATTTCCTTTAACAATTACATCAAAAACAATTTCATAGAAAAATTCATAACTTGATCTCTAGGCCTCAAAATTCGACTCCGGACGCATGTCCAAGTCCCATATTTTCCTACGGACCTCTCGGGACCATCCAATCTCGGGTCCGGATCCGTTTACCAAAAATGTTGACCGAAGTCAACCATATCAATATTAATATCATTTTTATCCAAATTTCTCATAGAATTCATATTTTCTATCACAAAGATCTTTCCGGCTACATGCTCGGATCGTGCACGTAAATCGAGGCAACATAGAATGAGGTTTTCAAGGCCTCAGAAGCTCGAAATGATTAATTAAATAAGTGATGACCCTTTGGGTCGTCACAATCTCCACCTCTACAAAGGGTCCCATTTACATCCCAAAATACAGCAAAACAAAAATATATACAAATCCTATACCCTTGCCCGTTATCAGTCGTCGTCTCTTTCTTTCTGGCGGCTCCTCACCCTCAGAAGTCTCCTTCATAGGCCGAGGAGATGGAACTGAGGGAGTTGCGTAACTTGAGGACGCTGCCATAGACGCAACCTCCTGCTGAGGAACCTCTGGAGCGCCATCACCGAACGAGCCACAGGGCATGTATTCGCCATCAGAGTCAATTTCCGCCTTAGGCGAGGCGACAATGGCCTTCTTCTTCTTGGGGACGCTCCGACCTGCCAACACGAGTAAGTCAGACAACAAAAACTAAAGGGGCTTCCGAACCAAGGCTGAAGAATTACCTGACAGGACGTACTGTTGTACAAACGCAGCCCAGGTGCGGCATTCCTCCGCATAAAGTATCAATCTCCCACCCATGATTAAATATTATCAATAAACTAGGGTGGAGAAGCTCTCGCTACAAAGAAAAGAAAAGAAATAGGTTATAGTGGACGAATGGTCAAAGTTGCAAACAATCATGAATCCTACAAATAATGGTACTCACATTCTAGGTTCCATCTTTCCGGGAATTCTTCGGGGTCCGACATGAGGTGCGCCGTTCTGATGTTGAAATACCTACGCCAAAAGAGGCGATTGGCCTTGTTGTCAGTCCTAACTACCAAACCCTTAGTGCCACGGCTTTTAATTATAACATGGTACCCCTCAGTTAAGCAGGGCTGAATAACTGCAAACGATGATGAATTGAGATGTCGCACTCAGCTTTAGCTGCGTACATAGTCAGGATCCTACATGCCTTTAAGGTGTGGGGAGTAAGCTGAGCCCGGCACACATTGAATAATCGGCAAAGCTCCTCCACTAGAGGGTAGATTAGGAGACTATAACCGATCAAAAATAGTTATTTGTAAAATGTACAGTACCCGGGTCTATGCTCATTGGCATAGTCCACCATAGCCGGAACCATTACTATACAGTTCGGAATATGGTGTGTTGCTCGAAGTTCGTCTAGGTGAGATTGCAATAAATCGATATGCTCCCAGGGAAGGGCTGGACTTTTTGTTTGAAAGTCCTTTCAACTATGCATCTCCTTTAGGAGGACGTTGTCACGACCCGGATTTTCCCCCAATATAAGGATCGTGATGGCGCCTACTCGTGGTAGCTAGGCTATCCGCTGTATTCATACTATCCTGTTTTTAATACAATTTCATAATTTATTTATCAACAAACCATAACTTTAATTAAATAAGTGCGGAATACTTTATCGAATTAGAAATAACTAGTTACAAGGTAAAAATCATACCGAAATCCTCTACCCAAGACGTGGAGTCACCAACTCACGAACTACTATTGAATACTACACATAAAAGTTTGAAAGAAATATAACATAATTCTGTTTGTCTCGGAACAAAGAGACTACAGCTAGTAACATAAATAAAGAGAGAGACGCCGGGCCTGCGGACGTCCGCAAGCTACCTCGGTCTCAAATGTGATCAACTCCCACGCAATCGATTTACTGCTGCTGCTCCTGATCGTAACCTGGACCTGTGCAAAAACGCACAGAAGTGTAGTATCAGCACAACCGACCCCATGTGCTGGTAAGTGCCTGGCCTATCCCGGCGAAGTAGTGACAAGCCTAGGACCGGACACCCACATAAACCTGTGCAATTCAATATATATGTATACCACAGAATAACAAGAAATAACCAAGTAATAACACAATAAGGAATATCTCAAAGAACTCAACAATTAACAAAAGTTAATAAGTTCACAAGGAAAACAAAGTAAAATGGAAACACAAGTAATATCAAGTCAAGGAATAGCAAGCAGTTGCACGGCATCACCCTTCGTGCTTTTACTCTCATCCTTACCAAATAAGCAAATAAAGTACACGGCATCACCCTTCGTGCTTTTACTCTCATCCTCACATCCATATTATGGCATGATCCTTCGTACATGGTTCAATAACAGGGCACGACATGATCCTTCCTGCATAATCAATAAAACATGGCACGGCATTAAACTTCGTGCATAAATAATAAATCAAGGCACGGCATCACCCTTCATGCATTATCACTCTTCCTTACCCAAATAACAATCACAGTTAAGGGCAAAGAAAGAAACAATAATTCATAAACCGTTCCAACAAGGGCAATCAATAATCATTTTCACAACAAGTCCCGACAAGGGAGAACAATAACAATTCTACAACCTGGCAAAGGTTCAACAATTCATCTGCAATTATGTCTCACAATAAGCATTATCAACGACTCATGGTCATACTAGACGCCAGTGTATGGATGCTCGTCACCACAACCCATACACCGCACTCGATCACATAACACATAGCACATAATCATATTCCCTCAAGCTAGGATAGAATAAACACTTACCTCGAATGTTTATGAACAATTCAATCCGTGGCAATGTCTTTTTCTTTCAAATTTGGCTCCAATCCAATCGTATCTATACACAATTGATTTAATATCATCAATACTACTCAACAAACTAATTCATAAGGCCAATTACAACTTTTACAACATTCTCCCCGGAATAGTGAATTTCGACCCCGGGCCCACATGGTCGGAACTCGGGGTTCGGACCAAAATCCGGTTACCCATCCCCCCACGAGTTCAAGTATATAATTTGTTTCAAAATCGGACCTCAATTCGAGGTCCAATTTCCCAATTTATGAAAAACTTTATATTCTATCAAAAACAAGAAATTCTACCGTGAAAACCTTTGATTTCTATTGAAAAACATGTTTAATGATGTTAGGAATTGAAAGAATTAAGTAAAAAGTGACTTACAATTGTTTTGAAGAAGAAGGAATCCGTGAAGAATCGCAAATGGGTGTTTTTGGGTTGTGAAAAGTGAAGAAATGAACTGAAAATCGTGATTTACAGGTCTTTGTGTACGCATTTGCGAACATGGGTTCGCAATTGCGAACCCCGACCAATTTCTGGAGTTGAAAAATAAGCTAAGGTTGGAAAGTTCGCATTTGCGAACATTTGTTCGCATTTGCGAAGTCTAGGCAGTTGCTGGGGATTTCGCATTTGCGAAATAATGTTCGCATTTGCGAACAAGCTGGCTTCTGGGCTTTGTCGCAATTGCGACACATTCTTCGCAATTGCGAAGACATGCAATATATTGAAGGCCTCGCATTTGCGAGGTTAAGTTCGCAATTGCGAACTATGGTCCAGGTGTGCCAGGGTCGCTTTTGCGACACTTTGTTCGCATTTCCGAACTTGGCTGGTTCTGGCAGGCATCGCATTTGTGATAATGGGTTCGCATTTGCGAACCCAGCCTTGAACTGCCTTCTTCGCATTTGCGAGAAATTCTTCGCAAATGCGAAGCCAACAGCTGGGTGAAAAACCAGCAGTGCATAAATTCATAAATTGATCCTACGGCCTATCAAATCTTTACCCGAGCCCCCCGGGCTTCAAACCAAACATGTACACAACATCAAAAACACATCATGAACTTGTTCGTGCGATCACATCGCCAATATCACATCGTTTTCATCAAATCAAGCCTCAAATTCATGATTTTCATACTATTGGTTTTTCAAAACTTTCAAACTTGGAACTCAAGGTCCAAAACGTCTCAAAGGACATCCGAATGTCACCAAACTTAACAGAAATCACATATATAATATTTAAGACTTGTGCCGGGCGTCGGAACCAAAATACGAACCCGATACCAAGGTCAATTAATTCATTTCCTTTAACAATTACATCAAAAACAATTTCATAGAAAAATTCATAACTTGGGCTCTAGGCCTCAGAATTCGACTCCGGACGTATGTCCAAGTCCCATATTTTCCTACGGACCTTTTGGGACCATCCAATCTCGGGTCCAGATCCGTTTACCAAAAATGTTGACCGAAGTCAACCATATCAATATTAATATAATTTTTATCCAAATTTCTCATAGAATTCATATTTTTCTATCACAAAAATCTTTCCGGCTACATGCTCGAATCATGCACGTAAATTGAGGCAACATGGAATGAGGTTTTCAAGGCCTCAGAAGCTCGAAATAATTATTAAAAATAAGTGATGACCCTTTGGGTAGTCACAATATCCACCTCTAAAACAACCGTTCGTCCTCGAACGGACAAAAGAAAGAAGTACCGAGTCAGGAAACAAGTGTGGGTAACGGCTCCGCATATCAGACTCGGACTCCCAGGTCGATGCCTCAGGAGGCTGACCTCTCCACTGAACACGCACAGAAGGACAACTCTTCGACCTCAACTGTCGATCATGTCGGTCTAGAATGGCCACCGGTGCCTCCTCGTAAGATAGATCATTGTCCAATTGGACAGTACTGAAGTCTAACACATGTGTGGGATCTCCGTGGTATCTCCGAAGCATAGATACGTGAAAAACTGGATGCACGGCTGATAAGCTAGGCGACAAAGCTAATCTGTAAGCCACCCCTCCCACTCTGTCTAGAATCTCAAATGGACCAATATACTTAGGGCTAAGCTTGCCCTTATTCCCGAACCTCATCACGCCCTTCATAGGCGACACTCGGAGCAATACTCGTTCACCAACCATGAAATATACATCTCGAACCTTACGATCCGCATAAGTCTTCTGCCAGGACTGAGCTGAACGCAATCTCTCCTGAATAGTCTTGACCTTATCCAAGGCCTCCTGAACTAAGTCTGTACCCAACAACCGAGCCTCTCCCGGTTCAAACAATCCAACTGGTGATCGACATTGCCTACCATACAACACCTCATACGGAGCCATCTCGATGCTAGACTGGTAACTGTTATTGTAGGCGAACTCTGCTAATGGCAGAAACTGGTCCCACGAGCCTCCGAAATCAATAACACAGGCTCGAAGCATGTCCTCTAGAATCCGAATAGTCCTCTCGGATTGGCCATCCGTCTGAGGATGAAATGTTGTACTCAGATGAACCTGGGTGCCTAACTCTTGCTAGACCGCTCTCCAGAACCGCGAGGTAAACTGCATACCCCGATCAGAGATAATAGATACTAGCACCCCATGAAGACGAACAATATCCCTAATGTAAACTTCCGCTAACCTCTCCGACGAGTAGGAGACAGATACTGGAATAAAGTGTGTTGACTTGGTCAACCTATCAACAATGACCCAAATAGCATCAAATTTCCTCCGAGTCAAAGGAAGTCCAGTAACGAAGTCCATAGTCATCCGCTCCCATTTCCACTTGGGAATTTCAATCCTCTGGACACCAGGCCTCTAGTGCTCATATTTCACCTGCTGACAATTTAGACACCGAGCAACATACGCAACGATATCATTCTTCATTCTGCGCCACCAATAGTGCTGCTGTAAGTCTTGGTACATCTTTACGACGCCCGGGTGAATAGAATACCGCGAACCGTGGGCCTCCGCTAAGATCAACTCTCGAATCCCTTCGACATTGGGCACACAAACTCGACCCCTGCAATTTCAATACCCCATCATCATCTAGATTTACCTGTGTGGCACCTCCCCGTTGTACTGTATCTCTCAACTCACGCAATTGAGGATCATCAAATTGCCTCTCACGGATACGCTCTAATAAAGAAGAAAGAGCGACCGTGCAGGCTAACACCCTACTAGGCTCAGAAATGTCTAATCTCGCGAACCGGTTGGCTAAGGCCTGGACATCTTGAGCTAATGGTCTCTGACTGACCGGAATGTATGCAAGACTACCCATGCCGGCATACTTTCTACTCAATGCATCGGCCACCACATTGGCCTTACCTGGGTGATATAAGATAGTAACATCATAGTCTTTCAGCAACTCTAACCATCTCTGCTGTCATAAATTCAACTCCTTTTGCTTGAACAAGTACTGCAGGCTTTTGTGATCGGTGTACACCTCACATGTCACACCATATAGATAATGCCTCCAGATCTTTAAGGCATGAACCACTGCTGCCAACTCAAGATCATGAACTGGATAGTTCTTCTTATGTATTTTCAACTGTCTCGAAGCATAAGCAATAACCTTACCGTCCAGCATCAATACCGCTCCAAGCCCTGTACGAGACGCATCACAGTAAACTGTATAAGGCCCTGCACCCGTAGGTAGTATCAGCACTGGTGCTGTAGTCAAGGCTGTCTTGAGCTTCTGAAAGCTCGCCTCACACTCGTCTGACCACTGAAACTGGGCACCCTTGTGGGTCAACCTGGTCATCGAGGCTGCAATAGAAGAAAACCCCTTTACAAATCGACGGTAGTAACCTGCTAACCCCAAGAAACTTCGGATCTCAGTCACTGAAGCTGGTCGAGGCCAATTCTGGACTGCCTCAATCTTCTTTGGGTCTACCTGAATACCTTCTACTGATACAATGTGACCCAGAAATGCTACCGAACTCAGCCAGAACTCACATTTAGAAAATTTGGCATATAGCTGGTTATCTTTCAGAGTATGAAGAACCACTCCGAGGTGCTGCTCGTGCTCTTCCTGGCTGCGGGAGTACACCAGGATGTCATCTATGAAGACTATCACGAACAGATCTAAGTAAGGCCTGAATACCCGATTCATCAACTCCATGAATGCTGCCGGGGCATTGGTCAACCCGAAGGACATGACCAAGAACTCATAATGCCCATATCTAGAGCGAAAGGATGTCTTAGGAATGTCAGCCGCCCTGATCTTCAGCTGATGGTAGCCTGACCTCAAGTCTATCTTAGAGAATACCCTCGCTCCCTGGAGCTGGTCAAACAAATCATCAATCCTCGGCAGTGGATACTTATTCTTTATTGTCACTTTGTTTAATTGTCGGTAATCAATACACATCCGCATCGAGCCATCTTTCTTCTTTACAAATAATACAGGTGCTCCCTAGGGGGAAACACTGGGCCTGATAAAGCCTTTCTCAAGAAGGTCCTGCAACTGATCTTTCAACTCTTTTAGCTCCGGCGGGGCCATATAATAGGGTGGAATAGAGATGGGCTGAGTGCCCGGTGCCAGATCAATACAGAAATCAATATCCCTGTCGGGTGGCATGCCCGGCAGGTCTGAAGGAAAAACCTCAGGAAACTCCCGTACAATAGGGACTGATTCAATAGAAGGAACTTCTGCGCTGGAATCACGAACATAAGCCGGATAAGCTAGACACCCCTTCTCGACCATGCGTCGAGCCTTAACATAGGAAATAACAGTGCGAACGGAGTGGCTTGAGGTACCTTTCCACTCTAGTCGGGGTGATTCTGGCAAGGCTAAGGTCACAGTCTTAGCATGACAATCTAGAATAGCATGGTATGGGGACAACCAGTCCATCCCCAATATGACATCAAAATCCACCATTTCCAAAAGAAACAGATCAACACGGGTCTCAAGACCCCCAAATATAACTACGCACGAACGATCCATTCGGTCGACTACAATGGAGTCTCCCACTGGTGTAGCCACATAAACTGGAATATCCAGAGCATAGCTGGGCACGGCCAAATACGGTGCAAAGTTGGAAGACACATATGAATATGTAGATCCAGGGTCAAATAATACTGAAGCACCTCTGCCACACACAAGAATAGTACCTGTAATCACGGCATCTGATGCCTCTGCCTCTGGCCTAGCTGGTAAAGCATAGAATCGGGGATTTGCACCTCCCTCTGAGCTGCGTCTCTAGGACGACCATCAACTGGCTGACCTCTACCTCTGGCTGGACGGTCTCCACCTCTACGGTCTCGACCTCCACCTCTATAATCTCTACCCCCGCCTCCGGCTGGCTGGGCAGGCTGAGGGTCAGCTGGGGCCTGAATCATAGGACGAGGACCCCGCTGCTGAGAGTTGCCCGCTGCTCGAGGGCAATACCTGATAAAATGACATGGGTCACCACAACCGTAGCAACTCTTAGACTGATAGGGTTGCTGGCCCCGACGACCCGAATGGCCTCCACGAACACTCTGAAGAGGCTGAGCATTAATAGGAGGCTGGTCTGAATAATGCCCCCGAAAACCACGATCACCTGGTCCACCCCTGTGAAGCCTGAAGGGCGGAATGGAAAGGCCTGGAAGACTGGCCTCTGTCAAAGGATTCTCTGCCACCAGAAGAAGAACCACTAAACCTGCCTGAATGACGAGGCCTCTTGTCCGAAGAATAACCGCCTCCCCGAGCAAGAGCCATCTCAACTTTGCGTGCTGCATTGGCTGCCTCCTGAAATGATATGTCACTCCCCACGCCCATAGCCATCTGGAGTCTAATCGGCTGATTAAGCCCATCTATAAACTTGCGGACCCTCTCCCGCTCCGTGGGAAGTATCACCACTGCATGACGAGCCAAGTCGATAAATCTCGTCTCATACTGTGTAACTGTCATAGTGCCCTGATGGAGGCGCTCAAACTGCCTCCGAAGTACATCCCTCTGAGTAGTAGGGAGAAACTTCTCCATAAATAGTTCCGCAAACTGGTCCCATGATAAAGTTGGGGACCCTGCTGGTCGAGTCAAACAATAATCTCTCCACCAAGTCTTGGCGGATCCTGCAAGCCTAAATGTATAGAAGTCAACTCCATTTGTCTCCACGATCCCCATAGTCTTGAGAATCTCATGGCAACTGAATAAGAAGTCCTAAGGATCCTCTGATGTGGCACCGCTGAAGGTAGTGGTAAATAGCTTGGAGAACCGATCAAGTCTCCATAAAGAATCAGAAGTCATGGCCGCTCCATCTCCGGCATGAGCCGTGGTACCTGACTGAGTGGCCACAGCTGGCTGAACCACTGGTGCCTGAGGCTGAGGAGCAACTGGCTCCGGAGTACGAGCAATAGGAGTCCGGGCCCCTCCTCCAGCCTGAGAAGTGGCTGGTGCAACTGATAATAAGCCCGCTCTGGCAATGCCTGTCCATAAATCCCGCTATTCTGACCAAAGCCTCCCGAAGATTCGAGGTAAATAAAGCCTCTCCTGGGACCTGAGTTGGGCCCACTGGAGCTGCTGGGACTGGAACCTCCTCGTCAATCTCAATATGAGGCTCCACCTCTGGAGTAGCTGCCTGGGGCTGAGCTCTACCCCTACCACGGCCTTTGATACGGCCTCGGCCCCTCACGGGAGCTGCTTGGGGCTCGGGCTGCTGGTCAGCGGACGAAGAAGCGCGTGTCCTCACCATCCGCGAAAGGACAGAATAGAAATTCAATCAATAATTGAGGAACAAGTCGCACGACAAGAAAGAACAAATGAGAGACTCTTTCCTAACTCAATAGACTCTGGAGGACAAGTACGGACGTCTCCGTACCTACCTCTCAAACTCTACTAAGCTTGTTCGTGAGTGGTGAGACCTATGTAACCTAGAGCTCTGATACCAACTTATCACGACCAGGATTTTCCCCCAACATCGGGATCCTGATGGCGCCTACTCGTGGTAGCTAGGCAAGCTACTGTAATCATACTATCCTATTTTTAATACAATTTCATAATTTATTTATCAACAAACCATAACTTTAATTAAATAAGTGCGGAATACTTTATCGAATTAGAAATAACTAGTTACAAGGTAAAAATCATACTGAAATCCTCTACCCAAGACGTGGAGTCACCAACTCACGAACTACTACTGTATACTACACATAAAAGTTTGAAAGAAATATA
Organism: Nicotiana noctiflora; assembly: GCA_032618575.1. NCBI lineage: Eukaryota > Viridiplantae > Streptophyta > Magnoliopsida > Solanales > Solanaceae > Nicotiana > Nicotiana noctiflora. The sequence goes on from JASVEL010012164.1 coordinate 347,818, forward strand.
ACATAATTCCGTTTGTCTCGGAACAAAGAGACTACAGCTAGTAACATAAATAAAGAGAGAGAGATGCCGGGCCTGCGGACGTCTGCAAGCTACTTCGGTCTCAAATGTGATCAACTTCCACGCAATCGATTTACTGCTGCTGCTCTTCATCGTAACCTGGACCTGTGCAAAAACGCACAGAAGTGTAGTATCAGCACAACCGACCCCATGTGCTGGTAAGTGCCTGGCCTATCCCGGCGAAGTAGTGACAAGCCTAGGACCGGACACCCACATAAACCTGTGCAATTCAATATATATGTATACCACAGAATAACAAGAAATAACCAGGTAATAACACAATAAGGAATATCTCAAAGAACTCAACAATTAACAACAGTTAATAAGTTCACAAGGAAAACAAAGTAAAATAGAAACACAAGTAATATCAAGTCAAGAAATAGCAAGCAGTTGCACGGCATCACCCTTCGTGCTTTTACTCTCATCCTCACCAAATAAGCAAATAAAGTACATTGTATCACCCTTCGTGCTTTTACTCTCATCCTCACATCCATAGTACGGCATGATCCTTCGTACATGGTTCAATAACAGGGCACGGCATGATCCTTCGTTCATAATCAATAAAACATGGCACGGCATTAACCTTCGTGCATAAATAATAAATCAAGGCACGGTATCACCCTTCGTGCATTATCACTCTTCCTCACCCAAATAACAATCACAGTTAAGGGCAAAGAAAGAAACAGTAATTCATAAACCGTCCCAACAAGAGCAATCAATAATCATCTTCGCAACAAGTCCCGACAAGGGAGAACAATAACAATTCTACAACCTGGCAAAAGTTCAACAATTCATCTGCAATTATCTCACAATAAGCATTATCAACGACTCACGGTCATACTAGACGCCAGTGTATGGATGCTCGTCACCACAACCCATACACCGCACTCGATCACATAACACATAGCACATAATCCTATTCCCTCAAGCTAGGATAGAACAAACACTTACCTCGAATGTTTATGAACAATTCAATCCGTGGCAATGTCTTTTTCTTTCAAATTTAGCTCCAATCCAATCGTATCTATACACAATTGATTTAATATCATCAATACTACTCAACAAACTAATTCATAAGGCCAATTACAACTTTTACAACATTCTGCCCGGAATAGTAAATTTCGACCCTGGGCCCACATGGTCGGAACTCGGGGTTCGGACCGAAATCAGGTTACCCATCCCCCCACGAGTTCAAGTATATGATTTGTTTCAAAATCGGACCTCAATTCGAGGTCCAATTTCCCAATTTATGAAAAACCCTATATTCTATCAAAAACAAGAAATTCTACCATGAAAACCTTTGATTTCTATTGAAAAACATGTTTAATGATGTTAGGAATTGAAAGAATTAAGTAAAAAGTGACTTACAATTGTTTTGAAGAAGAAGGAATCCGTGAAGAATCGCAAATGGGTGTTTTTGGGTTGTGAAAAGTGAAGAAATGAACTGATAATCGTGATTTACAGGTCTCTATGTTCGCATTTGCGAACATGGGTTCGCAATTGCGAACCCCGACCAATTTCTAGAGTTGAAAAATAAGCTAAGGCTGGAAAGTTCGCATTTGCGAACATTTGTTCGCATTTGCGAAGTCTAGGCAGTTGCAGGGGATTTCGCATTTGCGAAATAATGTTCGCATTTGCGAAATAATGTTCGCATTTGCGAACAAGCTGGCTTCTGGGCTTTGTCGCAATTGCGACACATTCTTCGCAATTGCGAAGACAGGCAATATACTGAAGGCCGCGCATTTGCGAGGTTAAGTTCGCAATCGCGAACTATGGTCCAGGTGTGCCAGTGTCGCATTTGCGACACTTTGTTCGCATTTACGAACTTGGCTGGTTCTGGCAGGCATCGCATTTGCGATAATGGGTTCGCATTTGCGAACCCAGCCTTGAACCTGCCTTCTTCGCATTTGCGAGAAATTCTTCGCAAATGCGAAGCCAACAGCTGGGTGAAAAACCAGCAGTGCATAAATTCATAAATTGATCCTACGGCCTATCAAATCTTTACCTGAGCCCCCCGGGCTCCACACCAAACATGTACACAACATCAAAAACACATTATGAACTTGTTCGTGCGATCACATCGCCAATATCACATCGTTTTCATCAAATCAAGCCTCAAATTCATGATTTTCATACTTTTGGTTTTTCAAAACTTTCAAACTTGGAACTCAAGGTCCAAAACGTCTCAAACGACATCCGAATGTCACCAAACTTTACATAAATCACATATATAATATTTAAGACTTGTACCGGGCGTCGAAACCAAAATACGAGCCCGATACCAAGGTCAATTAATTCATTTCCTTTAACAATTACATCAAAAATAATTTCATAGAAAAATTCATAACTTGGGCTCTAGGCCTCGGAATTCGACTCCGGACGCATGTCCAAGTCCCATATTTTCCTACGGACCTCTCGGGACCATCCAATCTCGGGTCCGGATCCGTTTACAAAAAATGTTGACCGAAGTCAACCATATCAATATTAATATCATTTTTATCCAAATTTCTCATAGAATTCATATTTTTCTATCACAAAAATCTTTCCGGCTACATGCTCGAATCGTGCACGTAAATCGAGGCAGCATGGAATGAGGTTTTCAAGGCCTCAGAAGCTCGAAATGATTAATAAAAATAAGTGATGACCCTTTGGGTCGTCACAGACGTTGTCCATAGTAAGGGAGACGAGGGCCTTTTTCACTTCCTCCCCCTCACCACCAGAGGAAGGTGGAACCCTAAATGGGTCGGTGCCCTTGTTCTTTTTACCACTTTTTGACGTTTTACCGTGTTGATTATACTTGGGAAGTACGACACTAATGACGAGAAATATAACTTTAAGGATGTGGAGGAGTCTCACACGAAATAATGGTTACAAGAAAGAAAGGCAAAGAAATAAACCAAAAAGTATTTTCCCAAGATTTGAAAGATTAATCGGATTCAACCTCTCCCTTATTTATAGGATTAGGTTGCACAAGAATCGAATAGTCATGATTCAAAACGGGCGCGAAAAAAACAAAACATCACATCAACTTCTAAACTACCTCAGGAGTAAGTATAATCATAACGCATACGAGGAATGACGTCATTCCAAAAAAGGAAGCCACATGTCAGCGGCTCAACAACGTTACACAATGGGTATACGTCTACTACCGTAAGGGTACGACTTTGACGCGGGGATAAAGGCGACATCGTTTAAAGCTCAGTATCTTTCCTAAGTAGACGTTACGTGTTGTACCTTTTCTTTTCATTATTTCGAGGAAGGTCTCTTACTATATAAAGGAGACCTTCACATTGTAAAAAGACATCAGTATTATTTTTGAATAATACAACTTTCTCCTTTTCTCCTATTCTCTCCCTATCTCTATCTCAAACGAGCACTTTCTCTTGAGTCCATATTATCATTTTATAATACTAAATCTACAACAATATTCGTGTTTACATATCTAGGTCTATTATATTTGATTACGATTTAGCCTTTTTTTCTTTTGATTGTTTTCTAATATTGTTAACTTTTGAGCCAAACACAATCATTCTTTCAACTAATCTTTTTGGACATACAAAGAAAATTATATGTAACAGCATATTGATGTTGGTGGCTGAAAGGGATCTACCGTGAAATTTGTCTAAGGCAAATTTCATATCGGAATGGCGAGAAAGTTAGAAGTCCATATAAAATGATATAAGAAATTCAACTGTTGAGACACCTTTTTTAGTTAAAACCAGAGGATAAAACCATGAGACAATAAAGATTACAATATATCGACAATATAGTCGCCAAGTAAGAAATTATATCAATTGTACTTGAACTAACGAGCCATGCACACTCAAATCCTGGTGTTAAATTTTGTAATCAATCGTTGTTCGTGAGGAAAAATTGGTCAGTTGGGATAAAAAAGATTCATAATCTAATTAGAACAGTCCCTAGATGAGTATATTCTGTATTTGTCACTTTGATTGTTAGATTAGTTAGTGCTCGATGAGAGTATTTAAGAAGGTGGCTATTGGTTTTAAAAGGTGCCTGTTAGGAAGAGATGTGCTTGTCGATTCCAACAGACTCCTAGAGGTATTATTTTAAAAGGTGCCTGTTAGGAAGAGATGTGTCTGTTGATTCCAATAGACTCCTAGAGGTATTATCTTAAAAGGTACATGTTAGGAAGAGATGTGTCTGTTGATTCCAACAGACTCCTAGAGGTATTATAAATACCTATCTTATCTCCAAAGAAGATATCATCTGAAAATATTCATCTCTTTCTCTTCTACTCATTTCTCTACAACTCACAACTATTTTGTTCTTGTGAAAATTCGAGTTTATTGCTAAAATTCGGATTTCAGAGGCTTGGTAGAATCCTGGTGGAATTCTGCCATAATCCATGCAGCAACGAAATTGGGAAGCTTAAATTCCTTAAGGACGGTGACTACACTATCAAAGCCTAATTATTTCTTCCCTATATTCTCTTATAATTTTCTAACAATCTTGAGGAATTTAAAAACACTGCAATGGAGGCTTCTGGTAGTGATTCCTGGTTTCAACAAGATGTTCGAAGTGTTCAAACTGGATCGATTTGATGGCTCAAATTTCACCCGCTGGAAAGACAAATTACTATTCTTCCTAACGGAGTTGGGAATACCATATCTGCTGAGTTCCGATCTTAATGCAATGCCAGAACCTACTGCTGAAGACTCTGATGAAATTAAGGCGGCACGCAAAAAACATGAAGAAGATGAGGTGCGCTATAGAGGTTTTATTTTAAACTCACTTTCTGATCGTTTATATGATTTGTTCCCATCCTCACAAATCACCACAAGAAATCTGGAAAGCCTTGGAACAGAAATATACTGCTGTGAAGCAAGGAACGGATAGATTCTTTGGAATGAAATTTTTTGAATTTCAAATGATAGATGGGAAATCTGTCATGGAACAGGTTGATGAGTTGCTTGTTTTGATATCTATACTCAAAGATTTTAAAGTCGATGTTTTTGAATCTCTTCAAGTGGCTGCTATACTTGCAAAATTACCAGCCACTTGGAATGATTATATGAAGAAATTATTACATTCTTCCGAAGACTTTAATGTGGACCAGTTGACGAAGCATATTCGGATTGAAGAAGAGTCACGAAAACGTGAAAATAAATATGCTACAGAAACTAGTTCAAAGGTGAATTATGTTGAGTCTAGTAAGACAAACAACTCGGGAAAATCTAAAAACAAGGGTGGAAAGAAGAGAAAGTTTGAGGCTGCTCCAAAGGAAAATTCTTCTAACATTAAGAAAGGCCCATGTTATACTTGCGGAAAGATGGGTCATTTTAAGAGAGATTGCAGGTTTCGTAAGAGACAGAAAAATGAAGAAAATGATGGACAGAAGAGGGTAAATAATGTTGAACAACAACAAGCTTCTTCTTCGGACATCGTTGCTATGATTTTTGCCTTTACCAACTTAAATCTAGGTATGGTAACTGAATGCAACATGGCAGCAACTACGAAATATGTAGATTGGTGGTATGATTCCGGTGCTACAGTTCATGTATGCAATGACAAGAGTTTCTTGAAACATTATGAAGTTGCAACAAGTGATGAAAAGGTTTTAATGGGAAATCATGACACCGCCAAAGTCTTTGGAAAAGGAACAGTTGAACTACAATTCACTTCGGGAAAGAAGTTGATTTTAATTAATGTTCATCATGTACCTGATGTTAGGAAGAATTTAATTTATGCAAGTTTATTAAGTAAGAAAGGCCTCAAAACTATTATAGAGGCAGAAAAGATTATTTTTTCTAAGAATGGTGTATTTGTAGGACAAGGCTACTCTTGTGAGAGCATGTTCAAATTAAGTATTAATAAAGTTGAAGTTTCTGCTTATATGATTGAGTCATCTATTAATTTATGGCATGCTAGACTTTCACATGTTAATTTTCGATATGTTAAGTTTATGTCTAAAAATAAATTAATTCCTGTTGTTGAGAATAATGATAAAAATGTAAAAGATGCATACAAGCTAAGATGACTAAGAAATCTTTTCCAAAGAATGAATGAACGAGTAACCTACTAGAACTTGTTCATTCAGATATATGTGAATTGAATGGTCATTTAACTAGAGGTGGAAATAGATACTTTATTACTTTTATAGATGATCATTCTAGATATACACATGTTTACTTAATGAAAACAAAAGATCAAGCATTTGATATGTTCAAGAGTTACAAAGCATTAGTTGAAAATCAATTAGAAAAGAAGACTAAAATCCTACGTAGTGATCGAGGAGGCGAATATCTTTCAAATGAATTTTCTATATTTTGTGAAGAAAATGGTTTGATTCACCAAGTTAGTGCACCGTATACCCCGCAACAAAATGGTCTTCCTGAAAGGAAAAATAGAACGTTGGTAGATATGGTTAATGCTATGCTTTTACATGCAAAGTTACCAACGAATTTGTGGGGGAAGCTTTATTAACGGCTTGTTTTGTGCATAATAGAGTACCTTCAAAGAAATTTAAGGTTTCACCATATGAATTATGGAAAGGAAGAAAGCCTAATTTAAATTTCTTAAGGGTATGGGGTTGTTTAGCCTATTATAGAATTCCAGATCCTAAAAGAACTAAGTTAGGACCTAGAGGAATTAAAAGCATATTTGTAGGATATGCTGAGAACTCAAAAGCATACAGATTATTTGACATTGAATCTAAGTATATTGTGGAATCTAAAGATGTTGAGTTCTTGGAAACAAAGTTCATTGGTGATTCTAATAATTCACATGAGGACACAAAAATTACTAAACAAGATGATAATGCAACAAGTATTAGTGATAATGCAGTAACTCAAGAAAATTATGTAGAACCTGGTTCTTCTTCTAACAGTAAAAGAAAGGCAATTGAATCTCCTATAGAACCAAGAAAAAGTCAAAGAGTTAGAAAAGAAAAAAATATAGGTTCTGATTTTATTTATTCTCAAGCACTAGTCTTTTTGGTAGAAGGAAGTAGAGATGAAGTATTAAATAAAATACCCATTATTCTAAATTTAGAAAAGGATCCTAAAACCTATTGTGAGGCTATGGCTTCGCGGGATTCTTCTTTCTGGAAAGAAGCTGTAAATGATGAAATGGATTCTCTTTTATCAAATGGTACATGGGTATTGGCAAATTTGTCTTCTAATACTAAACTTATTGAGTGTAAATGGGTTTTTAGAAGAAAATACAATGCTGATGGTTCTCTACAAACATTTAAAGCTAGACTAGTAGCCAAGGGATTTAGAAAAAAGGCAGGAGTAGCTTACTTTGACACATATGCTCCTGTGGCCAGGATTACCTCAATAAGAGTATTATTTGCTTTGGCATCAATATATGATCTAAATGTCCATCAAATGGATGTTAAGACGACATTCTTAAATGGTGATCTTGATGAAGAAGTTTATATGGAGCAATCCGAAAGGTTTGTGCTTCCTGGGAATGAGAAGAAAGTTTGTAAATTAGTTAAGTCCTTGTATGGTTTAAAACAAACTCCAAAATAATGGAATGAAAAATTTGATAGTGTTATATTATCAAATGGTTTTAAACATAATGGAGCAGATAAATGCATTTATTCTAAATTAACAAAGGACTATGGAGTGATAGTGTGTTTTTATGTTGATGACATGCTAATCATAGGAACTAACATGCAAGGCATAAATGAAACTAAGAAGTATTTAACTTCTCAATTTAAAATGAAAGATCTGGGAGAAGTTGATACTATCTTAGGTGTTAAAGTTAAAAGACATAGTGAGGGTTTTGTATTATGTCAGTCTCATTATATTGACAAGGTTGTTTCTAAATTTAATCATGTGGGTATTAAAGAATTTAATACTCCGTTTGATGCTTCTAGCAAGATGGTTGAGAACCTCATAAGATCTGTTAGTCAATTCGACTATGCTAGTGCAATTGGTAGTTTAATGTATAATATGCATTGTACTAGGCCAGATATTGCCTTTGCGGTTTGTAAATTGTCAAGATATACTCACAATCCAAGTGGTGATCATTGGAAAGGTATAGTGAGGGTACTTGGTTATCTGCAAAAGACAAAAACTTTTGCCTTGTATTATATTAGAAGGTTATTGTGATGCTAGTTGGATAACTAGTATTGGTGATAACAAGTCAACATCTGGGTGGGTATTCACTTTAGGTGGAGGAGCAATTTCATGGGCTTCTAAGAAACAGACGTGTATTACTCATTCCACAATGGAATCTGAGTTTATCGTTTTAGCAGCTGCAGGAAGAGAGGCAGAATGGCTGAGAAATCTATTGTTAGATATAAAGTTGTGGCCACAACCAATGCCAACTGTTCTCTTGCACTGTGATAGTGAAGCAACTATGTCTAAGGCATTTAGCAAAATATACAATGGAAAATCTAGACATATTGCTTTAAGGCATGATTACATAAGACAATTAATTTCGGATGGAATTATTACTGTTGTGTACATCAAGTCTAAAGACAACCTTGCTGACCCATTCACTAAAGGACTCGCGAAAGATATGATAATAAGCACAACAAGTGCTATGGGTCTAAGGTAAATTAAATTTGTCACTAGTAACAGGAACCTTACCTTTCTTATTGTTTAACAATATTAAAGGTTTAAAAGGTAATAACAAGTTATAGTTGTGACGGATAGTAGGTATTGGAAATTAGTACCTAGAAAAGGAGGATGAGTATAAAATACTCTTAATGAAGAAGCAAAGTTCAGTTTAGGAACTAAAAAAGTCCATGTTAAGGACTTGGTTAAATATTCACCTATGTAAACACAAGAAGTGGTGCCGCTTCAGTCAAAGTTTGGAACAAAAAACTTGATAAGTATTTATGAATTCAGGAAGTAGCACAAGGCCATAATCAGGTGCTAAAACTCACGGTGAACAAGTTGTCGAGTTGGTACGATTTATGTGTATAAAGCTTTTCCGCCTTGTCATATAGGAATTGTGGTTTAATAGAACTTAATCTAACCATTAATTTCGACAAGGTCTTGAATAGTTAATACAAGTAGTAGGTTTAAATCAAAAGATACCTACTATATTCATGAATCTCATAAATAACATCAATCACTAACTAAGTGGGGGATTGTTAGATTAGTTATTGCTTGATGAGAGTATTTAAGAAGGTGGCTATTGGTTTTAAAAGGTGCCTGTTAGGAAGAGATGTGTATGTCGATTCCAACACACTCCTAGAGGTATTATTTTAAAAGGTGCCTGTTAGGAAGAGATGTGTTTGTTGATTCCAACAGACTCCTAGAGGTATTATTTTAAAAGGTGCCTGTTAGGAAGAAATGTGTCTGTTGATTCCAACAGACTCCTAGAGGTATTATAAATATTTGTCTTATCTCCAAAAAAGATATCATCTGAAAATATTCATCTCTTTCTCTTCTGCTTATTTCTCTACAACTCACAACTATTTTGTTCTTGTGGAAATTCGAGTTAATTGCTGAAATTCGGATTTTAGAGGCTTTGTAGAATCTTGGAGGAATTCTGCCATAATCCCTGCAGCAACGAAATTGGGAGGCATTAATTCCCTAAGGACAGTGACTACACTATCAAAGCCTAATTATTTCGTCCCTATATTCTATTATAATTTTCTAACATTGATTGGATCCTAAATATTACTCATAGACAAGGCCAAGATTAAACAAAGCCAAGTTGCTATATTGAATGAATTATGAATAGACGACGCAGGGAAAGTATCACAATGCCTTCAAGAGACAACAACTAAGCAATGACAAACTCACAGCCCCTGGTTTGTAGACAAAGGCAATTGATCTCCATCACTCACAGCCCCTGGTTTCTTCAAACCAACGAATTGCAATATGAGGAAATACCAACTACCGTACGTAAAGTTTCCAACATTACTAAAAGAATATAAACAAGTCCTAGTAGACTACAGAAAAGAAAAAGAAAAGTTCACATGAAAGGAATTTAGTGGCATGGAAGCATCCTATCAGGAAATATTTTTACATAGAAACTCAAGTAAATAAAGCTTTATTTGTAAGACACAAATCGGCTGTAGATTGTCAAAACATACATAACACTATAATCACATGGTTTTGGTATGAAGTGAATTTGGACTCATTACTATTCCTTGCTCATCCCAATGACCCAATAATTTCTCCTTCGGATGAGGTAATTAGGTTACAACTACAACTACTTGTTATTCTGATAGAGCTTACTACAGAAACAGAGAATTAGAGGAAGAAATACTAATGTATTACACTAAAAACACAGGATCTACTTTAACAAAGTCCGAGAATAACCACTACAACACTTATAACTCCTAAATTACAGCATATACTATTCTAGACTGAATAGAAAATGACTGAAATCAATATACTAGCGTCATAAAGTCAAAAAACATATTACTAAGATTACGAGACATGAAATTTCTAGACATTCGAGAGGCAAGAACTCTCCCAAGGATTTTGTATTTTTCTGTTCAATATCCTCCCCACTGCTCCCTTCTTTCTCCAGATAAAACTGCCCACTACATGAGTCACAGTCACAGACAGTTACTAAATTTTCAATTTATTATTTTTGGCCCTCCTGGAATAAGTTTTTATAACCTGAGGCTTATAGATCAATGACAGCATAGTCCTCCCAAGTGTTCTCAAATTCAGGCAGGTTCTTCCACTTGATTAACACCTCCCATTTGTCATTAAGAAGCTTCCTAAGCTGCCTCACTGCTTCAGGTTCAACTTGAAGCTCCGATTCTGTTGTAAGAAACGGAGGTAGGTCTTGAGTAGGTGTAGTTGGTTGCAAGCATTGTCTCAACTGTGAAACATGAAACACTGAGTGAATGCGCACTCCAACAGGTAACTCCAACTGATAAGCTATGGGACCAATCTTCTCTAGAATCTTGAAAAGGCCATAGAAACGGGGCCCGAGTTTTTCATTAATCTTCTTAGCTAGAGAGCGTAGTTTGTATGGCCGAAGTTTGAGATACACCATTTCTCCAACCTCAAAATTCACTTCCCTGTGATGTCGATCAGCTTGGTTCTTCATTCTTTGTTGTGCCTGTACTAGATGGTTTTTGAGCTCAGTTAAGATCAAACTTCTAGTACGAACTTGTTCATTTACTTCTTCCACTGCAGAAGTAGTGTCATCCATGTGAAAAATCGATGGTGGATCCCTCCCATATAGTGCTTTAAAGGGTGTCATGCCGGCAGATCTGTTAAAGGATGTATTAAACCAATATTCAACCCAAGCTAGCCAATGGAACCATTGTTTAGGATTTTCTCCGGCCATACAACGAAGATATGCCTCCAAACTCCTATTCACCACTTCCGTTTGACCATCAGTCTCTAGACGATATGCTGAGCTATAACGTAATGTAGTTCCTGTCATTTTAAACAACTCCCTCCAAAACTGGCTAATGAACACCCGGTCACGATCAGACACAATGGATTTAGGAAAGCCATGCAACTTAACCACTTCCTTAGTAAAAACACCAGCCACATCTTTAGCATTAAAAGGATAAGAAAGTGGGATAAAGTGTGCGTACTTAGTAAGACGGTCTACCACAACCACTATGGTGTCAAACTTATGGGATTTAGGAAGGCCAGTAATGAAATCCATACTTACATCTTCCCACACATGCTGAGGTATAGGTAAAGGTTGAAGTAAACTAGCTGGACTCAAAGTTTGAGACTTATTCTTTTGACAAATTTCACACTTGGCAACGAAGTTTTGCACATCCCTTTTCATACCTTCCCAGTAAATATTTTCGGACAGCCTCTTATATGTGAGAAGATACCCTGAATGGCCACCTATTGGAGAAGAATGAAACTCCTTCAACAACCCTAGGATTCTCGATGATCCTTTTGGCAAAACCAAACGTCCCTTGAACAGTAGACATACATTCTTCAAGTTGTATTTGTCGTATGTTTGATGTCCTGTAATTAACCTTTGCAAGATTGAAGCCATTTTACTCTCTTTTTACTTCTTCGTCCCATTCCTCCTTGTCTTCGTATTTCCAAACCGAAAAGGCATATAACTCTGCAGATTCTCCGCATCTGGACAGTGCGTCAGCCACTCTATTTTCAGCACCCGATTTGTACTTGATCTCAAACTTATAACCCATGAGTTTGGAAACCCATTTCTGCTAATTCCCATCCATAACTCGTTGTTCCAGCAAAAATTGAAGGGCTTTCTGGTCAGTTTTAATGATAAAATGATGACCCATCAAGTAGTGATTCCATCTCTTGACAGCTAAGACAATGGCCATTAGCTCTCGTTCATATACAGATCATTGTCTTGCTCTAGAAGAAAGCATTCTACTGAACTATGCAATAGGTTTACCTTTTTGCATTAAAACTGCACCAACACCAAATCCTGAAGCATCAGCTTCAATTATAAATGGTTGAGAAAAATCCGGCATCGCCAAGACGGATACTTGAGTCATAGCCAACTTCAATGCCTCAAATGCTTGTTGAGCTCGTTCGCCCCACAAAAAAGCATTTTTCTTCAATAGATCTGTTAATGGGGCAGCAATCTTACCATAGTCTTTGACAAACTTTCGGTAGTACCCAGTGAGTCCCAAAAATCCCCACAAAGACTTGATATCTCTAGGAGCTGGCCAAGATATCATACTCTCAATCTTGGAGGGATCTGCCTGCACTCCTTCAGGGGATATAATATGACCCAAGTATTCAAGTAAGCTGCCCAAACACGCACTTTTTCTTGTTGATTATCAGTCGGTTCTGTTTGAGAATATCTAAAGCAACCTTCAAATGTTCAAGATGAGAAGCATAGTCCTTACTGTAAATCAAAATATCATCAAAGAATACTAAAATAAATTTCCTGCAAATGATCTCTGAAAATATAATTCATCAATGATTGAAAAGTTAAAGGTGCATTGGTCAAGCCGAATGGCATGACCATGAACTCATAATGTCCCTCATGGGTGCGAAAAGCCGTTTTCGCTTCATCTCCAGCTTGAATGGGAATTTGATGATATCCCGACTTGAGATCCAACTTGGTAAATATGGTGGCTCCCCCTAGCTCATCAATGCATGGTATTGGAGATTTGTCAGGGATTGTGATGTCATTAAGAGCCCGATAGTCCATGCAAAACGCCAACTTCCATCCTTTTTCTTAACAAGTAATACCGGACTAGAATATGGACTAGTACTAGCCCTAATGATTCCAGCAGCCATCATCTCTTTGACCAAACGCTCAATCTCAGCTTTTTGAGAATGAGGATATCGATATTGACGAATGTTTGGTGGTTGTGTTCCAGACTTAATAGTAATAGCATGATTCTGAGAACAATGTGGTGGTATACCCGAAGCTTGCTCACATACTTCTATGTAATCAGATAACAACTCCCCAATCTCCTTTGATGTTATAGTTGTTTCACCTTCATGTACTACCTGATTCAACTCAATCCAGAATCTTTGGTTCCCTTTCATAGCTTTTAATGATACAACTGTCCGAACCATACCTGGATCCCCCCGAAGCAACATCATTCTTCCTGCATCTTCAAATTTCATGGTAAGATGTTTCCAGTTTACCCTCATCTCACCCAAAGTGGCTAACCATTCCATCCCCAATACCACATCAATTCTAATTAATTCAAACAGAAAAAATTGTTGGTGAATTTTTACTCCCTGCACGTCCAACCTCACCCCTTTGCATACTTCATTCCCACTGACTTGTTGACCATTACCAACTGTTACTTCAAACCTGTTGGTCTTCTCAATAGGTAATTGCAGATGACGAGCAAGGTTCGAAGATATAAAATTATGGGTTGCTCCGCTGTCCACCAAAATTATCACGTCGTGCCCATGAATTTTTCCCACAAGTTTCATTGTTCTTTCTCCGGTAAGTCCCACTACCGAATTCATATTCAACACCATCATAGTGGCCTTTTGTTCTCCTTCATCTACACCCTCTCCGGCGACCTCGAAGAATTCTTTTGTTTCCTCTTCCTCTATGTTAGGTGCCTCTGAAACAATCAAAAGGTTAAGTTGCTTATTTTTACAACGATGGTTAGGGCCAAATTTTTCGTCACATCTGAAACATAACCCTAACTCCCTTTTTCGGGCAATTTCTGAATCAGACAACCTTATGAATCGTCCCTCATATTTTGTTGCAGAAGATACGTTGAAGCCAGTTGGCTTTGATGAAGCATGCAATTGCGAATCAATGTTGCGTCCTGATGTTCCGGCTCTTGAATCACGTGTTTCAAGTACGTTTGTGACCCGAGAGTAACTGGGTCTAAATCCAACTTGTTTGTTGCTTGAACTGTCTCTATTTGGTTCAGAATTTAACACCTGAACTTGCTCCAAAATAGAATTTCGATCCTCTACCTTTGAGCCATCTCCATTATCTCCCAAATGTTTGAGCCCGCAAAAGCATCACTTCTGCTCGGATTTCCTCTTTAAGACCATTCAAAAACACTCCAGATAACAGTCCATCAGATTCCTGTCTCATGAACCTGTCACCTTCTCAAATTCGTCACGAAAGGCTGCAACAGTGGTGTTCTGCTTTAGTTCCATTAAGACGGCATACTTGGTTGCTCTTTTGGGAATGATGAAATCGGTTCAACAACTCTCTTTTGAAGTCTTCCCAGGTTGGAACGGGTTGTCTAGACTCTAACCAATAATACCAATTTAAGGCTTTTCCTTCTAAACAAACACCGACCAGGTAAAATTAATTTTACTTCTATGGCTATGTATAGTCCGCCAATTACCTTCTTACCTTCATACTTAGAGCAAGAAGATGGAGATTCCGGTGATCGACTTCACTAAGCTAGACGGTGAGGAGAGAAGTGCAACCATGGCACTTGTCCATCACGCTTGTGAGAAATGGGGCTTCTTTATGGTAATGAATGTTGTACTTCTGCTTATCTGCAGTAGCACTTTTAAGATATTGATACTAACAGAAATGTTCAATTTATGCAGATAGAGAACCATGTCATTGACACTAACCTGATGGACAATGTGAAGCAGCTCATTATTCAGCACTATGAAGCCAATATGAAGAAACGCTTCTATGAATCAGAGCTACCTATGAGCTTAGAGTTAGAGAAGAAAGAAAAACTCAGCAACGCAGACTGGGAAAGCACGTTCTTTCTTTGAAATCGTCCAAGTTCTAACATCTATGGGATTGAAGGTCTCTCAAAGGATCTTTGGTAAGTCAAGAACACCAGAGCATAAAGTTTCAACAGTTCAACAATTATACTAGAATGCGCACACACACATAGAGCTTATATATGTCATGCACTTAAAATATGTCACTGACAATCTATCTGCGAAACAAGTCTTTTCTTAACATTATTGAATGCCACATCTGAACTATGTCGGATACATGTTTATGTGCAGCAATGCAGTAGATGGATACATTGCTCAGCTGATTAATCTTGCTGAAAATCTTTCAGAACTAATGCGTGAGAACCTTGGCCTAGAGAAGAGTTATATTAAGGAAGCATTTTCAGGAAGCAAGGGTCCTTCTATTGGAACAAAAGTGGCAACATATCCTCAATGTCCGCGCCCTGCATTAGTCAGGGGATTGCGTGAGAGCACACAGATGCTGGTGGTATCATTCTCTTACTCCAAGACGAACAAGTTCCTGGTCTGGAATTCTTTAAAGACGGACATTGGGTGAAAATTCCACCTTCCAAGAACAACAGAATTTTTGTAAACACTGGTGATTAAATTGAAATTTTAAGCAATGGGATGTACAAGAGCATTCAACACCGAGTGATGGCTGAAAAGGATGGGAACAAACTTTCCATTGCCACCTTTTATAACCCTGCTGGTGAGGCCATCATTTCTTCACACCAAAGCTCTTGTATCCCTGTCATCTCCGTTTTCAAGATTATCTAAATCTTTATTCCAAAACCAAGTTTGTGGAAAAAGGCCCCAGATTTGAGTCCGCAAAAACATTTGCGAACAGGCACTGAAGTCTTCAATGTGAAAAACAACAATACTCGTTCAAGTTTATGTTACTTATCATTTGAGTGCCCTCTTTTTGTTTCTTTTTTTTTTTTCTGTTTGAGCCTTCTTTCTGGTTATAGTTCAAGAGAAGCTAATGTATATAAGCTTCCTTTATCATGTAACATCTGATTAAAAGTTTTAAGGTCAAACTCATCAAAGTTAGAATTGCTTTGAAAGGTTGTTATTCATAGACCAATGACACTTGCAGAAGAGCAAAAATAAGTTGATTTATTTTAGTTGTATGAATAAAAGAAAACTAACTCCAGAGAGCATTTCTTGGTAGTGGTTGATTGATGATTACCTGCTACCTATCGCTGTGAGCATAACAATCTTTTAACGAAGAATAATCTGTATAATGCTAAATTCTCTTAATCTTATAATCTAGCAAGAGATACAGCACCATAAGCAAACTCACAGACAAATTCCTCCTGAAGAACCTTTGTCCACTCGAAATATTTTAATTTATTTATGTTTAGTGTAAATCTGAAGTACACCTTACACCTTTCTGAAAAAGATTTAAGGAACACAAAATTGGAATTAAGAGAGAGAGAGAGAGAGTTTATAAGACTCTCTTTCACATTTCCTCCGTCCAAACGTTATGTTTGTCCACCTAATTGTTAAACATCCATCCTTAGGTGGACAGACCCAAGACAAGGAAGAACATTTCTCTTGTAGTGCATGACATAAGGTATTAATATCATTATAACTACAACTGGAAAAAACAGCAATCTGATTCAGTAAAAACGATTAAGAAATACCATCTGTATAAGCAACCAGCTTAATTCCTATCAAACCTGTTGTAAAACTTTTATAGTAGTTTCTTTAAGAAACTAAGTCCAAAAAATGGTCCAAGTTAAAGAGCAATAATGTATTTACATAGCTGTTTGTTTAACAGGGTATAGGGCCACTTACAAACTAGACAATTTTGACAACACAGATTTTGTCACCAGAGTATTAGTATGCTGAGTGGCTTCTATGAGTAAAGATTTTTGAGACTTCAACAAAGGAGCACATTTGGTGACAAAACATAATAAAAAGTTTCCAAATTTCAAAGACTTTGAAAACCTCTCAGCAGATTCCCAAGCATGCTGAACAAGTCTATCAACTGAGTCTTGAGTCAAATGAATGTTATGATTTAGGATATTTTGCATCAAATTAAATAATGACTCAGTCCATACCAATTTACTGCCAATTAAGCATTGATGACACGGAAGGGAGATGAATTTCTTCGGATTGTCCCCATCGCAGAGAAGTTTCTGGCAGAAGGCAGAAATATGGCCTGGGTGCAAAGATTCTTTAACTATCCTTGTTATTACATCACACATAGGGCTATTTATGCCTTCCATTAGAAGAATCAGCGGCAGTAGCAACGCATACTCTGCAGCTCTCTGATGAACTTTAGAGTACTCTATTGCTGCTGTTAGTAACGCACGAGAAGCTGGTTCTTTCAAAAGCAACAACTTGGGAAGAATGAAAGCGCAAAGAACGTGACTGGGCCAACCAAGTTCATCTTCATTCCCGTCTAGAAGATTGGACATTAAAACTGCAGCTGTCTCATCATCAGCTCTCCAAGGTTCAATTATGCTCAAAACAGCCAAAGACTTCCCCCCTCCTTTACAAAGCTGCCTAATTTCCCCTGCCAATTCCACAGCTTTAGCTGTAGACTGAAGAGAAAACAACCGGTCTTTCAAGCGCCCGGCCATTTCTTCAACTTGAGGGTTCAAGTAGTCATCTACTTCCCCAATTACTTCATCAACCTCCTCCATTATGTCATCCATCATTTCTCGTTTACCCTCTTCGAATTCACTCAAAGGATCATCATTTTCTCCACAACTACTAAACGGCATTGCCAAGTTGAATTGTTTCTGTGATATAGGCAGCCATGGAAGCATCAAATCACTGTCACCGGTAGCATCCTTAAGCCAATTTGGTAATGAACTAAATTCATCATCCACTAGTTCTTCTTCAGAATCCAAGTTCAAGCTAGTTAACCATTCATGGTTTGACCTAGACACTAGGTCGAGCAGCTGATGTGCAGCCCGCTTTACCCAAAAAGCAAGCCCTTTGCCCTCCTTCAACATAGTTTCCGCAAGCTGACGCAAGTCACTTTCACAAAATCTCCGGCTATCATAAAGAAGAAATGACAAAATGCGAGCTTGAACTGCATTTGGTAGAGTCTGTATCCACATAACCCTGCCAACATAACCACCAATTAATCTTTGTTCAATTCACATTAAGTTAAACTGGTAAACAAGTAAACTTCAATTTTAACCTCAAAAGGTAAAAACAAGTAAAAAATTACCGTTTTGTGAAAGATGGGGAAGGGGAACCGGTGATGGTGATATCGGTAGGTTTTGTGAGCAGTGAAAGGAATGAGGTTGTTGAAATGGTGGTATGGCCAGATTGGTTGAAAGACTGTTGTAACCATAGAGATGCTTCAGTTTCAGGACAAGGGGAGTTCAAGAATATCTGAAACAATGGTACCCAACATTCCATTTGTTGAAGAAACAGTCGGAGGGAGCCGTACAAACGGAGATTCTGGTTTTTTTTTTTTTTTTTTTTTGTGTGTGCTAATATTCTTGATAACGTGAAGAACCCCTCATCTTCTAAACCGAACGTGAAGACCTCATACAAAATGCGGGAATACTAGTTGGAACTCCAGTTCTAATACTCTAGTATACTTAGAGTCGTTTTATACCGGTATAAGTTATACCAGTATAAGTTATAATGGGATAAGTTATATTGGGATAAATTCTGTTGGAATTAATTGTGTTGGGATTGTTGTTTATTTATTGTTTGGTATATTGTATTAAGAATGACAATTGAATAATTTATAATAAGAATATATAAGTTATATCGGTGCTAATTATCCCACATTTTGTGAGGTATAAGTTATTCCGGTGTTAAAATTAACACCGAAATAACTTATACCTGATTTTCTAACCAAATAAAGTATTAAGGTGGTATTAAATTCTTATTCCATTCTTATACATTCTTATACCTCATACCAAACGACCCCTTATACATTGATCATTTTTCCTTCTACTATTTAAAACACTAATGTATATGAGGATTACGTATTTTTTTTTCTTTATGACTCTATATTTTTGTGTAAATAGAGATTTGGTTGAAACCATACAAAATGTTTAAACGTGATCTATATTTCACACTAAATATTCCGTCAATATTTTTAATGTTTTACAAGTATATATTTACTACTGAAATTCCAAATTTGCAAAGTATATGTTTTACAAGTATATATATATATATATATTTCACCGATATGCTACATCCCATATTTTCGTATGTTGAGAGTATGTCGTAAGTTAATTGATGTGAGCTAAGAAATGAGATCGTATTTGAAAGTACATAAAGTAAGTTAATTATGTTACATTGAAGGTTACAAATCTTTAAAGATCACGGATAACAAGTATCAAGAGGGTTGGAAGGCATAGAAGCTAAATAATTGATGTCACTATTTCTTCTTACTCTAATTCGTGTGGTAGAGCTCACTTGTAAGAATTCAAACTCCTAAATTCTATTTTATTCATAATACAATGATACCTACATCTAGAAATACAGTAGGTAAGAGATTGAATGTGACTGTGGAAGAGTTGAGTTAGGGTTCTCGATTTTGCATCATGCTTATGATGAGTAAAATATGAGTTCTTCAGCTGATCATGTGTATACTAAGACGTGTAAGCTTCTTGATAAGGAGCCCTAAGGCATGAATACATGTCCACCCATAAGGTAAAAAGGTAATAAGAGAATTAGAAGGTAGATACAAGTTTCAACAAGTAAACGAAGCAAGGTGAAGATGGGTACAAGGTACCCATTTAATGAATATTATCAGTATTTATAATTCAAGCAGAGAAATATAAATATTTTGCGTTACCTTCAACAGTAACAAAGTATGTAAAATTGGTCACACCAATCTCAGATATGCCTTATGGGAGCTAACAGATATAGTTTAAGAGAAGGACATCATATCAGGATCTAGTTGGGCTTAGAGTAACCCAAAATGGTGGATGTATTGTTAGTGTTAGCTGACATTTTCGAAAGATATTGCAAATGTGGTAATAGTTCTCCTTGTGAGATACTTAGATGGTGCACTATAGAATAATATAATTAGATGAAAACTAGCATGTTCATAAAATTCAGAAGATAGGTACTACTATTCTAAAAGGGATAAATATTTACCTTAGTATGGCTCTCGTCCCTAGTCAGAGAGAATGTTAGGAGACATAAAGAGCCATTGGATGGACTAAGGGGAGCGAAAAGTGAAAGAATATTTAATGAATCATTCAGAATAAAGTGATAGACAGAAATATTAGCAGGAGAATTAAAACAAAGTAAATAAAGCATTATAAGTAAGATGTGATAGATAATGGTAAAAATATGATAGGATGGTTGAGTTTATAGCCAAGTGAAGCGAAAGATAAGAGGAGATAGCCTTGAAATAATAAAAGAGTATAAGACCTAAAATCATATCCTAATTTCGAGAAATAAGTTAGTAACTCCAACGTGATTACCAGAAGGAAAAGTTAGCCCCTGAAGTAATATAAATAAGTATGGGCTAGTGAACAAGATAAACTGAACATGAATTAGGGATCGAATGATTTGATAATTGTCGACATCGTGAAATTTAGAGACCGCGTTTCGTCGATAATAGAACGGACAACAGAAGAATAGCCTTTAAAGGCCACTCTAGAAGACGATACCCTAAAGCAAGCATTGTGAGCAGAGTTAAGCTTCAGGGACTAAGAGTGATAGTTCCACTAGGTGTCACCTTGTGCGTAAGAAATTCATTTATCCTTGGTACAGAAGGGTCAAGTAAGAGTCATTGAAGACGTGAAAAGACACCAAAGTTGAAAAGAGGGGAGAAGATAATGTGATATTGTATTAAGTAGGGGTAATATGATTTAGGTAACTATGGAATAGTAAAGGAAAAAATGCGATAAAAAGGAAAAAGGAATGAGATTTCATTTATTCAGATTCTACAATTATGTTACGACTCTAGAACATTATGCAAGCCCGACAAAGCTTGGGTTCCCGCCTAGGATATTATTGATAAATAAGTATGAATAAAAACTTGCTAGATAAGGAGCCAATTCGAGAGGTAAGTTAAGACAAAAGAAATAACCCAAGAAAGATTACCCTAAATATAGATATGATAATGGATCAACGAGTAGTTAGTAGTTGATTCAGGAAGAGTCGAGTTAGTTCTAGATAAGAGGATACATATAAACCAACTGACCATGCAAGATAAACATAGTGAACTCCAACATAGGGAATTGAGTCTCATAGATATGGCATCATAATTCTTGAGAAATATTCAGATATGAGTTGAGGTAGTTAAATATACCATATAAGTGTTACATAAATAAAAGAGAGTGCCACTAAGGAGACAACCGAAATTTCAAATCCAAAGCAACCCTAAGAGCACCAGCGTGCGGAGGTAAGTAACTAAGGATAATTACAAGCATGGAGAACATAAAATATTCCGATGGGTATACGATGTAATAAGCTCGCAGCTTTACAAGGGTGTGACACCCAAAGGGCATCACTGTATTTCTCCTTTTTTTTTTTGCACTTCCGAGGTCTTGGAAACCTCACTATCAATTGCCTCGATTTGCATGCATAGTCCGGGCGCGAAGCCGGAAAGTTTTTGTGTTAAGATATATAAATTCTATGGAACATTTGAAGAATTTTGATATTAATATTGATATAGTTGACTTTGGTCAATATTTTTGGTAAACGGGCCCGGACCGGTGATAGGACAGTCCTAGGAGGTCCATAGAAAAATATAGGACTCGGGCATGTGCCCGAAGTCAAAGTCCGAGGTCCAGAACCCCGGTAAAAGATTTTTTCTGTTAAATTGTTTTCAGAAATTAATAAGGAAAAATGGAAATGGAAATGAAAATGAGTTAGAAAATATAGGTATCGAGATCGTATTTTGGTTCCGAACCGGTACAGGTCTTAAATATATGTAAAGCACTTCCTGTGAAATTTGGTCGAAATTGGACGTCGTTTGACGTATTTCGGACCTAAATAGCTAAACTTAGAGGTTGATGAACTTTGAAATGAAATATTAAGTTTTGGGGTTTGATTATTTGTTTTTGATGTTATTTTAGCGATTTGATCGCTCGAGCAAGTCCATATGAGGTTGTTGAGTTAGTGTGTGTATTTGGTTAGGAGCCCCGAGGGCTCGGGAGTGATTTCGGGTGTGGTTCGGAATGTTTTTGCACTTAGAAAATCTGATATTTTAGCTATTGCTGGTATCTGGTATGATGTTCTATGCGATCGCATAGATCCTTCCACGATCGCATAGTGTAAATTTCAGGAGCCCAAAATGTGTTCTATGGGATCGCAACACTCCTTGTGCGATCGCATTGCCCATCCTCCAATACCTATGCGATCGCATTGTCCCCCTCGCGATCGCATACATCATTTCCCTGGCCAAGCCGCATTTACTCTATGCTTTCGCAACATGTCTTCCACGGTCGCATTGCATTACCTCCTTACCCTATGCGATCGCATTGCCTTGTATGCGATTGCATAGGGCATTTTTTCCCGGTGAATTTTTCTTAAGAACAGAACACTTATACGGGATTTCTCATAAAACTTCATACGGGCTCTTCTCTTCCACCCTCCATTGTCAAGTTCCAAGCTCCCATTCCTCCAT
Source organism: Nicotiana noctiflora (assembly GCA_032618575.1). Taxonomy (NCBI): domain Eukaryota; kingdom Viridiplantae; phylum Streptophyta; class Magnoliopsida; order Solanales; family Solanaceae; genus Nicotiana; species Nicotiana noctiflora. The sequence continues at coordinate 370,498 of JASVEL010012164.1, forward strand.
AACTGTTTGGGTAAGTCTTCCTAACATCATTCCTTCATTATTTCTTCACCTAATCATAATTAATCCTTGCCCTAAGTCATGAATTCAAGGTAGAAATGGGGGTTATGGGTAGAACTAGAGCTTGTGGGATTTTAGGTGATTCAACCTTAATTTGAGGTCGGATTTTGAAACAAATCATATATTCTAACTTGTGGGGTCATGGGTGATTGGAATTTGGTCTAAGCCTCGAGTTTGGAACATGTGGGCTCGGTGTTGGATTTTGCTATTTTTGGAAGAATGATGGTAATTTCATTTCTAGGCTATGGGATTATGTTATTGAGAACTAATTGATGTTATTGAATTAAAAATGACTAGATACCATTATTTCGGAGTCGGATTCTAGAGGAAAGGCGTTGCTAGAGGCTTGATTGCTATTTTCGGACCGAGGTAAGTGTTTGATCTAATCTTGGCTTGAGGGAATAGGATTAGAGTATTATTGCTTGCTATTTGCTAAATAATCGAGTGCGGTATATAGGCATGGTGACGAGTATCTATACACCGACGTCTAGCATGACCGTGAGTCTCGTTTTGTACTTGCTTTTGGGTATAATTTGAGAACTAATCCTAGAAATTGATGAATTCGACATGATGAGTTTGTTGAGGAATTATTTATGAAACGTGAAATTTCCTTGGAGCATTGGCTCAAGTGGTAGTGATTCGATGAAGTGAAAATTATAAGTATTGTAAAGAAATGTGGTTGGATCCCTTGCCGGGACGTGTAGTTTATAATTGTTGTTGCTCCCTTATCCAATTGAGAGTTATATGTATTCTCCATTATTGAGATGTTTGGGCTGCTAGTGGTACCCTCATTAGGTTAGATCGTTATATTATCGAGTTTTCCCCAAAAGGGGAACTCCTTGAGAAAGGCTATATGAATTATTCTTGATATTTATTGGGATCATGTGGCATGCCGTCCACTTATATTATATGAAATGGGATCGTGTGGCACGCCGTCCACTTATATTATATGACATGGGATCGTGTAGTACGCCGTCCACTTATATGAAATGGGATCGTGTGGCACATCGTCCACTTATATTATATGAAATGGGATTGCGTGGCGCGCCGTCCACTTACGACACATATTATGGGAACGTGTGGCGCGCCGACCACTTATGAAAGTAATAATGTAAATTTGGTTAATGTTGTCATTGATGATCTGTCCTCATTGTTCAGTATTTTCCGAGCATGTTTCCTTTTCGGTTGTATATCTTTATATACATTACTGTTGCTCTTTATGTTGCCGTTGTATCTGTATATATATATATATATATATCTGCACAGGTTGATTTTAGTAGCTCATGTCTAGCCTCGTCACTACTTCGCCGGGGTTAGGCCAGGCACTTACCAGCACATGGGGTCGGTTGTAATGATGCTACACTTCTATGCTTTTTGCACAGATCACAGCGTTGGAGCAGCTTTCGGACAGCAGTAACAGTAGGATATTATTCTGGGAGTTGTCTTTAGTCCAGGGAATCTCGAGGTAGCCTAGCCGGCATTCGTAAGCCGAAGTCCCTATCTTTATTTTAGTTTGTTTTCATTGTACCAAAACAGACTTATGTATTTTCTTTCATTCAGACTTGGTTGTAGAATTCTATAGTAGTTTGTGAGCTAGCGACACCAGATTTTGGGGTAGTGTTATGTTCAGTGTTTCCGCATTTTGATTTCTTCTTTATTGAATTTTAAAGTTTTCCAAAATGTTTAATTATTCTAGTATATTCTGTTGTTAAGGTTCGGCTGGCCTAGCTTCGATAGTAGGCTCCATCACGACTCTCAATGGTGGGAAATCTAGGTCGTGACAAGTTAGTATCAAAGCTCTAGGTTACATAGGTCTCACTACTCACGGACAAACTAGGTAGAGTCTGAGAGATCGGTACGGAGACGTCTGTATTTATCCCTCAGAGGCTATATTGTTAGGAAAAATTTCACTTTTGTTCTTTCTTGTCGTTCGGTTCTGTTTCTTAAAAACTGATTGTCTTTCTACTCTGTTCTTTTGCAGATGGCGAGAACATGTGCTTCATCTTCAACCGTGCGGCAGCCTGAGCCCACAGCTGTACCCGTGAGGGGTAGAGGCCGAGGTCGTGCTAGAGGCCGAGGCCGGGGCAAAGCCCAGCCTCAGGTAGCCATTCCAGAGATGGAGCCTCATGTTGACTATAATGAGGAGGTTTTAGCCCCAGCAGTACAGGCGGGCCCAACTCAGGTCCCAGGAGCAGTCGTGATCACCACAAAGTTTTAGGATGTTATAGTAAGACTAGCAGGCTTTATGGAGAGTGTCTCTAGAGCGGGGTTGTTACCAGCCGCACCAGCCACTTCTCAGGCTGGAGAAGGGGTTCAGACTCCTGTTACACGTACTCCGGAGCAGGCAGCTCCTCAGGCCCATTTCCCAGTGATTCAGCCAGCTGTGGTAGTTTAGCCAGGTATTCCAACTCAGGCCGGTGATGGAGTGGCCATGACTTCTGATTCTTTGTGGAGACTTGATCGGTTCCAAGCTATTCACCACCACCTTCAGCGATGCTTCATCCGAGGATCCCCAGGATTTCCTATTCATTTTACATGAGATTCTCAGGACCATGGGCATAGTGGAGACCAATGGGGTCGATTTATTCACGTTCAGGCTTACAGGATCCGCCAAGACTTGGTGGAAATATTTTTGTCTATCTAAACCAGCAGGGTCTCCAGCTTTCACATGGGATCAGTTTGTAGAATTATTCTTGGAGAAGTTTCTCCCCGTCACTCAGCGGGAGGCACTTCGCAGATTGTTTGAGCGCCTTCAGCAGGGCACCATGACAGTTACTCAGTACGAGACTAGATTCATTGACTTGGCACGCCATGCAGTTGTGATACTCCCTACAGATCGGGAGAGGGTCCGGAGATTCATTGATGGATAGATTTAGCCGATTCGCCTCAGATGTCCATGGGAGTTGGTAGTGATATTTCCTTCTAGGAGGCGGCCAATGTGGCCCGCAGTGTTGAGATGGCCCTCACATGAGGAGGTAGTCAGATGTCAGATAAGAGACCTCGTCATTCTGGTAGATTCAGTAGTATCTTATATGGAGATAGGAATTCTTATGGTAGGGATCAGGCACCGAGGCCCTTTCAGTTAGCTGTTCAAACTTCTCATGGTAGTTCGGGCAGTGGTGGTCCCTAGCAGTATCGGTCAGATCAGCAGCCTATTAGTGCACCCCCACTCCGTTATTCTCAGCAGTGTCACACCTCCCTTTTTACTACTTTTTAAAATAAAGTATACCCCACTATTTACTAATACACCCCGAGAATGGATATAATAATAACAATAGGGAAGTAGTTTTTCCACTTTAAGGACAATCGGAACGGGATTTATTTAAATTTCAGAGTCGCTACTTGGGAAGATAATGGTCCCAAGTCACCGATTTAATCCCTAATGCGAGGAAATTATGACTCTATTTTAACAGTCCGTGAAACTATAAATCCGGATAAGGAATTCTGTTAACTCGGGAGAAGGTGTTAGGCACTCCCGGATTCCGTAGTTTTAGCACGATCGCTCAATTGCTGTATTTGTTTTATCTGATTTCTTTATATGCTTTTACAAAATGTTTTTAATGTCTTGCTTTGTTATTTTTAAGGACTTGCGATGTAACGAAAACGCATTTCGAGTCACACCGCAACCAGTACGCTTGTGACTTTAGTGCATTTCAGCTTTTCCGAGATTTGAGATTTGGGTCACATAAAATGTGCACCCGTATTAGGAATGTAATTTTTAATCGCGCATATATCATCTGCATCTTATTATCTTTAGGAAAGACCGTGAAATTTGCTAAACGGTCTCTCCGAGTCTAACACTTTATATTAAAATTCATATGGGGCCCCGTGTATCTTTTCATTTTTCAAGACGAGGCTTATCCCTTATTTTTAAAGTCCAAACTTAATCGTATACTATATTTTTCTATTCTGTTTTTTCTTTCTAATTTGCATATTGTTTTTGTGTTATTTTTTAGACTATGATATCAGGGTCCAGGCCATTTATTTACTACTGCTTCTGGACTTTGGACTACTTTATCAGTCCACACTGGAACGGACGAGCATCTGTAGCCCAGTGTATGCTATTATTACTACTTGAGATTAAAAGTATCGTATTAATCAAACCTGGACCTTTATACACAACTAGGCCCATATTATATAAGCATAAATGAATTATTATTTCAACAACAGCACTTGAAAAATTGTTATTCTACTAATTTTAAAATGCAACAGCTAATTAAAATTTAACACAACAATTTGTATCAGTGTTGTTATACGACGTGGTAAGTTCTGATATTCAAACAATTATCGTGATACTAGTTTGTAGGATTATTTGTTACTTATCTAACTAAAAGGAAAACAGTATTGTAATATTGACTAAACATACTTGAATTGATAACAATTACAAACATTTAGAAAGCAAATCTGTTTAAATCAATTTGAAGGTAGGCGATAATACAATCTGAATTGCTGGAATACTTGTTCCTTTTAGATTAAATCGATCCCGATTTAGAGTTTTAACTAAAAAGTAACTAGATTCTAGTTCATACGTTCAATTTCAGAATTATACCTATTTATCTAAGTATATTAGTTTTGGTATTAATTTGATGACCCGGCCCGTCATCATGTAAGTTATCACCTCGTTATCCCCGTTAAAGGCTTGTTAATGTTTCAATTAGCATGTTTGGCGAGTTTGAGTCAATTCGGGTTGAGTTTAATTGGAAATGAGACAAAAAGTCTCTTAGAAGAAGGAATAGTTGGGAAAAGTCAACTGGATGTTGAGTTGTGAGTTAGAGAGCTCGGACTAAAATTCTAATGATCCGTTCAGCTCCGGGAGGTCATTTATGAGCTAGGAAAGCGATCGGAAGTGAATTTGGAGGCCCGGTGTAGTTTTAGGCTTGAATTGGCTAAGGTTGAATTTTGGCGAAATCCGAACGGTAGGTGAGATTTTGATTCGGGAGTCAGAATGAAATTTCGACAGTTGTAGTAGCTCCGTTAGGTGATTTTGGATATGCCTGCAAATTTTCTGGTCATTCGGACATCGTTTGTCAAGTTTTTGATCAAATGTGAATTATTGAAGTTAAGGTTAAACTTAAGCTTGAATTTATTGAAAATGGACGATTTTGATGTTAACGATAGAGTTTTGATGATTGGAACAAGTTCGAATAAGGTTATAGGGCGTGTTGGTGCTTTTGGTTGAGGTCCCGGGGGCCTCGGGTGAGTTTTGGGGTGGTTTCGGACCATTTCTAGGCCATTATTATCTACTGGTTTATGTCTGTAGCAGTGTTCTATGCGATCGCGGACAATGGGACGCGATCGCGGTGAGTAAAATGTGCGAAAACTATTAATGAATCGCGATCGCGTGAAATGCTCTGCGATCGCGAAGAAGGAAAATTGCTGTTGCATTGATCCTACTTCAAAAGCTCTTATCTTTTTATATACAAGGAATTTTAAGGTGATTCAAAAATGAAAGTTGTAGCGCATCGTGTCTAGTTTTCAGTAAGCTAAATTAATCTTGATTTGGACATCTATGTAAAACGTGATGGACGTTACGCTATAGGGTGTCTGAGAAGGATCTCTAATACAAATGTATAAATTTGGAAGCTTATATCTCGAAATTTATATGGATTCAGGAAATTATCATCAAATGAAATTTATCGCCCTATGTGTGTAGTTTCCAGAACATCAAACCATTCATCATTCGGAGTTGTGTGCTAAACGTTACGACCATTATACTGAAGCCTATCCGGAGGAACCAGAATTTGTTCACCGCGATCGCGAAGCCTTTCCCGCGATCGTGAAGGGTAAATTTTGGGCCAAATTTTGTTCTCCGCGATCGCAGAGCCATTCCCGCGATCGCGATGAGTAATATGCCTGGGCAGAATGTTTTTAAAACATTCCAGTCGCGAAATCAACCCATTTTTCCACCATTTTTGGACATTCTTGAGAGCTTTTGGACGGGAATTGAAGGGATTTCGACGGGGAATCATTGGAGGTAAGTTGTATGAGTTAAATAAATAATTTTATCAAATAATCTTCCATTAATTCTCAGAATTTGGGTAAGAAATCAAAAAAATTAGGGCTTTGAGCAAAAATCTTAAAATGGGGATTTGAAGGACCATTTGTGGTCCGAATTGGGAGTTCTTGGTATGTACGGACTCGTGGAGAGATGAGGATTCCCAAAATGTGAGTTTTATAATTTTTCGAGAAGCGTACCAAAAGTCGTATTTTGACAACTTCGTGGGTTTTGGTGTAAACCGAGTTATTTCAATTGGGTTATGTCTAATTAGCCTATATTGATATATTCTTATTGATTTTGAGCAGATTTGGCATCCGAGGAGATTGATTTTCGAGGCAAGCACAAGGAGAGCTAGGACTTCTACCGGTTCGAGGTGAGTGGTGGTAGTAAATGATGTACTAAGGGTTTGAAACCCCATACCTGCACTATACAGTGCTATGCTGAGATGAAACACGCGTCGTGTGACGCGCGTGGTGGCATTGTGACTAGGGATTTGGACTTGGTCCTTCCCGATTGATAGTTTACTGTGTATTATGACTGAGATTGAGCCTATAACTGTGTAATTGGGCTAGTAGCAATGTTTGGGGTCTTATGCCGATCTGTAAAGTATTAGGGAAGCCTATAGAGCTAAGTGACACTTTTATCATGCTGGATACATACACTCAGTCGTAGTTATAACTGTATAGCATATCATAAGCCAGTACTAGATGTGTACTTCGAGAAAGACTACCTGGGGTGGGATTCCCTTTTCTAGCTGAGTGGGCCTGAGAGGCCAAGTCTATATTGACTGAGATAGGGTTGAGGACCCACTGTGAGGTATGGCTTTACATACCGGATCGGGCTGCACCCCGCAGTATTTTACATATATATACATATATATTGGATCGGGCTACACGCCACAGCATTATATATATATTGGATCGGACTGCACGCCGCAATAATATATATGTGGATCGGACTGCACGCCGCAGTAATATACATGTGGGACGGACTGCACGCCGCAGTATTATTGCGCTTGGGCTGTAGGAGCCCCTTCGGAGTCTGAGTCTGCACACATTCTCAGTGGGCGCTGGAGTATATTATAGGATCGGGCTGCACGCCGCAACAGTATATTTATGTATATGTATATATATATTGGATCGAACTGCACGTCGCAGTAATATATGTGTGGATCAGGCTGCACGCTGCAGTATCATAGCGCTTGGACCTAGGGAGCCTCTCCGAAGTCTGTATACACCCCCAGTGAGCGCCGTCGACGTTAAATGGAGCGGGCTGCGCGCCGCAGTGATATATGTATTGGAGCGGGCTGGACGCCGCAGCATTATACTTATTCATATCCTTATACATACTTAAATACTTATACATTATAGATATATGTATATATCTTCATACATTGAGATGGCTGTACACCGTAGTGGTACGAGTGAGGATTTGGTCAGTATGGGACCTTGTTGAGATAGATGTGGACTGGAGATCAGAGTACTCACTGTAGTGATGACTTACCTGCGGGGGTTTGCCTTAGAACTGTTTAGTGATAGTACATGAGTTCTTATTTTCATTTATTGTTTATTATTATTACTCATTGAGTTGAAATATACTCACCCTACTCCCCTGCACTTTTTGTGCGGATTCACAGGTGCCCGAGAGCAGTTGAGCTGTTGTAGCTACTTGCTCATATCCACTTTTGCGGAGACTACGAGGTAGCTGCCGGCTTTCGCTGTACCTGACCTCTTTCTTTTTATCATTTTGTTGTCTCCATTCTGCTTAGACTTGATTGTGTAGTAGATCTCAATTGTAGAGGCTTAGACTCGTGACACCACAATTTGGTTGGGACCGTATTTTGTATGTTTCTACTATTACGTTTACCATTTTGATATGAACACTTGCTGTTTTAAGTTTAACTTGATTAACTGGAATTAATAAATGGCTGGTTAAGAGATAATATGGTCGGGCTTGCCTAGCATTGGGTTGGGCGCCATCATGACCAGGGTTTGGGTCGTGACAAGTTGGTATTAGAGCCTAGGTTAACAGGTCTCGCGAGTCATGAGCCAGTTTAGTAGAGGCTCGTGGATCGGTACGGGGATGCCTGTATTATCCTTGAGAGGCTGCAAACATTTTAGGAAAGCTTCAAATTCTTGAAATTCTTATCGTGCGTACTTGATTCAGCTTGAGGTATGATTCTTAAAATTCCTTCTGCACGTTGATGTGCGCACTCGAGTGCTTAGTGATCAAGTTTGCCTTGATGGATTATGATTCCCCAATCGAGGGACGAGATATAATCTCTGTGAGTTCATGTTGGGCCAGTTTGGAGGACTTGAGGACGGATCCTTGTCTATGGATTGATCACCGAGGTGCTAATTGTGCGAGCCGGTATTATGAAATTCATGCGATCAATATTGATCATAATTGTGAAAATGGCAGTTTGATAATGGGTGAGCTGTAAGGTATTCAATCCTTATTGTAATCTGTTACGTAGCCCTAGCTATGGGCGTGGTGAGTATGTTCATGTTTCTTAGTGGAAATGTAAAGTGCTTTACGTATGGTAGTATGAGTTCAGACGCAGGAAGACCAAATTGGCTGTGCTAGGTGTATCATGGTGAAAGGTATATGCGTTATGATTTGAGCAGGTGCAACGCATGTTCATGTACTAATATCGATGATATAATTCGTGTAGTATTGAGATTTATGTTGTTGATATGCATTGTGATGTCTTGTTGAGTTGCGGATGTATTGTTAAGATGATTTTGGTGATTCGCTGGCAGGTGGATAGGCCAAATTACAAAGGGAACTCTGTCGAAATTTCTAGAAAATTTGGGGCTTAGAAAATAATTGTCACCTGGAGAATAGGCTTAAAGTATGTGTTTAAATGCAAGAGTTGCAAAAGAGTTAAGATGTGTGATGATTCGAATCTCCGCCGAAGCTTGTAAATGACTTGAGTTTAATCTAACTAGAACATTGTGGCATCATTTGAGAAAGAATGCTATGAGTGGCTGAAAGTGCTTGGATGTATGGCTCCGAGCCAAGTTGGGGAGATTGTTATTGATTAACTGATTGCACTGTTGTGTGCTATGTTGGTCCTGTCTCTGGGTATGTTGGGAAATTTTGAAAAAGGTTATGGTGCTTCATAGATGTGAAGAAATAATAGGATATTTTGAACTTATGTTGGTAAAGAATGTTCGGTGTATAGAAAGGAAAGATAGCTAATTGTATCTGAATGTAATCATGTTCTGCGGTGTCAGAGTTCTAGTAAGGCACGAGTGGTTCTATTTAATAAGGCAGTTGAATTATAACCGGTTGAGGGTGAATGATGCCCGAGAATAGCCTTGCGGTGTTCAAGATCTACGCTTGCAACAGTCATGTGCCTTAAGACTGTGTACGTGGCTAAAGACCGTGGTTTCATTAGAAGAAATCGAGACTTTTGTTATGTTATGTGGATGATGAGATTTTATGTATCTATATTGGAGAGTAATGATAACGAATTCATAATTGCAGGAAGTTCTTCAAGGTAAAGTGATGTAGATTGTGGTACCTCGGGGAAACATCTGAGGGAGTATTCAGCGGTCTGTAAGTCTTAGACGGTGTGGTCTTATGTATGAGTCTCGTGTGGTAACATGAGTTGATATATTATGGTGCTACAGTAAAGGCTAATATTCAATTAAAGATGAATCAGAAAGGAAACTAGGTAAATGGAACAACTTGTTAGTTAATTGGAACAGTATAAAAAGGGCACGAGTAACTCCTGGTGTGTGTTCGAGGTAATGAGCCTTGCAGTTATGGTGCAACAAAGCTCTTAATGTGCTGGCAGTGGCGTAGCTCGATGTGAGTAAAAGGATTCAGTCCTCGCAGTTAAGCTTATGCAATGAATGGGAGGAAAGAGTTGAGATGTGTTTTATCATGGTTTGAAAATGAGTATATTCCTATCGGTATGCGAAGCATGGAATGGGCAATGAGTTTTCTCTATATGGGATCATGAAAGTTCTTGACTAGTTGAGTGCGCCGATGTTTGCGGCGTAGGAAAGGAATATGAATTTCCATGTTATCTTAGTGTGGTATGGTATATGCGATGTGTTATGGAAAGTTGATAATGGCATATTCAAGGCTTTGAGATTTGTTAATAATATAGTCATTAAAATTATTGAGCAGCGCGGGCAGCTGCAGGTGATTTAAGAGTCGATCTTTCTGGTGATTATAGAAAATGGTACTGCTATTCTAGTGATTTGGCAGGGTATATGGTCCAAAAGGACAAGGTAATGTAAATTTATAATATCCAGTGGTATGGTGGTATCCTCTTGTTGGATCGACAATGGTGATTGAGTTGTTGATGGCATAGGGAAATTTCTGAATGGCTTTCGTGGTATGAATGGATGTTTGATGTGTGTTATGTATTCGTACGGTGGAGAGTGGAATCAGGCATAGCGATTCATGTGTTATATATGTGTTGGAGACTAGAAATTCTCTCAATCCGCCTACGCAGTGGTGGTATGTCGTGTGTATCGACACCGTTTAGCGAATATTGGAAATTGGAAGCCCTAGTGGCTCCCTCGTTACTTGATATGACGAATTTGAGTAATGATATACGATTGCGGACTGGTTGTCATAAGTCAAGTTGTCTAGACTAATGTGATATGGGCTGTATCAGAGAAATGTCACAACTGCGTGGCAGAGCGTATCAGATCATGCTCCAACAGGGTAGATGTACCCTAGGGCCAGCGGACGGCTGGTAGGTATTGCTTTGTCAGTTGGGCCTTCTTGGCGGATGTCAGTGTAGAGGTATCTACCATTGATTCAGTTCCGGTATTGAGGAACTTTGTCGGAAGTGTTTCATGTGGCCGAGCTTGAGGCTATATATGTGTTTGTTGCAACGAGCAACTTGACAGGATGTGCATTCCCTTTTGCTAGATTATGCGTGGATCGGGTGGCACACCGCCACAGGTATAGTATCTGGATCGGGTGGCACGCCGCCACATGTATGGTATCAGGATCGGGTGGCACGCCACCACAGGTACAGTATCTGTATCGGGTGGCACTCCGCCACAGGTATGTTATCTGAACGGGTTGTGCGCCGCAATAGTGTGATATGGAAAATATAGCTTTCTATATGTTACCTTGTATACAATACTTCCTAGCTTCTAAGGAATAGTCCGTATTGGGTATCGCTCGGGGAATAGCACATCGGTTGTGTCCTTTCAGGATTTGATAGCGTACATCAATTGTATCACCGCGGGTGTGATTGATTGCTTGGGTTCAGACCTAGATCTGTGCGTGGATGACCGTTCTGAGCATGGTGACTTGAGGTGCTTCGTGTGTAATAGTGTTTGGATAGAATCATGAGTCGTGGCAAGGCCACGTGATGTTATGACCTTTCGAGAAGGAGTCATGTACTCTATTCCTCTTATGTGAGACGAGATCTCAGTTTTATGATATGATGGTACAGAGGAATTGAATTACAGCTTTGTTGTTGGAGTCAGTTGTCATGATTTGAGTATGTTCAGACGTTTCCTATTGGAGCTTGTGTTGTGCTTGTCGCGGCTTAAGCCGGTGTTGAGACGGCATATCACCAGTGTGGTGTGTTATAACCTAAATGATCATTTGAGTCATTAATGAGTGCGAGCATGTATGATTTCAGTTGGTTAGAAGGGTAATATCGAGATTTGGCTTATAATTCTATTGTAGTATCAATTAAAATGGAAATGGATTCATGAATGGTTGACCTGAGAGATGGGTTCGATATATCGCGTGTGCGGTTGCCGTGGGCAGGATATAAAGGTGTTGGAATAAGACTCTATCTAATGAGAAAGGTTCTTTCTGCTAGTATTTATTTATTGTGGCCAGTTGTTATGATTAGAGACTATCGTCTCGAGTGATTGGGTTGTTTGATACATCATGTGATCTCACCCGGAGTGGCGAGTTTGGCTATTACAGTTGGATCGTGTGTACTCTGAGTATAGATGTGGGATTCGGATTTGGTATATGATTTCGGAAAGTACAATGTGGTATATGGTTCAGATAGACTGTGGAATTTTAGCTATACTATGTTATCGGACTTATGAAAGATAGGGTGAAGTGGTATCACCCCGAGTATGTGCTTGGTGAGGTCATTCAACTATTATGTTGAATCTAGTACAACTCTGGGTCTGCTGGAGGACGAGCGTTGGGTAGAATGTGATGACCCGGCCCATGATCATGTGAGTTATCACCTCGTTATCCCCGTTAAATGCTTGTTAATTTTTCAATATGCATGTTTGGCGAATTTGAGTCAATTCGGGTTGAGTTTAGTTGGAAATGAGACAAAAAGTCACTTAGAAGAAGGAATAGTTGGGAAAAGTCAACTGGACGTTGCGTTGTGAGTTAGAGAGCTCGGAATCAAATTTTAATGATTCGGTTAGCTCCGGGAGGTCATTTATTAGCCAGGAAAGCGATCAGAAGTGAATTTGGAGGCCTGGTGTAGTTTTAGGCTTGAATTGGCTAAGGTTGAATTTTGGCGAAATCCGAACGGTAGGTGAGATTTTGATCTGGGAGTCGGAATGGAATTCCGACAGTTGAAGTAGCTCCGTTAGGTGATTTTGGATTTGCCTGCAAATTTTCAGGTCATTCGGATATCGTTTGGTCAAGTTTTTGATCGAATGCGAATTTTTGAAGTTAAAGTTAAACTTAAGCTTGAATTTGTTGAAAACGGACGATTTTGATGTTAACGATAGAGTTTTGATGATTGGAACAAGTTCGAATAAGGTTATAGGGCGTGTTGGTGCTTTTGGTTGAGGTCTCGGGGGCCTCGGGTGAGTTTCGGGGTGGTTTCGGACCATTTCTAGGCTATTTTTATCTGCTGGTTTATGTCTGTAGCAGTGTTCTACGCGATCGCAGACAATGGGACGCGATTGCGATGAGTAAAATGTGCGAAAACTATTAATGAATCGCGATCGCGTGAAATGCTCCGCGATCGCGAAGAAGGAAAATTTCTGTTGCATTGATCCTATTTCGGAAGCTCATATCTTTTTATCTACAAGGAATTTAAGGTGATTCAAAAATGAACATTGTAGGTCATCGTGTCTAGTTTTCAGAAAGCTAAAGTAATCTTGATTTGGACATTTGTGTAAAACATTATGGACGTTACACTATAGGGTGTCCGAGAAGGATCTCTAATACATATGTATAAATTGAAAAGCTTATATCTCGAAATGTATACGGATTCAGGAAATGATCATCAATTGAAAGTTATAGCCCTATGTGTCTAGTTTCCAGAACATCAAACCATTCATCATTCGGAATTGTGTGTAGAGAGTTATGACCATTATACGGAAGCCTGTCTGGAGGAACCGGAATTTGTTCACCGCGATCGCAAGGGTAAATTTTGGGCCAAATTTTGTTCTCCGCGATCCCAGAGCCATTCCCGCGATCGCGATGAGTAATATTCCTGGGCAGAATGTTTTTAAAACATTCCAGTCGCGAAATCAACCCATTTTTCCACCATTTTTGGTCATTCTTGAGAGCTTTTGGACGGGAATTGAATGGATTTCGACGGGGAATCGTTGGAGGTAAGTTATATGAGTTAAATAAATAATTTTATCAAAGAATCTTCCATTAATTCTCTGAATTTGGGTAAGAAATCAAGAAAATTAGGGCTTTGAGCAAAAATCTTAAAATGGGGATTTGAAGGATCATTTGTGGTCCGAATTGGGAGTTCTTGGTTTGTACGGACCCGTGGAGTGACGAGGATTCCGAAAATGTGAGTTTCATAAATTTTTGAGAAGTGTACCAAAAGTCGGATTTTGACAACTTCGTGGGTTTTGGTGTAAACCGAGTTATTTCGATTGGGTTATGTCTAATTAGCCTATATTGATGTATTCTTATTGATTTTGAGCAGATTTGGCATCCGAGGAGATTAATTTTCGAGGCAAGCGTAAGGAGAGCTAGGACTTCTACCGGTTCGAGGTGAGTGGTGGTAGTAAATGATGTACTGAGGGTTTGAAACCCCGTACTTGCACTATACAGTGCTATGCTGAGATGAAACACGCGTCGTGTGACGCGTGTGGTGGCATTGTGACTAGGGATTTGGACTTGGTCCTTCCCGATTGATAGTTTACTGTGTATTATGACTGAGATTGAGCTTATAACTGTGTAATTGGGCTAGTAGCAATGTTTGGGGCCTTGTGCCGATCTGTAGAGTATTAGGGAAGCCTGTAGAGCTAAGTGACCCTTTTATCATGTTGGATACATACACTTAGTCGTAGTTATAGCTGTAGAGCATATCATGAGCCAGTAGTAGATGTGTACTTCGAGAGAGACTACCTGGGGTGGGATTCCCCGTTCTAGCTGAGTGGGCCTGAGAGGCCAATTCTATATTGACTGAGATAGGGTCGAGGACCCGCTGTGAGTTATGGCTATACATACCGGATCGGGCTGCACGCTGCAGCATTTTACATATATATACATATATATTGGATCGGGCTGCACGCCGCAGCATTATATATATATATATTGGATCAGACTGCACACCGCAGTAATATATATGTGGATCGGACTACACGCCGCAGTAATATACATGTGGATCGGACTGCACGCCGCAGTATTATTGCGCTTGGGCTGTAGGAGCCCCTTCGGAGTCTGAGTCTGCACACATTCTCAGTGGGCGCTGGAGTATATTATGGGATCGGGCTGCATGCCGCAGCAGTATATTTATGTATATGTATATATATATATTCGATATATGTGTGGATCGGGCTGTACGCCGCAGTATCATAGTGCTTGGGCCTAGGGAGCCCCTCCGAAGTCTGTATACACCCCCAGTGAGCGCCGTCGACGTTAAATGGAGCGGGCTGCGCGCCGCACTGATATATGTATTGGAGCGGGCTGCACGCCGCAGCATTATTCTTATTCATATCCTTTTACATACTTAAATACTTATACATTATAGACATATGTATATATCTTCGTACATTGAGATGGCTGTACACCGTAGTGGTATGAGTGAGGATTTGGTCAGTATGGGACCTTGTTGAGATAGATGGGGACTGGAGATCAGAGTACTTACTGTAGCGATGACTTACCTGTGAGGGTTTGCCTTAGAACTGTTTAGTGATAGTACATGAGTTCTTATTTTTAGCTATTGTTTATTATTATTACTCACTGAGTTGAAATATACTCACCCCACTCCCCTGCACTTTTTGTGCAGATATACAGGTTCAGGAAGGCAGTTGAGCTATCGCAATTGCTTTATTATCCCCATTCTGTGGAGACTTCGAGGTAGCTGCCGACATTCGCAGTACCTGACCTCTTCCTTTTTATCATTTTGTTGTCTCCATTCTGCTTAGACTTGATTGTGTAGTAGATCTCAATTGTAGAGGCTCAGACTCGTGATACCACGATTTGGTTGGGACCGCATTTTGTATGTTTCTACTATTACGTTTATCATTTTGATATGAACATTTGCTATTTAAGTTTAACTTGATTAACTAGAATTAATAAATGGCTGGTTAAGAGATAATATGGGCGGGCTTGCCTAGCATTGTGCTTGGCGCCATCACGACCAGGGTTTGGGTCGTGACAATTAACCTGTTAGATTTGAATTAAGTGATAGTTTAATTACGGAATTCAGTTTAACTACTACGCGAACTACTCTACTCTACTCTATCTCGAACTCATATAATTGTTAGTTATTATAGCCATTCCTAATGAATTACAAAGGAATCTACAAATTAACTACAACTATGATAGAAGAAACAAAATTACATCTTAAAAAATTAATCACGCTTCATTTCTTCATCATAATCTCGATTACAATCTCCAGAAAATAGATGTGTACCTGATTCAAAACAAGTCTATGAGTCTAGGGCTTTGGAGAAGAAGAATAATCAGCAAATAATAGTAGTAGAACAACAACAACAACGAGACAGATCAATCACAGTAGAGCAGCTAACAGAAAACCCCAAATATGAAATCCAGCAGATCAACCAAGCAGAATCAAGGAATTCAAGCAAAGTCCAGATGAATTGAAAAAGAGTTGACCCCACAGAAATTCCCCAAATCAACACTCAAGTTAATCAGCTAAGAGCTATAATATATGGAAATTTTTACTTCTGAACCTCCAGAATCTAACCTCAGGTTGTAACCCAGAATTATGTGTGTGGAACCCTCAAAATGTAACCTCTAATTTTCAACCCTAGAATTATAATATTCGAACCCCTTTTTTAGACTCATTAACAGTCTATTTATAGAGGCATTTTGTGGGGAATTGGGGGAAAGTTTAAATAAGTTAATTTCATTTTCCTCCCCTTATTATTTTTAATTATTTATAGTGTAGCCTGTTAAGTTTGTGTCAAAATGCCTTTGAACCCTTGCTAGAAGGTTCTAGGCAATTCTATAGGGCTCTTTTAGGTGTATTTTACCTAATTATCCTCACTTGCTAAGGTTTGTTACAGAAATGCCTTTTAAATCTGCCCAGTTTGCCCTTTATATTTTGTAAGCAATTGCAGAGATACTAATCACTAAAGTTATTTTTAGCCTTATAGGCTCTATTAAATCTTCAGGAATGCCATTTACTATTCCTTTTATACCCTTTATTTTTATTTCAAATTACCTGACCTACTAAGGTCTGACAGAACTAAGGTTAAGAATTATTTACTAAGTAACCATTGATTATAGATGTTTTAAGACTTAGCCAATTCAGACCCCAAAACCTTTCATTATTAGCCAAAATTTATCAGAACCTAACATTTATTACAAATATGACCACTATTTAACACATAGCCTTTTAGTAGAAGTAAGGCCACTCAACAACATAGATAGTTTTCAGAAATGGCCACTTAATAGAAGTACATCTAATTATCAAACAGAGATAGTTTTTTCAGAAATAGCCACTTAATAGAAATACAACTAAGTAATTAGTATAACCACTCAACAATAGAGATAGCCACTTAATGAACAGACTTTACCTTTCAGAAATAGCCACATACTTAACTTTCAGAAATAGCCACAAGACTTTTACATTTATGACCCAAGTTATAAAAGTATCCAAAGATTCAGAATGAACTCACAACTGAATCAAGTTACAAATATAGCCATTTTTATGTTATTTGCATATATAGCCTTAATCGCAAATTAATTTTCAACCAATCAGAACTCAGAGGAGAAGTTTGATAATAGTTGAATTCAAACTAACCAAAACTCAATTTTAGATAGAGCATGATGAACAAACACATAAAACAGACTTATTAATACATGATTCATGCGTGATAAACACTAAAAACCCTAAGAACACTTTAGCAGACTTAGGCATGTGTAAGATTCACACAAACAAAGATAGATCTTTATTCTTTAAGCATGCAGAAGAGATAGGCTCAAGTAGACATAGAAGATGAGTACAGATACATTTTAAGACATATAGCAATAAAAAAATAGAAACAGCGATAGTAAAACTTAGCTTTTTAGGGCTTTTTCCTTTTCTTTTTTTTTTCTTTCTTTCTTTCTTTTCTTTCTTTTCTTCTTTCTTTTTTTTTCATTTTTCAGAACTCTAAAGATGGTTTTAGTCTTCTGAGTGTTGGACTTCTCAGATGATACTGTGAGTCCAATTTTTAGTGTATGTGGGGTGGTCTGGAGGCTTAATATAGTGGTTTGGGGGTAGGGTGATTTTTGGGTACTCGCTAGAGTAGGGTTCCGGCTAGTCTTTTTGTTATATTCGAGACGTTCCAGGGTTATTCGAGACTAACCACCTAGATGGGGTGATAGATCACCTCAAGGTGGTCCTAGAGTGTTAATTTCAGGTGTTGGTTCATACCTAGTGAGGTCGCCGACTAGGGTTCCGGCGACCTGAGTTTCAAGAAGAAGGGTTTTTTTAGTTTGGTGGGGTTTCATGGTGGTTTGTGGGTGAGGGGTGAAGTGTTGGAGGCTCGCCTGAGCCGAAGAAGGCGGATGTGATAGGTTTGCTGGCAGGTCTCCATGGGAGACCAAAGGAAGAAGAAGAAGATTAAAGAGGCGGCTAGGGTTTCTATTAAGTTGTATATATGTGTGTGTATGTAATGACACTGAACAGGAGATGGGAGTATTTATATCCATCACATCTCGTGGATTCCTGGCCCTTGGATTTATGAAGATCAACGACCAGGATCTTTTGCCTCAAAACGGTATCGTTTGGTTAAATGAAAGACTTCCTCATGTCCGTTAGATATTAAGCTTGGATGGCTGTGATTGTTTCACTATACTATGTCGTTCGGCTTTTAATGAGGCCTAGTATCATCCGTTTGATCATCCATACTGAACGGCCCAGATCAATTCCTTTCACGACTTCATTTAATTTTCAATAGAACTGCCTCATCTTGTCTGTTAGATTCAGTTCATCAACGGTTAATATTTGTTTTGCTTATACGGTGTCGTTCGGTCACGAGTCTGGGCGGACCAGGCTTGTCTCTTGGGCCTGGTGTGCTTTGGGCTTGATATATATATATATATATATATATATATATATATATATATATATATATATATATATATATATATATATATATATATATATATATATATATATATATTCTTATGTGTGTAGCCCAAACTATATTGCATTTTGTATTTTTAGCTTGTATTTTAATTATTTCTTATATTTTCATTTTGTATTTTATATTTCTCTTTTTGTATTTATTTTCAACTGTAATATTTCTTTTATTTCCTATTTTTCTTGATTTTTCCTTAATTTTCTTGTATTTTTTCCATTTATCTTTTATTTTTCCGGTATTTTTGTAGTTTCTTGATTTTTTCTGAATTTTCATATTTTTATGATATTTTCTAATTGATTTCTTTTGTAACTTAATTTCAACTTTATTTTCTAAAGCAAAAACACAAGTATTTCAATTAAATCAGACAATTTCACACCAAAAACTATTTTTGTATTATTTTTATATTTATATTGGAATTTAATTGCTCAAGGCAAAAATCACGTGCTCACAGCTGCCCCTCTTTTCTCGGGAACACGAAGAGTTTCTGTGTAAAGATAAGTGAGCAGTAATGAGAGATTTTTTCCCACTTGCATATTCCGTAAGAAGCATTTTGAAAAACTTTTGACCGCACCCTGCTTTAGAGGTTGCCTACATATCCTGAGCTAAACAGAAATCAGGTCAGTGTAGTTCGAGAATGTGTGATTGTTTGAAACTACCTGGGACTTGCTGTTGCTGCTGTTATTTCTACATATCCTTATTACACCGGGATAAAATAAAATAAAGAAGCTATTCTAAGCTATGATCTATGGATTACAAGATAATCATATCTATGTCTTGTCTTCTTCTATTGTCTTGTTTTTTCATATCACATGTTGCTCTTTATTTGCATCCATCTTTTTTGTGAATTTTTGCTTATTTCATTCTTTTGATATACTGCTTCCATCCATTTGTGTGACATTAAAATGCGCTTCTTGCTTCAAGGTCGACACATGTTTAAAAACAAAAACAAAGAAAGCTTTTCCTCTGCCCCAGTATGGGGCTTTGCTTGTATTATGGTGTTACTCTGTTAGAAAAAGCCTTAAAAATGCAGAAAGTATTCCCTTGTTATACAGGTGGGCGCCTGAACAGAAATTAAAATGCAGAAAGTATTCCCTTGTTATACAGGTGGGCGCTTGAACAGAAATTAAAATGCTAAAAAGTATTCCCTTATTATACAAATGGGCGCCTGAACATAAATTAAAATGCTAAAAAGTACTCCCTTATAATACATGTGGGCTACTAAACAGAAATTAAAATGCTGAAAAGTATTCCCTCGTTATACAGGTGGGCGCCTGAATAGAAATTAAAATGCTGAAAAGTATTCCCTCGTTATATAGGTGGGCGCATGAACAAAAATTAAAATGCTGAAAAGTATTCCTTGTTATACAGGTGGGCGCCTGAACATAAAATGCTGAAAAGTATTCCCTTGTTATAAAGGTGGGCACCTGAACAGAAATTAAAATGCTGAAAAATATTCCCTTGTTATATAGGTGGGCGCCTGATGCATAAAAATGAAAATGCAGAAAAATATTTCCTCATTATCCAGGTGGGTGGCCAATGCATAAAAATGAAAATGGAGAAAAATATTCCCTTATTATCCAGGTGGGCGCCCGATGCATGAAAAATGAAAATGCAGAAAGGCATTCCCTCGTTATCCAGGTGGGCGCCTGATGCATGAAAAATGAAAATGCAGAAAAATATTCCCTCGTTATCCAGGTGGGCGCCTGATGCATGAAAATGAAAATGCAGAAAAATATTCCCTCGTTATCCAGGTGGGCGCCTGATGCATGAAAATGAAAATGCAGAAAAATATTCTCTCGTTATCCAGGTGGCCCTTGATGCATGAAAATGAAAATGCAGAAAAATATTCCCTCGTTATCCAGGTGGGCGCGTGATGCATGAAAATAAAAATGTAGAAAAATATTCCCTCGTTATCCAGCTGGTCCCCGATGCATGAAAATGAAAATGCAGAAAAATATTCCCTCGTTATCCGGTTGGGCGCCTGATGCATGAAAATGAAAATGCAGCAAAATATTTCCTCGTTATCCAGGTGGGCGCCTGATGCATGAAAATAAAAATGCAAAAAAAATATTTCCTCGTTATCCAGGTAGGAGCCTGATGCATGAAAATGAAAAATGTAGAAAAATATTCCCTCAGTTTGATAACTGGTGTGTGAATTTTGAAAAGATAATACCTCCCTTGTTGTTTGGGTAGGTTCCTAATTACGGAGTGAGTCCTCCCTTGTGGATTCTCTCCTTTTATTGTTGTTTTCTTTTTGATGTTTTCTCCCACATTGGTCACATTCACTTTGAAGTGATTATTGAGAATTTGAATCTTTTGTCCCTGTCTAAATCAGTGAACAATTTATTAGTTATAGAATGATGGTTAGCAACTGGCATTCTTGATGGCCTTGCTTCGGTCGTCTGCCTCTTCTTGTTTCATTCTGCTTTGCAGTTTATCACCAGATTTTCTCTATTTGCTCTTGCAATCCCCTTTTACTTTTTTTCTTCTTCTTTTTGTTTCTTTTCATTTTATTTCCTTTCAGCCTTATGATCGCCATTTTTATTTTCTCCTTTCCTTTGACCCAGTGTTATTACGCCTTCTAACATGAGAAGCTGGTAGTTAGCTTTCAACTAGCAACTGGTTTTGAACAATGAAATGCAAAGATTTGAATTTGAGGGGGTGAGGGTATTTTGAAGTAGAGACAAAACTTATCTGGGTATGAAGGCTGATTCCTTTGACCATGCCATGTATTTGAATATTGTGACGACCCAAAGGGTCATCACTTATTTAATTAATCATTTCGAGCTTCTGAGGTCTTGAAAACCTCATTCTATGTTGCCTCGATTTACGTGCACGATCCGAGCATGTAGCCGGAAAGATTTGGTGATAGAAAATATGAACTCTATGAGAAATTTGGATAAAAATGATATTAATATTGATATGGTTGACTTCGGTCAACATTTTTGGTAAACGGATCCGGACCCGAGATTGGATGGTCCCGAGAGGTCCGTAGGAAAATATGGGACTTGGACATGCGTCCGGAGTCGAATTCCGAGGCCTAGAGCCCAAGTTATGAATTTTTCTATGAAATTGTTTTTGATGTAATTGTTAAAGGAAATGAATTAATTGACCTTGGTATCGGGCTCGTATTTTGGTTCCGACGCCCGGTACAAGTCTTAAATATTATATATGTGATTTCCGTAAAGTTTGGTGACATTCGGATGTCGTTTGAGATGTTTTGGACCTTGAGTTCCAAGTTTGAAAGTTTTGAAAACCAAAAGTATGAAAATCATGAACTTGAGGTTTGATTTGATGAAAACGATGTGATATTGGCGATATGATCGCACGAACAAGTTCGTAATGTGTTTTTGAAGTTGTGTACATGTTTGGTTGGGAGCCCGGGGGCTCGGGTAAAGATTTGATAGGCCGTTGGATGAAATTCTGAATTTTTGCACTCTGCTGGTTTTTCACCCAGCTGTTGGCTTCGCAATTGCGAAGTATTTCTCGCAATTGCGAAAGGGGCAGTACAAGGCAGGTCTCGCAAATGCGAACCCTGATCGCAAATGCGAAACCCCTCATGCCCAGCCTTGTTCGCAAATGCGAACAATTGTTCGCAAATGCGAAAGTCCCTAGGGCCTGCCTATGTTCGCAAATACGAACAAAAGTTCGCAAATGCGAACATTCCCTATACTGCCTGTGTTCGCAAATGCGAACCATTGTTCGCAAATGCGAACACTGCCCAACACTGCATGTGTTCGCAAATGCGAACATTAGTTCGCAAATGCGAACACTCCCTTTTTCTGCCAGAGTTCGCAAATGCGAACAAATGTTCGCAAATGCGAACTTCCCAGCCTTAGCTTATTTTTCAAACTCCAGAAATTGGTCGGGGTTCGCAATTGCGAACCCATGTTCGCAAATGCGAACACAGAGACCTGTAAAACACGATTTTCAGTTCATTTCTTCACTTTTTACAAAACAAAAACACCCATTTGCGATTCTTCACGGATTCCTTCTTCTTCAAAACAATTGTGAGTCACTTTTTACTTAATTCTTTCAATTCCTAACATCATTAAACATGTTTTTCAATAGAAATCAAAGATTTTCATGGTAGAATTTCATGTTTTTGTTAGAATATAGGGTTTTTCATATATTGGGAAATTGGACCTCTAATTGAGGTCCGATTTTGAAACAAATCATATACATGAACTCGTGGGGGATGGGTAACCGGATTTTGGTCCGAACCCCGAGTTCCGACCATGTGGGCCCGGGGTCGAAATTCACTATTCCGGGCAGAATGTTGTAAAAGTTGTAATTAGCCTTATGAATTAGTTTGTTGAGTAGTATTGATGATATTAAATCAATTGTGTATAGATACGATTGGATTGGAGCAAAATTTGAAAGGAAAAGGCATTGCCACGGATTGAATTGTTCATAAACATTCGAGGTAAGTGTTTGTTCTATCCTAGCTTGAGGGAATAGGATTATGTGCTATGTGATCGAGTGCGGTGTATGGGTTGTGGTGACGAGCATCCATACACTGGCGTCTAGCATGACCGTGAGTCGTCGTTATTATTTGTTGTGAGATATTTTGAAGATAAATTGTTGAACCCTTGCCGGGTTGTAGAATGATTATTGTGTCCCTTGCCGGGACGGTTCATGATTTGTTGTTTTCTTTCTCTGCCCTTAACTGTGATTGTTATTTGGGTGAGGAAGAGTGATAATGCACGAAGGGTGATGCCGTTCCATATTTTATTATTTATGCACGAAGGTTAATGACGTGCCATGTTTTATTGATTATGCATGAAGGATCATGCCGTGCCTTGTTATTGAACCATGTACGAAGGATCATGCCGTACTATGGATGTGAGGATGAGAGTAAAAGCACGAAGGGTGATGCCGTGCACTTTATTTGCTTATATGGTGAGGATGAGAGTAAAAGCACGAAGGGTGATGCCGTGCACTTTATTTACTTATTTGGTGAGGATGAGAGTAAAAGCACGAAGGGTGATGCCGTGCAACTACTTGCCATTCCTTGACTTGATATTACTTGTTTTTCCATTATATTTTATTTGGGTGATGGTCGTGCAACTATTTGCTATTCCTTGACTTGATATTACTTGTGTTTCCATTATACTTTGTTTTCCTTGTGAACTTATTAACCGTTGTTAATTGTTGAGTTCTTTTGAGATATTCCTTATTGTGTTATTACTTGGTTAATTCTTGTTAATTGTGGTAATATATATATTAAAGAATTGGGATCGTGTGGCGCGCCGACCACTTTTATGATAAGAAATGGGATTGTGTGGCACGCCGACCACAAAGTGATTTGAATCTTGGCATTGGCCATAGTTGCCGGTAGCCTATTGATATATTTGGGAGCGGGTGGTACGCCTACCACAAGATATGGGATCGGGTGGAACGCCTACCACAAGATATGATTTATTGATACAGTTGGGAGCGGGTGGTACGCCTACCACGAGATATGAAAAGAAAAATAAAGAATTGAGACACGAAAGTAAGACTTAATTCTGTTGATTAGATTAATCTGGATATTATGAGTTATTGGCTGTTATTGCAGAGCAGAGTATTTCCTTACAAATGTTTATGTACATATATATATATATATTGCAACTGCACAGGTTTATGTGGGTGTCTGGTCCTAGGCTTGTCACTACTTCGCTGGGATAGGCCAGGCACTTACCAGCACATGGGGTCGGTTGTGCTGATACTACACTTCTGTGTGTTTTTGCACAGGTCCAGGTTACGATCGGGAGCAGCAGCAGTAAATCGATTGCGTGGGAGTTGATCACATTTGAGACCGAGGTAGCTTGCAGACGTCCGCAGGCCCGGCGTCTCTTTTCTTTATTTATGTTACTAGCTGTAGTCTCTTTGTTCCGAGACAAACAGAATTATGTTATATTTCTTTCAAACTCTTATGTGTAGTATTCGGTAGTAGTTCGTGAGTTGGTGACTCCACGTCTTGGGTAGAGGATTTCAGTATGATTTTCATCTTGTAATTGGTTATTTCTATTTCGGTAAAGTATTCCGCATTTATTTAATTAAAATTGTGTTAAAAACAGGATAGTACGAATACAGTGGCTTGCCTAGCTACCATGAGTAGGCGCCATCACGATCCCGATGTTGGGGGAAAAATCCGGGTCGTGACAAGTTGGTATCAAAGCTCTAGGTTACATAGGTCTCACCACTCACGAGCAAGCTTAGTAGAGTTTGAGAGGTAAGTACGGAGATGTCTGTACTTGTCCTCCAGAGTCTATTGAGTTAGGAAAAAGTTTCTCATTTGTTCTTTCTTATCGTGCGAATTTGTTCTTCAAAATGTTAAGTTGAATTTCTACTCTTGTCTTCCCACGAACGGCGAAGGCATGTACTGCTTCTTCAGTCGACAATGGCACATGCTGGTGATAGATCAACTATGCCTTCAAAAGTTTTACGGAGGACGGATATGTTTCACCAAACTTTTCCCTACCACCTTCAGCGGTGCATCTTTTGAGAACCCACGAGATTGTGCTTGACAGTTCTTATGAGGAATTACAGAACGTGGGAATAGTCGAATGCGAGGAGTTCATTTTACTGTGCTACAGAAGGCACACGGAAATAGTAGGAAGATAATGTATTTACCACACCAGTTATGGTCCCAACGGAAGGTGCAATTATATCAGGAGATCACCTAATAAATCGTGTTGGGTTTCAACGGACCTTGACGTCCGGTCGATGTGTTGGAGTTGTGAAGGACAAATATGGTGAGTTATTGGACTGTATATATATGGTATAGAAAGGTCCTCTAAATAATTTATACATATTTAAGGTTGGTTCCTTTCATGGGGTAAGAAATTGCCCCAGAGAATAACGAAGAGTTTGTGAGTAAACGTGGTAGCTCGAGCAGTGTTAAGCCAACATAGCAAAAGAGGAAATTGGCCATCAATGTTTGTGACAAGATTACCAAGAGGGCAAGCCGGCCAATGCAACGCTATCTACTAAACTCTATTTTTAGAAAATGTTATGAAGACGTCACCCCGAGATTCTCTGCAATATGTAGTATATGCGATCTGAACGGTTGTACCAGGTCACAATGACTGTGTCCGAATATATATTGTCATGAACAACAAGTTAACTGAGCCTTAAAGGAATTGCTGTGAATGTGGAATTTTTGGAGAAATATAATTTTAGGAAAGCACTCAGGCTACACGCTCCATTGCAGTTAATATTTATCCTACATGGCCAGCCAGATGTATAGGTCAGGATGTTAGAGGTGGAGGTGAAAATCCTAGAGGTGGAGACCTAACCATTGATATACTTTTTATGGTATGAGGGAGGTCATTACACCAGATGGTGTCATCACGTGTATAATTCAGATTGTTATAGACAAAATAATTTTCCCTTAATTTGATTTGGTTTTTGAAAGAAAATTTAGGCGAGTCCGTTTAACATGCTCCATTCATGAGCGAGCATCGTAATCATACTACTTAGGGAAATACTCCCGTTGAGATATTACATGAGGATAGACATCCCTATTATTAGGTGTTAGCCACTAAATATCCATGAGACTAAGAGTGACTTTATATTACTTATTACAGTATGTTTTGATATAATTCTCGGAATCACTAATTTTAATCGTTAATTGTGTACCCTATCAGTATGAGGGTTAATTTTATGTCGTGATTATCTTTGACGGACAATTATTGAAAGGAAGAAAGAAAGGAAATAAAAAAAAATTTCAGATTATATGATGTGCAAGCACTGTGATTCAGAGTTGAGGATGAGATCCTCCAATTTTTGGCATAATGTGAAATATTTCTAAGCCGAGCTTCAAGCTGCGGTGGATATCATATGAGGACTGGGTCCTGGTAGTAAGAGTTTATGTGTTTAAAATTCTTCTTTTATGAATTAATACTTTCGTATCGCATTCGTAAATAAGAGTCATGTCCGTTAGGACTATTTGACAATTCTTGTATAGTTTCTATTCATATCTAGCCATTTCTATTTTGAAACCGTTGAGCTTAGCCTTTGAGACGAGCACCAGGTAAGGATAAATATGACGCATTAATTCGGGAAAATAATCACGAGGTCACCATACCTCATTCTGAGTAAAGTGGGATTTGTAGAATAAGGTATTTGATAACAGGGTTAATTGACAATGTTGTAATTTAAGAATAACTCTTATGGCCAGACTTCAGAGTCATGGATATGTGCATACGCATGAGTGTGTTCGTGCCTTATTTAGACTTGTTCGTTGTAGTCTTCATTGTTTCCATATTGACATACTCCTGCAGTCATGAGGAGCATGCGCAACATCTCAGAGTGACTTTGCAGACTCTGAAAGATAGCCAACTATATGCAAAATTTCGAAGTGTGAATTTTGGCTAAGTTCAGTTGCATTCCTGGGTCATTTTGTGATGGCAGCAGGTATTCAGGTTGATCCGAAGAAGATTGAGGCAGTCAAGCACTGACCTAGACTGACATCAGCCACAGAGATTTGGAGTTTCTTCGGATTAGCGGGTTATTATCGACGATCCGTGGAGGGGTTTTCATCTATTGCAACCCCACTGACCAGATTGACACAGAAAGGTGTTCAATTTGAATGGTCAGATGAATGTGAGGCGAGCTTTCAAAAGCTCAAGACAGCCATGACCACAGCACCGGTATTGATTTTACCCACAGGTACGGGACCTTATACTGATTATTGTGATGCTTCCCGTATTGGGCTTGGTGCAGTGTTAATGCAGGATGGTAAGGTTATTGCCTATGCTTCGAGGCAGTTGAAGATGGATGAAAAGAATTACCCAGTGCATGATCTAGAATTTGCGGCGATTATTCACGCATTGAAGATCCGGAGGCATTATTTGTATGGTGTAGTATGTGAAGTATACACCGATCATAAGAGTCTTCAGTATTTGTTTAAACAAAAGAGTTGAATTTGAGGCAGAGAAGGTGGCTGGTATTGCGGAAAGATTATGATGTCACCTTTTTATATCATCGGGGAAAAAGCAAACGTGGTGGCTGACGCTTTGAGTAGGAAGTCAGCCAGTATGGGCAGTCTTGTTTATATTCCAGTCAATCAGAGGCCAATTGCTTTGGATGTTCAGTCCTTGGCCAATCGATTTGTGAGGTTGGATATTTCTGAGCCTAGTCGAGCACTAGCTTGTGCGATCGCTCTCTCTTCATTATTGGAGCATATCCGCGATCAACAATATAATGATTCCTATTTATGTGACCTTAGAGACACGGTTCGGCGAGGAGGTGCTAATCAGGTCACCTTAGATGCTGATGGGATCAATTCCTGCCTTTGGCAGAGTTTGCTTATAATAATAGTTATCAGTCGAGTATCCAGATGGCTCCTTGTGAAGCGTTTTATGGTAGGCGGTGTCGTTCTCCGGTTGGATGGTTTGAACCGGGAGAAAATCGGTTATTCGATACAGATTTATTCTAGGAGGCCTTAGATAAGGTCAAGATTATTCAAGATAGGCTTCGCATAGCTCAGTCTAGACAAAAGAGCTATGTGGATCGCAAGGTTCGAGATATAACTTTCATGATTGGGGAGCGAGTATTGCTCCGAGTGTCACCTATGAAGGGCGTGATGAGGTTCGGGAAGAAGGGCAAGCTCAGCCCCTAGGGATATTGGTCCATTTGAGATTCTAGACAGAGTGGGAGGGGTGGCTTACAGATTAGATTTGCCGCCTAGCTTATCAGCCGTGCACCCAATTTTTCACGTATCTATGCTTCGGAGATACCACGGCGATCCCACACACGTGTTAGACTTCAGTACTGTCCAATTGGACAATGAACTATCTTACGAGGAGGAGCCGGTGGCCATTCTAGACCGGCGATCCCACACATGTGTTTTCCTTCTGTGCGTGTTCAGTGGAAAGGTCAGCCTCCTGAGGCATCGACCTGGGAGTCCGAGTCTGATATGCGGAGCCGCTACCCACATTTGTTCCCCGACTCAGGTACTTCCTTCTCTTGTCCGTTCGAGGACGAACGGTTATTTTAGATGTGGAGATTGTGACGACCCAAAGGGTCATCACTTATTTAATTAATCATTTCGAGCTTCTGAGGCCTTGAAAACCTCATTCTATATTGCCTCGATTTACGTGCACGATCCGAGCATGTAGCCGGAAAGATTTGGTGATAGAAAATATGAATTCTATGAGAAATTTAGATAAAAATGATATTAATATTGATATGGTTGACTTCGGTCAACATTTTTGGTAAACGGATCCGGACCCGAGATTGGATGGTCCCGAGAGGTCCGTAGGAAAATATGGGACTTGGACATGCGTCCGGAGTCGAATTCTGAGGCCTAGAGCCCAAGTTATGAATTTTTCTATGAAATTGTTTTTGATGTAATTGTTAAAGGAAATGAATTAATTGACCTTGGTATCGGGCTCGTATTTTGGTTCCGACGCCCGGTACAAGTCTTAAATATTATATATGTGATTTCGTAAAGTTTGGTGACATTCGGATGTCGTTTGAGATGTTTTGGACCTTGAGTTCCAAGTTTGAAAGTTTTGAAAACCAAAAGTATGAAAATCATGAACTTGAGGTTTGATTTGATGAAAACGATGTGATATTGGCGATATGATCGCACGAACAAGTTCGTAATGTGTTTTTGAAGTTGTGTACATGTTTGGTTGGGAGCCCGGGGGCTCGGGTAAAGATTTGATAGGCCGTTGGATGAAATTCTGAATTTTTGCACTGCTGGTTTTTCACCCAGCTGTTGGCTTCGCAATTGCGAAGTATTTCTCGCAATTGCGAAAGGGGCAGTACAAGGCAGGGCTCGCAAATGCGAACCCTGATCGCAAATGCGAAACCCCTCATGCCCAGCCTTGTTCGCAAATGCGAACAATTATCCGCAAATGCGAAAGTCCCCAGGGCCTGCCTATGTTCGCAAATGCGAACATTCCCTATACTGCCTGTGTTCGCAAATGCAAACAAAAGTTCGCAAATGCGAACATTCCCTATATTGCTTGTGTTCGCAAATGCGAACTATTGTTCGCAAATGCGAACACTGCCCAATACTGCCTGTGTTCGCAAATGCGAACATTAGTTCGCAAATGCGAACACTCCCTTTTTCTGCCAGTGTTCGCAAATGCGAACAAATGTTCGCAAATGCGAACTTCCCAGCCTTAGCTTATTTTTCAAACTCCGGAAATTGGTCGGGGTTCGCAATTGCGAACCCATGTTCGCAAATGCGAACACAGAGACCTGTAAAACACGATTTTCGGTTCATTTCTTCACTTTTTACAAACCAAAAACACCCATTTGCGATTCTTCACGGATTCCTTCTTCTTCAAAACAATTGTGAGTCACTTTTTACTTAATTCTTTCAATTCCTAACATCATTAAACATGTTTTTCAATAGAAATCAAAGGTTTTCACGGTAGAATTTCTTGTTTTTGTTAGAATATAGGGTTTTTCATAAATTGGGAAATTGGACCTCGAATTGAGGTCCGATTTTGAAACAAATCATATACATGAACTCGTGGGGGGATGGGTAACCGGATTTTGGTCCGAACCCCGAGTTTCGACCATGTGGGCCCGGGGTCGAAATTCACTATTCCGGGCATAATGTTGTAAAAGTTGTAATTAGCCTTATGAATTAGTTTGTTGAGTAGTATTGATGATATTAAATCAATTGTGTATAGATACGATTGGATTGGAGCCAAATTTGAAAGGAAAAGGCATTGCCACGGATTGAATTGTTCATAAACATTCGAGGTAAGTGTTTGTTCTATCCTAGCTTGAGGGAATAGGATTATGTGCTATGTGATCGAGTGCGGTGTATGGGTTGTGGTGACGAGCATCCATACACTGGCGTCTAGCATGACCGTGAGTCGTTGTTGATATTTGTTGTGAGATATTTTGAAGATAAATTGTTGAACCCTTGCCGGGTTGTAGAATGATTATTGTGTCCCTTGCCGGGACGGTTCATGATTTGTTGTTTTCTTTCTCTCCCCTTAACTGTGATTGTTATTTGGGTGAGGAAGAGTGATAATGCACGAAGGGTGATGCCGTGCCATGTTTTATTATTTATGCGCAAAGGTTAATGCCGTGCCATGTTTTATTGATTATGCACGAAGGATCATGCCGTGCCTTGTTATTGAACCATGTACGAAGGATCATGCCGTACTATGGATGTGAGGATGAGAGTAAAAGCACGAAGGGTGATGCCGTGCACTTTATTTGCTTATTTGGTGAGGATGAGAGTAAAAGCACGAAGGGTGATGCCGTGCACTTTATTTACTTATTTGGTGAGGATGAGAGTAAAAGCACGAAGGTTGATGCCGTGCAACTACTTGCCATTCCTTGACTTGATATTACTTGTTTTTCCATTATATTTTATTTGGGTGATGCCGTGCAACTATTTGCTATTCCTTGACTTGATATTACTTGTGTTTCCATTATACTTTGTTTTCCTTGTGAACTTATTAACCGTTGTTAATTGTTGAGTTCTTTTGAGATATTCCTTATCGTGTTATTACTTGGTTAATTCTTGTTAATTGTGGTAATATATATATTAAAGAATTGGGATCGTGTGGCGCGCCGACCACTTTTATGATAAGAAATGGGATCGTGTGGCACGCCGACCACAAAGTGATTTGAATCTTGGCATTGGCCATAGTTGCCGGTAGCCTATTGATATATTTGGGAGCGGGTGGTACGCCTACCACAAGATATGGGATCGGGTGGTACGCCTACCACAAGATATAATTTATTGATACAGTTGGGAGCGGGTGGTACGCCTACCACGAGATATGAAAAGAAAAATAAAGAATTGAGACACGAAAGTAAGACTTAATTCTGTTGATTAGATTAATCTGGATATTATGTGTTATTGGCTGTTATTGCAGAGTAGAGTATTTCCTTATAAATGTTTATGTACATATATATATATATATATTGCAACTGCACAGGTTTATGTGGGTGTCCGGTCCTAGGCTTGTCACTACTTCGCCGGGATAGGCCAGGCACTTACCAGCACATGGGGTCGGTTGTGCTGATACTACACTTCGTGCGTTTTTGCACAGGTCCAGGTTACGATCAGGAGCAGCAGCAGTAAATCGATTGCGTGGGAGTTGATCATATTTGAGACCGAGGTAGCTTGCAGACGTCCGCAGGCCCGGCGTCTCTCTCTTTATTTATGTTACTAGCTGTAGTCTCTTTGTTCCGAGACAAACAGAATTATGTTATATTTCTTTCAAACTCTTATGTGTAGTATTCGGTAGTAGTTCGTGAGTTGGTGACTCCACGTCTTGGGTAGAGGATTTCAGTATGATTTTCATCTTGTAATTGGTTATTTCTATTTCGATAAAGTATTCCGCATTTATTTAATTAAAATTGTGTTAAAAACAGGATAGTACGAATACAGTGGCTTGCCTAGCTACCACGAGTAGGCGCCATCACGATCCCGATGTTGGGGGAAAAATCCGGGTCGTGACAAATATCCAACCCAGTCTGTCCAATCGAATCATTGCTGTCTTACTTTTCTTCAACCCAAACCTTTCTTATTTTGTTGTTTCATTTTCATTAGAATATTTCTCACATTCTCCTTACGGTGCCCGTTAGGGTTTTCACCAATAAGACTCTCTCATTTATTTTTCTCTCATCTAACATTTGCCTTATGGTGCCCGTTAGGGTTTTCACCAATAAGACTCTCTCATTTTTATTTTTCTCTGATCTCACATTCATTTTACGATGCCCGTTAGGGTTTTCACCAATAAGACTCTCTCATTTTTATTTTTCTCTAATCTCACATTCGCTTTACGGTGCCCGTTAGGGTTTTCACCAATAAGACTCTCTCATTTTTATTTATCTTTATTTTGTTTCCGAACCTCCGGTTATCGTCCATGACATGTATCATCATTTCCTTAAAATTAATCAGAAGGTCTTTCTTTAGACTGTAATGTGGCTTTTGGATGGGTTTAAAAAAGAAGGGTATAGAGGCTCAAACTTTAAACGAGGGTTCAAAATATTTTCAACTCTCAGAATCATAAAACATAATTTCTGCCCCAGTTTCAATATTTGGGGGAATCCTGGATTTTATTCCTATCATGACTGAACCTCATTGAGGATGCCTACGTACACTTTCGGGATCAAGTCAAAACGTAGTTCGAAACCTAAGATCGTTCGTCATTTGACTTTTCCCGATTTTTCTTTTGTATATTTTTCTTCTTTATTTTCGTCATCATTTTTCTTTCATTTTTCTTCATTTTCATTTTTCCTCGTCCTCTTTTTCTTTTCTTTTCTTTTCTTTTCATTTTCTTGTCCATAATTGATTCCGAGAGAGGGCTACGAAAGAATAATGCAATAAGGCTCAAAAAGGGGTAGCAATGGATAAAGTGTTTGGATAGAGAATAAAATGCCTTCATCATTTCAATTTCAAAATTATGACAAATACAATTGTACATATGAAAAAGGAATCAT
Organism: Nicotiana noctiflora; assembly: GCA_032618575.1. Lineage (NCBI taxonomy): Eukaryota > Viridiplantae > Streptophyta > Magnoliopsida > Solanales > Solanaceae > Nicotiana > Nicotiana noctiflora. The sequence goes on from JASVEL010012164.1 coordinate 403,456, forward strand.
ACATAATATCTCTTGACTGCATCTGAGTTGATAGCAGTCTCTACACATTTTCCTTCAACATCTGTTGAATATAAAACTCTGTTGGACAATAACCGGGATACCTTGAATGGCCCTTGCCAATTAGGTGCAAACTTTCCTTTTGCTTCGGCCCAATGTGGTAAAATATGTCTTAGCACCAACTTTCCAACTTTGAATTTCTGTGGACGTACTTTCTTGTTGTATACTCTGGCCATCCTCCGCTGATATAACTGTCCATGACAGACTACTGCTAACCTTTTCTCATCGATTAAGCTCAATTGTTCTTGCCGAGCTTTTACCCATTCATCGTCGTCAATTTCAGCCTCAGCTATGATCCAGAGGGAAGGTATTTCAATTTCTGTAGGTATGACTGCCTCCGTTCCGTACACCAATGAGTAAGGTGTTTCGCCAATTGAAGTACGTACATTTGTACGATAACCCATGAGAGCAAATGGTAGTTTTTCATGCAATTGTCTTGACTCTTCCACCATCTTCCTGAGAATCTTCTTAATATTTATATTCGCAGTCTCAACTGCTCAATTTGCTTTAGGCCGATAAGGTGTAGAGTTACGGTGCAGGATATTGAACTTTTGACTTGCCTCTGCCATGAGGTGACTGTTGAGATTTGCTCCATTGTCTATGATAATCACCTTAGGAATTCCAAAACGACAAATGATATTTGTGTGCACGAAATCCACTACCGCCTTCTTTGTCACTGCTTTAAATGTCTTCGCCTCCACTCATTTAGTGAAATAATCAATCGCTACCAAGATAAACCTATGCCCATTAGATGATGTGGGCTCTATTGGGCAGATGACATCCATGCCCCAGGCATTAAATGGCCATGGTGCTGACATTGTATGCAACTCATAGGGTGGGGAATGGATCAAATATTCGTGTATCTGTCATTGGTGGCATTTCTGTACATATCTAATGCAATCACGCTCCATGGTGAGCCAATAATATACTACTCTTAGTATTTTCTTGGGCAAAATATATCCACTCATGTGAGGCCCGCAAGCTCCTGCATGTATTTCAGCCATGATTGTGTCGGCTTACTGTGCATCTATTCATCTTAGTACACCCAAATCTGGTGTTCTTTTGTATACAGCTCCTCCGCTGAAGAAAAATCCATTTGCTAGTCTCCATATATCCCTTTTCTGGTCCCCCGTGGCTTGTGCTGGGTACACTCCTGTACTCAAATATTCTTTACTATCATGATACCACGGCTCACCATCAAGTTCTTCTTCTATAGCGAAACAATTAGCATTTTGATCACGGACTTGTATCTGTAGTGGATCTATATAAGCTTTATCTGGATGGTGCAACATGGATGATAATGTGGCTAGAGCATCTTCTACTTCGTTGTGCATTCTTGGTATATGTTTGAACTCTATGAATTGAAATCTCTGAGATAGTTCATGCAGACACTGCTGATAAGGTATACGTTTCAAATCCCTTGTCTCCTATTCTCCTTGAATTTGATGTATCAAGAGATCCGAGTCACCCATGACCAAAATATCTTGAACACCCATGTCTATTGCCATTCTCCATGCCAATATACATGCTTCATACTCGGCCATATTATTAGTACAAAAAAATCGAAGCTGAGCGGTAACAGGATAATGCTGACCCGTTTCTAAGATGAGTACTTCTCCAATTCCGACCCCTTTGTTGTTGATGGCCCCATCAAAGTACATTCTCCAGCCTGGCTTATTGTCTTATTCCACTTCTTCAATATTCATTGTCTCCTCATCAGGAAAATATGTCTTTAATGGTTCATACTCATCATCGACCGGATTTTCTACCAAATGGTTAGCAACTGCTTCTGGCTTCATTGCAGTGCGAGTTACATAAATGATATCAAACTCTATAAGTAGAATTTGCCATTTAGCGAGTCTTCTTGTGGGTGTAGGCTTCTGGAATATAAACTTCAGTAGGTTCAACCGAGATATCAGATAAGTAGTATAAGCCGACAAGTAATGTTTTAACTTCTGCGCAGCCCATGTGAAAGCACAACATGTTCTCTCCAACTGAGTGTCTTTTACCTCGTAAGATGTAAACTTCATACTAAGATAATATATTGCTTGCTCTTTCTTCCCTATTTCGTCGTGCTGCCCCAGTACACAGCCAAAAGAATTATCCAATACAGTCAGATAAAGGATCAAGGGCCTTCCAGGTTCCGGAGGAACCAACACAAGAGGATTAGCCAGATATTCCTTAATTTTGTCAAATGCCTCTTGACATTCATCAGTCCAATTCACCGCAACATCTTTCCTCAGTAATTTGAATATGGGCTCACAGGTCGATGTTAACTGAGCAATAAATCTGCTAATATAATTCAACCTGCCCAATAAACGCATCACCTCTTTCTTGTTCTTCGGCGGAGGCAAGTTTTCGATTGCTTTTATCTTTGACGGGTCTAATTAAATACCATGCCTATGAACCCCAATAACTTTCTTAATGGCACTCCGAAAGCGCACTTTGCTGCATTGAGCTTGAAATTATATCTTCGGAGCCTCTGGAAAAACATTCTTAGATCCTTGACATGATCACATTGTTTCTTGGACTTGATAATAACATCATCCATATATACCTCAATCTCTCGATGTATCATGTCATTGCCCTCATATATGTAGCTCCGACATTCTTTAACCCAGACGGCATCACTCTGTAGCAATATGTTCCACAAGGCGTGATAAAGGCCATCTTTTTTGCATTTTCTTCGTTCATCAAGATCTGATGATGACCCGCATAACAATCCACAAAAGAACCAATCTCATGTTTGGTACAATTGTCGATCAATATATGGATATTTGGCAATGGAAAATCATCCCTTGGACTAGCTTTATTGAGGTCTCGATAATCAACACACACCCTGGTTTTTCTGCCTTTCTTCGGAACATGAACAACATTAGCTAACCCGGTGGGATATTTAGTGACCCGTATGACCTTTGCCTCGAATTGCTTGTTGACTTCTTCTTTTATTTTCACACTGATGTCCATTTTAAACTTCCTTAACTTTTGCTTTACCGGCCGGCATTCTGGATAGATGGGCAATTTATGTACTACCAGGTCAGTACTAAGCTCGAGCATGTCATCGTAAGACCAAGAAAATATGTCCTTGTACTCATGTAACAACCTAACAAATCTTCTCTGAGTGAAGTCTCTAAATGTACACAGATCTTCATTTCTCGGACATTCTCCTCACTTCCCAAATTAATAGACTCCATCTTATTTATGTTTGGTTTGGGTTTTCTTCATAATGACTCAAATCTTTACTAATTTCCTCCAGTACTTCCTCATCCTCATATTCAACTTCATGTTCATTTTTAATTTCCTGTATAACTATTCAATTATCAAGACTGGACCGGGAATTTTCATGCATGACATATCATTGGAATCAGCAAATATTGAACTGTACAAAAGAAGAAAAATAAAATAAGGCAAAACATGGAGGAAGAAAAGAAATTGCATTTCATTGAACTTTTGAAAGGTAACAAGAGTTGGATACATTTTATTTGATGGGATATGGGATTACAATTTTAAAACAAGACAGTTTTGGGAATGAAATATTAAAAGATAACTACCACAACTCCCTCATGATCGAAAGAGGAGTAGCTTCCGAGTTATTTAGCATAGTGTGGGGTCCAACAATTTGAACGTCCATTTTGCTTGTTCCTTCGCCCGTCTGCATCACATTCACGCCTTCAAATAACCTTTCAAATATATCTAGAAGCTCTTCATCTGGATTTATCTCTGCACGGTTTGGCATGACAGTTGCCAGACGTCTCTATGTACCAGGCTTGACAAAGGAGTTGGATAATTTTGGGATAGGTTTGGGGAGGGTCCACCCTTTCTTTTTCAACTTCTTAGCTCTTTGTATGTCAGCAATGGTTGGTTTGAAACCCAAGCCAAAAGTATCAATACTGTCTGGAAGGTGAATTGGCTGTGTTATACCCTGCAAGGTAACTCCTAAACCCTTTCCTGGAGAAAACCCATTCTTTATCATCTCTTTGGCGACCATAACTGCTGCAGGGGCCACCGTGGGTGCTAGCATATTTTCTCCTTCAGATATTTTGTTCACGGTCACCATGTCCATTTCTTGGTACACCCACGGACCTCTATCTCCTTCAACTTCCTCAAATGGTGTAATAGTATTACAAACATCGTCTTCCCCGTGCACTATTATTTGTTGCTGCTCCAACTCAAATTTTACCATCTGATGCAAAGAAGATGGTACTGCTTTCGCAGAATGGATTCATGGACGTCCCAACAAAAGGTTGTATGATATAGTGACATCCAGCACTTGAAACTACATAGTGAAATCCACTGGTCCGATAGCAAGCTCTAGTATGATATCCCCCACTGTGTTCTTTCCGCCTCGATCAAAACCCCTCACACATACACTGTTTCGTTGAATTCTCTCATAACTGATTTTCAACTTCCCTAAAGTTGACAACGGACAGATATTGGCGCTTGATCCGCTGTCAAACAAAACAAGAGTTACTACAGATTCTTCACATTTTACCGTGAGGTATAGTGCTTTATTATGCTCCGTCCCTTCTAGCGGTAGCTCACTATCAGAAAATGTTATCATATTTGTCTCAAAGATCTTGTTTGTGATTTTCTCCAGATGACATACCGATATTTTCTCGGGTACGTGGGCTTCATTTAGGATTTTCATCAACGCCTTTCTATGTTCATCAGAATGAATTATTAGGGATAACAACGATATTTGCGCGGGCGTCTTCCTTAATTGCTCAACTATAGAGTAATTTTGAGCTTTCATCTTCTTTAGAAATTCCTCATCTTCTTCCTCAGTGACTGCTTTATTCATATAAGCTGGATTTTTTTTCACCACCCTCGTCTTCCTCAACTCATCTGGGGCAACGAATCGCCCAGAGCGGGGTTAAACCATGAGTTTCACAAATTTCCCCCTTAACTTCTTTCCCTTTATGCATCACAATTACCTTATCATAATTCCAAGGTACAGCCTTAGTATTCACAACTGGCATCTAGACAACTGGAACCACTGGCTCTATATAAGCCCCATTCACAGTCAGTATGGGCTTCACCCCAGGTACTATTAATTTCACAGGCTCAGGCTCAGGCTCAAACATCACCGATAGCTATTTTGCTGGTAACTCACTTAACACTTTCTCACTTTTAAGTTTCTCCTCGACCTTGCCGTTTGCTTTAATGTCATCATTGTCTGAGAAGGTTTTCTGCAGCTTTCTCTTTGTACTAGCTCTATCATATGTGTCTCATCATGTGCTGGCAGAGGATTTGCGTTATGTTGGGAGCTCTGGAGCTGGCACCTCAATTCTCCTAGAGTCAATGAGTTCTTGTATTGCAGACTTTAAGTGCCAACACTTCTCCGTATCATGTCCTGGTGCCCCAGAACAGTACTCACAACGGACAGATTGGTCTAAATTTCTGGGTGGAGGGTTGGGAATTTTAGGTTCAATGGGGTTCAGCATCCCTAGTTCTCTGAAACGGTGAAAGAGACTGGTATATGATTCTCCCAGAGGAGTGAATGTTCTTTTCCTTTAAGCCCTATCACCTTTTACTTCAAGGTCAGGATGGAAGTTGGGTTGGTTTGGATTTCTGAAGGTTTTTGATGGTGGATAGGCATTTTGTGCATGGTAGACATTCTGAGGAGCTAGGGTACGCCATGAAGATGGAGGCGGTGGGTAAGGTTGAGCATGTTGGACAGAAAATTGTGGACCGGTTGGAGGATAATATGGTGGAGGTGGATTATATGATACTGGTGGATATGGTTGGTATAGACGAGGTTGATGATGATATGGGTTGGGGCCCCGGGACAAAGATCTTCCTTCAATAACTGTCACTTCTTCCTTCTCCTACTTTCCAATCGACCCTCCTGTTCCCGTCTGTATTTCTTGGTTTGTAGCTTTGATGGCTGAGTAGCTCATAAATTTATTTGTCTTTAGACATTCTTCCACAAAACTCCCCATCTTTACTACCTCATTAAAGGTTTTTCCAACCGCAGACACCAAATGACCGTAGTATGTCGGCTCCAAAGCTTGTAAGAAAAAATCTACCATTTCTCCTTCTTTCATTGGTGGATCCACACATGCCGCCTGTTCCCTCCACCTGAAACCATACTCCCGAAAGCTTTCTCCAAGCTTCTTCTCCATCTTAGTCAATGACAATCTATCAGGGATAATTTCCAGATTATATTGAAAATGGTTTGCAAATGATTAAGCTAAATCATCCCAAATGAACCATCGGGTATGATCTTAACGAGTGTACCATTCCAATGCCGAGCCACTGAGGCTTTGACTGAAGTAGGCCATATGTAGTTCATCCTTTCCTCCTGCTCTGTGCATTTTACTGCAGTGTCCTCTCAGGTGGGCCACTGGATCACCATGGCCATCATACATGTCAAATTTTGGCAATTTGAACCCGGTAGGTAGCTATACCTCAAGAAACAAACATAAGTCTTTATATGCCATACTAACTTGGCCTCCCAACCCCTGCATATTAATAAATGACTGCTCAAGGCTCTTCATTTTTCGGGCCATCTCCTCCTATTCAGGGTTTCTAGCAGGTTTCTCCTCCTCCGTCATGTCGATGAGTGGGGTGTAAGAATCATGTTGCCTGAAGGTGGGTTCTTCGGGTAGTAATGATTATCCTAGACATGAAAAATAGGCTCGCTAGAGGATTTATGTAAAGTGGCTGGTCGCGGTGCCACATACACAGGAGCGGCCTGGGGTGGTGGTGGTGGAGCTTGTTTAGGTAGGGGTGGTGGTACTTATGATATAGTGGCATAATAGTGCGGGTAAGCAGGATATGTAGAAGATGAGTTCATGGTGGGTGGTTCTTGGTTTGGATTCGAGGGAGGAATATATGTGGGGTTAGGTGGGTAAGAAGGTAAGGGTTGCCCCCTTGACCAAGCCTGGTACATTTCTGATATCTGCTATTTCAATTTATACATCTCTTCCTTCATGCTAGTCACGTCTATAACTTCTTCCTTTTGCACAGGATCCTTGACTGTAGGCTCAATTTCTTGGGTTACTGCTTTTGTCATGCTTTTAGAACGAGTGTTGTAGTTGTGATGTGCTAGAATGCTAGTTGCTAACTGTTTTATCTGATACTCATCAAAAACAAAAACTTGTTAATAGTTAGTTCATATGGGATAAACATCACAAGTTAAAAACACAACTTTTGCCTAATAATTATGCATCATCCCGACATTATTCTTCTTTTGGACCTGCCAATTTTCTGTTTCCACTTTTGTTTTTTTTGTCTTTTCATTATTTCATTGCTTTCGTTTATTTCTTTTCCTTCTTTTTTTTCTTTCCTCTTTTTTTTTTCATTTTCGTTTTTGATCCTATATGTTTTTCTATTGCTCAAGCAAGCTCAAGCAATTTGCATATATCAGAGAACAATAATGACAATTTCTTTTGAATTTCATTGATATTCAAACACTGATTACAAATGATGTTGCACTACAACTCTTAAAATGTAGAAAAAAATACAAATACAAAAATGCATGCCCTATGAATACATAAAAGCTCCTAGTACCCGGGAGACATCGTTCGGTCTTACCGTGGGCCTATGTGCTAATACACTTTGGCGTTTGTCCAGGTCGGTCATTACTTGTTTCACAAAGATCATTGTTGTTGCGGTAAACATTGACTGAGAGATACCCTCGCACAGTTGGCATTTCTGCGTGATGTATTGAGCAATATTGACAATTCTTTCACTGATGACCCCTTTTTGTTGAAGCAACCTACCAATCTGTTCAGCACGAGCATCTAAAGTTTGCTGGTTCTTCTTTTGAAGTTGTTGTAGTTCCAATTCTAACCGAGCCATGGCAATGTAGCAATGTTCTCTCTCTACATCAAATTCTTTGGTTTGTTTACTACTTTTGACCTCGGTTGTGATGATCTTCTTCCTCAATCGGGTTACTTCAACATTATGTTCATCTTTTAACTGTCGAACCACCCGAACTCTGTTTTTGGTGTTCTTGGCCAATTATTTTCGAACCCCAACTAATTCCTTCTCAGTTTTATCTAGATCAAAGCTATAGTCGTTAACTTTGCACCGTATACTTTCAATTAACTTCTCATCTCGAGCAAGTCGAACTGGGGTTTCGGTAGTTGTTCTCATTTTCACAATCTGAGCCTTCAAAATTTCATTTTCTTTTCACCCTCATCGGCTACTGCTTGTAGGCTGCTTTCGAATTTGAGGTCCTGGAATTGTTTTTCCAACAAGCTGATTCTGGCTCGATATTCATTTTCCTTGGCCATCCAATCTTTTTGTTCCTTAGACTGCTCGACAAACTCTTGAATATGAGTCCTCTTTATCGGTCTCTCATGCTAAACATCTCTGTTGTACCATGCGAAATATCCCGATGATACTTCTCCTCTAGCCCGATCTCTCACACAAGTGTCTATTCTCAGGCATTGGCATTCATTCCATATTTGCCGAATTTTTGCTTCCGGGAATTGCCCATCAGGATTGATTTCTATTGCTTGAAGGCTAAGGTCCCCATCTTTTGGCACAACCTAATATATATGCCGAGTTACCTTAATACCCGGTATGGCGCATAAGGTTGGATGCTCTTGAGACCCATTAACAAAAAATACGACCCTTCTGCTGGCATATATATAACTTTGTTAAGGGGCAACCATCCATATGCCCAATCTATCTGGCTTGCAATCAATGATCGCAAATATCTGATCCAACATTTTGATCCTTCTGGCAACTTGGCTTCTTTTGTCCTCACATAGAATTCTTCAATACAAGTCTTTTCAGACGATCCATAGCTTGAAACCTGAGGGTGGCGACTATCACACCTCCTTTTGGCGCACCCGCGAGGGCGCGATGGAGTTTTTCCAATTAAAGGACAATCGAAATGAGATTTATTTAATTAATTCAGAGTCGCCACTTGGAAGCTTTATGGTGCCCCAAGTCACCGGTTGAATCCCGAATCAAGGAAAAGAATGACTCTATTTAATAGTCCGCAAACCAGAAATCTGGATAAGGAATTCTGTTAACCCGGGAGAAGGTGTTAGGCATTCCCGAGTTCTATGGTTCTAGCACGGTCGCTCAACTGTCGTATTTGGCTAAATTATCTGATTTTAATACATGTTAAACCTACGTGCGAATTTTAACTTTTAACCGCTTGTTATTACTATTATTATTATTGTTATTATTTTAACAAAGAATTGCAACATTGTGAAAACGTATCACGAACCACATCACATCAATGTACCCGTGGTTATCAACACACTTCGACTCCGTTGAGATTTGGATTTGGGTCACATAAATGCGCACCCGAACTTGAGAAAGTAATATTATTATTCGCGCCTAAAATCATCTACTTCTTTGTTATCTTTATGAAAGACCATGAAATTTTCTAAACGGTCCTTCCGATTCTAAGATTTTCGTAATGCTTTGCTTGAGGGCCTTGCAATTATGGCTTTAATGCGGTGAGGCTCATCTCATTTTTATTAAGGTCATATCTAAAGATGCTATATTTTCTATTCGTTTATTGTCTCTAATAACAAACCAAATATCCTAATTATTTTTGTTCATCACTTGACAGTTTATCTTTAGGCTGTGATCTGTGCATTTTTTGGGCCTCAAATCGCGTCAATCTAGACTGCAGCCCATGGAGACACCTTGCCTTAATTAAATTTCAACAGGCCCAAGTTTAGGGCCCTGTATGTAAACGTCCAGGCCTAATAGACGTACCAAATTCACATCCTTTGTTGGGCCTAGATTCAAATTACACAAATCAAATATGGTTCACCTCATTTATGGATTTCTACAATTTCAATTTGCACTCAAAATGGTTTATCTAATCGGCTACCAGGAAATTTGTTTTTATTCAACTTGTAGTAGAAAAACGTCACTGAACAGGCTTCAGGTTCTTTATCCTATCAGATTACCTATTATGATTAATCAATTTTCCAATATTTAATGAACTCGATCAAAATAGACAATACATAAACTGTAATTCGATCGATGATCTAATAGTAACAAACTAATATACTAGTTAATAATTGTCCCGTTTATTGTTTCGTTTAGAGGCGAATCATTAATAGAGCGGTATTTATCCTCTTATCTATACATTTGCTACTACTTAAGTCACGAACATGATACTACTAACTTCTGAACTCTATTAGACCATGATCAATATGCTTTTGAGTTCTAAACTGAGGATTAACAATTATACATTCTAAATTAAACGAATTAAGACTGATATTACAGGATTCTAATATCCATAAGCTAATATTAAGCTAATTCAAACTATAGTTACTACGGTAGAACACAGTGTCATAAAGTTCAAACCGTCCAAATTTATACAGTCCATAAAGTTAGTTACATATTTAAATTATTCCTAATGAATACCAATATCCTTAGCTAATCTATATTGATCAATTTTAGTTACAGAAAATAACAGTAAACTAAAAGCTCAATTGATCAACTTCATTTCTTCAAATGGCAATTACAGCTTCTGGTAGAAGAAGTGTACATGGAATTTCAACAACAAAATGGAGAAGGATAGATCATTAGGCAATTTTGACAGCGAACCACAACAATATAACGCAGCAAATAATCAGCAGCAATTCAATGGCTGAACTCGACTTCAACCCAGCAAGTAAGCTCACGACAGGCTCGGAACAGATTTGCAAAAAAACTAACAGCAACCCAAACACCCAAAACAAAAACAAACTGAGCTCGAATGGACTTGATAAACAGACCCAAACCTTATTTGTAAACTCCAATTCGACTTAACCCAAAAATCCAACCTCAGGTTCAACTCAAGCTCAATTTTGAAAGACCAAGCTAGACAATTTTTAACCCAATCGAATCAACAGATGACTTCAGCAAAACAGTAAACCTTAAGGATAAAATCAAGACCAATGAACAGTCCTCTCCCTGTTTTTTCAAAGATCTCTATCTGAATGTCTATCCCTCGATTTCTCTATGTCCCCTCTTAATGATAAGTCTCTCCCTATTTTTATCTCTATGTGTGTGTATCAATCTCTCATGGAAAATACAGTCTCCTTTCTCTCTGAAATCTGTTTTCTCTCCTGTGAAACTATTTCAGTATATATCTCTCCAGTCTTTTTCCTCTCCCCTTTCAGTGTGTTTTAGTCTCTATTTAAAGACCAGCCTTACATCCATTTTTTATTCACAAGCAATTTCTTTACAACTTGTATAGTCCCTCCCATGTGCACCCATTCAGCCTTCTCATTATTACCCCCAAATTATCTAGTTTACAGCCTGTTTTAGCACTTAGGTTGTTAAGTAATGTATTTCCCCATCATATTCCAGCTCTTTAGGATCACTTAATAACATAAAAAAAATGATTTCTCCCATGATATTCTCTGATTTCCAGCTTTTAAAAGGTATTAGCCATGGTGTACTTTTGCACTACTTGTCCCTTTTGATTAAAAAATTCAATAGCTTAGTGGTACATTAAGCTTCAGCATTGGTAGACCACTTAAATTGAATAATTTTCAAGTTTCAATCCCCTAAACTACCCTCCAAAATCTATTGAATCTATTAATCTATCCAAAAACCTATCAGCTATAACCAATGCCTAACAAAATTCACATAACAATCTTAAACAGATATACTCAGTAGAAGATTGCACCTGTTTAAACATTTTTGAGTTCCGGAATGAAGAAAATCAACTTCTAGTCTCCAGAATAACACACAACGACTCATTAGAGGACTAAATCAGTGCAATGAATTGAACAGAGAATTGATACTTCACTTTCGAATCAGAACAACAATGGCTACAAGGTTTTTTTTTCATTTAATGCAAGAAAACAAATTCAGTTCGCAACAACTAGGAATTCAATCAAAATTCACTCAAACATTACCGAAATAGCTTTAACAATTGAATTGCAAAAGTAAATACCTCTTAAATCAAAACACCAGCAACAACATGATTTCAAAAATGAGACCGCGAACTAGAACACACACGGCACGACCACGACCTCCAATCGATGGCGAATCCGAGTACACTTCGACTTAACCGCTTCTATTTAAACAAAAGTATTCGACTCCGAGAAATCACACGGTTCAGGGGTGAAGTTCGGGGGTCTTCCATTTTTCATTTCCTTTTGTGTTCTTCGACTGGTTTTGGGTATGAAATAGAGACAAAGATGATGACAAGAGTGGCGTTGCGTGGTTGTCGGATTTTAGACGGAGAAAGAGAAGAACGACGGCGCTTGGTGTTTCTAGGGCTGGGGTGATGAAGCTTCGCCGGGCAAGTTCATTACTTAATTGAGGGTCGTTTTGGCCATGGTATTCGACGAGGCAGGCATGGTTGTTTGGGTGGTTGAACGGTGGCGATGGAGGAGATGTAGGCGGCGGCTGTTGGTTGAAGATGAGAAGAAAAGGGGGCGGATTTCTTTGATTTAGGTTTAGGACAAAAATGAAATGAAAAGAAAAAAGGGGGGGGGGGTCGTTTGGTTCATGGCAGACCGGGTCGGGGTTGTTTTTGGGCCGGTTTGGGGAGTGGATTTTTGGGTAGAAAGTTATTTTGGTTTGGGCCTTTGGACACTTGGCCTGGTCCGAATTGTTCTCCATTTTTCACTTTGTTTCTTTTTTTTTCTTCTTTTCTTTTTATTTCCTATATTTAAAAACTAAACTTTAAATTATATTACAAAAATACAATCCTAAATTAATTCTTGACCAAAATATTAATTAACTCTAAGTAATAATTATCACAAATAATTAAACATCATTTTAAATGAAAAATCACACAATTGACATTAAATACTAAAAATGCAAAAATATACTATTTTTGTGAATTTCATTCTTCATTTTGTAAAAAAAAAATAAAAATTACTTAATTACTCCTACTGGTAGAATTAAATCCTATGAATGCAAATGCGATATTTTTGGTATTTTCTTATTTTAACAAATAAACATGCGCACACAAACGCGAACAGTAAGAGAAAATAACACAAAATCCACAATAATTATAAATTACACAAAATTATTTTATTTTAAATTTTTGGGAGTAATTCTCATGTAGGGAAAAAATCACGTGCTCACAGCGACATAGATGCTCTATCATCCACATTTGAAGAAGTAAATTACACCCCTCGAAGAAATCTTGTCCTGCTTTGTAGGCTGTGAGAGCATGGAATATATCGGCCACTATCATTGGTGCCAATGTACTATTGTCTTGCACAAGGAAAGTGCTGGCAATTCCGGTGACTCTAATGTCAATATTTCCATCTTTCCTCGGGAATATAATAAATCCCAAAAAGGCTACCATAAAGGCGAAACGCCTGTGTTCTTCCCACTTAGCTCGGTTCGCTTTGCTGCAGAGTTTGTTTGTTGGATCATGAATCTCCCAACATGTCCATATCTGTGATATATAAAGTTCATAGTATAGAACCCGTGAACCAAGTCTTCATTGTGAACATTTCTGGCAATCTTTAAGGAGTCGAGGAATCTATGCACTGTAATAGCCCTTGGAGCCACCGGATATTTGTCTTTTAGGGGAACCTCGCCTTTCCCAATGTAATTAGCAATTTCCTCCAATGTCGGAGTGAGCTCAAAATCTGAGAAGTGGAACACATTATGTGCTGGATCCCAACAAGCAACTAGAGCCCGAATAATATCACCCCGAGGTACTATGTTCAACAGCACAGTAAGATCTTTCAAGTGTTTGCTGACCCAATCATGTCCGTCTTGACCTAAATCATTCCACCATAATCGCAATTCCAAAGGGATTTTGTTCATTAGTGCAAAGGGTTCATTTTCATTTTGCTCATCCTGCACATTTATTTAAAGGCAATTTATTCAAACAAGGAAAATCTTTTTCAAAGTTTATTTTTCATTATTTCGAAAGAGTCAACCTTTCCATATTTCATTTGGAAATTTCAAGGCTATTATTCAAAAAAGAAAAAGAAAAGACTTCAAAGTGGCCATTTTTGTACATACAGCCTTCTGGCGTCCTTTCGGAACATTCGGCTATTTTCAAAAACACCATCACTTTGATTTATTGAAAACTAAAATTCGACATATTTTGGTTATTTTTTGAAAGGGTGGTTGGACCCATCACGGGTTGCCTACGTATCTCGCCTAGTGGTGAGAATCACACTTGCGTAGTTCGGTCAAACTGTTTTGTGACCAATTATTTCAACAACAATGTTCCTACTATTTTCATACTTTCTTTTTCAAGCTTTCGACAGCGTTTTGTCTATATTTTGGTATTTTCTATTCTAAAATTTCTCTCTTTTTGTTTTCAGGAATTTAGCCGGTCAGCATAATAATCCAGGACAAGTAAATGCAACATATAATATGATCGGTCTTTGATTTTCTTGTCACCTGTCCTAGACGGACCCAACCCCTTTGTTGAGTCCCCTAAGTCAGATATGATGCAAATAAACATCCTAAATCTAGGCTCAATATCCTGATTTTTTATGGTGCTACACTGTGTACCCGAGTGGACAACTCGAATCGAGGAGGGGGCTACGTACCGGGGACCCGCAGGATCGTCCAGCTTTGTAACTTTTCTGTCCTCTATTTTTTTATTGGGTACCGACTTAACAGAAAAGGGCATCTCAACCAGTAAGCACATCCCCGGAGGTAAGAAGAGAAGGGTTTCGGCACAATTTTATATATACAATTCACGTAATATCAAAGCGGTAAACATGTAGCACATTGATCAAAGCATATAATGAAATCATATAATATCAAAACAACAATTTAATCGAGCTCGAATTCTTAAACCCGGAACCGAAGTTCTGGGTTGCTTATCCCCAGCAGAGTCGCCAGAGCTGTCACACCTCCCTTTTTACTACTTTTTTGGATAAAGTATACCCAACTATTTACTAATACACCCCGAGAAGGGATATAATAATAACAACAAGGAAGGAGTTTTTCCACTTTAAGGACAATCAGAACGGGATTTATTTAAATTTCAGAGTCGCCACTTGGGAAGATAATGGTGTCCCAAGTCACCGGTTTAATCCCTAATCCGTGGAAATTATGACTCTGTTTTTACAGTCCGCGAAATTAAAAATCGGATAAGGAATTCTGTTAACCCGGGAGAAGGTGTTAGGCACTCCCAGATTCCGTGGTTCTAGCACGGTCGCTCAACTGCTGTATTTGTTTTATCTAATTTCTTTATATGATTTAAAAAAATATTTTTAATGTCTCTCTTTGTTATTTTTTAAAGACTTGGAACGTCACGAAAAAGCATTTCGAGTCACACCGCAACCAGTACACTTGTGACTTTAGTGCACTTCAGCTTTGCCGAGATTTGAGATTTGGGTCACATCAAATGTGCACCCGTATTAGGAATGTAATTTTTAATCGCGCCTATATCATTTATGTCTTATTATCTTTAGGAAAGACCATGAAATTTTCTAAACGGTCTCTCCGAGTCTAACACTTTATATTAAAATTCATATGGGGGCCCGTGTATCTTTTAATTTTTCAAGACGAGGCTCATCACTCATTTTTAAAGTCCAAAC
This sequence comes from Nicotiana noctiflora, assembly GCA_032618575.1. Lineage (NCBI taxonomy): Eukaryota > Viridiplantae > Streptophyta > Magnoliopsida > Solanales > Solanaceae > Nicotiana > Nicotiana noctiflora. The sequence continues at coordinate 418,968 of JASVEL010012164.1, forward strand.
TTAATCGTATACTATATTTTTCTATTCCATTTTTTCTTCCTAATTTGCATATTGTTTTTGTGTTATTTTTTAGACTATGATATCACAGTCCAGGCCATTTATTTACTACTGGGACTAGACTATGGACTACTTTATCAGTCCACACTAGAACGGACGGGCATCAATAGCCCAATGTATACTATTATTACTACTTGAGATTAAAGGTATCATATTAATCAGATCTGGGCCTTTATACACAACTAGGTCCAGATTATATAAGCAGAAATGAATTATTATTTCAACAATAACACTTGAACAACTGTTATTCTACTAATTTCAAAATGCAACAACTAATTAAAATTTAACACAATAATTTGTATCAGTGTTGTTATACTACGTGGTAAGTTATGATATTCATACAATTATCGTGCTACTAGTTTTCAGGATTATTTGTTACTTATCTAACTAAAAGGAAAACAGTATTGTAATATTGACTAAACATACTTGAATTGATAATAATTACAAACATTTAGAAAGCAAATCTGTATATAAATCAATTTGAAGGTAGGCGATAATACAATCTGAATTGCTGGAATACTTGTTCCTTTTAGATTAAATCGATCCCGATTTAGAGTTTTAACTAAAAAGTAACTAGATTCTAGTTCATACGTTCAATTTCAGAATTATACCTATTTATCTAAATATATTAGTTTTGGTATTAACCTGTTTTAGATTTGAATTAAGTGATAGTTTAATTGCGGAATTCTATTAAACTACTATGCGAACTACTCTACTCTACTCTATCTCGAACTCATATAATTGTTAGTTATTACAGCCATTCCTAATGAATTACAAAGGAATCTACAAATTATGTGATAGAAGAAACAAAATTACCCCATAAAAAATTAATCAAGCTTCATTTCTTCATCATAATCTCGATTACAATCTCTAGAAAATAGATATGTACCTGATTCAAAACAAGTCTATGAGTCTAGTTTGATGACCCGGCCCGTCATCATGTGATTTATCACCCCGTTATCCCTGTTATATGCTTGTTAATGTTGCAATATGCATGTTGGGTGAGTTCGAGTCAATCCGGGTCGAGTTTGGTTGGAAATGAGACAAATAGTCTCTTAGAAGAAGGAATAGTTAAGAAAAGTCAGTTGGATGTTGACTCGTGTGTTAGAGAGCTCGGAATTGAATTCTGATGATTCGGTCAGCTCCGGGAGGTCATTTAAGAGCTAGGAGAGGGATCAGAAGTGAATTTAGAGGTCCAGTGTAGTTTTAGGCTTGAATTGGCTAAAGTTGAATTTTGGTGATATCCGATCGGTAGGTGAGATTTTGATCCACGAGTCGGAATGGAATTCCAACAGTTGTAGTAGCTTTGTTAGGTGATTTTGGATGTGCCTGCAAAATTTCAGGTCATTCAGAGGTCGTTTGGTCGGGTTTTTGGTCGAATGTCGGTTGCGGAAGTTTGAATGGAAGTTTAGGCTTGAATTGCTTGAATTCGATGTTTTTCCGTGTTAAAGGGTGTGTTTTTATCATTGGAACAAGTTCGTATAGTGCTATGGAGTATGTTTGTGGTTTTCGTCAGGGTCCCAGGGGACCCGGGGTGGTTTCGGGAGGTTAAACGGAAGAATTTCAGGGATTTTGCAGGTCTGGGATTTTAAGCTTCTGGTATTTCCGCTTCTGCGGGTGGGGGACCGCAGAAGCGGATGCGTAGGTGCCAAAAATTCTCGCAAAAGTGAGATTTGGCTAATCTGGACATCTCCGCAGAAGCGGCCAAGGAGGCGCAGAAGCAGGCTCGCAGAAGCGAGGCCATGATCGCAGGTGCGGAGGAGGCCAGGCCGGTGGGGTATCGCAGAAGCGGAGCCCAGTCCGCTTATGCGGTCTCGCAGGTGCGAGACCTGGACCGCAGAAGCGGAACTGGGCGGCTTGGTATAAAGTCGCAGAAGCGACCGTCCGACCGCAGAAGGGGACTCGCAGGGGCGAGTCCAAGGCCGCCTGTGATAACAAAACAGAAGGGGTAAAATTGCATAAGTCATAAAACATTAGGGCTCGGTCTTAAGAGGCGAATTGGGCGATTTTGAAGGGAAATTCAAGGAGATTCTTCAGGTAATCAACTATGAACTCAAATTATGGTTTTGTAATGATAAATGAAGCAATTAACACTTGAAAATGGAGGTAAGAGAGTGTGTTAATGGAGTAATATGGTCCTAAGCCAAGGTTTTGATAAATTATCGTTTTGAATGGGCAAACGGAGTCCGATTTTGGTAAATTTTATATGCATAGACTCGTGTTGAGACGAGGATTCCGAATATGTAACTTTAGTAATTTTTTGAGAAGCATACCGAAAGTCGGGTTTTGACAACTTTGTGGGTTTTGGTGCAATTTGAGTTATTTCGAATGGGTTGCGTGTAATTAGCATTGACGTATCCTCTATGAATTTGAATAGATTCGACATCTGAGGCGGTTGAATTGTGAGGAATGCGTAAGGCGGACTAAGGCATCTACCGGATCGAGGTGAGTGGTGGTAGTAAATTATGTACTGAGGGTTTGAAACCCCGTACTTGCACTTTACAATGCTATGTTGAGATAAGACACGCATCATGTGACGGCGTGGTGACATTGTGATTGGGGAATTGGACTTGGTCCTTTCCGACTAATAGTGTATTGTCTATTGTGACTGAGAATGGGATTATAACTGTGCAATTGGGCTAGTAGCCATATTTGGGGCCTTGTGCCGATCTGTAGAGCATTAGGGGACCTGTAGAGCTAGGTGACCCCTATATCATGTTGGAAACTTACACTCAGCCGTAAAATTAGTTGAATAGCATATCGTGGGCCAGTAATAGATGTGTACTATGAGAGATAGACTACTTAGGGTAGAAATTCCCTGATTTAGCCGAGTGGACCTGAAAGGCCAATTCTATACTAATTGGGACAGGGTCGAGGACCATATATATATATATATATATATATATGTATATATATATATATATATATATATATATATATATATATATATATATATATATATATATATATATATATATATATATATGCATACAATTATCCCACACAATTATATATCACCTTACGCCACAGTAATATATACATGTGGATCGGACTGCACGCCGTAGTATTATTGCGGTTGGGCTGTAGGATCCCCTTCGAAGTCTGAGTCTGCACACATTCTCAATGAGCACTGGGGTATATTATGGGATCGGGCTACACGCCACAGCAATATAGTTATATATGTAAATGTATATGGGATCGAACTACACGCCGCAGTAATATATGCGTGGATCAGGCTGCACGCCGCAATATCATAGCGCTTGGGCCTAGGAAGCCCCTCCGAAGTTTGTATACACCCCTAGTGAGTGCCGCCGATGTTAAATGGAGTGGGCTGCGCGCCGCAACATTATATGTATTAGAGCGGGCTGCACGCCGCAGCATTATACTTATACCTATCCATTTATATATTTACATACTTATACATTATAGACATATGTATATATTTACATACATTGAGTTGACTATATACCGTAGCGATACGAGTAAGGATTTGGTCAGTGTGGGACCTTGTTGGGATAGATGTGGACTGGAGATGAGAGTATTCATCGTAGCAATGACTTACCTGTGAGGTTGCCCTAGAACTATTTAGTGATAGTACTGGAGTTATTATTTTTAGTTATTATTTATTAATGTTACTCACTAAGTTGAAATATACTCACCCCACACCCTTGCACTTTTTGTGCAGATTCACAGGTGCCAAACAGTAGTTGAGTTGTTGCAGCTGCTTATTCATATCTATTCTGCGGAGACTACGAGGTAGTTGCCGACATCCGTAGAACCTGTTTTCTCTTTCCTTATCATTTTGTTGCTTTCATTTTTGCCTAGACTTGTTTGTATAGGCTGTTTATTCGGTAGAGGCTCAGACTTGCGACACCACGATTTGGTTGGGACCGTATTTTGTATTCTTCTACTATTACGTTTATCATTTTGATATGAACACTTGCTATTTAGTTTAACTTGATCACCTGAAATTAATAATAGGCTGGTTTAATGGATAACATTGTCGGGCTTGCCTAGCATTGTGTTGGGCGCCATCACGACCGGGATTTGGGTCGTGAAAAGTTGGTATCAGAGCCAAGGTTAATAGGTCTCGCGAGTCATGAGTCGGTTTAGTAGAGTCTCATGGATCGGTGCGGGGACGCCTGTACTTATCCTCGGGAGGCTGCAAACCCTTTAATAAAGTTTCAATTCTTGGAATTCTTGTCATGAAATTACTTTTGATTTAAACTGAACCTTGACATTCCATTCTCTCGCAGATTGGGAGAATTGGAGCTTCCGGACGAGGTGGACGACCACCACTACCACTTGCTAGAGGTGGACGCGGCCGTTGTCTTGGCGGAGGTAGGGCAGCTGATGCAGTGCCAGCTGACCCACAGCCTTCAGTTGCTGAGGCTCCAGCAGCGCCAGTTCAGGCACCATCTGTGCCCATTGTCATTCCGGGTCTACAGGAGACCCTAGCTCAGATATTAGCAGTTTGCACTAGCCTGGCACAGGCGGTTTCAGTTACCACTACGGCAGTTGCATCAGGTACCGGGGGTGGTCATCAGACCCCTGCAGCACGCACTCCAGAGCCAGTAGTGCAGGGCCTGCAGACACTTGAGGCTCCTCCAATTCAGCCTGTGGTTCCAGTTCAGCCAGCAAATCAGGTTCAGGGGACAGGGTCCCAGCTAAGAATGATGATGAGCAGCGTCGTCTCGGGAGATTCACCAGGTTATCTCCTCCAGTGTTCACTGGTGCTCCGGGCGAGGATGCCCAAGATTTTCTAGACAAGTGCCGAATGCTCCGTACAGCAGGGATATTGGAGTCCAGTGGTGTATCCTTCACTACCTTTCAGTTCCAGTGGCCAGCAATCGCTTGGTGGGAGGCTTATGAGCGCCGCAGTCCAGCAGGAGCAGCACGACTATCATGGCCAGAGTTCTCCACTATGTTCCTGGAAAAGGGGGTGCCCCGATCTCAAAGAGATGAGATGCGTAGGCAGTTTGAGGGTCTCCGCTAGGGGGACATGTCAGTGTTAGAGTATGAGATCAGATTTACAAAGTTGTCTAGATATGCACCGTGGTTGGTTCCTACCGATAGAGAGAGTATTTGACGCTTTGTGGACAGCCTCATTTATACTATCCGTATTCTGATGGCCCGAGAGAGGGTTTTGAGCCATACTTTTGAGGATGATGTGGATATCGCTCGCGACATAGAGACTGATCGTCGCAGAGAGCGGGATGAGAGGGAGGCCAAGAGGCCTCGAGGATTAGCTAGTTCTAGTGGCACTCGGACTAGAGGCCAGGGTTAGCAGAGCTGAGGTCGCTCTTTTAGATCTTCATAGCCAGCCCGCTCTAATTATCGTGGGCCGTCTTCTGGCTGAGGTTATCAAGGTTCACACCAGGACCAGCCATCTCTTAGCTATACGCCAGCTCAGAGTTCTTCACATGCCCCATCTGCCCAGGGTTCTTCTCGGCCTAGTTCATCAGCTTGACACTCCATCACTAGGGGTCCTTATGAGTCTCAGCCCCTGCACCGGGGAGTTGCTTCGAGTGCAGAGAGTTTGGGCACATCCGCAGAGAGTGTCCCCATCTTGTTTCCAAGTCTTATTAGCAGAGGGGGCAGCCCTCATCATCTGGTCCTTCTACTTTAGCACCCGCCCCGCCAGCTAGGGGTGAGGGTCAGTCAGCTAGGGGTCGCCCTCGAGGGGGAGGCCGATCAGGCGCACAGGCTAGATGTTATGCTCTTCAGGGCCGATTTGAGGCCGTTGCTTCTGATGGTGTCATTACAGGTATTATTTCAGTCTGCCACAGAGATGCCTCAGTGTTGTTCAATCTTGGTTCTACTTACTCTTATGTGTCTACATATTTTGCTCCTCATTTGGGCACGACCCGAGGGTGTCTTGAGCTGCCAGTGCATGTATCTACCCCGGTAGGGGATACTATTGTTGTGGACCATGTATACCGATCCTGTCTAGTCACTATTGGGGGTCTGGAGACTCGAGTGGACCTATTGCTTCTCAGCATGATTGATTTTGATGTTATATTGGGCATGGGCTGGTTGTCTCCATGTCATGCTATTCTGGACTTTCCTGATGTGTTTCCCTCAGACATGCCGGCATGCCACCGGACGGGGATATTGATTTTGGGATCGACTTGGTGCCAGGCACTCAACCTATTTCTATTCCTCCATATCACATGGCACCAGCTGAGCTGAAGGAATTGAAGGAGCAGCTCCAGGAACTTCTAGATAAGGGGTTCATTCGATCGAGTGTGTCGCCGTGGGGTGCACCGGTTCTATTTGTTAAGAAGAAGGATGGCTTTATGAGGATGTGTATTGACTACAGGTAGCTGAACAAGGTAACAATAAAGAATAAGTATCCTCTTCCTCGCATTGATGATTTATTTGATCAGCTCCAGGGAGCTAGGGTATTCTCGAAGATTGATCTTCGTTCGAGCTACCATCAGCTAAAGATTAGAGAGTCTGACATTATGAAGACTGCATTCAGGACCAGATATGGTCACTATGAGTTCCTTGTGATGTCTTTTGGGCTGACCAACGCCCCAGCGTCATTCATGCATCTGATGAACAGTGTGTTCAGGCCCTATCTGGATTCATTTGTGATTGTGTTCATTGATGACATTCTAGTCTACTCCCGTATCCAGGAGGATCATGCTCGACATTTGAGTATTGTATTGCAGAGATTGAGAGAGGAGAAGTTGTATGCCAAGTTCTCCAAGTGTGAGTTCTGGTTTGAGTCTGTGGGATTCTTAGGACACGTGGTGTCCCGTGATGGTATTCAGGTAGATCCAAGGAAGGTAGAGGCAGTGCAGAGTTGGCCCAGACCGACCTCAGTTACTGAGATCCGTAGCTTTCTGGGTTTGGCAGGGTATTATCGCCAATTCATTCAGGGATTCTGTTTCATTGCTTCTCCCTTAACTAGATTGACTCAGAAGGGTGTTCCTTTTATATGGTCCGAGGAGTTCGAGGAGAGCTTTCAAAACCTCAAGACAGCATTGACCACAACACCAGTCTTGATACTGCCGTCGGCTTCAAATCCTTAATTGTGTATTGTGATGCCTCAGGAGTTGGCATTGGTTGTGTATTGATGCAGGAGGGTAGAGGCATTGCTTATGCTTCTCGCCAGTTGAAGCCCCATGAGAAGAACTACCCTGTTCATGATTTGGAGCTAGCAGCCATAGTTCACGCTCTGAAGATTTGGAGGCATTACTTGTATGGTGTCTCATGTGAGGTGTACATGGATCATCGCAGTCTTTAGCACTTATTCAGACAGAAGGACCATAATTTGAGGCAGCGGAGGTGGCTGGAGTTGCTTAAGGATTATGACATCACTATCTTGTATCATCCGGGGAAGGACAATGTTGTGGCCGATGCTTTGAGTCGAAAGGCGGTCAGTATGGGCAACCTAGCTTACATCCCACTTGGGGAGAGGACATTTGCTTATGACGTTCAGGCCCTAGCCAATAGGCTAGTGAGGTTGTTTCAGAGCCGGGTCGAGTGTTGGCTTGTATTGTTTCTCGATCTTCCTTATATGATTGCATCAGGGAGCGACAGTATGATGACCCATATTTGTTTGTCCTTAAGGACAGAGTGCTGCACAATGATGCTAGGGATTTGTCCATCGACAGTGATGGTGTTCTGAGGATGCAGGGCCGTATATGCGTGCCTAATATAGATGGTTTGCGGGAGTTGATACTAGCGGAGGCACACAGTTCGCGGTACTCTATTCACCCAGGTGCCACGAAGATGTACCCAGACTTGAGACAGCACTACTGGTGGAGAAGGATGAAGATGGATATTGTTAGGCATGTAGCCAAGTGCCTCAACTGCCAGCAGGTCAAGTGTGAGCATCAGAGACCGGGCGGTGTTCTTCAATGTATGGTTATCCTGAGTGGAAATTGGAGAGGATCACCATGGATTTTGTTACTGGGCTCCCTCGAACATCGAGGACGTTCGATTCTGTGTGGGTGATTGTTGATCGGCTGACCATGTACACTCATTTCATCCCAGTTTGTACTACTTACTCATCGAAGCGGTTGGCAACGATCTTTATTCGGGAGATTGTCAGGTTGCATGAGGTCCCAGTGTCTATTATATCTGACAAAGGCACTCAGTTCACTTATTAGTTTTGGAGGGAATTTCAGCGGGAGATAGGTACGCGGGTCGAGTTGAGCACCGCATTTCACCCTCAGATAGACGGGCAGTCTGAGTGTACTATTCAGATCCTGGAGGATATGTTGCGAGCCTGTGTGATTGACTTTGGTGGTTCGTGAGATGAGTTCTTTCCACTTGCTGAGTTTGCCTACAACAACAATTATCAGTCAAGTATTCAGATGGCCCCGTACAAGGCGTTGTATGGCAGGCCGTGTAAATCTCCCATGGGATGGTTTGAGCCTGCTGAGGATAGATTGATTGGGACTGAGTTAGTTCAGGATGCTCTGGATAGAGTGAAGTTGATTCAAGAGAGGCTTCGCACAGCACAATCTCGACATAAGAGTTATGCAGACAGTAGGGTTCGAGAGTTGTCTTTCAAGGTTGGTGATAGAGTATTGCTGAAGGTTTCACCCATGAAGGGTGTCATGAGGTTCGGGAAGAAGGGGAAGCTGAGTCCCAGGTACATTGGTCCTTTTGAGATACTTAGGAGGGTTGGAGAGGTGGCATATGAGCTGGCCTTGCCACCCAATTTGTCCAGTGTTCATCCAGTATTCCATGTGTCTATGCTCTGGAAGTATATCGGGGATCCGTCTCATGAATTAGACTTCAGTACCATTCAGCTTGATGGTGATCTATCTTATGATGTGGAGCTAGTGGCTATTCTGGGTAGACAGGTTCGAAAGTTGAGGTCCAAGGAGAGGTCTTCCGTTAAGGTGCAGTGGAGAGGTCGGCCCGTGGAGGAGGCTACTTGGGAGGTCGAGCAGGAGATGCGGAGCAGATATCCTCACTTATTTGAGTCTCCAAGTATGTTTCTTGACCCACTCGAGGACGAGCGTTTTCTTAAGTTGGTGAGAATGTGATGACCCGGCCGGTCATCATGTGAGTTATCACCCTGTTATCCCTGTTATATGCTTGTTAATGTTGCAATATGCATGTTGGGTGAGTTTGAGTCAATCCGGGTCAAGTTTTGTTGGAAATGAGACAAATAGTCTCTTAGAAGAAGGAATAGTTGAGAAAAGTCAGCTGGATGTTGACTCGTGAGTTAGAGAGCTCCGAATTAAATTCTGATGATTCGATCAGCTCCGGGAGGTCATTTATGAGCTAGGAGAGCGATCGGAAGTGAATTTGGAAAATTGGTGTAGTTTTAGGCTTGAATTGGCTAAAGTTGAATTTTGGTGATATCCGATCGGTAGGTGAGATTTTGATCCGAGAGTCCAAATGGAATTCCGAAAGCAAATCTGTATATAAATCAATTTGAAGGTAGGCGATAATACAATCTGAATTGCTGGAATACTTGTTCCTTTTAGATTAAATCGATCCCGATTTAGAGTTTTAACTAATAAGTAACTAGATTTTAGTTCATACGTTCAATTTCAGAATTATACCTATTTATCTAAATATATTAGTTTTGGTATTAACCTGTTTTAGATTTGAATTAAGTGATAGTTTAATTGCGGAATTCTATTAAACTACTATGCGAACTACTCTACTCTACTCTATCTCGAACTCATATAATTGTTAGTTATTACAGCCATTCCTAATGAATTACAAAGGAATCTACAAATTAACTATAGCTGTGATAGAAGAAACAAAATTACCTCATAAAAAATTAATCAAGCTTCATTTCTTCATCATAATCTCGATTACAATCTCTAGAAAATAGATATGTACCTGATTCAAAACAAGTCTATGAGTCTAGTTTGATGACCCGGCCCGTCATCATGTGATTTATCACCCCGTTATCCCTGTTATATGCTTGTTAATGTTGCAATATGCATGTTGGGTGAGTTTGAGTCAATCCGGGTCGAGTTTGGTTGGAAATGAGACAAATAGTCTCTTAGAAGAAGGAATAGTTAAGAAAAGTCAGTTGGATGTTGACTCGTGTGTTAGAGAGCTCGGAATTGAATTCTGATGATTCGGTCAGCTCCGGGAGGTCATTTAAGAGCTAGGAGAGGGATCAGAAGTGAATTTAGAGGTCCAGTGTAGTTTTAGGCTTGAATTGGCTAAAGTTGAATTTTGGTGATATCCGATCGGTAGGTGAGATTTTGATCCACGAGTCGGAATGGAATTCCGACAGTTGTAGTAGCTTCGTTAGGTGATTTTGGATGTGCCTGCAAAATTTCAGGTCATTCAGAGGTCGTTTGGTCGGGTTTTTGGTCGAATGTCGGTTGCGGAAGTTTGAATAGAAGCTTAGGCTTGAATTGCTTGAATTCGATGTTTTTCCGTGTTAAAGGGTGTGTTTTTATCATTGGAACAAGTTCGTATAGTGCTATGGAGTATGTTTGTGGTTTTCGTCAGGGTCCCGGGGGACCCGGGGTGGTTTCGGGAGGTTAAACGGAAGAATTTTAGGGATTTTGCAGGTCTGGGATTTTAAGCTTCTGGTATTTCCGCTTCTGCGGGTGGGGGACCGCAGAAGCGGATGCGTAGGTGCCAAAAATTCTCGCAAAAGTGAGATTTGGCTAATCTGGACATCTCCGCAGAAGCGGCCAAGGAGGCGCAGAAGCAGGCTCGCAGAAGCGAGGCCATGATCGCAGGTGCGGAGGAGGCCAGGCCGGTGGGGTATCGCAGAAGCGGAGCCCAGTCCACTTATGCGGTCTCGCAGGTGCGAGACCTGGACCGCAGAAGTGGAACTAGGAGACTTGGTATAAAGTCGCAGAAGCGACCGTCTGACCGCAGAAGCGGACTAGCCGCAGAAGCGGAAATCTTGCCTGTGATAACAAAACAGAAGGGGTAAAATTGCATAAGTCATAAAACATTAGGGCTCGGTCTTAAGAGGCGAATTGGGCGATTTTGAAGGGAAATTCAAGGAGATTCTTCAGGTAATCAACTATGAACTCAAATTATGGTTTTGTAATGATAAATGAAGCAATTAACACTTGAAAATGGAGGTAAGAGAGTGTATTAATGGAGTAATATGGTCCTAAGCCAAGGTTTTGATAAATTATCGTTTTGAATGGGCAAACGGAGTCCGATTTTGGTAAATTTTATATGCATAGACTCGTGTTGAGACGAGGATTCCGAATATGTAACTTTTGTAATTTTTTGAGAAGTATACCGAAAGTCGAGTTTTGACAACTTTGTGGGTTTTGGTGCAATTTGAGTTATTTCGAATGGGTTGCGTGTAATTAGCATTGACGTATCCTCTATGAATTTGAATAGATTCGACATCTGAGGCGGTTCAATTGTGAGGAATGCGTAAGGCGGACTAAGGCATCTACCAGATCGAGGTGAGTGGTGGTAGTAAATAATGTATTGAGAGTTTGAAACCCCATACTTGCACTTTACAGTGCTATGTTGAGATAAGACACGCGTCAAGTGACAGCGTGGTGACATTGTGATTGGGGAATTGGACTTGGTCCTTTCCGACTAATAGTGTATTGTCTATTGTGACTGAGAATGGGATTATAACTGTGTAATTGGGCTAGTAGCCATATTTGGGGCCTTGTGCCGATCTGTAGAGCATTATGGGACCTGTAGAGCTAGGTGACCCCTATATCATGTTGGAAACTTACACTCAGCCGTAAAATTAGTTGAATAGCATATCGTGGGCCAGTAATAGATGTGTACTGTGAGAGATAGACTACTTAGGGTAGAAATTCCATATATATATATATATATATATATATATATATATATATATATATATATATATATATATATATATATATATATATATATATATATATATATATATATATATATATATATATATATATATATATATATATATATATATATATATATATATATATATATATATATATATATATATATATATATATATATATATATATATATATATATATATATATATATTGTACGCCACAGTAATATATACATGTGGATCGGACTGCACGCCGTAGTATTATTGCGGTTGGGCTGTAGGATCCCCTTCGGAGTCTGAGTCTGCACACATTCTCAATGAGCACTGGGGTATATTATGGGATCGGGCTACACGCCACAGCAATATAGTTATATATGTAAATGTATATTGGATCGAACTACACGCCGTAGTAATATATGTGTGGATCAGGCTGCACGCCGCAATATCATAGCGCTTGGGCCTAGGAAGCCCCCCCAAAGTTTGTATACACCCCTAGTGAGCGCCGCCGATATTAAATGGAGCGGGCTGCGCGCCGCAGCATTATATGTATTGGAGCGGGCTGCACGCCGCAGCATTATACTTATACCTATCCATTTATGTATTTACATACTTATACATTATAGACATATGTATATATTTACATACATTGAGTTGACTATATACCGTAGCGATACGAGTAAGGATTTGGTCAGTGTGGGACCTTGTTGGGATAGATGTGGACTGGAGATGAGAGTATTCATCGTAGCAATGACTTACCTGTGAGGTTGCCCTAGAACTATTTAGTGATAGTACTGGAGTTATTATTTTTAGTTATTATTTATTAATGTTACTCACTAAGTTGAAATATACTCACCCCACACCCTTGCACTTTTTGTGTAGATTCACAGGTGCCAAACAGTAGTTGAGTTGTTGCAGCTGCTTATTCATATCTATTCTGCGGAGACTGCTAGGTAGTTGCCGACATCCGTAGAACCTGTTTTCTCCTTCCTTATCATTTTGTTGCTTTCATTTTTGCCTAGACTTGTTTGTATAGGCTGTTTATTCGGTAGAGGCTCAGACTTGCGACACCACGATTTTGTTGGGACCGTATTTTGTATTCTTCTACTATTACGTTTATCATTTTGATATGAACACTTGCTATTTAGTTTAACTTGATCACCTGAAATTAATAATAGGCTGGTTTAATGGATAACATGGTCGGGCTTGCCTAGCATTGTGTTGGGCGCCATCACGACCGGGATTTGGGTCGTGAAAAGTTGGTATCAGAGCCTAGGTTAATAGGTCTCGCGAGTCATGAGTCGGTTTAGTAGAGTCTCATGGATCGGTGCGGGGACGCCTGTACTTATCCTCGGGAGGCTGCAAACCCTTTAATAAAGTTTCAATTCTTGGAATTCTTGTCATGAAATTACTTTTGATTTAAACTGAACCTTGACATTCCATTCTCTCGCAGATTGGGAGAATTGGAGCTTCCGGACGAGGTGGACGACCACCACTACCACTTGCTAGAGGCCGTGGACGCGGCCGTTGTCTTGGCGGAGGTAGGGCAGCTGATGCAGTGCCAGCTGACCCACAGCCTTCAGTTGCTGAGGCTCCAGCAGCGCCAGTTCAGGCACCATCTGTGCCCATTGTCATTCCGGGTCTACAGGAGACCCTAGCTCATATATTAGCAGTTTGCACTGGCCTGGCACAGGCGGATTCAGTTACCACTACGGCAGTTGCATCAGGTACCGGGGGTGGTCATCAGACCCCTGCAGCACACACTCCAGAGCCAGTAGTGCAGGGCCTGCAGACACTTGAGGCTCCTCCAATTCAGCCTGTGGTTCCAGTTCAGCCAGCAAATCAGGTTCAGGGGACAGGGTCCCAGCTAAGAATGATGATGAGCAGCGTCGTCTCGGGAGATTCACCAGGTTATCTCCTCTAGTGTTCACTGGTGCTCCGGGCGAGGATGCCCAAGATTTTCTAGACAAGTGCCGAATGCTCCGTACAGCAGGGATATTGGAGTCCAGTGGTGTATCCTTCACTACCTTTCAGTTCCAGAGGCCAGCAATCGCTTGGTGGGAGGCTTATGAGCGCCGCAGTCCAGCAGGGGCAGCACGACTATCATGCGTAGTTCCCCTAATAGCCACGGGAAGTTAATGCAAGTCGATAGGTCCTTCAATCATTAGTTTGAGGGACTCCGCCAGGGAGACATGTCAGTATCAGAGTATGAGATCGGATTTACAAAGTTGTCTAGATATGCACCGTGGTTGGTTCCTACCGATAGAGAGAGTATTTGACGCTTTGTGGACAGCCTCATTTATACTATCCGTATTCTGATGGCCCGAGAGAGGGTTTTGAGCCATACTTTTGAGGATGATGTGGATATCGCTCGCGACATAGAGACTGATCGTCGCAGAGAGCGGGATGAGAGGGAGGCCAAGAGGCCTCGAGGATTAGCTAGTTCTAGTGGCACTCAGACCAGAGGCCAGGGTCAGCAGAGCCGAGGTCGCTCTTTCAGATCTTCGCAGTCGGGCTGCTCAGATCGCAGTAGGTGGTCTTCTAGCCAGGGTTATCAGGGGTCGCACCAGAGCCAGCCATCTCTCAACGCCATGCCAGCTCAGAGTTCTTCACATGCCCCATCTGCCCAGGGTTCTTCTCGGCCTAGTTCATCAGCTTGACACTCCATCACTAGGGGTCCTTATGAGTCTCAGCCCCTGCACCGGGGAGTTGCTTCGAGTGCATAGAGTTTGGGCACATCCGCAGAGAGTGTCCCCATCTTGTTTCCAAGTCTTATTAGCAGAGGGGGCAGCCCTCATCATCTGGTCCTTCTACTTTAGCACCCGCCCCGCCAGCTAGGGGTGAGGGTCAGTCAGCTAGGGGTCGCCCTCGAGGGGGAGGCCGATCAGGCGCACAGGCTAGATGTTATGCTCTTCAGGGCCGATTTGAGGCCGTTGCTTCTGATGGTGTCATTACAGGTATTATTTCAGTCTGCCACAGAGATGCCTCAGTGTTGTTCAATCTTGGTTCTACTTACTCTTATGTGTCTACATATTTTGCTCCTCATTTGGGCACGACCCGAGGGTGTCTTGAGCTGCCAGTGCATGTATCTACCCCGGTAGGGGATACTATTGTTGTGGACCATGTATACCGATCCTGTCTAGTCACTATTGGGGGTCTGGAGACTCGAGTGGACCTATTGCTTCTCAGCATGATTGATTTTGATGTTATATTGGGCATGGGCTGGTTGTCTCCATGTCATGCTATTCTGGACTTTCCTGATGTGTTTCCCTCAAACATGCCGGCATGCCACCGGACGGGGATATTGATTTTGGGATCGACTTGGTGCCAGGCACTCAACCTATTTCTATTCCTCCATATCACATGGCACCAGCTGAGCTGAAGGAATTGAAGGAGCAGCTCCAGGAACTCCTAGATAAGGGGTCCTTCGATCGAGTGTGTCGCCGTGGGGTGCACCGGTTCTATTTGTTAAGAAGAAGGATGGCTTTATGAGGATGTGTATTGAATACAGGTAGCTGAACAAGGTAACAGTAAAGAATAAGTATCCTCTTCCTCGCATTGATGATTTATTTGACCAGCTCCAGGGAGCTAGGGTATTCTCGAAGATTGATCTTCGTTCAGGCTACCATCAGCTGAAGATTAGAGAGTCCGACATTATGAAGACTGCATTCAGGACCAGATATGGTCGTTATGAGTTCCTTGTGATGTCTTTTGGGCTAACCAATGCCCCAGCAGCATTCATGCATCTGATGAACAGTGTGTTCAGGCCCTATCTGGATTCATTTGTGATTGTGTTCATTGATGACATTCTAGTCTACTCCCGTATCCAGGAGGATCATGCTCGACATTTGAGTATTGTATTGCAGAGATTGAGAGAGGAGAAGTTGTATGCCAAGTTCTCCAAGTGTGAGTTCTGGTTTGAGTCTGTGGGATTCTTAGGACACGTGGTGTCCCGTGATGGTATTCAGGTAGATCCAAGGAAGGTAGAGGCAGTGCAGAGTTGGCCCAGACCGACCTCAGTTACTGAGATCCGTAGCTTTCTGGGTTTGGCAGGGTATTATCGCCAATTCATTCAGGGATTCTGTTTCATTGCTTCTCCCTTAACTAGATTGACTCAGAAGGGTGTTCCTTTTATATGGTCCGAGGAGTTCGAGGAGAGCTTTCAAAACCTCAAGACAGCATTGACCACAACACCAGTCTTGATACTGCCGTCGGCTTCAAATCCTTAATTGTGTATTGTGATGCCTCAGGAGTTGGCATTGGTTGTGTATTGATGCAGGAGGGTAGAGGCATTGCTTATGCTTATCGCCAGTTGAAGCCCCATGAGAAGAACTACCTTGTTCATGATTTGGAGCTAGCAGCCATAGTTCACGCTCTGAAGATTTGGAGGCATTACCTGTATGGTGTCTCATGTGAGGTGTACATGGATCATCCCAGTCTTTAGCACTTATTCAGACAGAAGGACTATAATTTGAGGCAGCGGAGGTGGTTGGAGTTGCTTAAGGATTATGACATCACTATCTTGTATCATCCGGGGAAAGACAATGTTGTGGCCGATGCTTTGAGTCGAAAGGCGGTCAGTATGGGCAACCTAGCTTACATCCCACTTGGGGAGAGGACATTTGCTTATGACGTTCAGGCCCTAGCCAATAGGCTAGTGAGGTTGTTTCAGAGCCGGGTCGAGTGTTGGCTTGTATTGTTTCTCGATCTTCCTTATATGATTGCATCAGGGAGCGACAGTATGATGACCCATATTTGTTTCTCCTTAAGGACAGAGTGCTGCACAATGATGCTAGGGATTTGGCCATCGACAGTGATGGTGTTCTGAGGATGCAGGGCCGTATATGCGTGCCTAATATAGATGGTTTGCGGGAGTTGATACTAGCGGAGGCACACAGTTCGCGGTACTCTATTCACCCAGGTGCCACGAAGATGTACCCATACTTGAGACAGCACTACTGGTGGAGAAGGATGAAGATGGATATTGTTAGGCATGTAGCCAAGTGCCTCAACTGCCAGCAGGTCAAGTGTGAGCATCAGAGACCGGGCGGTGTTCTTCAATGTATGGTTATTCCTTAGTGGAAATTAGAGAGGATCACCATGGATTTTGTTACTGGGCTCCCTCGAACATCGAGGACGTTCGATTCTGTGTGGGTGATTGTTGATCGGCTGACCATGTACACTCAGTTCATCCCAGTTTGTACTACTTACTCATCGAAGCGGTTGGCAACGATCTTTATTCGGGAGATTGTCAGGTTGCATGGGGTCCCAGTGTCTATTATATCTGACAAAGGCACTCAGTTCACTTCTTAGTTTTGGAGGGAATTTCAGCGGGAGATAGGTACGCGGGTCGAGTTGAGCACCGCATTTCACCCTCAGATAGACGGGCAGTCTGAGTGTACTATTCAGATCCTGGAGGATATGTTGCGAGCATGTGTGATTGACTTTGGTGGTTCGTGAGATGAGTTCTTTCCACTAGCTGAGTTTGCCTACAACAACAATTATCAGTCAAGTATTCAGATGGCCCCGTACAAGGCATTGTATGGCAGGCCGTGTAAATCTCCCATGGGATGGTTTGAGCCTGCTGAGGATAGATTGATTGGGACTGAGTTAGTTCAGGATGCTCTGGATAGAGTGAAGTTGATTCAAGAGAGGCTTCGCACAACACAATCTCGACATAAGAGTTATGCAGACAGTAGGGTTCGAGAGTTGTCTTTCAAGGTTGGTGACAGAGTATTGCTGAAGGTTTCACCCATGAAGGGTGTCATGAGGTTCGGGAAGAAGGGAAAGCTGAGTCCCAGGTACATTGGTCCTTTTGAGATACTTAGGAGGGTTGGAGAGGTGGCATATGAGTTGGCCTTGCCACCCAGCTTATCCAGCGTTCATCCAGTATTCCATGTGTCTATGCTCCGGAAGTACATCGGGGATCCGTCTCATGTATTAGACTTCAGTACCATTCGGCTTGATGGTGATCTATCTTATGATGTGGAGCCAGTGGCTATCCTAGGTAGACAGGTTCGAAAGTTGAAGTCCAAAGAGAGGTCTTCCGTTAAGGTGCAGTGGAGAGGTCGGCCCGTGGAGGAGGCTACTTGGGAGGTCGAGCAGGAGATGTGGAGCAGATATCCTCACTTATTTGAGTCTCCAAGTATGTTTCTTGACCCACTCGAGGACGAGCGTTTTCTTAAGTTGGCTAGAATGTGATGACCCAGCCGGTCATCATGTGAGTTATCACCCTGTTATCCCTGTTATATGCTTGTTAATATTGCAATATGCATGTTGGGTGAGTTTGAGTCAATCCGGGTCGTATTTTGTTGGAAATGAGACAAATAGTCTCTTAGAAGAAGGAATAGTTGAGAAACGTCAGCTGGATGTTGACTCGTGAGTTAGAGAGCTCCGAATTAAATTCTGATGATTCGATCAGCTTCGGGAGGTCATTTATGAGCTAGGAGAGCGATCGGAAGTGAATTTGGAAAATTGGTGTAGCTTTAGGCTTGAATTGGCTAAAGTTGAATTTTGGTGATATCCGATCGGTAGGTGAGATTTTGATCCGAGAGTCCAAATGGAATTCCGACAGTTGCAGCAGCTCCATTAGGTGATTTTGGATGTGCCTGCAAAATTCCGGTTCATTCGGAGGTCGTTTGGTCGGGTTTTTGGTCGAATGTCGGTTGTAGAAGTTTGAATGGAATCTTAGGCTTGAATTGCTTGAATTCGATGTTTTTCCGTGTTAAAGGGTGTGTTTGTATCATTGGAACAAGTTCGTATAATGCTATGGAGTATGTTTGTGGTTTTCGTCGGGGTCCCGGGGGACCCGGGGTGGTTTCGAGAGGTTAAACGGAAGAATTTCAGGGATTTTGCAGGTCTGGGATTTTAAGCTTCTGGTATTTTCACTTCTGCGGGCGGGGACCGCAGAAGCGGATGCGTAGGTGTGGAAAATTCTCGCAGAAGCGAGATTTGGCTAATCTGGGCATCTCTGTAGAAGCGGCCAAGGAGGCACAGAAGTGGGCTCGCAGAAGCAAGCCCATGATCGCAGGTGCGGAGGAGGCCAGGCCGGTGGGGTATCGCAGAAGCGGAGCCCAGTCCGCTTATGTGGTCTTGCAGGTGCGAGACCTGGAACGCAGAAGCAGAACTGGGCGGCTTAGTATAAAGTCGTAGATGCAACCGTCTGACCGCAGAAGCAAACTCGCAGGGGCGAGTCCAAGGCCGCAGAAGCGAAAATCGCGCCTATGATAAGAAAATAGAAGGGGTAAAATTTCATAAGTCATAATACATTAGGGCTCGGTCTTAAGAGGCGAATTGGGCAATTTTGAAGGGAATTCAAGGAGATTCTTGAGATAATCAACTATGAACTCAAATTATAGTTTTGTAATGCTAAATGAAGCAATTAACACTTGAAAATGGAGGTAAGAGAGTGTATTAATGGAGGAATATGGCCCTAAGCCAAGGTTTTGATAAATTATCGTTTTGAATGGGAAAACGGAGTCCGATTTTGATAAATTTTATATGCATAAACTCGTGTTAAGATGAGAATTCTGAATATGTAACTTTCGTAATCTTTCGAGAAGCGTACCGAAAGTCGGGTTTTGACAACTTTGTGGGTTTTGGTGCAATTTGAGTTATTTCGAATGGGTTGCGTGTAATTAGCATATATTGACGTATCCTCTATGAATTTGAATAGATTCGACATCCGAGGCGGTTGAATTGCGAGGAAAGCACAAAGCGAACTAAGGCTTCTACCGGATCGAGGTGAGTGGTGGTAGTAAATTATGTACTGAGGGTTTGAAACCCCGTACTTGCACTTTACAATGCTATGTTGAGATAAGACACGCATCATGTGACGGCGTGGTGACATTGTGATTGGGGAATTGGACTTGGTCCTTTCCTACTAATAGTGTATTGTGTATTGTGACTGAGAATGGATTATAACTGTGTAATTGGGCTATAGCCATATTTGGGGCCTTGTGCCGATCTATAGAGCATTAGGGGACTTGTAGAGCTAGGTGACCCCTATATCATGTTGGAAACTTACACTCAGCCGTAAAATTAGCTGAATAGCATATCGTGGGCCAGTACTAGATGTGTACTGTGAGAGATAGACTACTTTGGGTGGAAATTCCCTGATTTAGATGAGTGGACGTAAAAGCCCAATTCTATACTAATTGGGACAGGGTCGAGGACCCATTATGATGGTATTATATATATATATATATATATACCGGCATTGGATCGGACATTACGCCACAGTGATGTATATGTTGATCGGACTGCACGTCGCAGTAATATATACATGTGGATCGGACTGCACGCCATAGTATTATTGCGCTTTTGCTGTAGGAGCCCCTTCGGAGTCTGAATCTGCACACATTCTCATTGAGCACTGGGGTATAGTATGGGATCGGGCTGTACGCCGCAGCAGTATAGTTATATATGTAAATGTATATTGGATCGGACTGCACACGGCAGTAATATATGCATGGATCGGGCGGCACGCCGCTGTATCAAAGCGCTTGGGCCTAGGGAGACCCTTCGAAGTCTCTATACACCCCCCAGTGAGCGCCATCGACGTTAAATGGAGGGGGTTGCACGCCGCAGCGTTATATGTATTGGAGCGGGCTGCACGCCGCAACATTATACTTATATGTATCCATTTACGTATTTACATACTTATACATTATAAACATATGTATATATTTACATACATTGAATTGACTGTATACTGTAGCGATACGAGTGAGGATTTGGTGAGTGTGGGACCTTTTTGGGATAGATGTGGACTGGAGAAGAGAGCATTCACCGTAGCGATGACTTACCTATGAGGTTGCCCTAGAACTGTTTAGTGATAGTACTGGAGTTCTTATTTTCAGTTATTGTTTATTATTGTTACTCACTGAGTCGAAATATACTCACCCCACTCCCCTGCACTTTTTGTGCAGATTCACAGGTGCCGGAGAGCAGTTGAGTTGTTGCAGCTATTTGTTCATATCTATTCTGTGGAGACTACGAGGTAGCTGCCGACGTCCGCAGAACCTGTTTTCTCCTTCCTTATCATTTTGTTGCTTTCATTTTTGCCTAGACTTGTTTGTATAGGCTATTTATTCGGTAGAGGCTCAGAATTGCGACACCACGATTTGGTTGGGACCGTATTTTGTATGCTTCTACTATTACGTTTATCATTTTGATATGAACAGTTGCTATTTGAGTTTCTTGATCACCTGAAATTAATAATTGGCTGGTTTAATGGATAACATGGTCGGGCTTGCCTAGCATTGTGTTGGGCGCTATCACGACCGGAATTTGGGTCGTGAAATCTAGGGCTTTGGAGAAGAAAAATAATCAACAAATAATAGCAGCATAACATCAACAGTAACGAGACAGATCAATCATAGTAGAGAAGCTAATAGAAAACCCCAAATATGAAATCCGGCAGATCAACCAAGCAGAATCAAGGAATTCAAGCAAAGTCCAGATGAATTGAAAAAGAGTTGACCCCGCAGAAATTCTCCAAATCAACACTCAAGTTAATCAAGCTAAGAGCTATAATATATGGAAATTTTTACTTCTGAACCTCCAGAATCTAACCTCAGGTTGTAACCCAGAATTATGTGTCTGGAACCCTCAAAATGTAACATCTAATTTTCAACCCTAGAATTATAATATTTGAACCCCTTTTCTAGACTCATTAAGAGTCTATTTATAGAGGCATTTTGGGGGGAATTGGGGGGAAATTCAAATAAGTTAATTTTATTTCCCTCCCCTTATTCTTTTCAATTATTTACAGTGTAGCATGTTAAGTTTGTGTCGAAATGCCTTTGAACCCTTGCTAGAAGGTTCTAGGCAATTCTATAGGGTTCTTTTATGTGTATTTTACCTAATTATCCTCACTTGCTAAGGTTTGTTACAGAAATGCCTTTTAAATCTGCAAAGTTTGCTCTTTATTTTGTAAGCAATTGCAGAAATATTAGGCACTAAAGTCATTTTTAGCCTTATAGGCTCTATTAAATCTTTAGGAATGCCATTTACTATTCCTTTTATACCCTTTGTTTTTATTTAAAATTACCCGACCTACTAAGGTCTGGCAGAACTAGGGTTAAGAATTATTTACTAATTAACCACTAATTATAGATGTTTTAAGACTTAGCCAATTCTGACCCCAAACCCTTTCATTATTAGCAAAAATTTATCAGAACCCAATCACTTATTACAATGTGACCACTATTTAACACATAGCCTTTTAGTAGAAGTACGGCCACTCAACAACAGAGATAGTTTTCAGAAATGGCCACTTAATAGAAGTACAGCTAATTATCAAACAGTGATAGTTTTGTCAGAAATAGCCACTTAATAGAAATACACCTAAGTAATCAGTATAACCACTAAACAACAGAGATAGCCACTTAATGAACAGACTTTATCTTTCAAAAATAGCCATATACTTAACTTTCAGAAATAGCCACAAGACTTTTACACTTATGACCCAAGTGACAAAAGCATCCAAAGATTCAGCATGAACTCACAAATGAATCAAGTTACAAATATAGCCAGTTTTATGTTATTTTGCACATATAGCCTTAATCATAAATTAATTTTCAATCAATCAGAACTCAGAGGAGAAGTTTGATAATGGTAGAATTCCAACTAACCAATACTCAATTTTAGATAGAGCATGATGAACAAACACATAAAATAGACTTATTAATACATGATTCATACGTGATAAACACTATAAACCCTAAGAACACTTTAGCAGACATAGGCATGTGTAAGATTCACACAAATAGAGATAGATCTTTATTCTTTAAGCATGCAGAAGAGATAGGCTCAAGTAGACATAGAAGATGAATGCAGAAACATTTTAAGACATATAGCAATAAAAAAATAGAAACAGAGTTAATAAAACTTAGCTTTTTGGGGCTTTTTCCTTTTCTTTTTCTTTCTTTCTTTTTTTTGTTCTTTCTTTCTTTTCATTTTTCAGAACTCTAAAGACGTTTTTAGTCTTTTGAGTGTTGGACTTCTCAGATGAGGCTGTGAATCCAATTTTTGGTGTATGTGGGGTGGTCTGGAGGCTTAATATAGTGGTTTGGGGTAGGGTGATTTTTGGGTACTCACCAGCGTAGGGTTCCGACAAGTCTTTTTGTTATATTCGAGATGTTCCAGGGTTATTCGAGACTAACCACCTAGATGGGGTGATAGATCACCTCAAGGTGGTCCTAGGGTGTTAATTTCAGGTGTTGGTTCATACCTAGTGAGGTCGCCGACTAGGGTTCCGACGATCGGAGTTTCAAGAAGAAGGGTTTTTTTTTTAGTTTGGTGGGGTTCCATGGTGGTTTGTGGGTGAGGGGTGAAGTGTTGGAGGCTCGCCTGAGCCGGAGAAGGCAGATGTGATAAGTTTGCCGGCAGGTCTCCATGGGAGACCAAAGGAAGAAGAAGAAGAAGATTAAAGAGGTGGCTAGGGTTTCTATTAAGTTGTATATGTGTGTGTGTGTAATGACACTGAATGGGAGATGGGAGTATTTATGTCCATGACGTCTCGTGCATTTGTGGCCCTTGGATTAACCAAGATCAACGGCCGGGATACTTTGCCTAAAAACGGTATCGTTTGGTTAAATGAAAGACTTCCTCATGTCCGTTAGATATTAAGCTTGGACGGTTGTGATTGTTATACTATACTACGTCGTTTGGCTTTTAATCTGTCCTAGTATCATCCATTTGATCATCCATATTGAACGGCCCAGATCAATTCCTTTCACGACGTCGTTTAATTTTCAATAGAACTGCCTCATCTGGTCCGTTAGATTCAGTTCGTCAACGGTTAACATTTGTTTGGCTTATACTGTGTTGCTTGGTCACGAGTCTGGGCGGACCAGGCTTGTCTCTCGGGCCTAGTGTGCTTTGGGCTTGATATATATGATGATCCTCATTTGTGTGTCTTCAGAGACACTGTGTAGCGTGGAGGTTCCATGAAGGTGACTTTGGATGTAGATGGATATATATATATATATATATATATATATTCTTATGTGTGTAGCCCAAACTATATTGTATTTTGTATTTTTAGCTTGTATTTTAATTATTTCTTGCATTTTCTTTTTGTATTTTATATTTCTCCTTTTGTATTTATTTTCAACTGTTATATTTATTTTATTTCCTATTTTTCTTGATATTTCCTTAATTTTGTGGTATTTTTGCCATTTTTTTAATTTTTCGGTATTTTTGTATTTTCTTGATTTTTTCTGAATTTTCATATTTTTATGATATTTTCTAATTGATTTCTTTTGTAATTTTAATTTCAACTTTAGTTTTTAAAACAAAAACACAAGCATTTCAATTAAATAACACAATTGCACACCAAAAACTATTTTTGTATTATTTTTATATTTATATTGGTATTTAATTGATCAAGGCAAAAATCACGTGCTCACAAGCAGCAGAGGACTTGTTACAATTGTGGTGACCCGAGGCATATTGCCAGGTTTTTCCGTCGAGCTTTGGGCAGTTCTTAGCAGCAGGGTCCTCGCCCCATGATTCAGGAAGCAGGTGATTCACAACCCGTCCACCTAGCTAGAGGCGGGGGTAGAGATCCTAGAGGTGGAGGTAGGGACCGTAGAGGTGGAGCTCGGACCGGTAGAGGCAGAGGTCAACCAGTGGTTGATCGTCCTAGAGATGCAATTCAAGGGGGTGGGGCACAGCCCCATTTTTATGCTTTGCCACCCGGGCCAGAGGTTGTGTCTTATGATGCTGTTATTACAGGTACTATTCTGGTCTGTGACAGGGGTGCTTCAGTGCTATTTGACCGTAGGTCAACATTTTCATACGTGTCGTCTTATTTTGCACCTCACTTGCCTATGCCTAGCGATGCCTTGGGTATTCCTGTATATGTATCTACACCACTGAGTGATCCTATAGTGGTTGATCGGGTCCGTCGTTCATGTATAGTAGTGTTTGGGGGTCTTGAGACCTGTGTTGACCTATTGTTCTAGACATAGTGGATTTTGATGTTATATTGGGGATGGATTGGCTGTCCTCGTATCACGCAATCTTGGATTGTCACGCCAAGACCGTGACTTTGGCTTTACCGGATATGCCCCGATTGGAGTGGAGAGGGACTCCAGGACAGGCCACATGCAGTGTTATTTCTTATGTTAAGGCTCGACGCATGGTCGAGAAGGGGTGTCTAGCTTATTTGGCTTATGTTCACGATTCCAGCTCAGAGGTTCCTTCTATTGACTCAGTCCCTATTGTTCGGGAGTTTCCAGAGGTTTTTCCTTCATACCTGCCGGGTATGCCGCCTGGCAGGGATATTGATTTTTGCATTGATCTGGCCCCAGGCACGTAGCCCATTTCTATTCCACCGATCCTATGGCCCCGCCAGAGCTGAAAGAGCTAAAGGATCAGTTGCAAGATTTATTAGAGAATGGTTTCATCAGGCCTAGTGTTTCTCCCTAGGGTGCGCCAGTTCTATTTGTGAAGAAAAAGGATAGTTCCATGCGGATGTGTATTGACTACCGACAACTGAACAAGGTAACAATTAAGAACAAGTATCCACTGCCGAGGATTGATGATTTGTTCGACCGGTTGCAGGGTGCAAAGGTGTTTTCCAAGATAGATTTGAGATCGGGTTATCGCCAACGGAGGATTAGGGCATCTGATGTCCCTAAGACAATATTTCACACTCGGTATGGGCATTATGAGTTCTTAGTCATGTCATTTGGGTTGAACAATGCCCCAGTAGAATTTATAGAGTTGATAAACCGAGTGTTCAGACCTTATTTGGACTTGTTCGTGATTGTCTTCATTGATGATATTCTTGTGTACTCCCGCAGTCAGGAGGAGCATGAGCAGCACCTCAGAGTGGTTCTTCAGACTCCGAAGGATAGCCAGTTGTATGCCAAGTTTTCAAAATGCAAGTTTTGGTTGAGTTTAGTGGCTTTTCTAGGTCATGTCGTATCAGCTGAGGGCATTCAAGTAGACCCAAACAAGATTGAGGCAATTAAGAATTGGCCTCGACCAGCTTCAGCGACAGAGATTTGTAGTTTCTTGGGGTTAGCTGATTATTATCGTCGATTTGTGGAGGGATTTTCATCTATAGCTGCCCCAATGACCAGGTTGACCCAGAAGGGTGCCCAGTTCAGATGGTGAGATGAGTGCGAGGAAAGCTTTTAAAATCTTAAGACAGCATTGACAAAAATACCGATATTGGTTTTGCCCACAGGTCAAAGACCTTACACTGTCTATTGTAATGCTTCTCGTGTTGGTCTTGGTGTGGTATTGATGTAGGATGGCAGGGTTATTGTTTATGCTTCGAGGAAGTTAAAGATCCACGAGAAGAACTACCCAGTCCATGATCTAGAGTTGGCAAGCCATTGTTCATGCCTTGAAGATTTGGAGGCATTATTTATATGGTGTGACGTGTGAGTTGTACGGATCACAAGAGTTTGCAATACTTGTTCAAGCAGAAAGAGTTGAATTTGAGGCAGCGGAGGTGGTTGGAGCTATTGAAGGATTATGATGTTACTATCTTATACCACCCGGGTAAGGCCAATGTAGTGGCCGACACATTGAGCAGGAAGTCAGCCAGCATGGGTAGTCTTGCATATGTTCCGGTCAGCCAGAGAGCACTTGCCTTAGATATTTAGGCCTTGGCCAATCAGTTAGTGTGGTTGGACATTTTGGAGTCTAGCCGAGTATTAGCTTGCACGGTCGCTCATTCTTCATTTTTGGAGCAGATCCGTGACCGACAATTTGATGATCCTCATTTGTGTGTCTTGAGAGACACTGTGTAGCGTGGAGGTTCCATGAAGGTGACTTTGGATGTAGATGGATATATATATATATATATATATATATATATATTTGGATGTAGATGGATATATATATATATATATATATATATATTCTTATGTGTGTAGCCCAAACTATATTGTATTTTGTATTTTTAGCTTGTATTTTAATTATTTCTTGCATTTTCTTTTTGTATTTTATATTTCTCCTTTTGTATTTATTTTCAACTGTTATATTTATTTTATTTCCTATTTTTCTTGATATTTCCTTAATTTTGTGGTATTTTTGCCATTTTTTTTAATTTTCCGATATTTTTGTATTTTCTTGATTTTTTCTGAATTTTCATATTTTTGTGATATTTTCTAATTGATTTCTTTTGTAATTTTAATTTCAACTTTATTTTTTTTAAAAAAAACACAAGCATTTCAATTAAATAACACAATTGCACACCAAAAACTATTTTTGTATTATTTTTATATTTATATTGGAATTTAATTGATCAAGGCAAAAATCACGTGCTCACAAGCAGCAGACGACTTGTTACAATTGTGGTGACCCGAGGCATATTACTAGGTTTTGCCGTCGAGCTTTGGGCAGTTCTTAGCAGTAGGGTCCTCGCCCTATGATTCAGGCAGCAGGTGATTCACAACCCGTCCACCTAGCTAGAGGCGGGGGTAGAGATCCTAGAGGTGGAGGTAGGGACCGTAGAGGTGGAGCTCGGACCGGTAGAGGCAGAGGTCAACCAGTGGTTGATCGTCCTAGAGATGCAATTCAAGGGGGTGGGGCACAACACCATTTTTAGGCTTTGCCACCCGGGCCAGAGGCTGAGTCTTTCGATGCTGTTATTACAGGTACTATTCTGGTCTGTGACAGGGGTGCTTCAGTGCTATTTGACCGTAGGTCAACATTTTCATACGTGTCGTCTTATTTTGCACCTCACTTGCCTATGCCTAGCGATGCCTTGGGTATTCCTGTATATGTATCTACACCACTGAGTGATCCTATAGTGGTTGATCGGGTCCATCGTTCATGTATAGTAGTGTTTGGGGGTCTTGAGACCCGTGTTGACCTATTGCTTCTAGACATAGTGGATTTTGATGTTATATTAGGGATGTATTGGCTGTCCTCGTATCACGCGATCTTGAATTGTCACACAAAGATCGTGACTTTGGGTTTACCAGATATGCCCCGATTGGAGTGGAGAGGGACTCCAGGACATGCCACCCGCAGTGTTATTTCTTATGTTAAGGCTCGACGCATGGTCGAGAAGGGGTGTCTAGCTTATTTGGCTTATGTTCGCGACTCCAGGTTAGAGGTTCATTCTATTTACTCAGTCCCTGTTGTTAGGGAGTTTCCAAAGGTTTTTCCTTCAGACCTGCCGGGTATGCCGCCCGACAGGGATATTGATTTTTGCATAGATCTGGTTCCAAGCACGCAGCCCATTTCCATCCCGCTGTACCGTATGGCTCCGCTAGAGCTGAAAGAGCTAAAGGATCGGTTGCAAGATTTATTGGAAAAGCATTTCATCAGGCCTAGTGTTTCTCCCTAGGGTGCGCCAGTTCTATTTGTGAAGAAAAATGATAGTTCCATGCGGATGTGTATTGACTACCGACAACTGAACAAGGTAACAATTAAGAACAAGTATCCACTGCCGAGGATTGATGATTTGTTCGACCGGTTGCAGGGTGCAAAGGTGTTTTCCAAGATAGATTTGAGATCGGGTTATCACTAACTGAGGATTAGGGCATCTGATGTCCCTAAGACAATATTTCACACTCGGTATGGGCATTATGAGTTCTTAGTCATGTCATTTGGGTTGAACAACGCCCCAGTAGAATTTATAGAGTTGATAAACCGAGTGTTCAGACCTTATTTGGACTTGTTCGTGATTGTCTTCATTGATGATATTCTTGTGTACTCCCGCAGTCAGGAAGAGCATGAGCAGCACCTTAGAGTGGTTCTTCAGACTCCGAAGGATAGCCAGTTGTATGCCAAGTTTTCAAAATGCAAGTTTTGGTTGAGTTTAGTGGCTTTTCTAGGTCATGTCGTATCAGCTGAGGGCATTCAAGTAGACCCGAAGAAGATTGAGGCAGTTAAGAATTGGCCTCGACCAGCTTCAGCGACAGAGATTTGTAGTTTCTTGGGGTTAGCTGGTTATTATCGTCGATTTGTGGAGGGATTTTCATCTATAGCTGCCCCAATGACCAGGTTGACCCATAAGGGTGCCCAGTTCAGATGGTGAGATGAGTGCGAGGAAAGCTTTTAGAAGCTTAAGACAGCATTGACAAAAATACCGATATTGGTTTTGCCCACAGGTCAAAGACCTTACACTGTCTATTGTAATGCTTCCCGTGTTGGTCTTGGTGTGGTATTGATGTAGGATGGCAGGGTTATTGTTTATGCTTCGAGGCAGTTAAAGATCCACGAGAAGAACTACCCAGTCCATGATCTAGAGTTGGCAACCATTGTTCATGCCTTGAAGATTTGGAGGCATTATTTATATGGTGTGACGTGTGAGTTGTACGGATCACAAGAGTTTGCAATACTTGTTCAAGCAGAAAGAGTTGAATTTGAGGCAGCGGAGGTGGTTGGAGCTATTGAAGGATTATGATGTTACTATCTTATACCACCCGGGTAAGGCCAATGTAGTGGCCGACACATTGAGCAGGAGTCAGCCAGCATGGGTAGTCTTGCATATGTTCCGGTCAGCCAGAGAGCACTTGCCTTAGATATTCAGGCCTTGGCCAATCAGTTAGTGTGGTTGGACATTTTGGAGTCTAGCCGAGTATTAGCTTGCACGGTCGCTCATTCTTCATTTTTGGAGCAGATCCGTGACCGACAGTTTGATGATCCTCATTTGTGTGTCTTGAGAGACACTGTGTAGCGTGGAGGTTCCATGAAGGTGACTTTGGATGTAGATGGATATATATATATATATATATATTCTTATATATATATATATATATATATATATATATATTCTTATGTGTGTAGCCCAAACTATATTGTATTTTGTATTTTTAGCTTGTATTTTAATTATTTCTTGCATTTTCTTTTTGTATTTTATATTTCTCCTTTTGTATTTATTTTCAACTGTTATATTTATTTTATTTCCTATTTTTCTTGATATTTCCTTAATTTTGTTGGTATTTTTGCCATTTTTTTTAATTTTCCGGTATTTTTGTATTTTCTTGATTTTTTCTGAATTTTCATATTTTTATGATATTTTCTAATTGATTTCTTTTGTAATTTTAATTTCAACTTTATTTTTTAAAACAAAAACACAAGCATTTCAATTAAATAACACAATTGCACACGAAAAACTATTTTTGTATTATTTTTATATTTATATTGGAATTTAATTGATCAAGGCAAAAATCACGTGCTCACAAGCAGCAGACGACTTGTTATAATTGTGGTGACCCGAGGCATATTGCCAGGTTTTGCCGTCGAGCTTTGGGCAGTTCTTAGCAGCAGGGTCCTCGCCCTATGATTCAGGCAGCAGGTGATTCACAACCCGTCCACCTAGCTAGAGGCGGGGGTAGAGATCCTAGAGGTGGAGGTAGGGACCGTAGAGGTGGAGCTCGGACCGGTAGAGGCAGAGGTCAACCAGTGGTTGATCGTCCTAGAGATGCAATTCAAGGGGGTGGGGCACAGCCCCATTTTTATGCTTTGCCACCCGGGCCAGAGGCTGTGTCTTCCGATGCTGTTATTACAGGTACTATTCTGGTCTGTGACAGGGGTGCTTCAGTGATATTTGACCGTAGGTCAACATTTTCATACGTGTCGTCTTATTTTGCACCTCACTTTCCTATGCCTAGCGATGCCTTGGGTATTCCTGTATATGTATCTACACCACTGAGTGATCCTATAGTGGTTGATCGGGTCCATCGTTCATGTATAGTAGTGTTTGGGGGTCTTGAGACCCGTGTTGACCTATTGCTTCTAGACATAGTGGATTTTGATGTTATATTGGGGATGTATTGGCTGTCCTCGTATCACGCGATCTTGGATTGTCACGCCAAGACCGTGACTTTGGCTTTACCGGATATGCCCCGATTGGAGTGGAGAGGGACTCCAGGACAGGCCACCTGCAGTGTTATTTCTTATGTTAAGGCTCGACGCATGGTCGAGAAGGGGTGTCTAGCTTATTTGGCTTATGTTCACGACTCCAGCTCAGAGGTTCCTTCTATTGACTCAGTCCCTATTGTTCGGGAGTTTCCAGAGGTTTTTCTTTCAGAACTTCCGGGTATGCCACCCGATAGGGATATTGATTTTTGCATTGATCTGGCCCCAGGCACGTAGCCCATTTCTATTCCACCGATCGTATGGCCCCGCCAGAGCTGAAAGAGCTAAAGGATCAGTTGCAAGATTTATTGGAGAAGGGTTTCATCAGGCCTAGTGTTTCTCCCTAGGGTGCGCCAATTCTATTTGTGAAGAAAAAGGATAGTTCCATGCGGATGTGTATTGACTACCGACAACTGAACAAGGTAACAATTAAGAACAAGTATCCACTGCCGAGGATTGATGATTTGTTCGACCGGTTGCAGGGTGAAAAGGTGTTTTCCAAGATAGATTTAAGATCGGGTTATCACCAGCTGAGGATTAGGGTATCTGATGTCCCTAAGACAATATTTCACACTCGGTATGGGCATTATGAGTTCTTAGTCATGTCATTTGGGTTGAACAACGCCCCAGTAGAATTTATAGAGTTGATAAACCGAGTGTTCAGACCTTATTTGGACTTGTTCGTGATTATCTTCATTGATGATATTCTTGTGTACTCCCGCAGTCAGGAGGAGCATGAGCAGCACCTCAGAGTGGTTCTTCAGACTCCGAAGGATAGCCAGTTGTATGCCAAGTTTTCAAAATGCAAGTTTTGGTTGAGTTTAGTGGCTTTTCTAGGTCATGTCGTATCAGCTGAGGGCATTCAAGTAGACCCAAAGAAGATTGAGGCAGTTAAGAATTGGCCTCGACCAGCTTCAGCGACAGAGATTTGTAGTTTCTTGGGGTTAGCTGGTTATTATCGTCGATTTGTGGAGGGATTTTCATCTATAGCTGCCCCAATGACCAGGTTGACCCAGAAGGGTGCCCAGTTCAGATGGTGAGATGAGTGCGAGGAAAGCTTTTAGAAGCTTAAGACAGCATTGACAAAAATATCGATATTGGTTTTGCCCACAGGTCAAAGACCTTACACTGTCTATTGTAATGCTTCCCGTGTTGGTCTTGGTGTGGTATTGATGTAGGATGGCAGGGTTATTGT
The DNA here is from genome assembly GCA_032618575.1 of Nicotiana noctiflora. NCBI lineage: Eukaryota > Viridiplantae > Streptophyta > Magnoliopsida > Solanales > Solanaceae > Nicotiana > Nicotiana noctiflora. The sequence goes on from JASVEL010012164.1 coordinate 450,815, forward strand.
TTATGCTTCGAGGCAGTTAAAGATCCACGAGAAGAACTACCCAGTCCATGATCTAGAGTTGGCAGCCATTGTTCATGCATTGAAGATTTGGAGGCATTATTTATATGGTGTGACGTGTGAGTTGTACGGATCACAAGAGTTTGCAATACTTGTTCAAGCAGAAAGAGTTGAATTTGAGGCAGCGGAGGTGGTTGGAGCTATTGAAGGATTATGATGTTACTATCTTATACCACCCGGGTAAGGCCAATGTAGTGGCCGACACATTGAGCAGGAAGTCAGCCAACATGGGTAGTCTTGCATATGTTCCGGTCAGCCAGAGAGCACTTGCCTTAGATATTCAGGCCTTGGCCAATCAGTTAGTGTGGTTGGACATTTTGGAGTCTAGCCGAGTATTAGCTTGCACGGTCGCTCATTCGTCATTTTTGGAGCAGATCCGTGACCGACAGTTTGATGATCCTCATTTGTGTGTCTTGAGAGACACTGTGTAGCGTGGAGGTTCCATGAAGGTGACTTTGGATGTAGATGGGTATATATATACACTGTGTAGCGTGGAGGTTCCATGAAGGTGACTTTGGATGTAGATGGATATATATATATATATATATATATATATTCTTATGTGTGTAGCCCAAACTATATTGTATTTTGTATTTTTAGCTTGTATTTTAATTATTTCTTGCATTTTCTTTTTGTATTTTATATTTCTCCTTTTGTATTTATTTTCAACTGTTATATTTATTTTATTTCCTATTTTTCTTGATATTTCCTTAATTTTGTGGTATTTTTGCCATTTTTTTTAATTTTCCGGTATTTTTGTATTTTCTTGATTTTTTCTGAATTTTCATATTTTTATGATATTTTCTAATTGATTTCTTTTGTAATTTTAATTTCAACTTTATTTTTTAAAACAAAAACACAAGCATTTCAATTAAATAACACAATTGCACACCAAAAACTATTTTTGTATTATTTTTATACTTATATTGGAATTTAATTGATCAAGGCAAAAATCACGTGCTCACAAGCAGCAGACGACTTGTTACAATTGTGGTGACCCGAGGCATATTGCCAGGTTTTGCCGTCGAGCTTTGGGCAGTTCTTAGCAGCAGGGTCCTCGCCCCATGATTCAGGAAGCAGGTGATTCACAACCCGTCCACCTAGCTAGAGGCGGGGGTAGAGATCCTAGAGGTGGAGGTAGGGACCGTAGAGGTGGAGCTCGGACCGGTAGAGGCAGAGGTCAACCAGTGGTTGATCGTCCTAGAGATGCAATTCAAGGGGGTGGGGCACAACCCCATTTTTATGCTTTGCCACCCGGGCCAGAGGCTGTGTCTTCCGATGCTGTTATTACAGGTACTATTCTGGTCTATGACAGGGGTGCTTCAGTGCTATTTGACCGTAGGTCAACATTTTCATACGTGTCGTCTTATTTTGCACCTCACTTGCCTATGCCTAGCGATGCCTTGGGTATTCCTGTATATGTATCTACACCACTGAGTGATCCTATAGTGGTTGATCGGGTCCATCGTTCATGTATAGTAGTGTTTGGGGGTCTTGAGACCCGTGTTGACCTATTGCTTCTAGACATAGTGGATTTTGATGTTATATTGGGGATGTATTGGCTGTCCTCGTGTCACGCGATCTTGGATTGTCACGCCAAGACCGTGACTTTGGCTTTACCGGATATGCCCCGATTGGAGTGGAGAGGGACTCCAGGACAGGCCACCCGCAATGTTATTTCTTATGTTAAGGCTCGACGCATGGTCGAGAAGGGGTGTCTAGCTTATTTGGCTTATGTTCACGACTCCAGCTCAGAGGTTCCTTCTATTGACTCAGTCCCTATTGTTCGGGAGTTTCCAGAGGTTTTTCTTTCAGACCTTCCGGGTATGCCACCCGATAGGGATATTGATTTTTGCATTGATCTGGCCCCAGGCACGTAGCCCATTTCTATTCCACCGATCGTATGGCCCCGCCAGAGCTGAAAGAGCTAAAGGATCAGTTGCAAGATTTATTGGAGAAGGGTTTCATCAGGCCTAGTGTTTCTCCCTAGGGTGCGCCAGTTCTATTTCTGAAGAAAAAGGATAGTTCCATGCGGATGTGTATTGACTACCGACAACTGAACAAGGTAACTATTAAGAACAAGTATCCACTGCCGAGGATTAATGATTTGTTCGACCGGTTGCAGGGAGCAAAGGTGTTTTCCAAGATAGATTTGAGATCGGGTTATCACCAACTGAGGATTAGGGCATCTGATGTCCCTAAGACAATATTTCACACTCGGTATGGGCATTATGAGTTCTTAGTCATGTCATTTGGGTTGAACAACGCCCCAGTAGAATTTATAGAGTTGATAAACCGAGTGTTCAGACCTTATTTGGACTTGTTCGTGATTGTCTTCATTGATGATATTCTTGTGTACTCCCGCAGACAGGAGGAGCATGAGCAGCACCTCAGAGTGGTTCTTCAGACTCCGAAGGATAGCCAGTTGTATGCCAAGTTTTCAAAATGCAAGTTTTGGTTGAGTTTAGTGGCTTTTCTAGGTCATGTCGTATCAGCTGAGGGCATTCAAGTAGACCCAAAGAAGATTGAGGCAGTTAAGAATTGGCCTCGACCAGCTTCAGCGACAGAGATTTGTAGTTTCTTGGGGTTAGCTGGTTATTATCGTCGATTTGTGGAGGGATTTTCATCTATAGCTGCCCCAATGACCAGGTTGACCCAGAAGGGTGCCCAGTTCAAATGGTGAGATGAGTGCGAGGAAAGCTTTTAGAAGCTTAAGACAGCATTGACAAAAATACCGATATTGGTTTTGCCCACAGGTCAAAGACCTTACACTGTCTATTGTAATGCTTCCCGTGTTGGTCTTGGTGTGGTATTGATGTAGGATGGCAGGGTTATTGTTTATGCTTCGAGGCAGTTAAAGATCTACGAGAAGAACTACCCAGTCCATGATCTAGAGTTGGCAACCATTGTTCATGCCTTGAAGATTTGGAGGCATTATTTATATGGTGTGACGTGTGAGTTGTACGGATCACAAGAGTTTGCAATACTTGTTCAAGCAGAAAGAGTTGAATTTGAGGCAGCGGAGGTGGTTGGAGCTATTGAAGGATTATGATGTTACTATCTTATACCACCCGGGTAAGGCCAATGTAGTGGCCGACACATTGAGCAGGAAGTCAGCCAGCATGGGTAGTCTTGCATATGTTCCGGTCAGCCAGAGAGCACTTGCCTTAGATATTCAGGCCTTGGCCAATCAGTTAGTGTGGTTGGACATTTTGGAGTCTAGCCGAGTATTAGCTTGCACGGTCGCTCATTCTTCATTTTTGGAGCAGATCCGTGACCGACAGTTTGATGATCCTCATTTGTGTGTCTTGAGAGACACTGTGTAGCGTGGAGGTTCCATGAAGGTGACTTTGGATGTAGATGGATATATATATATATATATATATTATATATATATATATATATATATATATATTCTTATGTGTGTAGCCCAAACTATATTGTATTTTGTATTTTTAGCTTGTATTTTAATTATTTCTTGCATTTTCTTTTTGTATTTTATATTTCTCCTTTTGTATTTATTTTCAACTGTTATATTTATTTTATTTCCTATTTTTCTTGATATTTCCTTAATTTTGTGGTATTTTTGCCATTTTTTTTAATTTTCCGGTATTTTTGTATTTTCTTGATTTTTTCTGAATTTTCATATTTTTATGATATTTTCTAATTGATTTCTTTTGTAATTTTAATTTCAACTTTATTTTTTAAAACAAAAACACAAGCATTTCAATTAAATAACACAATTGCACACCAAAAACTATTTTTGTATTATTTTTATATTTATATTGGAATTTAATTGATCAAGGCAAAAATCACGTGCTCACAAGCAGCAGACGACTTGTTACAATTGTGGTGACCCGAGGCATATTGCCAGGTTTTGCCGTCGAGCTTTGGGCAGTTTTTAGCAGCAGGGTCCTCGCCCTATGATTCAGGCAGCAGGTGATTCACAACCCGTCCACCTAGCTAGAGGCGGGGGTAGAGATCCTAGAGGTGGAGGTAGGGACCGTAGAGGTGGAGCTCGGACCGGTAGAGGCAGAGGTCAACCAGTGGTTGATCGTCCTAGAGATGCAATTCAAGGGGGTGGGGCACAACCCCATTTTTATGCTTTGCCACCCGGGCCAGAGGCTGTGTCTTCCGATGCTGTTATTACAGGTACTATTCTGGTCTATGACAGGGGTGCTTCAGTGCTATTTGACCGTAGGTCCACATTTTCATACGTGTCGTCTTATTTTGCACCTCACTTGCCTATGCCTAGCGATGCCTTGGGTATTCCTGTATATGTATCTACACCGCTGAGTGATCCTATAGTGGTTGATCGGGTCCATCGTTCATGTATAGTAGTGTTTGGGGGTCTTGAGACCCGTGTTGACCTATTGCTTCTAGACATAGTGGATTTTGATGTTATATTGGGGATGTATTGGCTGTCCTCGTGTCACGCGATCTTGGATTGTCACGCCAAGACCGTGACTTTGGCTTTACCGGATATGTCCCGATTGGAGTGGAGAGGGACTCCAGGACAGGCCACCTGCAGTGTTATTTCTTATGTTAAGGCTCGACGCATGGTCGAGAAGGGGTGTCTAGCTTATTTGGCTTATGTTCACGACTCCAACTCAGAGGTTCCTTCTATTGACTCAGTCCCTATTGTTCGGGAGTTTCCAGAGGTTTTTCTTTCAGACCTTCCGGGTATGCCACCCGATAGGGATATTGATTTTTGCATTGATCTGGCCCCAAGCACGTAGCCCATTTCTATTCCACCGATCGTATGGCCCCGCCAGAGCTGAAAGAGCTAAAGGATCAGTTGCAAGATTTATTGGAGAAGGGTTTCATCAGGCCTAGTGTTTCTCCCTAGGGTGCGCCAGTTCTATTTGTGAAGAAAAAGGATAGTTCCATGCGGATGTGTATTGACTACCGACAACTGAACAAGGTAACAATTAAGAACAAGTATCCACTGCCGAGGATTGATGATTTGTTCGACCGGTTGCAGGGTGCAAAGGTGTTTTCCAAGATAGATTTGAGATCGGGTTATCACCAACTGAGGATTAGGGCATCTGATGTCCCTAAGACAATATTTCACACTCGGTATGGGCATTATGAGTTCTTAGTCATGTCATTTAGGTTGAACAACACCCCAATAGAATTTATAGAGTTGATAAACCAAGTGTTCAGACCTTACTTGGACTTGTTCGTGATTGTCTTCATTGATGATATTCTTGTGTACTCCCGCAGTCAGGAGGAGTATGAGCAGCACCTCAGAGTGGTTCTTCAGACTCCGAAGGATAGCCAGTTGTATGCCAAGATTTCAAAATGCAAGTTTTGGTTGAGTTTAGTGGCTTTTCTAGGTCATGTCGTATCAGCTGAGGGCATTCAAGTAGACCCAAAGAAGATTGAGGCAGTTAAGAATTGGCCTCGACCAGCTTCAGCGACAGAGATTTGTAGTTTCTTGGGGTTAGCTGGTTATTATCGTCGATTTGTGGAGGGATTTTCATCTTTAGCTGCCCCAATGACCAGGTTTACCCAGAAGGGTGCCCAGTTCAGATGGTCAGATGAGTGCGAGGAAAGCTTTTAGAAGCTTAAGACAGCATTGACAAAAATACCGATATTGGTTTTGCCCACAGGTCAAAGACCTTACACTGTCTATTGTAATGCTTCCCGTGTTGGTCTTGGCGTGGTATTGATGTAGGATGGCAGGGTTATTGTTTATGCTTCGAGGCAGTTAAAGATCCACGAGAAGAACTACCCAGTCCATGATCTAGAGTTGGCAGCCATTGTTCATGCCTTGAAGATTTGGAGGCATTATTTATATGGTGTGACGTGTGAGGTGTACGGATCACAAGAGTTTGCAATACTTGTTCAAGCAGAAAGAGTTGAATTTGAGGCAGCGGAGGTGGTTGGAGCTATTGAAGGATTATGATGTTACTATCTTATACCACCCGGGTAAGGCCAATGTAGTGGCCGACACATTGAGCAGGAAGTCAGCCAGCATGGGTAGTCTTGCATATGTTCCGGTCAGCCAGAGACCACTTGCCTTAGATATTCAGGCCTTGGCCAATCAGTTAGTGTGGTTGGACATTTTGGAGTCTAGCCGAGTATTAGCTTGCACGGTCGCTCGTTCTTCCTTTTTGGAGCAGATGCGTGACTGACAGTTTGAAGATCCTCATTTGTGTGTCTTGAGAGACACTGTGTAGCGTGGAGGTTCCATGAAGGTGACTTTGGATGTAGATGGTGTTTTGCGATTGCAGGGGCAAGTATGTGTGCCCAATGTTGATGGTATCTGAGAGTTGATCTTCACGGAGACCCATAATTCTTGGTATTCTTTTCACCCGGGCGCCGCGAAGATGTATCAGGACTTGCGGCAGCATTACTGGTGGCGTAGGATAAAGAAAGACATTCTTGCATATGTGTCTCGGTGTTTAAATTGTCAGCAGGTCAAGTATGAGCATCAGATGCTTGGTGGTGTGTTTTAGAGGATTGAGCTTCCCGAGTGGAAGTGGGAGCAGATTACCATGGACTTCGTTACTGGACTTCCGGTGACGTGGAAGAGGTTTGATGCTATTTGGGTCATTGTTGATAGGCTGACTAAGTCAGCACATTTCATTCATGTTGCTACTACCTATTCTTCAGGGAGACTAGTCGAGATCTACATCTGAGAGATTGTTCGTCTTCATGGGGTACCGACATCTATCATTTCGAATCGGGGTACGTAGGTCACCCCGTGCTTTCGGAGAGCAGTTCAGCAGGAGCTAGGTACCCAGGTTCAGTTGAGTATAGAATTCCACCCTCAGACAGACGGTCAGCCCGAGAGGACTATTCAGATATTGGAGGATATGCTCTAAGCCTGTGTTATTGATTTTGGAGGTTATTGGGACCAGTTCTTTCCTTTAGCAGAGTTTGCCTACAACAACAGTTACCAGTCCAGTATTCTTATGGCACCTTATAAGGCGTTGTACGGTACGCGGTGTCGGTCTCCAGTCAGATGGTTCAAGTCGGGAAAGGCTTGGTTATTGGGTACTGACTTAGTCCAGGAGGCCTTGGATAAGGTCAAGATTATCCAGGAGAGGTAGCGTTTGGCTTAGTCTAGGCAAAAGAGTTATACGGATCGCAAGGTTCGAGATATGGATTTTATGGTTGGTGAGCGAGTATTGCTCCGTGTATCGCCTATGAAAGGTGTGATGAGATTTGGGAAGAAGGGCAGGGTTAGCCCTAGATATATTGGTCCATTTGAGATACTTGATCGAGTGGGAGGGGTGGCTTATGGACTTGCCTTACCACCTAGCTTGTCAGCTGTGCATCTAGTGTTTTACGTGTCTATGCTCCGGAGGTATCACGGTGATCCTACCCACGTGTTAGATTTCAGTACTGTCCAGTTGGACAAGGATCTGTCTTACGAGGAGGAGCTGGTAGCTATTCTAGACTGGCAGGTTCGATAGTTGAGGTCGAAAAGTTTTCCTTCAGTACGTGTGCAGTGGAGAGGTCAGCCTCCTAAGGTTTCAACCTGGGAGTCTGAGTTTGATATGCGGAGCCATTACACTCATCTATTTCCTCACTCAGGTACTTTTTTATTTTGTCCGTTCGGGGATGAACGTTTGTTTTAGAGGTGGAGAATGTGACGACACAAAAGGGTCATCACTGTATTTCTCCCTTTTTCTGCACTTCTGAGGTCTTGGAAACCTCACTCCCAGTTGCCTTAATTTGTGTGCACAATCCGAGTGCGAAGCCAGAAAGTTTTTGTGTTAAGATATATGAATTCTATGGAAAATTTGAAGAATTTTGATATTAGTATTGATACAGTTGACTTTGGTCAACATTTTTGGGGATCGGTGATGGGATGGTCCCAGGGGGTCCAGAAAAAAATATGAGACTAGGGCATGTTCCCGGAGTCGAAATCCGAGGTCCAGAACCCCGGTAAAAGAATTTTTTTTGTTAAATTGTTTTCTGAAATTAATAAGCAAAAATGGAAATGAAAATGAGTTAGAAAACATAGGTATCGGGCTCGTATTTTGGTTCTGATACCTGGTACATGTCTTAAATTTATGTTAAGCGCTTCCTGTGAAATTTGGTCAAAATCGGACAACGTTTGACGTGTTTCGGACCTAAATAGCTAAAGTTAGAGGTTGATGAACTTTGAAATGAAATCTTGAGTTTTGGGGTTTCATTCTTTGTTTTTGATGTTATTTTAGCGATTTGATCGCTCGAGCAAGTCCGTATGAGGTTGTTGAGTTAGTGTGTGTATTTGGTTAGGAGCCCCGAGGGCTCGGGAGTGATTTCGGGGGTGGTTCGGAATGTTTTTGCACTTAGAAAATCTGATATTTTAGCTGTTGCTGGTATCTGGTATGATGTTCTATGCGATTGCATCGATCCTTCCGCGATCGCATAGTGTAAATTTCAGGACCCCAAAATGTGTTCTATGCGATCGCAACACTCCTTGTGTGATCGCATTGCCCAGCCTCCCATACTTATGCGATCGGATTGTCCCCCTCGCGATCACATAGAGAATTTCCCTGGCCCAGTCGCATTTACTCTATGCGTTCGCAACATGTCTTCCGCAATCGCATTGCATTACCTCCTTACCCTATATGATATTTCTCACAAAACTTCATATGAACTCTTCTCTTCCACCCTCCATTGTCAAGTTCCAAGCTCCCAATCCTCTTTAACTCTTTGGGTAAGTCTTCCTAACATCATTCTTTCATTATTTCTTCACCTAATCGTAATTAATCCTAGCCCTAAGTCATGAATTCAAGGTAGAAAATGGGGGTTATGGGTAGAACTAGGGCTTGTGAGATTTTGGGTGATTCAACCTCAATTTGAGGTCGGATTTTGAAACAAATCATATATTCTAACTCGTGTGGTCATGGGTGATTGGAATTTGGTCCGAGCTTCGAGTTTGGACCATGTGGGCCCGTGTCACGACCCCAAACCTGATCATGATGGCGCCCAGCACACTGCTAGGCCAGCCCGACCAATCTGCAACATTTACGGAGCTAAGAGCTCACTTTACCCAAATTTTAGGCACAACAAAATAAGTCAATGAAGACAAAAAAATACCAATATGGGGATCAAGCCCCAAACAGTACAACTCCCATAGACCGAAGGGTCAAGAGTCATGAGCCTCTACCGATAACATGAGTGTAATAATGGTTTACAAGATACCAAGTGCGGAAAAAAATAGCAAATACAGAATCAAAAGATAGTAGAAAGGAATATCGGGTCCTGCGGACTCCGCAGTTACCTCGAATATCCTACAGAAGTCGCCTCGAACAACTATTGGATCAGGACTGTTGAGAGGTACCTGGATCTACATACAAGGTGCAGGGAGTAAAATGAGTACTGCCAGACTCAGTGGTAATAAACAAGGGTAAGACAGCATAGATAAGAAATCCGCAATAAAACACTATGTAAAGCTGTAACCAATGCCCTGTAACAGTTCAATATCATAGTAGAATACCAACACTATCAACAACATAGTATAACAACTAGTAGATGTAGCTAAATGCAATGCAATGCATGAAATGACCGCTACGGCACGTAGCCCGATCCAATTTGGGTACCCGTGATCACTGTGGGGGTTCAGACTCCGGAGGGGCTCCTACAGCCCAAGCATAATATCATGAGTATACGCTGTGGCACGCAGCCCGATCCACTACCAGTCAGCTAATATGAAAATGCAGCCTCGTAGGCTCAAAAGTAGTTTTGAAAACTCTTTTATCATTTTTCAGTTGAAAACAGTAAATGTCAAGGTCCAAAGATTGGAAATATCATGATAACAGTAATAGCTACGGACTGGTAGAAAACTAGCATGTCAATATCATAGAACAATGCTAACGATCCTCGCGGGATCCCGTTAACAGGCTCACAGCCCATAAATGTACTCAACCGTCCAAGAAGGAGGTTCAATTGCTCAAGAGTAGCCAATATCACAATATAATATGCAACCATCCGAGAAGGAAGTTCGACGGCTCAAGAATAGCCAATATCATAACACAGTATCAACAGGTCGGACTAAGCTATAGTCCCCAATCACAATCGACCCCGCACTCACAAGAGAGTACGTGTCTCGCCGCTATACAGCGTCACAAAGTGGTATACCGAGGTTTCGAACCCGCTAGTCATCACCCACATCTATTACTCACCTCAATACAGCTCGACGACTAGTCCGCGATGCCCTTGCCATGAGAATCAAGATCCGCACATGTAGAATCTGATCAAATATGGTAGAAACGCATCAAATTAGGCCAATGGAATGATACCCAGTCAAAACAACCCAATTTACACCGAAAATGACAAAGTTGCCAAAACCCGACTTCTAGTACACTTCGCGATAAATTACGAAGGTCACTTATTCAGAACCCTCGTCTCAACACGAGTCTAGGCATATAAAATTTACCAAATTCGGACCCCATTTGCCCATTCAAATCCTTGATTTTCTATATTTCAAGCCTAGGGCTAAAACCTCCATAAAATACCCCAATTCCCTCCAATTTCATGAGATAATTGCATAATATTATCAATACTAATCATAATTTGAGTCCATAGTTGATTACCTGATGAATCCCCCTTGAATTTCTCTTCAAAATTGCATAAATCACCTCTTAAGCCGAGACCCAAATGTTTTGAAATGTTTTTGAAATTTCTAACTTCTGATATAATTAACCCTCTGCGATTTCCACTTCTGCGGACAATTTCCGCCTCTGCGGAACCGCTTCCGCGACCAATTGGTCACTTCTGCGAACACATACCTAATTGGCAATTTCCGCTCGTACGAGCCGCGGACCGCTTCTGCGCGTCCGCTCCTGCGGAACTTTCCGCTTCCGCGCCTCAGAGTCCGCTTCTGCGGACTTGCTTAAGCGGCCAAAATTCCGCTCCTGCTGGTCCTTCACCCCTCGAACAAAATCCGCTTCTGCGACTCTAAACTCCGCACCAGCGTTGCCGCACCTGCGGACCAAGCTCCGCTTCAGCGAAGACCAGCGCTTCTGCACTCCCATGTCTGCTCCTGCGGACTCGCTCTTGCGCTCCCATTTCCGCTGGAGCGAAAAAAACAGAACATAACTCAAAACCTACAATTTTCCATGTTTTCTTCCGTTTAACCACCCGAAAACACCCCGAGGCCCCCGGGACCTCATCCAAACGTACCAACATATCCTAATACCGTATTCGAACTTGTTCCAAATCCTCAAAACACGTCTAACAACATCAAAACCCATAATTGACATCGAATTCAAGCCTAAATTCCTTAACACTTTCCGAATTACAAATTCGATCAAAAACCTGACCAAACGACGTCCGAATGACCTGAAAATTCACAGACATATCCAAAATCACATGATGAAGCTACAGAAATTGTCGGAATTCCATTCTAACCCCCGGATCAAAATCTCACCTATTGTTCAGATTTCGCCAAAATTCAACCTTAGCCAATTCAAGACTATTTCAACACCGGACCTCCAAATTCAATTCCGATTGCTCCCCTAACTCACAAATCACCTCCCGGAACTAACCAAATCACCAGAACCTGATTCCGAGCACTCTAATTAAATAGTCAACTCCAGGTTGACTTTCCATATTCAAACTTCCTTCAAAAAGGCTATATGCCTCATTTTCAATCCAATTCACTCCTAACTCACCCGATAGACTCTAGCACTGATATAAAAGCATAAAACATATAATTACAACATAACGGGGTGGTAATTCCATTAACGACGGGCCGGGTCGTCACATTCTCCCCAACTTAAGCAAATGCTCGTCCTCGAGCGGACCCGGAGTTATACTAGAAGCAACCCAATAGCTGAATGACCTTACCAATCATATATTCAGGGCGATCACACGTCACCCTATCTCACAAAGTCTCTAATCATAACAACTGGCCACATTAACCGAATACAAGCAGAAAGAACCTTTCTCATTAGCTAAAGTCTTAGTCCAACACCTTCATATACTACCCACGTCAACCGAACACGCAATATATCGAATCCATCTCTCATGTCACCCATTCATGAATCCATTTCCCTTTTAACTGATACCACAATAGAATTCGGAGCCGAACCTTGATATTACCTTTCTAACCAGAAGAAATCACATATACTCACACTCATTGTTTGATCCAACGATCATTTTGATTATAACACACCGCACTGGTGATATGACACCTCAACACCGGCCTAAGCCACAACGAGCACAACACAGGCTCCAATAAAATTTTTTTGAACATACTCAAATCATGACAACTGACTCAAACAAAAGAGTTGTAATACAATTCCTCTGTAGCATCATAACATAGAACTGAGATCGTGTCTCGCATTATAGAAATAGGTTACCTGAATCCTCCTCGAGAGGTCATAACATCACGTGGCCTTGCCACAATTCATGATTCTATCCAAACACCATTACTCATGAAGCACCTCAAGTTACCAAGCTCAAACGGTCAGCCACGCACATATTTAGGTCTGAACTTAAGCAATCGACCTCACCCATGGTGAAACAATTAGTGTATGCTATCAAATCCTGAAAGGACACAACCGATGTACCATTTGCCGAGCGATACTCAATACAAACTTTTCCTCAGAAGCCAAGAAGTATTGTATATCAGGTAACATATAACTAGTTTTATTTTCACATTACACTATTGCGGTGCGCAACCCTCTCCAATGACATACCTGTGGCAGCGTGCCACCCGATCCAGATACCATACCTGTGGCGGCGTGCCACCGCATCCAAATAACCCTACCTGTGGCGGCGCGCCACCCGATCTATATAGAACCCTCACCAAAGAAATGCGCGTCGAGTCAAGTTGCTCATTATAGTAAAACATATATAGCCTCAAGTTCAGCCATAAGAAATGCATCCGACAAAGTTCCCCAATACCGGAACTGAATCCATGGTAGAAACCTCTGTACCGATATCCGCCACGAAGGCCCAACTGACAAAGCAATACCCACCAGCCGTCCGGTGGTCCTGAGGTGCAACTACCCCACCGGAGCATACTTTGATGCACTCTGCTACGCAATTTGTGCCATACCATCATAGTCCATATCACATTAGTCTAGATAACCTGACCGAATGATGACCGGTCAGCAATCAAGTATCATAAATCTGAATTCGTCATATCAAGTTGAGAGAAAGCCACTAGGGCTTCCGATTTCCAATAATCACAAAACGGTGCCGATACACACGATATACAACCACTACATGGGCGGAATAACGAGAACTTCAAGTCTCCAACACATATATAACACATGAATCACAATGCCTGATCCCGTACTTCACTGTACGAATACATAACGCACATCAAGCGTCCATTCATACCACGAAAGCCATTCAGAAATTTCACTATGCCATCAACGACTCAGTTATTACAGTCGATCCAACAAGAGAATACCACCATACCACTAGATATTATCAGTTTACATTACCTTGTCCTTTTGGACCATATTCCCTGCCAATTCACTAGAATAGCTGTACTATTTTCCATAATCACCAAAACGATCAATTCTTTAAATCACCTGCAGCTGCCCGCGCTGCCAAATAATTTTAATGACTCCCTATATATTGTGAACTGATCTCAAAACCTTGAATATGTCATTATCAACTTTCCATAACACATCGCATATGCCATACCACACTAAGATAACATGGAAATTCATATTCCTTTCCTAAGCCGCAAACATCGGCGCACTCAACTAGTCAAGGGCTTTCATGATCCCATATAGAGAAAACTCATTACACATTCCAAGCCTTGCATACCAACGGGAAAAATGCACTCATTTTCAAACCACGGTAAAACATATCATAAATTCTTTCTCCCAATTACATTGTATAAGTTGAACTGCCAGGACTGAGTCCTCATACCCATATCGTGTTACACAACTGCCAGCACTCAAGAGCTTTGTTACACAATATCTGCAAGACTCATTATTTCAAGCACATACCAAGAATTAATCGTATTCCTTATCATACCGTTTCGGTTTATTAACAATTTGTTCCATCTACCCAGTTTCCTTTCTGATTCATCTTTAATTTAATATTAGCCTTTAATGTAGCACCATAATACATCAACTCATGTTACCACATGAGACTCGTACATAAGACCACACCGTCTAAGACCCATAGGCCATTTAATATTCCCTCAATGTTTTCCAGAAGTACCACATTCTACAATACATTATTTTGAAGAACTTTATGCGATTTGAATTCATTATCATTACCTTCCAATATGGTTACATAGAATCCCATCATTCACATAATATAACACAAGCCTTGATCTCTTCTAACGAAGCCACCGTCCTTAGCCACATGCACAATCTTAAGACACCTAACTATTACAAGCAAAATCTTAAATACCGTAAAAGAATTCTCGGGTGTCATTAACCCTTATTCAGATGTAATTCGACAGTCTTATTGAACAGAACCACTCGTGCCTTGCTATATCTCTGACACCGCAGAACATGATTACATACAGATACAATTAGCTATCTTTCTTTTCTATACACCGAACATTCTTTACCAACATCAGTTCCAAACATCCTAGTATTTCTTCACATCTACGAAGCACCATAACCTTTATCAAAATTTCCCAACATACCTAGAGACAGAACCAACACAACACACAACAGCGCAATCAGTTACTCAACAACAACCTCCCCAACTTGGCTCGGAGCCATACATCAAAGCACTTTTAGTCACTCATAGCATCCTTACTCAAATGATGCCACAATGTTCTAGTTAGATTAAACTCAAGTCCTTTACAAGCTTCGGCGGAGATTCGAATCATCGGAAATATTAACTCTTTTGCAATTCTTGTATTCATTCACACACAACAGTTAAGCCCACTCTTTAGGTGACAAAAATCTTTCTAAGTCCCAAACATTCCAAAAACTGACTGAGTTTCCTTTGTAATTTGGCGTATCCACCTGCCAGAGAATCACCAAAACCATCCTAGCAATACATTCACAACTCGACAAGACATCACAATGCATATCTACAACATTAGTCTCAATACTACACAAATCATATTATCATAATTGTTACATGAACATGCGTTGTACCTGCTCGAATCATAACACATATCAAATACCTTTCAATTACACATGAGAGTCAAAACACCTACTTCTTCTTAATTTAGCATTTCAGCGCAATACCTTCCACCAGGATACACATAGCATAATCACTTTAGTCTTCCTAAGTTTGAACTCATTCCACTGCACATAAGGCACTTTACCTCCCAATTACGAGATATGATAAATATTCACTACGCCCATAGCTCGGGGCTACACAACAGATTATGACAAGAGTCGAACAATTAACAGCTCATCCATTATCAAGCCTACCTAATACTCTACAGATCGGCGCAAGGCCCCAAACATGGCTACTAGCCCAAATTCATAGATATAAGCCCAGTCTCAGTCATTATACAGAGTAATCTATCAATCAGGAAGGACCAAGTACAAATCCCCAGTCACAATACCAACACGCTCGTCACATGACACGTGTACCATCTCAGCACAACACTGTATAGTGCAATTACGGGGTTTCAAACCTTCCATACATTATCTATTGCCACCATTCACAAGATTAGCACCTCAATGCTCAAGTCATAAACAAGGTCCAGCCTCAAGTCATCCCGATTGGCCCAACATGAACTCACAGAGATTATATCTCGCCCCTCGTTCGGGGAAATCACAAGCCATAAGGCAATTTATATTACTGAGCACTCGATGTGTACACAGACGTGTGGAAGGAATTTCAAAAAGGTATATCTCAAGCTGAATCAAGTGTGCACGATAAGAATTAAAAGAAATGTGAAGTGTTTCCTAAAGGTTCATAGCCTCTCGAGGATAAATACAGGCATCCCCGTACCGATCCACAAGACTCTACTAACCCGCTCAAGACTCATGAGGCCTAGTAAACCTAGGCTCTGATACCAACTTTTCACGACCCCAAACCCGGTCGTGATGGCGCCCATCACACTGCTAGGCCAGCCCGACCAATCTGCAACATTTACGGAGCTAAGAGCTCACTTTACCCAAATTTTAAGCACAACAAAATAAGTCAATGAAGACAAAAAAAATACCAATACGGGGATCAAGCCCCAAACAGCACAACTCCCAAAGACCGAAGGGTCAAGAGTCATGAGCCTCTACCGGTAACATGAGTGTAATAATGTTTTACAAAATACCAAGAGCGGAAAGAAATAGCAAATACAGAATCAAAAGATAGTAGAAAAGAATATCGGGTCCTGCGAACTCTGCAGCTACCTCGAATAGCCTGCTGAAGTCACCTCGAACGGCTACCGGATCAGGACTGTTGAGAGGTACCTGGATCAGCACACAAGGTGCATGGAGTAAAATGAGTACTGCCAGACTCAGTAGTAATAAACTGGAGTAAGACAGCGTAGATAAGAAATCCGCAATAGAACACTATGTAAAGCTGTAACCCAGTGCCCTGTAACAGTTCAATATCACAATAGAATACCAACAGTATCAACAACATAGTATAACAGCTAGCAGATGTAGCTAAATGCAATGCAATGCATGAAATGACCGCTACGGCACGTAGCCCGATCCAATTTGGGTACCCGTGCTCACTGTGGGTGTTCAGACTCTGGAGGGGCTCCAACAGCCCAAGCACAATATCATGAGTATACGCTGCGGCGCGTAGCCCGATCCACTACCAGTCAGCTAATATGCAAATGCAGCCTCGCAGACTCAAAAGTAGTTTTGGAAACTCTTTTATCATTTTTTAGTTGAAAATAGTAAATGTCAAGGTCCAGAGATTGGAAATATCATGATAACAGTAATAGCTACGGACTGGTAGAAAACTAGCATGTCAATATCACAGAACAATGCTAACGATCCTCGCAGGATCCCGATAATTGGCTCACAGTCCATAAATGTACTCAACCGTCCAAGAAGGAGGTTCAACGGCTCAAGAGTAGCCAATATCACAATATAATATGCAACCATCCGAGAAGGAGGTTCGACGGCTCAAGAATAGCCAATATCATAACACAAGTATCAACAGGTCGGACTACGCCATAGTCCCCAAATCACAATCAACCCCGCACTCACAAGAGAGTACGTGTCTCGCCGCAATACAGCGTCACAAAGTGGTATACCGGGGTTTCGAACCCACTGGTCATCACCCACATCTATTACTCACCTCAATACGGCTCGGCGACTAGTCCGCGATGGCCTTGCCACGAGAATCAAGCTCCACACGCGTAGAATCTGATCAAATATGGTAGAAACACATAAAATTAGGCCAATGGAATGATACCCAGTCAAAACAACTCAATTTACACCAAAAATCACAAAGTTTCCAAAACTCGGCTTCTGGTACGCTTCTCGAACAATTACGAAAGTCACATATTCGGAACCCTCGTCTCAACATGAGTCTAGGCATATAAAATTTACCAGATTCGAACCCCATTTGCCCATTCAAATCCTTGATTTCCTATATTTCAAGCCTAGGGCTAAAACCTCCATAAAATACTCCAATTCCCTACAATTTCATGAGATAATTGCATAATATTATCAATACTAATCATAATTTGAGTCCATAGTTGATTACCCGATGAATCCCCCTTGAATTTCTCTTCAAAATCGCGCAAATCGCCTCTTAATCCGAGACCCAAATGTTTTAAAATGTTTCTGAAATTTCTATCTTCTGATATAATTAACCCTCTGCAATTTCCGCTTTTGCGGACAATTTCCGCCTCTGCGGAACCACTTCCGCGACCAATTGGTCGCTTCTGCGAACACAGGCCTAACTGGCCATTTCCCCTCCTGCGAGCCGCCGACCGCTTCTGCGCGTCCGCTCCTGCGGAATTTCTGCTGCTCCTGCGGAACTTTCCACTTTCGCGCCTCAGAGTCCACTTCTGTGGACTCGCTTAAGCGGCCAAAATTCTGCTTCTGCTGGTCCTTCACCCTCGACCAAATCCGCTTCTGCGACCTAAACTCCGCACCAGCGGTGCCGCCCCTGCGGACCAAGCTCTGCTTCAGCGTAGACCAGCGCTTCTGCGCTCCTATGTCCGCTCCTACGGACTCGTTCCCGCGCTCCCATTTCCGCTGGAGCGAAAACAACAAAACAGAACTCAAAACCTGCAATTTTCCATGTTTTCTTCCGTTTAACCACCCGAAAACACCCCGAGGCCCCCGGGACCTCATCCAAACGTACCAACACATCATAATACCATATTCGAACTTGTTCCAAATCCTCAAAACACATCTAACAACATCAAAACCCATAATTTACATTGAATTCAAGCCTAAATTCCTTAACACTTTCCGAATTACACATTCGATCAAAAACCCGACCAAACGACGTCCGAATGACCTGAAAATTCACAGACATATCCAAAATCACATGACGAAGCTACAGAGAGTGTCGGAATTCCATTCAGAACCCCGGATCAAAATCTCACATACCGTTCGGATTTCGCCAAAATTCAACCTTAGCCAATTCAAGCCTATTTCTACACCGGACCTCCAAATTCAATTCCGATTGCTCCCCTAAGTCACAAATCACCTCCCGGAACTAACCGAATCACCAGAACCTGATTCCGAGCACTCTAACTAAATAGTCAACTCCAGGTTGACTTTTCATATTCAAGCTTCCTTCAAAAAGGCTATATGCCTCATTTTCAATCCAATTCACTCCTAACTCACCGATAGACTCTAACATTGATATAAAAGCATAAAACATATAATTACAACATAACGAGGTGGTAATTCTCGTGTCGATGGGCCGGGTCGTCATAGCCCGGTGTCGGATTTTTCTATTTTTGGAAGAATGATGGGAATTTCATTTCTAGGCTTTGGGATTATGTTATTGAGCCCTAATTGATGTTACTGAATAAAAAATGACTAGATACCATTGTTTCGGAGTCAGATTCTAGAGGAAAGGCGGTACTAGAGGTTTGATTGCTATTTTTGGACCGAGGTAAGTGTTTGATCTAATCTTGGCTTGAGGGAATATGATTAGAGTATTATTGCTTGCTATTTTCTAAATGATCGAGTGCAGTGTATAGGCATGGTGACTAGTATCTATACACCAACGTCTAGCATGACCGTGAGTCTTATTTTGTACTTGCTTTTGGGTATAATTTGAGAACTAATCCTAGCAATTGATGAATTCGACATGATGAGTTAGTTGAAGAATTATTTATTAAGCGTGAAATTTCCTTGGAGCATTGGCTCAAGTGGTAGTGATTCGATGAAGTCAAAATTGTAAGTATTGTAAAAAAAATGTGGTTGGATCCCTTGCTGGGACGTGTAGTTTATGATTGTTGTTGCTGCCTTATCCGGTTGAGCGTTATATGTATTCTCCATTATTGAGATGTTTGTGCTGCTAGTGATACCCTCATTGGGTTAGATCATTATATTGCCGAGTTTTCCCTAAAGGGGAACTCCTTGAGAGAGACTATACGAATTATTCATGATATTTATTGGGATCGTGTGGCACGCCGTCCACTTATATTATATGAAATGAGATCGTGTGGCACGCCGTCCACTTATATTATATGAAATGGGATCGTGTGGCACGCCCACTTATATATATGAAATGGGATCGTGTGGCACGCCAGCCACTTATATTTTATGAAATGGGATCGTGTGGCACGCCGTCTGCTTATATTATATGAAATGGAATCGTGTGGCACGCCGTCCACTTATATTATATGAAATGGGATCGTGTGGCGCGCCGTCCACTTATGATACATATTATGGGATCGTGTTGCACCGACCACTTATGAAAGTAATAATGTAAATTTGGTTTACTGTTGTCACTGATGATCTGTCCTCATTGTTATTTTCCGAGCATGTTTCCTTTTTGGTTGTATATCTTTATATACATTCCTATTGCTCTTTTTGTTGCCGTTGTATCTGTATATATATATATATATATATATATATATATATCTGCACAGATTTGATTTTAGTAGGTCCTGTCTAGCCTCGTCACTACTTCGCCGAGGTTAGGCCAGGCACTTACCAGCACATGGGATCGGTTGTGCTGATGCTACACTTCTGTGCTTTTTGCACAGATCAAAGCATTAGAGAAGCTTTTAGACAGCAGCAGCAATAGGATTTTTTCTGGAAGTTGTCTTCAGTCCAGGGGCTCTCGAGGTAGCCTAGCTGGCGTTCGCAGGCCGAAGTCCCTATCCCTTATTTCAGTTTGTTTTTATTGTATCAAAACAGACTTTTGTATTTTCTTTCATTCAGACTTGGTTGTTGTATTCTATAGTAGTCTGCGAGCTAGCGACACCAGATTTTGGGGTAGTGTTATGTTCAGTGTTTCTACATTTTGATTTCTTCTTTATTGAATTTTAAAGTTTTATGAAATGTTTAATTATTCTAGTATATTCTGTTGTTAAGGCTCGGCTAGCCTAGCTTCGATAGTAGGCCCCATCACGACTCCCGATGGTGGAAAATTCGGGTCGTGACAAAGGGTCAGAGGGTCTTCCCTAAGTACTATACCGAAATACTAGCTAAGGAAATAAGGAAGAAGGTTTCAACCTAAGCATAATAATTTGAAGAATAAATGGTCTTGTAACAATATTCTCACTACAACATTGGATGCACTCCATAAGAAAGTGGCACCTATTGTGGATAATGAATGGGAAGTAAAAAATAAATAAAAAAAGAACCAAAAAAATAAATCAGAAGTGATATTTGAGATCATATGGGTTATAGAAATTCTAGTATTCGTGGGCACTAAGATAATCCAAGTATTGATGCAGCAAGTGGCAGAACGACAAAGAAAAGTGATTTCTTATGTTTAAAGACAACTGGGAAGGCACGAAAGGAAATCTATGATGCTAGCATGTTAAAGGAAGATTGTGAGAAGTATCAATCAATATGTGTAGATCGCAAGATAAAGTATGGTAGAATGACAAGGTTATAGGTAGATAAGCGTAAGGATAAGAAAAAGGTGAGTGAGAAGGTGACAAGAATAGGTAAGGCCTCAGGATTAATACCATAAAATAAGAGAGGTGATGGTTTCCGTAAGTTATAGAAAGCTCTGAATGAACTCAGAGGACTCTAAGACTAGGAGCATTTAGAAGGAATGGAGTGCTTTCATGGTAGTAGAATAAGAATGTATATGTGATAGATAATAGGATGAAGTCTAGACCTTTGATTGAGTAATAATTTAAAGAAAGGAGATTTCATGAATTGCACGTAATTAGAATATCTCCATAATATGAATTACGTTGGGATGCCATGAAATACGATTTTAAGTATAGTGTCATCCTAGGTGGATTAGGAAAATCACTGCATATCATCCCCGGTAAGACATGAGCACTAGTGAGAAGGTATTACATAAGAGGTTACAAGTTATCAATGGTAGATTATAGATCAATATTAAGGTGAATCATTAATAGATGTATAAAAGCTCCAACGTATGAGAGGAGATTAGATTGTCATTCTTAAGATGAACATTAAGCAAGCATCAAAACACTTAGATTTATACATATATGATAAGTTGTGAGAAAGTAATCTGGAGTTGGGTAGCAAACCTTGGTAATAATAAACCAATGTAAGAGTTATGGTATAGTACGTATGACCCACCTAGATAGTAAATCAATAAGAATAAATAACTAAGGCTATAAAACAATGTATACCAATGGTTGTAAGTTCGACAAAGTACCGAAAGAATAGCTTCAGTACACCTACCGATGCCCACAGGGACAACTTGTCATAGTTCTGTATATGTTTACAAAGTGAGGCCTAGAGATTGGCTAAAAGCTGGAGGAAAAAGGAGAGAAGAGTCGCATAAGTGCACATACAAGCACTACACTAAATTTGATTATTAGCGATGAACTATTTCGTCACCAAAAGTTCATTTTTCGTCACCAAAGAACTTTTGTGGCAAAAATTCTTTTGTCCTTAAAACGCCGTCACTAATAATATACAAAGATAATTTTTGTTTTGTCACTAAATAACTTTACAATAACTACGAATTTATTTTCGTCCTTAAATATATAGTATTTATGACGAATTTGTTTGTCACAAAAAATTGAAAAAAAACTTGTAGTTAATAGTGTAGTTTCGTCATTAAAAAATGTATTAATGCCAACAAAATTACCTCGTCACTAACTATTTAGTGTAATTAGTATCACATCTCCTTTTTTACACACTTACCCAAAGGATAAAATGTATAAGAGACTTTTTTCCAATTTAAGTAACATTATTCATAATGAGATTATTTATTTATTTTTGGAGTCTCCACTTGGGAAAGGATTGACTTTTAATATGCCAAGTCACCGGTTTATCTTGAATCCCAAATCGAGGAAAATTCGACTTTCCTTTTGAAGTCTGCGAATCAGAAATTCTAAATAAGGAATTCTATTGATCTGAGGGAAGGTGTTAGGCACCCCCGAATCCCGTGGTTCTAGTACAGACGCTTAAACTATTATATTTGGCTAAAATCTGATTTTTATACATGCTTTAACTTATGTGCAAATTTTAAACTTGTAACATCTTTTAATATTATTATTTATTATTTTAATAAAAGAATTGCAACATCATGAAAATGCATCTCAAACCACGTCACAATCAATGTACCCATGATTATCGACACATTTCGATTTTGTTGAGATTTGGATTTGGGTCACATAAATGTGCACCCGGATTTAGGGAGATAAGATTATTAAATACGTGCTTAAAGATACTAACACATTAGTTTTTTAGAAGAGGTCGTGAAAATTCACTAAACGACCAACTCTAAAATCTATCAAATTATTACATACTTTTATCGAGGGCCCCGCAATTTGTAATTTAATATGGCGAGGCACGCCTTTTTTGTTTTAAGAATATCCAAAAATTACTACATTTCTTATTTGAGTTTATCTCTATAATAAAGAAAGAAAAATTCTGATTAATTATGAACTGAAAAATGTAATACACTCAATCAAACTGAAACAAATATTAATGAAAATAAATTTATCTTATATAAAAATAGTTATAAATTTCGAAATTTATAAATAAATACAAAATGTGATAACTAATATTCAAAAGAAATTAATTAGAACAAGATTAAAGCTTGTGTTGTTATATATATATATATATATATATATATATATATATATATATATATATATAATTTATTCACAATCATTTGAAACTAAGCTCATCTCATTTTTATTTAAATAAATTCTAAATTAACTACATTTTTATTAAATTCGTTCATAAAATAAAAGGGAAAATCATAATTAATTATATGTTTTTTTAAAAACAACGTACCATATTAATTGCTAGCTTAAGACAAATGTTAACCAAAAGAAATATTACTAAAATTGAAAATTAAAATAAAATACGAGATCAACAAATGATATATACAGATTAAACTAATTATCCCATAATTAGTTTAAACTTATATTGTTAGGTGACTTGAACCGTTGGAATTAACTATTTACAACTATTTAAAACTATAATTAATTTTAATCACTTATACTTATTGAAAATTTATTAAACTTAAAAGTTATCTTATACTATCTAAACTTAACTCATGCCTTAATGCCTATTTCACGAAAATAATTCAGATCCATATTTTAACTAAATTTAGTTATACTTTTACAAGTATCCTATTGCAGACAATATTAAAATATATTTATAGCTAATGAAATAATCAATTTTTACTAATCTGACTAATTAAATACCAACTTATGTTGTTTTCCTCTTATTCCAATTATCAAATAGTTTGACAGTTACTTAAACATATAATACTTAATCACCGAATTAAAGTGGAAATAAAATTTCAAAATTTCATTTTTCATATATAATTCAGCTTACAATATTGCCAAGATTACAGTTATATACCTGGTATTGGAAGAAAAAGAAGAAGAAAATCAGTAGAGTAGTTATGCAACACAGCAACAACAACAACATTGGAAATATGAACAACCCAGCAACCGTGTTTAATAAAAACCAGTAACCAAAAGATGAATTTTTTTTCGTTTTTGTAATTTTCATTTTTTTTAATTTCTTTTTCAGATCTCTCTTTCTAAATTATCTTCTTTCTAAAATCTCTCTCTTAAAATCCCTTCTGATTTTTCTCTCAATTTTTCTTTCGAATTCTCTTCTGTCTCTTCATGTCAGATTTTAAACCTCTATATAGGCATGTAATTAGTGCATTTCCCACTAACCAATTATCCTATTAATTATTTAATTATTCCACTAACTTTAGTGCCTTTTAATTAATCCCCTAATGTTATCTCTACCCCACCATCATGCCTTGTTCCCCACCTTTAATTAAATAAATGTATTATTCTCCATTATGAGATGTTTTGTCTTCTACCATAATTATTTTAATAATACTTTAGCCACTAGTGGACAGATACTTTAATTCCAATAATTATCTTATTTTTAATTTCCAAAAATACCCCTGAAGTTACTGGAATTTACTACTATACACTTATCAACTATAACCAATTCACCTAAATCAAACAACCAAAATATAGCAACTTTAACCAATTCTTAATCAAATCTAAACAACATATTAAAACTAAATGAAGAACAACAAAATCAATCTAAAATTATTTTGAACATTCATAACAAATATTCATTCAGATTCAACTAACAAAACTCATAACAAATAAATAGATTTTAATTACTAAATTCAGATTCAACTTAACTAGATCAAACAAAATATTCAAATTTCTAACTTAAATCTAAATTTTAACACAACAACAAAACAGATTCAAATTACTAAAACTCAATAATTAATTGAACTTCAAATTAAATCTAACAATATTATAATCAAGATAAAGGATTCAAGTGATTAACTAAAACATTTCTATATTAAAATTAAACAAAAAAATGATCAAAGTAAAAAAATAAAGAAATAATCAAGAACATGATAAACAACAAGTAAGAAAATAATCAAACATATACTGCTTTTAGATCCGAAAATATCAAACAAAATATGGACATAAATTAAACTCAGATCAATAATCGGATCGGAATAATATATATATATATATACATATATATATATATATATATATATATATATATATATATATATATATATATATATATATATATATATATATATATACACATACATACATATATATTTATATATATACACATATACAGATTTAAAATTAAACAAAAAAATGATCAAAGTAAAAAAATAAAGAAATAATCAAGAACATGATAAACAACAAGTAAGAAAATAATCAAACATATACTGCTTTTAGATCCGAAAATATCAAACAAAATATGGACATAAATTAAACTCAGATCAATAATCGGATCGGAATAATATATATACACACACACACACACACACACACACACACACACACACACACATATATATATATATATATATATATATATATATATATATATATATATATATATATATATATATATATATATATATGTATATGTATATATGTATATATATATATATATATATATATATATACATATATATATATATATATACATACATATATATATATATATATATATATATATATATAATCATACTGTGTAAAATTTATAATATATATATATATGTATATATATATATATATATATATATATATATATATACATATACATATATATATATATATATATATATATATATATATATATATATGCATATATATATACACATACATACATATATATTTATATATATACACATATACAGATCTACTCAGTCCACAATATGCATATGAGTCACATAACAATTTTAATTTATTTTTTCCAATTTCCAATTCATTAAAAAAATATACTTTAATTATTTACTTTCAGCAAAAGTGACTTAACAGTTCATAATAGTGATTAAAAATAGGACTGAGATCAATGATTTTACAAATTATGCTATCACAATGATATTCATCCTCTAAGGATGCTACTGGTCGGCACAAGGCCCCAAACATGGCAATAAGTCCAGATATATTCAATACAGGATGCGTTTCAATCGCCAATATAGTATTATTCTTGTTCGGGATGGACCAAGTCATAATCTCCATTCATAACCAATCCCGCACCTGCCATGGGATGAGAGTCACGCTCTAAATAGCGTCTCAATGTGATAAGTCGGGGTTTCAAACCCTCAGACTATCATATATACCAACTACTCACCTCTAACCGGTCGTAGACTCATCCGCAATGCCTTTCCTTTCATATCGACCTCCTCACGCGTCGAATCTAGTCAAAATCACATCGAATACATAAATATGGGTCAAAGAAACATAACCCAATCAAAATTACTCAAAAAGTACTAAAATTGATGAAGTTGGTAAAACCCGAGCCCTGGACCCACTTCTCAAAAAATTCTAAAAATCATACCAACGGGTTCCTCGTCTCTCCGCAAGTTCGTACATATAAAGTTTATCAAAATCGGAGTCCGTTTGACCCTTCAAATTCCAACTTTACACTTTCTTAGGTTTCAAGCCCTAACCTCCATTTTTACCCATTGAATCCTTTGATTTTCAGTGTTTAATCTATGTTTTTGCATCATAACAACATAATCTGAGTCTAAGAACTCTTACCTGATGAAATCCCGCGAATTCTCTCTTAAAATATTGCCTCAGAAGCTTATTTCCATTCTGAAATTGGAAGAAAACTTGACCTGCTCATTATAGGTATATTGTTCACGCGTTTTACTGCTCCCAATGGATTCCTTGTGAAATTCTAATGAATTTAGGCTTTTAATTCACTCCATTTGACATTATAATGAAGGCGATATATAGGTTTTAAGATTTGTAAATAGTGCATGTTTTTAATACGCCGTCAGGGGTAATTTCGTCATTCACCTAAAAATCTGGGCAACATTAGCAAAATGACCATAAAATCCTAGTACGATGTCCAAATTCGATGATTCTTTTTGCTACGGGTCCATAGTTACGATACAGATCTAATGTTTCATTAAAATAGTAATTAGAACTCATTTGCTCAATATGGTACCCCTTTATGTCCAAAGATACGACTTCAAAACATCAAATAAGAGCATGATCACAACCTGAAACACACCCGAGGCCCCCGGGACCTCAATCAAAGGCACCAACATATTCCAAAACATCATCCAAACTTCTTCAAATCATCAAAACACACCTAACAATACTGAAATTATCAATTCACATCAAATTCAAGCCCAAGTTCTTCAAAAACTTCTAAAACACGCATTCGATAAAAAACCCAATCAAATGACGTCAGAATGACCTAAAATTTTGTACACTCATCACAAATCACATATCGAAGCTACAACAACTCTCCAAATTCTATTCCGACCCTCGAGTCAAAATCTCACCTATCAACCAGAATTTGCCAAAATCTAACCTTAGCTAATTCAAGAATAATTCTACACCGGACCTCCAAATTCAACTCCGATTGCGCTTCTAAGTCACAAATCATCCCATGAAACTAGTCGAATCATCGAAAATCCATTTCGATCCTTCTAACTCATAAGTCAATATTCAGTTGACTTTTTCAAACTAACCTTCTCATAAAGAGACTTATTGTCTCATTTCTACCCGAACTCTATCCGAATTACTTCAAATTCTCCAAACACATATAATGAAAGCTATAGAAGTATAAAATGGGGAAAACATGGTGGTAACTCCCGTGATGATGGGTTGGGTCATTACAGTAGCCATGGTTGATGTCGTTTGGAGCTGGTTCGACGTGGAAGATGACCGAAAGGGGAGGCTAGACTTAGAGATGGTTGTTGCTATTAGTGATGGATGCTCTCAACGTGAAGCTGGCAACGTGGAGAGGGGACTATTTCTGGCCAGTTATGGTCATTTGGTTAGAGCTGGTAGTATCTTTGGAGAAGAATGGGTTAGGCTAGTTGGTTTGCTAGGGTTTTTATGAAGAAGAAGAAGAAAGAAGAATGAAAGGGTGGCTGGTGTTCGGCAGCTTCTTTGGCGG
Source organism: Nicotiana noctiflora (assembly GCA_032618575.1). Lineage (NCBI taxonomy): Eukaryota > Viridiplantae > Streptophyta > Magnoliopsida > Solanales > Solanaceae > Nicotiana > Nicotiana noctiflora. The sequence goes on from JASVEL010012164.1 coordinate 478,759, forward strand.
AGTTCCATCTGGTTTTGGTTGAAGATGGGGTGGCTAGTGGCATGGTGGTGGCTGACGGAGAAAATTTGACGGCTGACTAGGTGTTTTGAGTCAAGGTTGCTAGGTTTTTGTTTTTTTCATAGTGATAAAGATTGAAGCATAAGCAGCAGCATATTTTTTCACTGTTGCGACTCTCTTTAATTAGTGTGTTGTAGATTAGAATTTAAGGTGGGGATCCGGGTCGGGTCTGGGTATTGGATCGATTTTTCCAGATTTTGGGGTAGATTGGGTTGGGTTTATAATAAAATTGGTTTGGTCTTGGATTTTAAATTTAGGAAGAGGCCCAATTCCGAATTTGTTTTCTCTATTTTTATTATATTTTCTATTACTAATTGATAAAACTAAAATGCTAAGATTAAATTAAAAAACCAAAATTATCTGCAACGACCTGACTTGTCGTTACGGGAGTTATCGTCCCTTTTTCTTCATTTAATACCTTAATATGCTAATTTAAATTTGTTTGGAGAGTTAGAAGCAAATCAGAAGAAATTTGGATAGAAATGAGGCCATAAACCCCTTTATGAAAGGGATAGTTTGGAAAAGTCAACTACATGTTGACCGGTGAGTTAGATAGCTCAGAATGGAAATCTGATCATTCGACTAGATTCGGGGGATCATTTATGACTTAGGAGAGCAATCGGAATCGAATTCGGAGATCCGGTGTAGTTTTAGGCTTGAATTGGGCAAGGTTGAATTTTGGCGAATTCCGGATGGTAGGTGAGATTTTCGTCCGAGGGTCGAAATGAAATTTTGAGAGTTGCAATAGCTCCGTTAGGTGATTTTGGATATGCGTGCAAAGTTTGAAGTCATTCGGAGGTGTTATAGGTCGGGTTTTAGATCAAATGCAAGTTTCGGAAGTTTTAGAAGAACTTAGGCTTGAATCCGATGTAAATTTGGTGTTTTGATGTTAGTTTTGGTGATTTGAGAGTGAAACTAATTTTGCATGATCATATGTGACATGTTAATATGTTCTTATGCGGTCCCAAGGAGCTCGGGTGAGTTTCGGATAGGTTTGAATTGCGTTGTGCTCGTTTTTCTTATGCTTCGGTATTGTTTCTTCAAGCATAAATGATATCATATTGAACACATGACCTCCGATTACTGTTTTGAATGAAGCATTAGATCCGTATCGTAATTACAGACCCGTAGCAAAAAGAATCATCAATTTTGGACATCGTATGAGGATTTTATGGCCATTTTACAAAAGTTGCCCAAATTTTCAGGTCAATGACGAAACTGCCTCTGACGGCGTATTAAAAACCTGCACAATTCGCAAATCTTAAAACCTACATATCTCCTTCATTATAAGGTCAAATGGAGTGATTCAAAAGCCTAAATTCATTAGAATTTGACAAGTAATCAATTGGGAGCAGTAAAACGCGTGAACAGTATACCTATAATGAGCAGGTCGAGTTTTCTTCCAATTTTGGAACCGGAAGAAGCTTCTGAGGTGATTATTAAGAGAGAAATCAATGGGTAATCGCTGGAGGTAAATTTCTTGACTCAAAAACATGATTTTGTGTTAGGATAAACACCAAAATTCCTGAAATTGGTAGAATTTGTGAAGAACTAGGGCCTAAATCATGAAAAAGAATTTTTGGGTTTTGAAAGGCCATTCAAACTCCGATTTTGATAAATTTTGTATGCACGAACTCGTGGTGAGACGGGGTATCTGTTGGTATGATTTTGGAAATTTTTTGATAAGCGGACTCGGGGCTCGAGTTTTACCAACTTCGTGAATTGTTGCATTTTTCGAGTAATTTTGATTGGGTTATATATTTTTGACCCATATTTATGTTATTATTGTGGTTTTGACTAGAATTGACGCACGAGGAACCAAATTTGAAGGGAAAATGTATCACGGACGAGTCCATGGCCGGTTAGAGGTGAGTAGTTAGTGTATATGGTAGCCTGAGGGTTCGAAACCCTGGCTTAGCATTGTGATGCTAGTAGGGCGTGGCTCGCACCACGTGGCAGGTGCGGGATTGATTGTGACTAGGGATTGAGACTTAGTCCATCCTGAATGTGAATAATATGCTATATGCAATTGAAACACACACTGTGTTAGATATATTTTGTGGTATGTAAGCCATGTTTGGGGCCTTGTGCCGACCCGTAGTATCCCTAGGGGATAGTTATATATGTGACAGCTCTAATTGCTTAATCACTGATCTCAATCCTGGTTTGTTAGCACCGTATTGAAATGCTAAGTCATATGTTTTGGAAAATTAAATAAGCATTAAAGTATTTTCATAATTAAATGAATTGGAACCTGGAAATAAATATGTTGAGCTGTTGTGTGAATCATAAGCATGTTGTGGACTGAGGATGGATCGGGCTGTACACCACAGCGGTTGATATGAGGATCGGGTTGCACGCCGCAGCGGTTGATATGAGGATCGGGCTGCACGCTACGGCAGTATTGTGCTTGGGCTGTAGGATCCCCTCCAGAGTCTGTACACACCCCCAGTAAGCGCTGTCGACGTTAAATAGATCGGGATACACGTCTTAGCGAATATGTACTTTGCATTGCATCTTTGTCTGTGAATTATCTCTGATAGTGGTAATGAACTGTTGTTGTTTCTAGTTCGTAGGAGGAATCGGACTGTAATTTAGCTTCATTATGTGGTATTTTATGGATTTCCTACTTTCTGCTACTTGTATATATTTATTACTCACTGAGTACTTAGTACTCACTCCTACTCCCCGCACCTTTGTGTGCAGATTCAGGTACACGGGAGGGATAGACGAGCACTCCAGCTTTTATCAGTATGTATCCGAGTTGCTGAGGTAGCTGATGGCGTTCGCTGGACCTGGCTTCTCTTCTTATTCTAGTTTTCTTTTGTATATACATTATTCATACTTGAGTATTTGGTTTAGATATTGTTATCCGATCATGTTTAAAGGCTCTAGACTCGTGACCCTAGATCTTTGGGTGATTATTCAGTTTAGTTTTATATTGTTGATAATGATATCCAGGTAAATGATTTGAGCTTCATGCTCGGGATGAGAGTGTAAATGGTCGGGCTTGCCTAGCGGTTGTGTTGGGCGCCATCACGACCGGGATTGGGGTCGTGACAAGTTGGTATCAGAGCCTAGGTTACTAGGCCCCATGAGTCTTGAGCCGGTTGGTAGAGTCTCGTGGATCGGTATTGGGACCCCTGTATTTATCCTCGGGAGGCTGCAAACCTTTAGGAAACACTTCACATTTCTTGGAATTCTTATCGTGCGTACTTGATTCAGCTTGAGATATAATCTTTGAAATTCCTTTCACATACCCGTGTACGCATCGAGCGCTCAGTAATATGATTGCCTTGATGGCTTGTGATTTCCTAATCGAGGACGAGATATAATCTTTGTGAGTTCATGTTTGGCCAGTCGGGAGGACTTGAGGCCAGATCTTTGTCTATGACATGAGTACCAAGGTGCGAATTTTGTGAGCCAGTATTATGAAACTGATATGACCGGTATTGTCCCTAACTATGGAAATGGCAGCTTAATAATGTACGAGCTGTCAGATATTAGATCCTTATTGTAATCTGTTGTGTAGCCCCGAGCTGTGGGCGTGGTGAATATTTTTCATATCTCTTAGTTGGAAGGTGTTGTACTGAAATACTAGATTGAGGCAAAATAGATGGGTTGATTCTGATGTGTAATTGATATATGTTATGATTCGAGCAGGTGCAACGCATGTCCAGGTATTAATTCTGATAATATGACTCGTGTAGTATTGAGATTAATGTTGTTGATACATTGTGATGGCTTGTCGAGTTGTGGACGTATTTTTAGGATGGTTTGGTGATTCTCTGGCAGGTGGATAGGCCAAATTACAAAGGAAACTTTATCGAAATTTTTGAAAAAAATTTTGGGGCTTAGAAAAGATTTCTGTCACCTAAAGAGAGTAGGCTTAACTGTAGTGTGTGTATAAATGCAAGAGTTGCAGAAGAGTTAAGGTCTCTGATGATTCGAGTCTCTGTCAAGGCTCGCCAAGCATAAAACAATCCCTACCTATACATTCCATGGCAACAGACAGAAGGCCGTTTTGTAGTTGTTCTTAACCCCAGGCACATTTCCGTTCCCAATAATCTCCAAGAAAAGACTACCATGATTTCCGAATGAACCGAGGGAGTAAATGACTTGAGATTAATCTCACTATAACATTGTGGCATCATTTGAGTAAGAATACTATAAGTGGCTAAAGGTGCTTTGATGAATGGCTCCGAGCCAAGTTGGGGAGGTTGTTATTGATTAACTGATTGCACTGTTGTGTGCTATATTGGTTTTGTCTCTAAGTATGTTGGGAAAATTCTGATAAAGGTTATAGTGCTTCGTAGATGTGAAAAATAATCCTAGGATGATTTGAACTGTTGTTGGTAAAGAATGTTCGGTGTATAGAAAAGAAAGATAGCTAAGTGCATCTGTATGTAATCATGTTCTGCTGATGTCAGAGTTCTAACATGGCACGAGTGTTTCTGTCCAATACGACAGTTGAATGATAATTGAATAAGGGTGAATGATGCCCGAGAATAGTCCTGTGGTGTTCAAGATTTTGCTTGTAACGGTAAGGTGTCTTAAGATTGTGTATGTGGCTAAAGACGGTGGTTTCTTTAGAAGGGATCAAGACTTGTGTAATGATATGTGAATGATGAGATTCTATGTATCTATATTGGAGAGTAATGATAACGAATTCAAAAATCGCAAGAAGTTCTTCAAAATAAAGTATTGTAGAATGTGGTACTTCTGGGAAACATTGAGAGAGTATTCAGCGGCCTGTGAGCCTTAGACCATGTAGTCTTGCGTATGAGTCTCGTGTGGTAATATGAGTTGAGATAATGTAGTGCTACAGTAAAGGCTAGTACTAAGTCAAAGATGATTTAGAAAGGAAATTGAGTAAATGGAACAACTTGTTAATAAACTGAAACGGTATGATAAGGGTGCGATTAATTCCTGGTATGTGTTCGAAGTAATGAGACTCGCAGATATTGTGAAACAAAGCGCTTGAGTGCTGGCAGTTGCGTAGCTCGATGTGGGTAAAAGGACTCAGTCCTGGTAGTTAAACTTACGCAATGAATTGGGAGAAAGAGTTTGTGATGTGTTCTACCGTGGTTTGAAAGTGAGTATATTCCTGTTGGTATGCGAAGCTGGGAATGTGTAATGAGTTTTCTTCTATATGGGATCATGAAGGTCCTTGACTAGTTAAGTGCGTCGATGTTTGCAGCGTAGGAAAGGGATAAAAGTTCCATGTTATCTTAGTGTGGTATGGTATATGCGATGTGTTATGGAAAGTTGATAATGGCATGTTCAAGGTTTTGAGATCAATTCATAATATATGGGAAGTCAAAAAAAAATTTATTGAGCAGCGCAGGCAGCTGCAGGTGATCTAAGAATCGATCTTTCTGGTGATTAAAAAAAACTAATACTGCCATTCTAGTGATTTGGCAGGGTATATGGTCAAAAAAGGACAAGGTACTGTAAACTGATAATATCTAGTGGTATGGTGGTATTCTCTTGTTGGATCGACTGTAATGATTGAGTTGATGATGGCATAGGGAAATTTCTGAATGACTCTCGTGTTATGAATGGATGCTTGATGTGTGGTATGTATTCGTATAATGTGGAGTGTGGAATCAGGCACAGTGAATCGTGTGTTATATAGGTAATGGGGGCTAGAAGTTCTCGTAATCCGCCTATGCAGTGGTTGTATATCGTGTGTATCAGCACCGTTTAGCGATCATTGGAAGTTGGAAGTCCTAGTGGCTCTCCCTTAGCTTGATATGATGAATTTGAGTTACGATACTTGATTTCAGACTGGTTGTCATAAGTTAGGTCGTCTAGACTAATGTGATATGGACTATGTCGGAAATGGCACAAATTGCTTAGCAGAGTGCATCAGAGTATGCTCCAGCAGGGTAGTTGTACTCAGGACCAGCGGGCGGCTGGTAGGTATTGCTTTGTCAATTGGGCCTTCGTGGCGGATATCAGTGCAGAGGTTTCTACTATTGATTCAGTTCCAGTATTGGGGAACTTTGTAGGATGCGTTTATTGTGGCCGATCTTGAGGCTATATATATGTTTATTGTAATGAACATTTTGACTCGGTGTGCATTTCTTTTTGCGAGAGTTTTGCATGGATCGGGTGGCACACCGCCACGGGTTATTTGGATCGGGTGGCACGCCGCCACAGGTATGGTATCTGGATCGGGTGGCACGCCGCCACGGGTATGTCATTTTGAGCAGGTTGCACGCCGCAACCGTGTAATATGGAGCATAGTTTTTTTTTCTATAGGTTACCTTGCGTACTATACTTCCTAGTCTCTGAGGAAAGTCAGTGTTGGGTATCGCTCGGCAAATGGCGCATCGGTTGCGTCCTTACAAGATTTGATGGCATATATTAATTGTTTCACCGTGGGTGAGATTTATTGCTTGAGTTCATACCTAAATCTGTGCGTGGCTGACTGTTTTGAGCATGATGATATGGCTTGAGGTGCTTCATGTGTAATAGTGTTTGGATGGAATCATAAGTTGTGGCAAGGCCATATGATGTTATGACCTTTCGAGGAGAGTTCGGGTACTCTATTTCTGTAATGTGAGACGGGATCTCAGTCCTATATTATGATGGTACGGAGGAATTGAATTACAGCTATTGTGTTTGATTTAGTTGTCATGAGTTAAGTATGTTCAGTCGTTTCCTATTTGAGCCTGTATTGTGCTCGTCATGGCTAGGCCGGTGTGGAGGTGTCATATCACCAGTGCTGTGTGTTATAATTGAAATGATCGTTGGAGCCGTTAATGAGTGCGGGCATATGTGGTTTAAGCTAGTTAGAAATGTAATATCGAGGCTTGGCTCCAAAATTTATTGTGGTATTAGCTAAAATGGAAAAGGAATCATGAATGGATGACCTGAGAAATGGATTCGCTATATCGCATGTTTTAGCTACCGTGGGCAGGGTATGGAGGTGTTGGAATAAGACTTTAGCTAATGAAAAAGGTTTTCCAATTAGAATTTGGTTATTGTGGGAAGCTGCTGTGATTAGAGGCCATCGCCTCGAGTGATTGGGTTGTTTGGTACACCATAAGATCTCACCCGGAGTGGCGAGTATGGGCTATTACAATTGGTTCGGGTGTATTCTGAGTATAGACGTGGGAGTCGGATTTGGTATATGATTTCGGAAAGTGCAATGTGGTCTATGGTCCAGATGGACTATGGAAGTTCAGCTATATTGTGTTATCAAACTTATGATAGAGAGGGTGACGTGGTACCACCCCGCATACATGCTTGGTAAGGTTATACAACTATTGAATTGCTTCCAGTGCAACTCTGGGTACGCTCGAGGACGAGCGTTTGTTTAAGTTGGGGAGAATGCAATGACCTGACTTGTCGTTACGGGAGTTATCGTCCCTTTTTATTCATTTAATACCTCAATATGCTAATTTAAATGTGTTTGGAGAGTTAGAAGCAAATCGGAAGAAATTTTGATAGAAATGAGGCATAAACCTCTTTATGAAAGGGATAGTTTGGAAAAGTCAACCGAATGTTGACCGGTGAGTTAGACAGCTCAGAAAGGAAATCTGATGATTCGACTAGTTTCGGAGGATCATTTATGACTTAGGAGAGCAATCAGAATCGAATTCGGAGGTCCGGTGTAGTTTTAGGCTTGAATTGGCTAAGGTTGAATTTTGGCGAATTCCGGATGGTAGGTGAGATTTTCAGCTGAGGGTCGGAATGGAATTTTGCGAGTTGCAGTAGCTCCATTATGTGATTTTGGATATGCGTGCAAAGTTTGAAGTCATTCGGAGGTGTTTTAGGTTGGGTTTTAGATCAAATGCAAGTTTCAGAAGTTTTAGAAGAACTTAGGCTTGAATCCGATGTAAATTTGGTGTTTTGATGTTAGTTTTGGTGATTTCAGAGTGAAACTAAGTTTACATGATCATATGTGACATGTTAATATGTTCTTATGCGGTCCCGATGAGCTCGAGTGAGTTTCAGATAGGTTTGGATTGCGTTGTGCTCGTTTTTCTTATGCTTCGACATCGTTTCTTTAAGCATAAATGATATCATATTGAACATATGAGCTCCAATTACTGTTCTGAATGAAGAATTAGATCCATATCGTAATTATGGACTCGTAGCAAAAAGAATCAACGAATTTGGACATCGTATGAGGATTTTATGGCCATTTTACTAAAGTTGCCCAAATTTCCAGGTTAATGACGAAACTGCCTTTGACGGCGTATTAAAAACCTGCACTATTTGCAAATCTTAAAACCTACATATCTCCTTCATTATAAGGTCAGATTGAGTGATTCAAAAGCCTAAACTCATTGGAATTTCACAAGGAATCCATTGACAGCAGTAAAACGCGTGAACAGTATACCTATAGTGAGCAGGTCGAGTTTTCTTCCAATTTTGGAACGGGAAGAAGCTTCTGAGGCGATTATTAAGAGAGACATCAATGGGTAATCGCTGGAGGTAAGTTTCTTGACTCAAACATATGATTTTATGTTAGAATCAACACCAAAATTCCTGAAATTGGTAGAATTTGTGAAGAACTAGGGCCTAAATCATGAAAATGAATTTTTGGGTTTTGAAAGGCCATTCGGACCCCGATTTCGATAAATTTTATATGCACGAACTCGTGGCGAGACGAGGAATCTGTTGGTATGATTTTCGGAATTTTTTGAGAAGTGGACCCGGGGCTCGGGTTTTACCAACTTCGTAAATTGTTGCATTTTTCGAGTAATTTTGATTGAGTTATGTTTTTTTGACCCGTATTTATGTTATTATTGTTGTTTTGACTAGATTTGACGCACGAGGTAGAAAATTTGAAGGGAAAAGGTATCGCGGACGAGTCCACGACCGGCTAGAGGTGAGTAGTTAGTGTATATGGTAGCCCGAGAGTCGAAACCCCGGCTTAGCACATTGTGATGCTAGTAGGGCGTGGCTCGCACCCCGTGGCAGGTGCGGGATTGATTGTGACTAGGGATTAAGATTTAGTCCATCCCGGATGTGAATAATATGCTATATATGGTTGAAACACACATTGTGTTAGTTATATTTTGTGGGCTGTAAGCCATGTTTGGGGCCTTGTGCCGACCTATAGTATCCCTAGGGGATAGTTATATATGTGATAAGTCTAATTGCTTAATCGCTGATCTCAGTCCTGATTTGAAAGCACCGTATTGAAATGCTAAGTCATCTGTTTTGGAAAATTAAATAAGCATTAAAGTATTTTCATAATTAAATGAATTGGAAGCTGGAAATAAATAAGTTGAGTTGTTGTGTGACTCATGCATGTTGTGGACTGAGGATGGATCGGGCTGCACGCCACAGCGGTTAATATGAGGATCGGGCTGCACGTCGTAGCGGTTGATATGAGGATCAGGCTGCACGCCGCAGCGGTATTGCGCGTGGGCTGTAGGAGCCCCTCCGGAGTCTGTACACACCCCAGTGAGCGCTGCCGATGTTAAATGGATCGGGCTACATGTCGTAGCAGTTATGTGCTTTGCATTGCATCTTTTTCTGTGAATTATCTCTGATAGTGGTAATGAACTGTTGTTATTGCTAGTTCGTAGGAGGAATCGTACTATAGTTTAGCTTTATTATGTGGATTTCTTACTTTGAGCTACTTGTATATATTTATTACTCACTAAGTACTTAGTACTCACTCCTACTCCCTGCACCTTTCTGTGCAGATTCAGGTACACCGGAAGGATAGATGAGCACTCCAATTTTTATCAGTATTTATCCGAGTTGCTGAGGTAGCTGCTGGCGTTCGCAGGACCTGGCTTCTCTTCTTATTCCAGTTTTCCTTTGTATATACATTTTTCATACTTGAGTATTTGGTTTAGATATTGTTATCCGATCATGTTTAGAGGCTCTAGACTCGTGACCCTAGATCTTTGGGTGGCTATTCAATTTCATTTTATTGTAGATAATAATATCCAGGTAATTGATTTGAGCTTCATGCTCGGGATGAGAGTGTAAATGGTCGGGATGCCTAGCAGTTCTGTTGGGCGCCATCACGACCGGGATTGGGGTCGTGACATTATCTTAAGATACAAATTAACTCCTAATAATAATTATCATACAAATTAATCATCAATTAAAATAAAATCGTACAATTTGGACATTAAATGCTAAAATACAAAAATACATATTTTTGTGATTTTCTATTTTTTGCAAAACTAACTTAATTATTTCAAAATATAGAATTATATCCTAGATGCAAATGTGACATATTTTTGTATTTTATATTAATTTAACAAATAAATATGCACAGACAAATATAAATAATTACCCAAAAATGCCGCAAAAAATCTCAAATTGCACACAAAGAAAAAAAACTATTTTTTTTTAAATTTTTGGGAGTATTTCTCATATAGGGCAAAAATCACGTGCTCACAGCTGCTCCTCTTTGCGCGTAAACACAAAGAGTTTTCGTGCAAAGACAAGTGTGCGGATACGAGCGATTTTTGCCCGTTTGAGCACTCCGTGAGAAGCATTTTTTCAAAAAATGTGACCGAACCTTTGCTTCCAAAGGTCTCCTACATATCCCTGGCTAAAAGGGAATCATGTCAATGTAGTTCGGGAAGTTTTGGTAGCTGTGACTATCGTGGAACTGTGCTTTTACTGTTACTACTGTTGCTGTTGCTACTACTGCTTACTGAACTCCTTATTATACAAAAGGAAATCATAGCTAAGCTAGATATGTTTATCGATTACGAGTTACACGATTCCTATCTATTATTCTCTTGAATATTGATCTTGAGTCTTAGCTGATTTTGCTGTAGAGTTCGATCTGAATCTTGATGCTCGCAAGTTATAGGTGCTTGTTTCTTTCTGTAGCATTGAGCAAAAAATGGATTGGCGGGCCTTGCGACTTCTATCAAATTTCAAGCAATTTGCCCTTTCGTTTGCCCCAATATTCAAGCTCATTTCTTTTCCCCTTCTCTTATTTTCTACATTCTGGAGGGAGACTTATTCCATCGGTCATCTTCCGCCTTGTATTTTGGGATCAACCTGCTTTAAGACATCCAAAATAAACAAACGAACAAAATTTTCTACCGTAGTTTGCATTAGAAAAATTTTGTGAATTAGTTGTGATACGTATTTAATCAGTCACATGCGATGACCCGATCCATCGTCACGTGATTTACCATCCCGTTTTCTTGTTATATACTTGTTCATATTTCAATATATGTGTTTGGTGAATTTGAGTTAATTTGGGTCGAGTTTGGTAGGAAATGAGACAAATAGTCTCTTTGATGAAGGAATAGTTGGGAAAAGTCAACCAGATGTTGACTTATGAGTCAGAGGGATCAGAATCGAATTCTGATGGTTCGGTCAGCTTCGGGGATCATTTGTGGCTTAGGAGAGTGATCATAATTGAATTTGGAGGTTAGGTGTAGAATTAGGCTTGAATTGGCGAAGTTGGAATTTTTGCGAAATTCGGTCGATAGGTGAGATTTTGATTCGGGTATCGGAATGGAATTCCAACAGTTACAGTAGCTTCGTTAGGTGATTTTGGATATGTCTGCAAAATATTTAGGTCATTCGGACATTGTTTGGTTGGGTTTTTGATTGGATGTTAGTTTTTGAAGTTTTTGTTTAAACTTAGGATTGAATCCGCCTTGATTTGATGATTTATGTATTTAAGGATGTGTTTTTATGATTGGAACAAGTTCGTATCGTGTTTTGGAGTAGGTTTGTGGTTTTTGTTGAGGTCCCGAGGGCTCGGGGTGAATCTGAGGGTCCAATCGGATCATTTCTAGCTTTTTTGAAGGGCTGTTAGTTGCTGGTATTTATTGCAGACGGATTCTCTATGCGTTCGCATAGGGATGTTACGATCGCATAGAAGGATAAAAGTGGGCTTCTGAGTTGTTCTATGCGATCGCATAGAAGGGGTTGCGATTGCATAGCTTTGTAACTTTGTTCTTTGCGATCGCATGGCATAGGGTGCGATCGCATAGTATATTTTTGGCCTACGATCCCTGGATGGCATTTGTTCTATGCGATCGTAAGGCAGGAGTGCAATCGCATAGCATTATATTTGGAGAATGGAAAATGTTCTATGCGATCGCAAGGCAGGAGTACGATCGCATAGCAGTAAATCATGATGTGTGAAATTTGTTCAATGCGATGGCAATATTGGGTATGCGATCGCAATAATAAGATACCTCGGTTTTGTTCGATCTCGATTCCACTTATTCTTATGTAACTTCATATTTTTATCCTAATTTGGGCACGACCCGAGGGTTTCTTGCGTTGCCCGTGCATGTATCTACCTCGGTGGGTGATACCATTGTTGTGGACCATGTGTACTGGTCCTGTCTTATCACCATTGGGGGTCTGGAGACCCGAGTAGGGATGTCTATCGTATTTGGCATTTGTGCGGGATATTGGAGCTGAGACTCCCAGTATTGATTCTGTTCCCGTTGTGAGGGATTTTCCTGATGTGTTTCCCTTAGACCTACCGGGCATGTCGCCGGACAGGGATATTGACCTTGGGATTGACTTGGCGCCTGGCACGCAGCCTATTTATGTTCCTCCTTGTCATATGGCACCAGCTGAGTTGAAAGAATTGAAGGAGCAACTTCAGGAACTCCTAGATAAGGGGTTCATTCGGTCGATTGTGTCACCGTGGGCTGCACCGGTCTTGTTTGTTAAGAAGAAGGATGGCTCAATATGTCACGACCCCAAGCCCGGTCGTGATGGCGCCCAGCACACTGCTAGGCCAGCCCGACCAATTAACAACGTTCACGGAGCTATGAGCTCACTTTATCCAATTTAAGCATAACAGAAATAAGTTAAAGACAGGGATCAAGTCCCAAACAGTACAACTCCCCATACACCGAGGGGCAAGAGTCAAGAGCCTCTTAATATACCATAAGTGCGATAGTGTTTACAAGATACTCAGTGCAGAAAGAAATAGCAATATGAAATGAAAAGACAACAGGAAGGGATGTCAGGTCCTGCGGACGCTGCAGCTACCTCGACTATCTCGCAGAAACGCCTCCGAACAGCTACCAGATCAGGACTGTTGAGAGGTACCTGGATCTGCACACAAGGTGTAGGGAGTAAAATGAGTACTGCCAGACTCAGTGGTAATGAACATGGGTAAGACATCGTAAATAAGAAACGACAATATAGCACTAAGTAAAGCTGTAATCAAATACCCTGTAACAGTTTCAATATCAGCAGTAAATGTACTAACAAGTATCAATAATACAGTATACAGCTATCAGCTGTAGCTAAATGCAATGCAATGCATGAAATGACCGCTACGGCGCGTAGCCCGATCCAATTTATGTACCTGTGCTCACTGTGGGGGTTTAGACTCCGGAGGGGCTTCTACAGCCCAAGCACAATATCATGAATATACGCTGTGAGGTGCAGCCCGATCCACTACCAGTCAACTAATATGCAAATGCAGCCTAGCAGGCTCAAAAGTAGTTTTGAAAACTCTTTTATCATTTTTCAGTTGAAAACAATATGTCAAAGTTCCAGAGATTGGAAAATCATGATAACAATAATAGCTACGGACTGGTAGTTAAACTAGCATGTCAATATCAAAGAAAAATGATAACGATCCTCGCAGGATCCCAATAACTGGCACACAGCCCATAAGTGTACACAACCATCCGAGAAGGAGGTTCACCGGCTCAAGAGTAGCCAATATCACAATATAATACACAACCATCCGAGAAGGAGGTTTATCGGCTCAAGAATAGCCAATATCATAATATAATATCAACAGGTCGGACTAAGCCATAGTCCCCAATCACAATCGACCATGCACTCACAAGAGAGTACGTGTCTCGCAGCTATACAGTGTCACAAAATGGTACACCGGGGTTTCAAACCCGCTGGTCATCACCCACATCCATTACTCACCTCAATACGGCTCGACGACTAATCCGCGATGCCCTTGCCATAAGAATCAAGCTCAGCAGGCGTAGAATCTGATCAAATATAGTGAAAACACATCAAATTAGGCCAATGGGATGATACTCAGTCAAAACAACTCAATTCACACCAAAAACTACAAAGTTGCCAAAACCCGACTTTCGGAACGCTTCTCGAAAAATTACGAAAGTCATATATTCGGAACCCTCGTCTCAACACGAGTCTAGGCATATAAAATTTACCAAAATCGAACTCCATTTGCCCACTAAAGTCGGTGATTTTCTATAATTTAGGCCTAGGGCTAAAATCCGCCTTTAATCTTCCATTTATAGAGAAATACCCAAAGATTTCATGATAAAATGCTGTAATTAGGCCATAAAAATTACCTTCGACGAATACCCGATGAATTCCTAGCAATCTCCCATGAGTTTCTCTCTCTAGAACTCAAAAATGGAGATTTTATGTCTATACCCACGACTGGGCTGTCTTCTGCAGTTTAATTCACTGACTGACCCATTACCCTACGCGTTCACGTACCTCTCCACGCGTCCGTGATGCACTGCCCGTCTAACCCTTTGCGAACGAGACATTGCCTCACGCGTTCGCGATGACCAAATCCTCAGCCGCCAGATTTTTGTTCTACGCGAACGCGATCGCCTTGGACTCGAACGGGATGCTCAACTTCCCTCTGCCTACGCGAACACGGCTCAAGCCTCGCGAACGCGAAGGCCAAACTTCTGCTGCACTGCTGCTGCAATTTTCTGCAGACTTTTAAGTCTCAAAATGCCCGAATGATAGTCCGAATTCACCCCGAGGCCCCCGGGACCCCAACGAAAACCACCAACATACTCCAAAACACGATACGAACTTGTTCCAATCATAAAAACACATCCTTAAACAGGAAAATCATCGAGTTATAGCGGATTCAAGCCTAGGATTTCATCTAAACTTCCGAAACTAACATTCAATCAAAATCCCGACCAAACGATGTCCGAATGACTTGAAAATTTGCGGACATATCCAAAATCACATGACGAAGCCATAAAAATTGTCGGAATTCCATTCCGACCCCCAGATCAAAATCTCACCTACCGTTCGGATTTCGCCAAAATTCAACCTTAGCCAATTCAAGCCTATTTCTACACTGGACCTCAAATTTAATTCTGATCGCTCCTCTAAGTCACAAATCACCTCCTGGAACTAACCAAATCATCGAAATTCGATTCCGAGCACTCTAACTAAATAGTCAACTCAAGGTTGACTTTCTATATTCAAGTTTCCTTCAAAATGGCTATTTGCCTCATTTTTAATCCAAATCACTCCTAACTCACCCGATAGACTCTAACACTGATATAAAAGCATAAAACACATAAATGCAAGGTAGTGGTAATTCCCATGACGACGAGACGGGTCGTCACATTCTCCCCCACTTAAGCAAACGCTCGTCCTCGAGCGGGTCAAGAAACATACGTGAAGACTCAAACAAGTGAGGATATCTACTCCGCATCTCCCGCTAGATCTCCCAAGTGGCCTCCTCTATGGGTCGACCTCTCCACTGAACCTTAACTGATGCAATGCCTTTGGACCTCAATCTTCTCACCCGACGACCCAATATAGCTATAGGCTCCACATCATAGGTCAAATCATCATCAAGCTGAATAGTGCTAAAGTCCAACACATGCGATGGGTCGCCAACATACTTTCGGAGCATGGACACGTGAAACACTGGATGAACTCCCGATAGACTGGGTGGCAAAGCAAGTATATACGCTACCTCTCCAATCATCATGAGGATCTCAAAAGGGCCAATAAATCTCGGACTGATCTTCCCTTTCTTCCCAAATCTCATGATGCCTTTCATCGGCAAAACCTTCAGTAAGACTTTCTCACCCACAGAATAAGATACAACCCGAACCTTTCGGTCCGTATAACTCTTCTGGCGCGACTGAGCTGTGCGAAGTCTCTCCTGAATAACCTTCACCCTATCTAAAGCATCATGGACTAACTCTGTCCCCGATAGCCTCGCCTCACCCGACTTAAACCAACCAACTGGAGATCTACACCGTCTCCTATACAAAGCCTCATATGGCGTCATCTGAAGGATTGGTAGTTGTTGTTATAAGCAAACTCTGCGAGAGGCAAGTAATCAGCCCACGAACGACCAAAGTCAATAACACAAGCTCTCAACATATCCTCCAAGATCTGAATAGTATGCTCGGACTGTCCGTCCGTCTGAGGATGGAATGCAGTACTGAACTCAACCTGGGAGCCCAACACCCGCTGAAATGTCCTCCAAAACTGTGAGGTAAACTGAGTACCTCTGTCTGATATAATATAAAGTGGGACTCCATTCAATCTAACGATCTCCCGAATGAATATCTCAGCTAACCGCTCCGAGGAGTACGTAGTACACACAGGAATGAAGTGAGCTGACTTGGTCAGTCTATCCACAATCACCCATACAGAATCAAACTTCCTCGCCGTCCGAGGGAGTCTAGTAACAAAGTCCATAGTGATCCTCTCCCATTTCCACTCGGGAATATCAATGCGCTGAAATACACCACCGGGCCTCTGATGCTCGTACTTAACCTGCTGACAGTTGAGGCACCGTGATACATGTTTGACAATGTCCATCTTCATCTTTTTCCACCAATAGTGCTGTTTATAATCTTGATACATCTTCGCGGCTCCTGGATGGATAGAATACCGCGAGCTATGGGCCTCCTCCAGAATCAACTCACGAAGGCCATCAACATTGGGCACACATATCTGGCCCTGCATCCTCAATACGCCGTCACTATCAATGGTGACATCTCTAGCATCATCATGCTGAACTATATCCCTAAGGACAACCAAGTGTGGATCATCATATTGGCGCCCACGAATACGATCATACAGAGAAGACCGAGATACAACACAAGCCAATACCCCGCTGGGCTCCGAAATGTCAAGCCTCACTAGCCGATTGGCTAGCACCTGAACATCATAAGCAAATGATCTCTCCTCAACTGGAATATATGCCAAGCTCCCCATACTGACCGCCTTCCGCTCAAGGCATCGGCCACCATATTGGCCTTCCCCGGGTGATATAGAATAATAATGTCATAATCCTTAAGCAACTCAAGCCATCTCTGCTATCTCAAATTAAGATCCTTCTGTTTGAACAAGTGCTGGAGACTACGATGATCGGTATACACCTCACAGGACACGCCGTACAAATATTGCCTCCAAATCTTCAAGGCATGAACTATGGTAGCTAGCTCCAAATCATGAATAGGATAGTTCTTCTCATGTGGCTTCAACTACCGAGAAGCATAAGCAATCACCTTACCTTTCTACATCAATACACAACCTATCCCCAATCTTGAGGCATCACAATAAATGGTATATAAATCTGAAGCTGATGGCAGCACTAATACTGGAGCTGTGGTCAAAGCTATCTTGAGCTTCTGAAAGCTCTCCTCGCACTCATCCGACTACACGAATGGTGCCCCCTTCTAAGTCTATTTAGTCAAAGAAGAAGCAATGGATGAAAATCCCTAAACAAACCGGTGATAATATCCCACCAAGCCAAGAAAGGTCCTGATCTCTGTGGCTGAGCTAGGCCAACTCTGCACCGCCTCTATCTTCTTCGGATCAACCTGAATACCATCACGAGACACCACATGACCTAGAAATGCTACCGACTCGAGCCAAAACTCGCACTTGGAGAATTTAGCATACAGTCTGTCCTCCCTTAATCTCTGCAACACAATACTCAAATATTGAGCATGCTCCTCCTGACTACGGGAATAGACTAGAATGTCATCAATGAACACAATCTCAATTGAGTCCATATAGGGCCTAAACACACTGTTCATCGGATGCATGAATGCTGCTGGGGCGTTGGTCAACCCAAAAGACATCACAAGGAACTCATAGTGGCCATATCTGGTCCTGAATGCAGTCTTCATAATATCAGAGTCCCCTGATCTTCAGCTGATGATAGCCTGAACGAAGATCAATCTTAGAAAACACTCTCGCACCTTTTAACTGATCAAACAAATCATCGATGCGCGGTAGAGAGTACTTGTTCTTCACTGTTACCTTGTTCGATTGTCTATAATCAATACACATCCGCATGGAACCATCTTTCTTCTTAACAAATAACACCGGCGCACCCCACGGGGACATAATAGGGCGAATAAAACCCTTATCCAGAATATCTTGAAGCTGTTCTTTCAATTCCTTCAAGTCAGCTGGTGCCATCCAATAAGGAGGAATGGAAATGGGCTGAGTGCCCGACACCAAGTCAATGCCAAAATCAATATCCATGTCCGGTGGCACGCCCGGCAGTTCTAAGGGGAATACATCTGGAAAGTCCCTCACAACAGGTACAAAATCAATGCTAGGAGACTCAGCTTCCACGTCTCTCACAAATGCTAAGTACGACAAACACCCCTTTTCAACCATTTTCTGAGCCTTTAGGAAGGAAATAACACGACTAGGGACGAAATTAGTTGAACCTCTCCACTCAATCTGAGAAATACCAGGAATAGCCAACGTATCTGTCTTAGCATGACAATCCAATATAGCATGGTACGGAGACAACCAGTCCATACCCAATATCACATCAAAGTCCATCATCCCTAACAATAACAGATCTGCTTGGGTCTCCAGACCCCCAATAGAAATAACACAGGATCTATAGACATGATCCGCAACAATCGTATCACCCACGGGGTTAGATACATGTACAGGTAAATCAAGACTACTACGGGTCACACTCAAATGATGTGCAAAATAAGAAGACACGTATGAATATGTGGACCTTGGATCAAATAGTACAGAGGCATCACTGTGGCAAACAAAAATGATACCTGTAATCACTGCATCGAAGGCAACTGCATCACGCCTATCATGGAGTGCATAGAATCGTGCATGGCCTCCACTTGGATCGCTCCTCGCCCCTGAGGCGACTACGAGAAGACTGACCTCCACCTCTACTAGCCTGAGATGGTGCTGAAAAGGAGGGTTGATCCCTCTGTTGAGCCCTGTCCCTACGAAGTCGAGGGAACTGCCTCCTCATATGGCCAAACTCACCACACTCAAAGCAGCTACCTGGTGCTGGAGAAGGGGATCAAAAGGAACCCCTCGTCGCAGAAGAAACCTGGGCTGAAGAAGTAGTAGGTGCTGCACTCTGGGCTGGGAGGGCACTAAGTGAAGACTAGCCCTGCTGGAATCCCTGTCGACCACGACCAGAAGAAGCTCCGCTCTGCTCAAGGCGGCCTGAATAAGAAGGTCAAGATAAGCGACCTCTTCCCTGCTGAAAATGCCCTCTAGATGGAGTACCGCTGAAGCTACCAGAACCACGAGGCCTCTTGGCCTCCCGCTACTCCCTCTCTCGGCAATGATCCACCTCAATGGAACTTGCCATATCCACAACCTGCTCAAAATATGATGATAGAACTCTCTCTCTGGTCATAAGAATGCGAATCTAGTAGTTGAGGCCATCAATGAACCTCCTAATCCTCTCCCGATCAGTAGGGATCATCCATGTGGCATGCCTATCCAATTATGTGAATCTCAGCTCATACTAGGTCACTGACATGTCGCCCTGAACCAACCACTCAAACTGGCGATGAAGCTCCTCACAACGGGACTGAGGTACATACTTCTCTATGAAAAGAGTAGAAAATTGCTGCCAGGTGAGAGGTACTGCTCCCGCAGGCCTACGCCTCTCAAACTCCTCCCAACAATCAAACGCTGGACCAGTAAACTGAAAAGTAGTGAATGAAACTCCGCTGGACTCAAGAATACCAACTGTACGTAGCATCCTCTGGCACTTATCTAAGAAACCTTGGGCATCCTCGCCCTCAGCGCCACTGAAATGGGGTGGCTGGAGTCTACCAAACCTCTCTAGACAACGTTGTTTGTCGTCGGGCATAACCTGAACCATATGCTCTGGAGCTGGTGCAGCTGGACGAATAACTGGTGCAACTGGCTGAGTTGGAGGTACCTCTAGAGTCTATAATCCATGAACTACCTACTTAGGTGTGCGAGAAGTGGGGGTCTGATTGCCTCCCCCAGCCTACAAAGTTGCTTCTGTTGTGGTGGCTGATACTACTTGAGCCAAGCCATTACAAATTGTCAAAATTTGAGCCAAAGTCTCATGAAGACCAGGAATAGCAATAGATACAGTCTGGGCCTGAACTGGGGCTGCTAGAGCATCAACCACTGGGGGCTGCCCCTGAATAGGTACAACGGGCGGGTCAGCTGGCACTGCCTCAGCTGCCCTACCTCTACCACGACCATGGCCGCGCCTATGGCCTCTAGCAGATGGCAATGGTGGTCGTCCACCTCGTCCTGAAGCTCGAGTTCTCGCCATCCGCGAGAGAATAGAATACAAAAGTTCGGTTCTCAGAACAACAAGATCACACGATAGAGTTCAAGAAATGTGAAGTGTTTCCTAAAGGTTTGCAGCCTCCTGAGGATAAGTACAGGCGTCCCCATACCAATCCACAAGACTCTACTAACCGACTCAATACTCGTGAGGCCAAGTAAACCTAGGCTGTGATACCAACTTGTCACGACCCCAAGCCCGGTCGTGATGGCTCCCAGCACACTGCTAGGCCAGCCCGACCAATTAACAACGGTCACGGAGCTATGAGTTCACTTTATCCAATTTAAGCATAACAGAAATAAGTCAAAGTAATAGAATACCAACACAGGGATCAAGTCCCAAACAGTACAACTCCCCAAAGATCGAGGGGTCAAGAGTCAAGAGCCTCTAAAGATAACATAAGTGCAATAGTGTTTACAAGATACTCAATGCGGAAAGAAATAGCAATATGAAATGAAAAGACAACAGGAAGGGATGTCAGGTCCTGCGGACGCTGCAGCTACCTCGACCATCCCGCAGAAACGCCTCCGAACAGCTACCGGATCAGGACTGCTGAGAGGTACCTGGATCTGCACATAAGGTGCAGGGAGTAAAATGAGTACTGCCAGACTCAGTGGTAATGAACAAGGATAAGACAGCGTAGATAAGAAACCACAATATAGCACTAAGTAAAGCTGTAATCAAACACCCTGTAACAGTTTTAATATCAGCAGTAAATGTACTAACAAGTACTAACAACATAGTATACAACTATCAGGTATAGCTAAATGCAATGCAATGCATGAAACGACCGCTACGGCATGTAGCCCGATCCAATTTGGGTACTCGTGCTCATAGTGGGGGTTCAAACTCCGTAGGGGATTCTACAGCCCAAGCACAATATCATGAATATACGCTGCGGTGCGCAACCCGATCCTCTACCAGTCAGCTAATATGCAAATGCAGCCTCGGAGGCTCAAAAGTAGTTTTGAAAACACTTTTATCATTTTTTAGTTGAAAATAGTGTGTCGAAGTTCCAGAGATTGGAAAATAATGATAACAGTAATAGCTACGGACTGGTAGTAAAACTAGCATGTCAATATCACAGAACAATGATAACGATCCTCGCAGGAACCCAATAACTGGCTCACAGCCCATAAGTGTACACAACCATCCGAGAAGGAGTTTCACCGGCTCAAGAGTAGCCAATATCACAATATAATACACAACCATCCGAGAAGAAGGTTTACCGGCTCAAGAATAGCCAATATCATAATATAATATCAACAGGTCGGACTAAGCCATAGTCCCCAATCACAATCGACCCCGCACTCACAAGAGAGTACATGTCTCACCGCTATACAACATCATAAAGTGGTACACCGGGGTTTTGAACCCACTGGTCATCACCTACATCCATTACTCACCTCAATACGGCTCGATGACTAATCCGCGATGCCCTTGCCACAAGAATCAAGCTCCGCAGGCGTAGAATCTGATCAAATATAGTGAAAATACATCAAATTAGGCCAATGGGATGATACCCAGTCAAAACAACTCAATTCACACCAAAAACTACAAAGTTGCCAAAACCCGACTTTCAGTAAGCATCTCAAAAAATTACGAAAGTCACATATTCGGAACCCTCGTCTCAACACGAGTCTAGGCATATAAACTTTACCAAAATCGAACTCCATTTGCCCACTCAAATCAGTGATTTTCTATAATTTAGGCCTAGGGCTAAAATCCCCCTTTAATCTTTCATTTACAGAGAAATACCCAAAGATTTCATCATAAAATGTTGTAATTAGGCCATAAAACCTGCATCCGATGAATACCCGATGAATTCCTAGCAATCTCCCGTGAGTTTCTCTCTCTAGAACTCAAAAGTGGAGGTTTTATGTCTATACCCGTGACTGGACTGCGTTCTGCAATTTAATTCACTGACTGACCCATTACCCTACGCGTTCGTGTACCTCTCCATGCGTCCGCGATGCACTGCCCATCTAACCCTTCGCGAACGCGACATTGCCTCACGCGTTCGCGATGACCAAATCCTCAGCTACCAGATTTTTGTTCTACGCGAACGCGACCACCTTGGACGCGAATGCGATGCTCAACTTCCCTCTGCCTACGTGAATGCGGCTTAAGCCTCGCGAACGCGAAGGCCAAACTTCTTCTGCACTGCTGCTGCAATTTTTTGCAAACTTTTAAGTCTCAAAATGCCCGAATGATGGTCCGAATTCACCCCGAGGCCCTTGGGACCCCAACGAAAACAACCAACATACTCCAAAACACGATACGAACCTGTTCCAATCATAAAAACACATCCTTAAACACGAAAATCATAGAATTATAGCGGATTCAAGCCTAGGATTTCATCTAAACTTCCGAAACTAACATTCAATCAAAAACCCGACCAAACGACGTCCGAATGACCTGAAAAATTGCGGACATATCCAAAATCACATGACAAAGCTACAGAAATTGTCTGAATTCCATTCCGACCCCCGGATCAAAATCTTACCTACCGTTTGGATTTTGCCAAAATTTAACCTTAGCCAATTCAAGTCTATTTCTACACCGGACCTCCAAATTCAATTTCGATCGCTCCCCTAGGTCATAAATCACCTTCCGGAACTAACCAAATCATCAGAATTTGATTCCGAGCACTTTAACTAAATAGTCAACTCCATGTTGACTTTCCATATTCATGTTTCCTTTAAAAAGGCTATTTGCCTCATTTTTAATCCAAATCACTCCTAACTCACCCGATAGACTCTAACACCGATATAAAGCATAAAACACATAAATTCAAGGTAACGGGGTGGTAATTCCCGTGATGATGAGCTGGGTCGTCACACAATGAGGATGTGTATTGACTACAGGCAGCTGAACAAAGTAATAGTGAAGAACAAGTATCGTATGCCACGTATTGATGATTTATTTGATCAGCAACAAGGAGCTAGGGTATTCTCGAAGATTGATAATTGTTCAGGCTATCACAGCTTGAAGATTAGAGACTCTGATATTATGAAGATAGCCTTCAGGACGAGATATGGGCACTATGACTTTCTTGTGATGTCTTTTGGGCTGACCAATGCCCCAGCCGCGTTCATGCATTTGATGAACAGTGTGTTCCGGCCATATTTGGACTCCTTCGTGATCATGTTCATAGATGATATCCTGGTGTGCTCTCGTAGTAGGAAGAGCATGCTCATCATTTGAGAGTTGTATTACAGAGGTTGCGGGAGGAGAAGTTGTATGCCAAGTTCTCCAAGTGTAAGTTCTGGCTCGAGTCCGTTGCTTTCTTGGGGCACGTGGTGTCCAATGATGGTATTCAGGTGGATCCGAAGAAGATAGAGGCGGTGCAGAGTTGGCCTAGACCGACCTCAGCCACGGAGATTCGTAGTTTCCTGGGATTGGCAGGGTATTAGAGTCCGAAACCTTTTTAGTGATTTTTTGGACAAAAGTTACATTTTGAATGCTAAAAAAAGTTACATAAATAGCTAATTCGCAGTATAATACTGCGAATTACCTTAACAATAAATTTTCTGTTAAAGCAATTCGCAGTAAAATACTGCAAATTATAAAAAAAGATTTTTTTTGGTAATTCATAGTATAATACTGTGAATTACCATTTTTTTTGTAATTCGCAGTATTATATTGTGAATTACTGTTCATTTTTTTATATCGCATTATTACTGCGTGTTATAAAAAAAAATAATTAGCAGTACACATAACAATTATTCAATCACATAAAATATAGTACAATATTGCGAAATAATTATTAAATTTTTCTAGAAAAAAAATAACTTTTTCCACATGGGTTTTATCGTTTTCACAATTAATAAATTTTATTTTTGTTGTGTTATTGGTTGCTAATGTCTGAGTTTATTTTCATTTGCAAAATTTTGTACTTTTATCATAATTAAAATATGTCGAAATCTATGTTATTTTAAAATAAAATTATCTAGTAAATTATTGCTAGGAAAATTATTTATCTTCTCAAGTATTTTGATGCAAAATTACTTGTAACTCATAATCTTATGCATGCCGCTTATGTTGCTTTAAATTAATACTAGTCAGTTAGAAAGTAGTCTAAAAGCAACCAAAAATAGTGGAGTATCAAAAAACTTCAACAAGAAGTTATTCTGTATAAATAAGTAATGGATTTAAATTATATATCTTCATAATGTAATGAAAGTATAATTTAATCTGTTA
This sequence comes from Nicotiana noctiflora, assembly GCA_032618575.1. Lineage (NCBI taxonomy): Eukaryota > Viridiplantae > Streptophyta > Magnoliopsida > Solanales > Solanaceae > Nicotiana > Nicotiana noctiflora. Next base: position 503,288 of record JASVEL010012164.1, read on the forward strand.
TAATTTCTTATTTAACGCTTATTTTTATCTATCATATTATCAATTAATGTTATTAAATAGAGTAATTTTATAATTATTTTTTATCTGATTGTATAAAATCATGCTTACATAATGCATAAAAATTCCTACAAACTATAATAATGGTCTTGCAATTTAAGATTTCAACATTTTCAATCAACAACTAACCAATAACACTCCGAAAAGAGCTTTACTTCATTATTCGTCAAAAAATCTCTATTGTGTTAGAAGTACGTGGTCCGACCTGAGATATTTTAGTAAAACACAATAGAGATTTTTTCTTAGCAAACATGAAAAGGTTAATTCTACAAGTAGTTTTGCATCAAATAAGCGTTATTTTTAATTCGCATATTTTTTTTAACTGACTAGTATTAATTTAAAGCAACATAAGAGGCATGCATAAGATTATCAGTTACAAGTAATTTTGCATCAAAATACTTGAGAAGATAAATAATTTTCCTTGCAATAATTTACTAGATATTATTTTTTTAAAATAACTCAGATTTCGACATATTTTAATTATGATAAAAGTATAAGATTTTGCAAATGAAAATAAACTCAGACATTAACAACCAATAACACAACAAAATAAAATTTGTTAATTGTGAAAACGATAAAACCCATGTGGAAAAAGTTATTTTTTGGTAGAAAAATTTAATAATTATTTCGCAATATAGTAATATGTTTTATGTGTTTGAATTATTGTTATGTGTACTGCTAATTATTTTTTTAATAACACAAAGTAATAATGCGAAATTAAAAAAAATGAACAGTAATTTGCAGTATAATACTGCAAATTTCAATTTTTTTGTATTTCCCAGTATTATACTGCGAATTACCAATTTTTTATTTTTATATCTCACAGTATTATACTGCGAATTGCTTTAACGGCAAAATTTCCGTTAAGGTAATTCGCAGTATAGCTATTTATGTAACTTTTTTTTTTGCATTAAAAATGTAAGTTTTGTCCAAAAAATTATTAAAAAGGTTTCGGACTCTAGGGTATTATCGCCGTTTTGTTCAGGGATTCTCTTCTATTGCTTCACCCTTGACCAGGTTGACTCAGAAGGGTGCTCCATTTGTGTGGTCGGAGGAGTGTGAGGAGAGATTTCAGAAGCTCAAGACAATATTGACCACGGTGCCTGTTCTGAATTGCCGTCAGCTTCAGATTCTTATACTGTGTATTGTGATGCCTTGAGAGTTGGCATTGGATGTGTGTGTGATGTAGGAGGGTAGAGTTATTTCTTATGCTTCTCGCCAGTTGAAGCCCCATGAGAAGAACTACCCTGTGCACGATTTAGAGTTAGCAGCCATAGTTCACGCTTTGAAGATTTGGAGACATTACTTGTATGGTGTTTCTTGTGAGGTGTATACCGATCATCGTAGCCTTCAACACCTGTTCAAACAGAAGGATCTTAATTTGAGACATCGGAGGTGGCTTGAATTGCTTAAGGATTATGATATTACTATATTGTATCATCCGGGAAGGCCAATGTTGTGGCCGATACGTTGAGCCGAAAGGCGGTCAGTATGGGCAGCTTATCTTATATTTCAGTTTGGGAGAGGCCCTTTGCATATGATGTTCAAGCGTTGGCCAATCGGCTAGTGATGTTAGATATTTCTGAGCCGAGCCGAGTGTTGGCTTGTGTTGTTTCTCAGTCCTCTTTATATGATCGGATCAGAAAGCATCAGTATGATGATCCGCATTTGCTTGTCCTTAAGGACAGAGTTCTACACGATGATGCTAGAGATGTGACTATTGATAGTGATGTTGTTCTGAGGATGCAGGGCTGGATCTGTGTGCCTAATATAGACAACCTTCGAGAGTTGATATTAGAGGAGGCTCACAGCTTGCGGTACTCCATTCATCCGGGTGCCGCAAAGATGTACCAGGACTTGAGGCAACATTACTGGTGGAGAAAGATGAAGAAGGATATTGTTAGTCATGTAGCCAAATGTCTCAACTGCCAGCAGGTAAAGTATGAGCATCAGAGATCAGGCGGTGTTCTACCAGCGTATGGTTATTCCTGAGTGGAAATGGGAGCGGATTACCATGGATATTGTGAGTGGTCTCCCTCGAACTTAGAGGAAATTTGATTCAGTATGGGTGATTGTTGATCGGCTGACCAAATCTGTACACTTTATTCCAGTATGTACAACTTATTCATCAGAGCGGTTAGCAGTGATCTTTATTCGGGAGATCGTCAGATTGCATGGGGTTTGAGTGTCTATCATATCAGATAGAGGTACTCAGTTCACTTTTCAGTTCTGAAAAGCATTTCAGCGAGAGCTGGGTAAGCAGGTAGAGTTGAGCACATCATTTCATCATCAGATAGACGGATAGTCCGAGCGCACTATTCATATTTTGGAGGATATGTTGCGTGCTTGTGTGATCAATTTTGGAGGTTCATAGGATTAGTTTTTTCCACTTGCAAAGTTTGCCCACAACAACAGTTATCAGTCGAGTATTCAGATGGCCCCGTATGAGGCGTTGTATGGTAGACGGTGTAGATCTCTCATGGGATGATTTGAGCCTGCGAGCTAGATTGATAGGGACTGAGATAGTTCATGATGCTTTGGAGAGAGAAGTTGATCTAGGAGAGGCTTCACACAACACAGTCATGCTAGAAAAGTTATGCGGACCATAAAGATTGAGATGTATCTTTCATGGTTGGTGAGAGAGTATTGTTGAAGGTTTCACCCATGAAGGGTGTTATGCGGTTTGGGAAGAAAGGGAAGCTGAGTCCCAGGTTCATTGGTCCTTTTGAGATACTTAGGAGGATTAGGTAGGTGGCATATGAGCTAGCTTTGCCACCCAGCTTGTACAGTGTACATCCAGTATTCCATGTGTCTATGCTCCAAAAATATGTCGGGGATCCGTCTCATATGTTGGAGTTCAGTACGATTCAACTTGATGGTGATCTATCTTATGATGTGGAGCCGGTGGCTATTCTGGGTCGACAAGTTCGAAAGTTGAGGTCCAAGGACATTGCTTCAGTTAAGGTGCAGTAGAGAGGTCGGCCCGTAGAGGAGGCTACTTGGGAGATCGAGCAAGAGATGCGGAGTAGATATCCACACTTATTTGAGACTCCAGGTATGTTTCTTGACCTGCTCGAGGTCGAGCGTTTGCTTAAGTTGGGGAGAATATGATGATACGGTCCGTTATCACGTGATTTACCATCACGTTTTCCCTGTTATATGCTTGTTCATGTTTCCATATATGTGTTTGGCGAATTTGAGTCAATTCGGGTCGAGTTTAGTAGGAAATGAGACAAATAGTCTCTTTTATGAAGGAATAGTTGGGAAAAGTCAACCCAATGTCGACTTGTGAGTTAAAAGGCTCGGAATCGAATTCTCATGGTTCGATCAGCTTCGAGGGATCATTTGTGGCTGAGGAGAGTGATCATAATTGAATTTGGAGGTTAGGTGTAGATCTAGGCTTGAATTGGCGAAGTTGGAATTTTGGCGAAATCTGGTCGATAGGTGAGATTTTTATTCGGGGATCGGAATGGAATTCCTACAGTTGCAGTAGCTTCGTTAGGTGATTTTGGATATGTCAACAAATTTTTAGGTCATTCGGACATCGTTTCATCGGGTTTTTAATTGGATGTTGGTTTCAGATGTTTTAGTTGAAACTTAGGCTTGAATCCGCCTTGATTTGATGATTTCCGTGTTTAAGAATGTGTTTTAATGATTGGAACAAGTTCATATCGTGTTTTGGAGGAGGTTGGTGGTTTTTGTTGAGGTCCCGGGGGCCTCGGGGTGAATCCGGTGGTCCAATCAGATCATTTCCAGCATTTTTGAAAGGATGTTGGTTGCTGGTATTTATTGCAGACGGATGCTCTATGTGATCGCATAGGGATGTTACGATCGCATAGAAGGATGAAAGTGGGATTCTGAGTTGTTCTATGCGATCGCATAGAAGGGGTTGCGATCGCATAGCTTTGTAACTTTGTTCTCTGCGATCGCATGGCATAGGGTGCGATCGCATAGTGTATTTTTGGCCTAGGATACCTGGATGGCATTTGTTTTATGCGATCGCAAGGCTGGAGTGCGATCGCGTAGCATTATTTTTGGAGCATGGAAAATGTTCTATGCGATCGCAAGGCAGGAGAGCGATCGAATAGCAGTAAATCATGATGTGTGAAATTTGTTCAATGCGATCGCAATAATGGGTATGCGATCGCAAAGTGTAATACCTGGGTGGCTGAAGGGTTAAATGAGACATTTCAGTCGCGTTTTGAGTACATTAAGAGCTAAGTGACGGAATTTGAAGGGTTTTTCATCGGGAAGTGATTGGAGGTAAGTCTCGTGGTCGTAATACATCATTTTATCAAAGAATCTTCCATTAATTCTCTGAAATGGGGTATAAAAGGAGTTAGAGCTTGGATTTTTGCTATGAAAATCATGATTTACCGACTCATTTCAAGTTTGATTTTGATAAATTTTCTATGCACGGACTCGTGGTGAGATAAGGATTCTAAAAATGTGACTTTCATATTTTTTTGAGAAGCGGGCCCAGGGCTTGGGTTTTGGCAACTTTGTGTTTTTGGGTGTTTTTCGAGTCCTTTCGATTGGGTTATGATTCATTAGCCTATTTTGATGTATTCTTATTGATTTTGATCAGATTTGGCACCTGAGGAGGTTGATTTGAGAAGCAAGCACAAGGCGAGCTAGGACTTTTGCCAGTTCGAGGTGAGTGGTAGTAATGAATGATATACTGAGGGTTGGAAACCCCGTATTTACACTATACATTGCTATGTTGAGATGAAACACGCGTCATGTGACGAGCGTGGTGATATTGCAACTGGGGATTTAGACTTGGTCTTCCCTGATTGATAGTTTACTGTGAATATTGATTGAGACTGAGCTTATATCTGTATAATTGGGCTAGTAGCCATGTTTGGGGCCTTGTGCCGATCTATAGAATCTTAGGGAAGCTTGTGGAGCTAAACGACCCCTATACCATGTTGAACACATACTCTTAGCCGTATTCGTAGCTATATAGCATGACATGAACCAGTACTAGATGTGTACTCTAAGTGAGAATACCTAAGGTTGAATACCCTGTTCTAGCTGAGTGGGCCCGAGAGGCCGGGTCAATATTGACTGAGAAGGTCGAGGACCCATTATGAGGTATTGATATATATATTGGATCGGGCTGCACACCACAGCAGTATATACATATACATGTATTGGATCGGACTACACGCCGCAGCATTATATATATGATATATATATATATATATGGATTGTACTGCACACCGCAGAATATATAAATATATGAATCGGATTGCACACTGTAATAATATATAAATATATGGATCGGACTTCACACCGTAGTAATATATATGTGGATCAGACTGCACGATGCACTATTATAGCGCTTGGGCTGAAGGGGCCCCTCTGGAGTCTGTACACACCCCAGTGAGCGCAGTTATATATTACTGGATCGGGCTACGCGCCGCAGCAGTATATCTATTATATTGGATCGGGCTGCACGCCACATTACTATATATATTGGATCGGGTTGCACGCCGCAACAGTATGATTGAGGATCGGGCTGCACGCCGCGGCAGTGTTGGATTAGTGTTGGATCAGTGGTAGATCAGTGTGAGTGTGAGATAGTAGTAGACTCGAACCGGACTTACCATTTTAGAGATTATTTACCTGTACAGTTATTTTTTGAACTGTTTAGTGTTCATACAAGTGTTCTTACTTTCTGTTATTATTTATTGATTACTACTCACTGAATTGGAAATACTCACTCTACTCCCTGCACTTTGTGTGCTGATACAAGGATCCAGGAGGGTACCTGAGCTTTACACCACTGTTTCTACTACCAGCTGAGGAGACATCGAGGTAGCTGTCGCGTCCGCAGGACCCGATCTCTCCCTCCATCTTACTCTACTTAGACTTGGATTGTATAGGGTGTTCCATTTCTGTTAGAGGCTCAGACTTGTGACACCAGATTCATTGGGCTGTATTAGAGTTATTTCTAATTTCGCATTATTGTTATTGTTATAAAAATAGGCTAGTTAACTTTAAATGGAGCAATATTATTTAATAATTGAATGGGTTATTTGGAAAATGGTTGGGCTTGCCTAGCAATGTGTTGGGTGCCATCACGACCGGGGTTTGGGTCGTGACATCATATCAAGATTGTGTATCTTTGTGAATGGATCGAAGTTGTGTTGGGAAATGGTCGGGTTATGCTGGAAAAATTCGCGGGTTATGCCGGGAAATGTCTTCGGGTTATGCCAGAAAAGGTCCACGGGTTATGCCGGAAAGAATCATCGAGTTATGCCGAAAAGGGTCCACGTATTATGCCGGGAAGAATCATTGGGTTATGAAGGAAAGGGTTCACGGGTTATGCCGGGAAGGATTATCGGGTTATGTCAGAAAAGGTCCAAATCCCGGTATAACCCGTGATCCCGGGAAGGATTATCGGGTTTTCTCCTTTTTCCCCTTCTTTTTTCAATTAGCAAAAATGTATGAATGAATTTCAGGAAACTTCCCTTTTGGTTGCTTTCCTGCTGCAAAGTTGTTTTAACGCTTGCGCATTTCATTTCTTTTGGATTGCATCTGTTTCTTGCTTGGTTGCTTTGAATAGAACCTATTTTCAACAAAGAAAATTTATTAGTTTAAAACGGTGGTTGGTTTTATGGCCTTGATCATCCTAATTGCTTGATGCTGACCTCTTTTCCGTTGAGTAACTTGCTACTTGTTAGCCTTGAGGGTGAATCTCTTTTCAAACCAACCGGGTCCAACTTCTCAAAACTTAATTATGACTTGCTCGTGTGGGCTATGACCTTTTCACTTTATTCAGCTCTTGAGACCTTTGCCTTTGACTTTATTACTTTTCAAACGTTTTTGCTTTGAGGTATCCACCATTATGGTCAGTCGGGATTGGACTGACGCACTTGCTATGGCTGGGCATTTTCTTCAAATTTCACCAAGCGAAGTCCTACAAAACTGGTCCTGCCACTTTTTCTTTGCAGTGATTCCGGAATAAGAATTAAACTGAAAGAGATTCAAAGAAGAAATATACAAATGCAAACAAAACAGATGAGTCTAAAAAGAGGTGTCCCTTCCGGAAAAAAAATGACTTATCTGGGGTGTACATGCTGACTTCAAATGATCATGACATGCTTCTTGGACTGGGCGCCCGACCCACATATTATCCAGCTTCTCGTGAACCCCTTTGATCAGCGTTTCAAAACTAGGAAACCTTGCCAGGACTCTTTTAGTGATGAGACGTCTCCTTCTCGACCAATAGCGCCCTTTGCGGGTTTTTGCCAATTGACCTCTCTCATTTCTCTTCTCACCGTCACCCGATAGTGTTCTTTGCAAGTTTTCACTAAGCAGACTCTCTCATTTTCAGTTTCTCTAGTTGCCATCGGCTTATGGTGCCCGAAGGTTTTCACCGATAAGACTCTCTCATTTTATCTCTCTCAATCCAGGCTGTATCAGATTCTATCAATGATGTTTCTCATTTCCTTGCCTTTGCCAATCAATCCAAAAGACTTGAATAAGGTCTTTGGGTAAAAAGGATTTTGAGTGGAATTACAACTTTGGAACCATTTCGACGGATCCAAACTAAACCGTCATATAATCTGCCCCAGTTCCAATTTTTTGGGAAATTAGGATTTTTTTTAGTGTGACTGAACCTCAGGGAGAGGCTTCCTACGTATCCTTCCGGAATCAAGTCAGAACGTAGTTCAAGCAATAATATTTGTTTTTATTTTTGTTTTCGATTCATTTTTTTACTTTCGAGTTCCAAAGAGGGTGAATCAAAGAAGAGTAACCGGCTCAAAGGGTTTGCAAATGGATAGTAATGTTTGGGTAGCGAGAATGAAGGCCTTCATCATCTAAAAGTGCGCCATGACATCATCGAAGTAAACTCAAACATAGTACCATTTGATTGCATCCGTGTTCACGGCTACTTCGGGATCATTTCCTTCAATGTCGCCCCGATATAATGCTCCTCTTGGCAATATCTTCTTGATGATGTATGGACATTTCCAATTAGGTGTTGAATTTTCCTTTTGCTGCTTGATGATGGGGGAGAATGCGCCTTAACACCAACTGTCCTACTTCAAAATTCATGGGTCTTACTTTATTATTGTAAGCACGGGCCATTCTTTGTTGGTACAACTGCGCATGACAAACTGTGGCCATCCGCTTTTCATCAATTAAGTACAATTGCTCCAACCTGGTTTTAACCCATTCATTGTCCTCAATTTCTGCTTCCACGATTATACGAAGCGAAGGGATTTCTATTTCTGCTGGTATATCTGCTTCAGTTCCGTAGGCCAACAAATATGGGGTTGCTCCGATTGATGTACGCACTGTAGTCTGATATCCGAGTAATGCCAAAGGCAATTTTTCATGCCACTGCTTAGAGCTTTGAATCATTTTTCTCAGAATCTTCTTGATGTTCTTGTTTCCTGCTTCGACAACACCATTGGCTTTTGGATGATAAGGAGTAGAGTTTCTGTGTGTTATTTTGAATTGTTCACATACTTCTTCCATCAGACGACTATTCAAGTTGGCATCATTGTCAGTAATGATAGAAGCTGGGATACCGAAGCGACAAATGAGGTTGGAATGCACAAAGTCTACCACAACTTTCTTGGTGACCGATTTGATTGTGATGGCCTCAACCTATTTTGTGAAGTAATCAATCGCAACTAATATGAATCTATGCCCATTAGAAGCTTTCAGCTCAATCGGCCAAATGACATCCATACCCCAAGCAACAAATGGCCAAGGTGCTGACATTGGATGTGCATGAATCGAATTACCGTGCACCTAGCATTGATGGCATTTCTGAACAAAACTGAAGCAGTCCCTTTCCATAGTTATCCAATAATATCCCGCTCATAAGATTTTCTTTGCTAAAACATATCCATTCATATAAGTTCCGCACACTCCTACGTGCACTTCATGCATGTTTCTCCCAGCTTCCTCAGCATCAACACATCTTAACAGATTTAGGTCCAGGGTTATTTTATACAAAACATTACCACTTAAGAAGAAACCACTCGCTTGCCTTCTAATGGTTCTTTTCTGATCTCCTGTGTTTTGCTCAGGGTATTCTTGTATTTTCAGAAATCTCTTGATATCATGATACCATGGTTGCGTACCAAATCCCACCTCAACCGTATCACAATAACCATGCCTTTCTTTGAGTTGAATTTCCAGGGGGTCAATATGGGCATTGCCTGGGTAAGGTAACATTGATGCTAAAGTGGGGAGTGCATCAGCTAGTTCATTGTGACATCGAGGAATGTACCTGAACTCTATTGACTTGAAGCATTTGGTGAGATCATCCACATGTTGCCAATATGGAATGAGCTTTACATCTCGAGTCTCCCACTTTCCTCGTGCTTGCCGGATAATCAAGTTAGAATCTCCCATGATCAGTAAATCTTCAACCTCTTGGTCAATGGCCATATTCATGCACATGCTTCATATTCAGCTGTATTGTTTGTGCAGAAAAATCGGAGTCTAGCTGTAGCTAGATAATGCTGACGATGAGAACGTGATTTTTGCCTCAAGATATTGAATTCCAAAATATAAAAGATACAAAAATAATTTTTATTTGCAAATTATTTTAAATTATGTGTGAAATACCAGTGTTTGTTAGTTGCTGATAATAAATTCTTACATGAAAATACAAAAAAAAAATTATTAAAAAAATATCACAAAAATTGTAGAATAGACACTAGGAAATTAAGCAAACATACAAGAAATATCAGAAAATCAAGAAAAAATGAAACAAAAAACGTAAAGTAAAAGAAATATATCAGTTGAAAAATAAGTACCAAGGAAAAAGTACAAAATACAAAAAGACAATAGAAGAAAATTAAATAAAATACAAGTCAAAAATAATAAAAAGAACAAAAATACAATATATAATGTTAATTTGGGCCAAATACTTATAAATACATAGCCCAAACACAAAAACACAGACCAAGCCCAAGTCATTTTTGACCGGCCTGCCTAGTCTCTGAACCAAACGACACCGCATAAATGGTTAAATCTAAGCCGTTGGTGCAACTGATCAATGGACCATAGAAGGCGGTGCCCACGTAAATAAAACGACGTCGTCCTAGTAATTAATCTCAACCGTCCATGATACTTAATCAAACGGACGAGGCTATTGAACCATTAAATGAAACGACGTAGTTTAAAACAATCAATCTCAACCGTTCAACATTTTAATCTAACGGACCTAATGAGACACTTCATCAAACTATACGACATCATTTTGAGGCCCAAAGGATAATTAATCAAACAACTGTAGATCAATAATAACATTTTAATATATATCTACCTCCCCTTTCAGATGCCTCATTACACACACCGTCCCATTTCATTATGAAATCCTAGCCGCCCTACGTTTCCCTCCTCCTCCCCCGTCTCTCATGAAGACCACCGGAACCCTAACCGGTGGTCAGTCCCCTGCCTTCGTCTCCAGCTCAGTCAAACCCCAAAACACCCTCCACACCTTCAAACAAACCTTAACCCCATTAACCCCGTCCAAGACTTACCAGTCTCCCCCAATCTTGAAATTTCGATCGCCGGAACCCTAGCCGGCGACCACCAAACTACGAACCAGTACCCCAAATTAACACCACCTGACCGTCTTTAGACGATCTACCACTCCACCAAGGTGGCTTCTCTCGAACCTCACCCCAACCCTTCGAATATTCGAAAAAGCCTCGCCGGAACCCTACTCCGACGAGCACCCAAATACAACACCTCTTCAATACCTTACCCCAAGTCCCCAAACACCACTATCCTACTCAAATCAAACCCCCAAGGCCCTGTTTGGGAGATCTGATGTTCAGAAGACCAACAGTCTCTGAAACTATGGAAAAATCTAGAAAATGAAAAGAACGAAGAGAAAAAGAAGAAAGAAAGAAGAAAATAAAGAAAGAAAAGGAAAAGGAAAGGAAAAAGGCCCTTAAAAGCTAAGAACCTTGCCCTGTTTTTGTTCAGGGATTTTTATATGTTCACTCGTTCTGAAACTTTATTCTTTATGTGCTTATCGTTTTAGAACTTAGAGAATTCCTACTCATGTCTAAAACCTGAATCTATCTCTGTTCTATATCTTGCTTGTACTTGTTCATATAAGCCCTGAATCTCATTTCATACATGCCTGAAATCGCCTAAGTGTTCTTAAGTTCTGATATTAGCTACTCATAAATCATGTGCTAATTAGTCGTTTTTATATGATTGTTCAGTATATCGTATATCGATTAGGATTTTAATTAGTTGGAATTCAACCATTATCAAATTTTCCTCCGAGTTCTGATTAATTTGAAGTTAAGTCGTGATTAGGGTTACCTGTGCAAAGCAACATGAATGTGGCTATATCTGCAATTTGATTTGTATGTTAGTTTCTTCTGAACCTTCGAGTGCTTATGTGTACTTAGGTTATATGTGTAAATGCTTTTATGGCTATGTTTGCAAACTAAGTATGATTTCTGATTAATGGCTATCTTTGTAAAATTGGCTAAAATTGAAAAGGTCTATAGTCTGAGATTGGTTAAGTTTTAAGACATGTCTTAGGGTGGAAATCTGTTAAATACATTTAAGTTACCCTAGTCTTGACAGACCTAAGGTAGGTCGGGTAATTACAATAAAATGCAAGGGGTAAAAAGGGAAGGGTAAATGGTATTCTTGTAGATTAAATAGAGCCTGTAGGGATAAAATAACTCTAGTGCTTGGTTTTTATGAAATTACTTGAATAATAAGGGTTATACTTGGTAGAGCTAAAAGGTAATTGTGTAATAAACCTTAGCAAGTGGGGGTAATTAGGAAAAACCTGTACAATAGAACACAAAAGAACAGCCCAGAACCTTCTAGCAGGGGTTCAAGGGCATTTCGTTAGAATTTTGTTAGACCTTAATGTATTTAACTAAAAAGATAGGGGAGGGAAATAGAATTAACTAATTTGAAATTCCCCCAAAATAACTCTATAAGTAGGCTTTTACAAGCCTGAAAAAGGGTTTCCAATTTTGAAGGGTGGAGCTTCACGAATTCTTAAGTGGAGAAATTTTCTGGTTCCCGTTCACACAATTTCTAAAGGGTTCTGATTTCTGAGGTCCACGAGTACACACAGTTCACAATTCTGAGTTGGAAAAGTGGGTTCAGAAAATTTTTAACCTTCGAGTCGAGAATAGTTCCTGGGATCTTTGCTTGTGTTTCTCTGCTGTGTTATTGCAACTAGCTAGGATTTATGATTTTCTCGAGTTGATTGTTGTTTGTCTTTTGAGCTTGGGAGTTGCTGTGTTATTTCATGTTAATGTTTGCTGGTGTTTCTCTGCTGCTACCATTGCTGACTTCTCCTATCCTTTATCTCCTTAGAACTTATCAACTTGTTTCGTTTGATCAGGTACACACTATTTCCTGAAGATGTAATTGAAATTATGATGAAGGAATGAAGTTAAATTGATTTTCAATGAAGTTATTTCTGTTTCTTTTCTTTAGTTGTAGTTATAATTCTTAGAATCATTTTAACTCATTAGGAATGGTTGTAATAATTAATATCTATATGAGTTCGATATAGATTGGAGTAGAGTAGTTAATATAGTAGTTCATCGTAGTTAATAGTTTATCACCTAATTCAAAACTAAAACAGGCTAATATAAAGCTAATACACTTAGGTAAATAAGTACGATTCTGAAACTGGACGTATAAACTAGATATCTAGCTACTTTTATTAACTAAACTCTGAATCGGGATCGATTAAATCTAATAGGGAATAAGTAGTTTAGAAGTTTAAATTGTATTTTTGCGTATCGTCACTTAAAAATGATTTATATACAAATTTGTTTTAGACTTATGTGATTGTTAACAACTCAAGCATGTTTAGTTAGTGTTACAACACTGTTTCCCTTTAGTTAAGAATAAAAATGACAAAATAAGTTCTGCAAGCTAGTATCATGATAACTACTTAAAAATCAGAACCTCCCATATAGTATAACAACGCTGATACAAATTGCGGTGCTAGAATTCTTAGTTGGATACTGAAACTAGTAGTGATCGAAATGTAACTTGGTACCTTTTGAAATAATATGTTTTATTGACTCCTCTATCAATTGAATAATACTTGTTCAAGTACTGTTAGTTTGTTCTTAATTTTGCTTATATAGTCTGGGCCTAGTCATGAATATAGGCCCAAGTCTGATTAATGTGGTGCTTGTGGTCTCAAGTAGGGACAGTAGTGTATATTGGGCTTCAGATGCCCAATTGTCTTTAATAATGGACTTTTAACTAGTCCAAAGTCCAGGCCCAATAATGAATAATGGCTTGGACTCTAATATTATAGTTTAAAAACAAATAACACAAAAATAATTATGTATTAGGAAGAAAAAACAGGAATAGAAAATATAGTATATAAATAGGATTGGAATTTAAAAATAAGGGATGAGCCTCGTTACAAAAAATGGAAATACACGGGGCCCGCAAATAGATTTCACTTTAAATTTCTAGACTTGGAAGGACCTTTTAGCAAATTTCACGATCTTTCCCAAAGTTAATAAGACGTAGACATTATAGGCGGGATTAATGAAATTACATTCCTAATACGGGTGCACATTTTAGGTGACCCAAATCTCAAATTACGGCGAAGCTGAAATGCACTAAAGTCGCAGGCGTACTGGTTACAGTGTGACTCAAAATGCGTTTTCATGACCTCGCAAGTCTTTAAAAATAACAAAGCGGGACATTAATAACACTTGAAAAACTGAAGCATATAAGGAAATCAGATAAAAACAAATACGGTAGTTGAGCTACCATGCTAGAACCATGGAATCCGGGAGTGCCTAACACCTTCTCCCAGGTTAACAGAATTCCTTATCCGAATTTCTAGTTTCGCGGACAGTTAAATAGAGTCATAATTTCCTTGGTTCGGGATTAAACCGATGACTTGGGACACCATTATTTTCCCTAGGGGCGACTCTGAAAATTAATAAATAAATCCCGTTCCGAATTTCCTTTAATTGGAAAAACTCCTTCCCTATTATTATTATATCCCTTCCCAGGGTGTAGTAGTAACTAGTGGCACATTACCTTTGGGTAAATAGTGGACAAGAAAAAAGGAGGTGTGACAGCTCTGGTGACTCTATTGGGGATAAGAAACCTAGAACTTCGATTCAGGGTTTAAGAATTCGAGCTCAATTAAAATTGTTGTTTTTGATTATATCCGATTTCATTATATGCTTTGATCAATGTGCTATATGTTTACCGCTTTGATATTACGTGAATTGTATATATAAAATTGTGGCAAAAACCCTTCTCTTCTTACCTTCGGGGATGTGCTTACTGGTTGAGACTCCTCTTTCTGTTAAGTCATACCCAATAAGAAACAGAGGCCGGAAAAGTTACAAAGCTGGACGATCCTGCGGGTCCCCGGTACGTAGCCCCCTCCTCGATCCGAGTTTTCCGCTCGGGTACACAGTCTAGTACCATTGAAAATTAGGATACCGAGCCTAGATTTTGGACGATTATTTGAATCATATTGGACTTAGGGGACTCAACATAGGGGTTGAGTCCGTCTAGGACAGGAGACCCGGATATCAAAGACTGATCATGATTATATATTGTATTTATTTGTCCTGGATTGTTATGCTGACCGGCTAGATACCTAAAAACAAAAAGAGAGAAAATAGCGATAACAATACCTAAATACTGACGAAACTCTATCGAAATTTTGAGAAAAGAAAAGTTTGAAAATAGTCGGAATAATTTTGTCAAAATAGTTGGTCTTAAAACAATCAAACCGAACTACGCTGGTTTGATTCTCACCACAAGGCGAGATACGTAGGCAACCCGTGATGTGTCCAACCACCCTTTTCAAAATAATAACCAAAATGTCGAATTTTTAGTTTTCAATAAAATCAAAGTGATGCTGTTTTTGAAAATAGCCAAATGTTCCGAAAGGACGCCTGAAGACTGTTTGTGCAAAAAATGGCCGCTTTTGAAGTCATTTTCTTTAAATAATAATAGACTTGAAATTTCCGAACGAGATATTGAAAGGTTGATTCTTCTGAAATAATGAAAATTTTCTTTGAAAAAGATTTTTGTTTTCGAGTCAAATAATATGAGTTTAAATCGTCTTTAATAAATGTGCAGGATGAGCACAGTTCAAAATGAGCCCTTTTCACTAATGAACAAGATCCCTTTGGAGTTACGATTGTGGTGGAATGATTTAGGCAAAGATTGACATGATTGGGTCAAGAAACATTTGAAAGATCCTACTAGGCTGCTTGACATAGTACCTCGATGTGATATTATTCGAGCTTTCGTTACCTGTTGGGATCCCGCACAGAACGTGCTCCACTTCTCAGACTTTGATCTTACTCCGACATTGGAGGAAATTGCTAACTACATCAGAAAAGGTGAGGTTCCCTTAAAAGACAAGTATCCAGTTGCTCCAAGGGCCATCACTGTGCATAGATTCCTTGACTCCTTAAAGATAGCCAGAAATGTTCACAATGGAGATTTGGTCCACGGGTTTTGCACCATGAACTTTATATACCGCAGATATGGACACGTTGGAGGATTTATTGTTCCAACGAACAAACTCTATAGCAAAGCTAACCGGCCCAAATGGGAGGAACACAGGCATTTTGCCTTTATGGTAGCCTTTCTGGGATTAATAATATTTCCAAGGAAAGACGGGAAAATCAAAATTAGAGTTGCCGGGATTGCCAGAACTCTCCTTACACAGGACAACAATACGTTGGCACCAATGATAGTGGCCGATATCTTCCGTGCTCTCACAGCCTGCAAAGCGGGAGGAGATTTCTCCGAGGGGTGTAATCTACTACTTTAGATGTGGATGATAGAGCATTTATGCCACCACCCTCAGTTTTCGAGCTATGGATCGTCTGAAAAAACTTGTATCAAAGAATTCTACATGAGGAAAAAAGAGGCTAAGTTGCCAGAAGGAAAGGTTGGATCACATACTTCCGATCACTGACTGCTAGCTAGATAGAATGGGCATATGGATGGTTTCCCCTCAATGAAGTCATATATATGCCAGTAGAAGGGTCATATTTCCTATTAATGGGTCTCTAGAGTATCCAACCTTATGCGCCATACCGAGTACTATGGCAACTCGGAAGATATCAGATTGTGCCGAAAGATGGGGACCTTAGCCTTCAAGCAATAGAGATCAGTCCTGATGGGCAATTCCCGGAAGAAAAAATCCGACAAATATGGAATGAATGCCAATTTTTAAGATTGGACACTTGTGTGAGAGATCGGGTTAGAGGTGAAGTGTCACCGGGGTATTCCGCATGGTACCGTAGAGATGTTGAGCATGAGAGACCGACGAAGAGACCTCATATTCAAGAATTTCCCGAGCTATCGAATGAACAATGGGATTGGCTGGCAAAGGAGAATGAATATCGAGCCAGAATCAGCATGTTGGAGAAATAATTTTAGGACATCAAATTCGAAAGCAGCTTACAAGCAGCAGCAGATAAGGGTGAAAAGAAACAACCGAGGAAAGAAAATGAAACATTGAAGGCTCAGATTGCAAAGATGAGAGCAGCAACCGAAACTCCAGTTTGACTTGCCCGAGATGAGAAGTTAATTGATAATTTACGGTGCAAGGTGAATGATTATAGTTTTGATCTAGATAAAGCTCAGAAAGAATTAATTGGTGTTCGGAAACAATTGGCCAGGAATGCCGAAGAAAGGGCTCAAATAATCCAAAAGTTAAAGGATGAACATAATGTTGAAGTAGCCCGACTCAGGAAGAAGATTGTTACGGTCGAGGTCAAAAGTTGTAACCAAACAGAAGAATTTGATACAGAGAGAGAGCATTGCTACATGGCCATGGCCCGGTTAGAATTGGAGCTACAGTAACTTCAAAAGAAGAGCCAGCAAACCGTGGATGCTCGTGCTAAATTGGGAGGTTGCTTCAAGAGAAAGGGATCATCAGGGAATGAATTGTCAACATTGCTCACTACATTACACGGAAATGCCAACTGTGCGAGGATATGACCCAGTCTACATTTATCGCAGCAGCAATGATCTTTGTGAAACAAGTGATGACTGAACTGGACAAACTCCAAAAGGAATAGCATATAGTCTCGTGGTAAGACCGAACGATGTCTCGCGGCCGTAGGAGCTTTAATGTATTCATAGGGCATGGATTTTTCTATTTGTATTTTTCTGCATCTAGAAGGTTGTAGTACAACATTATCTTTTGTAATCAATGTTTGAATATCAATGAAATTGAAAATCCAAAACTTGTCATTATTTTTCTTACATGCAATTGCTTGTGTGATAGGCAAACATATAAGATCAAAAAACAAAAGAAAAAAGAAAAAAAAAGAGAAAAGAGAGAAAATAAAAAAAGAGAAAAAGAAACAATGAAAGCAATGAAAAGATGGGTATAAACAAAAGAAAAGAAAAAGAGAAGCTGAAAAAAAAGAATTGGTGGGTCAAAAAAAAGACAATAATGTCGGGATGACACATAATTGCCAGGCAAAAGTTGTGTTTTTAAAACTTGTGATGTTTATCTGTTGTGATCTAACTATTAATAATTTTTTGTCGTTGATGACTATCAGGTAAAATGGTTAGCAACTGGCATTCTGGCACATCACAACTACAACACTCGTTCTAAAAGCATGACAAAAGCAGTGACCCAAGAAATTGAGCCGACAATCATGGATCCCGTGCAAGAGGAGGAAGTAATAGATGTGAATAACATGAAGAAAGAAGTGTATAAGCTTAAACAGTAGATGTCGGAAATGTATCAGGCTTGGTCGAGGGGACAACCCTTACCTACTTACCCAACCAACCCCACATATATTCCTCCATCAAACCTGAACCAAGATCCACCCACCATGAACTCATCTTCTACATACCCTACTTACCCACATTATTACGCCACTACATCACAAGTACCACCCTCACTTCCTAAACAAGCTCCACCACCACCACCTCAGGACGCTCCCGTGTATGTGGCACACCACCAGCCACTTTACATATATCCTCTAATGAGCTTGTATTTCATATCCAGGAAAATCATTACTACCCTCAAGAACCCACCTTTAGACAACATGATTCTTACACCCCACTTATCGATATGACGGAGGAGGAGAAACCTGCTAGAAACCTTGAACAAGAGGAGATGGCCAGGAAAATGAAGAGCCTTGAGCAGTCGTTTCGCAATATGCAGGGTCTGGGAGGCCAAGTTAGTGTGGCATACAAAGACTTGTGTTTGTTCCCCGAGGTACAGCTACTCACTGGGTTTAAATTGCCAAAATAAGACATGTATGATGGCCATGGTGATCCAGTAGCCTATCTAAGAGAATATTGCAGCAAAATGCGTAGAGCTGGGGGAAGGGATGAATTACTTATGGTCTACTTCAGTCAAAGCCTCAGTGGCTCAGCATTGGAATTGTACACCCGTCAAGATCATACCCGAGGTTCATTTGGGATGATTTGGCTCAATCATTTGCGAACCATTTTCAATATAATCTGGAAATCATCCCTGATAGTTTGTCATTAACCAAAATGGAAAAGAAGCCCGGAGAAAGCTTTCGGGAGTATGGTTTCAGGCGGAGGGAACAGGCAGCCCATGTGGATCCACCAATAAAAGAAGGAGAAATGGTAGATTTTTTCTTACAAGCTTTGGAGCCGACATATTACGGGCATCTGGGGTCTGCAATCGAAAAGACCTTTAATGAGGTAGTGAAGATGGGGAGTTTTGTGAATGAAGGTTTGAAAACGAATAAGATCATGAGTTATTCAGCCATTAGGCTACAAATCAAGTAATTCAGACGGGACATGGGATCAATTGGGAAGAAAAAGAAAGAAGCAGTGGCAGTTATTGAAGGAGGAACTTGGTCCCGGGGCCCCAACACATATCATCATTAGCCTTGACCATATCAACCATACCCACCAACACCGTATAACCCACCTCAACATTCTTATCCTCTGACTGGTCCTCAGTTCTTTGTCCAGCATGCCCAATCTTACCCACTGCCTCCTCCTTCATAGAGAGCCCCAGCTCCTCACTATGTCTACCATACCCAAAATACCTACCCACCATAAAAAACCTACAATAATCCTAACCGAACCAGTTTCCATCCCGACCCTGAAGTAAAAGTGACAGGGCTTAGAGAAAGAAAACATTCACTCCTTTGGGAGAATCATATACCAGCATCTTCCACCAATTGAGACAATTGGGGATGCTGAATCCTATTGAGCCAAAAATTCCCAACCCTCCACCGAGAAACTTAGATCAATCCATCCATTGTCAATACAGTTCTGGGGCATCGAGACATAACACAGAGAAATGTTGGCACCTAAAGGCTGCGATACAAGAACTCATTGACTCCAGAAGAATTGAGGTGCAAGCACTTGAGACTCCCAACATAACGCAAAATCCTTCTGGTACACCATGAAACACATATGACAGAGCTAGTATAGGAAGAAAGCTGCAAAAACCCTCTCAGACTGTGATGACAATCAAAGCGAATAGCAAGACCGAGGAGAAATTCGGGAGCGAGAAAGTGTCAATCGGGCCACCTTCAAAACAGCTAGTAGTGATGGTTGAGCCTGAGCCGGTAAAAGTAATAGTACCTGGGGTGAAGCCCATATTGACTGTGAAAGGGGCACATATAGAACAAGTTGTTATCAAGACATTCGTTCAGATGCTGATTGTGAACATCAAAGCTATACATTGGAATTATGACAAGGTAACTGTGATGTACAAAGGGAAAGAAGTCAAGGGGGAAATCTGTGAAACTCATGGTTTGACCCGGTCTGGGCGATATTTTGCTCCTAATGATTTGAGAAAGGCAAAAGTTGTGAATGCAAATCCAGGTCATGTGAAGAAAGTGATCACCGAGGAAGAAGCTGAGGAGTTCCTAATGAAAATGAAAGCTCAAGATTACTCCATAGTTGAGCAATTGAGGAAGACACCAGCTCAAATATCTTTGCTATCTCTGCTGATTCATTACGATGAACACCGAATGGCATTAATGAAGATCCTAAATGAAGCTCATGTACCAGAAAATATTACGGTGTGTCATTTGGAGAAGATTATAAAAAAATGTTTTGAAGCAAATAGGATAACATTCTCAGACGATGAGCTACCACCTATAGGGGACAGAGCACAATAAGCGTTATACCTCACAGTGAAGTGTGAGTAATCAGTGTTGACTCATGTCTTGGTCGATAATGGTTCGAGTGCTAATATTTGTCCTTTTGATACTCTTGGAAAACTGAAGATTGATCACGAAAGGAATCATAGAAACAATATATGTGTGAGGGTGTTCGACAGAGGTGGAAAGAACACCGTGGGAGATATCATACTAGAACTCGCCATCGGACCGGTGGAATTTACCATGGAGTTTCAAGTGTTGGACTTTCCTGTGTTCTATAACCTCCTGTTACGACGTCCATGGATCCACACTGCAAAAGTGGTGCCTTCTTCGCTACATTAAATGGTGAATTTTGAATGGGATCAGCAAGAGATAGTAGTGCACGGTGAGGATAATGTTTGTAATGCCATCACACCATTCAAAGAAGTCGAAGGAGACAAATGTCCTTGGGTGTACCAAGTAATGGACACCATGACTGTGAACAAAATTCTGAAGGAGAAAGCATCCCAGTACCCAAAGTAACCTCTACATCGGTCATGGTCGCCAAGGAAATGATAAATAATGGGTTCTCTCCGGGAAAAGGTCTGGGAGGTGCTTTGCAAGGTATAACACAACCAGGTCATCTTCAGGGTAACACTAATACTTTTTGCCTGGGTTTCAATCCAACCATCCCCAATATACAGAGAGCAAAAAGATTGAAAAATAAAGGGTGGACCCTCCCCAAACCTATCCCAAAAGGTGTTAGGCATTCCCGAATTCCGTGGTTCTAGCACGGTCGCATAACTGTCATATTCGGCTTATTTATCTGATTTTAACAGTTATGTACTTAATGCAAATTAATATCCCTTTACCGCCTTTATTATTATTATTATTTACAAAAAAAAATGTTGCCTAAAAATATGTTTCGAATCACGTCACATGAAATGCACCCGGATCCTCGACACATTCTTATTCAACATTTTGGGATTTGGATTTGCGCCACATGAAATGCACACCCGTATTTAAAAAGGTAAAATTATTGAAATACGCGCCTAGAGCGATTACTTATTTACATTTTTTAGAATGCCGTAAAATTTGCTAAGAAACGGCGCATCTCGAAATCTAAGTATTTTATATATACATTTATGAGGGCCCTGCAACTTGTTTGTTTTGTTTAGCGAGGCTCAGCTCATCTTTATTTTCTTTTAACAAAAAACAACCTACAGAAACTACAATTTTCTATTATGTATTATCTCTAAGAGAGCCTGATTAATAATTATTGCAAGCAAATGGAATCCGGGCCTCAATATTAGGCCCAAATCTAAGCAAGGAAATTGTTATTATTGGAGGCCCTTTGACTTAGGTCTGTTACCCAAACCAAATTGTGGTTAGTTCATTAGGACTGCTTCAACGTTGGGCCTTACACATATAGACTTTAGGCCCAAACTCTAATTAAACTAAGGTTGTCCAGTTTAGCCTACACATAAATCGAAGCTAAATTCCAGGTCGTAAGTGGGCTGGCTTAACACTCGAATCCAGGCCTGTCAATCTTAATCCATTTTTTGCATACATACTCAGCTCGTGCTTTTAACAAACTAACATACCTATTCTATAATTTTCTACAGTCAAACACATCATGGAATTTATTTTATAAACTGAACCTAGAAATGAATCAATGAAATGAACCAATCAATTTTTAAAACTGCCAATTGTACGTGATTTCCTGTAGTTGCGAGTACACTATTTCAGATTTAAACAGGCTAATACATTCTAGTGCTTGTAATAGGATTGAATTAACAACACTAAATTAATTCCTTATTTCAGATTTAATTTCCATGGTCAAACAAGCCAAAATTAAACACTTTATACTAGTAAAGCTAATAGAGTGTTCACATAACTATAACAGTCCAACAATCCTTAATTATAGTTCAAACACTCCTTAATTAACTACAACTGAAAACAGTTCCGTCAACACTAAAATATACTAATGGAAATTATTCAGATGAATCGAACAACACTTCATTTACTTCCAGTTTGAGGGATACATTAAGATGAACTATGAATGTGTACCTGGAATATGGAAATGGGAAGAAGGGTGAGCAGTGACAAGCAGCAAGGCAATCAGCAATATAGCAGTAACCATAGCAACCAAAATGATCCCAGCAAACAGACTCCAAAGAGAGAAACCAATGACAAAAGGCTCAACTACTTCAAGGAAACCAACAGCAAAGAATTCCAAATCAAACAGACCCCTATACTTCTGAAATGCCCCAGGAGACTTGTGTACCCAACTGATTGAACCACAATTAACTTCAAACAACAATCCCAAATGCCTAAAAATTTCTGCCTATTATCTAGATCCGAGTATGTAACAGAAACAAAGAATGCCAGCTATCTTTTAGTTTTGGAATCAACTGAAAAAATTGAACTCAAGCTAGAGACTCTCTTGTATGTCCTATACTCTGCTATCTGTGTCTATGTCTGTCTCTTCTATCACTGCCCGTCCCTCTATCTATATAGTTTTTGAACTTCAACTCCTAATGGTGCCACACTTAAACTAAACCCCTGCCCATTATATTCTCTGAACCCCCCACTACTAAGCGTCCTTGTATGGACTTTAACATTAAAAACACTGATCGCAGGAGACTAGTGGGATACCCTGCTGTACGGCAGGTTCCACTAGCCTCTCTTATGGGCAGGGTATTTAAAAACTAATACTAATTAAACCCTATCAACTATATCCAATTAACCCCTAATCTAGAATCAAACAAACAACCGAACCACAGACTGATGAATTGCATACGGGCAGACCAAGGAATGAGCAAACATACAAGCTAATTAATTTGTCGACGTTAAATAAACTAAACATACAAAGCAATTACAACATTGAATTAAAACAGATAGAGATGGGAATCGACCGAATAAAAGGTCTGTTGAGAAGAACAGAGAAGTGCTAGAAAAATGCCAATCAAGTAACCCAAGCATAACATGTAAACATACCAAGACATTCATATAGAATGAAAGAAAAGAAGCTAAATACCTTGGAATTGTTGGTAACCCAGGCTCGAACTCGGATTGACCACTTTGAGGTCGGATTGACCACTTTGAGGTCGAATAGACCTTAATTAAAGTGTTCTCACTCGAGAACACCTCGAATAAGGTCCATTGGACCACGAAATCTCCATCAATTTGGCCTAATTCGTCGTTTTAAATTTTAGGGTTCTTGAGGGTGGGTTTTGGGGCTTGACTGGTTCTGGTCCTGATTCGAACTAAACCAGGGTTAGTAGGGGTGTGAAGGAGGTGTGAGGAGTGTTTTGGGTGAGTTTGGGGTGGTTTGGCATAAGTTTGGTTTTAGCTCGAATCTTCGAATGAAGATTCGAGAAGACAGGGAATGATTCGAAGAAAATGGTTTGTGGATTTGGGCTCAGGGCGTTCGAAGGGTCATTTGGTGTTAAGATGGGAGGGATTGGGCATCGGCCACCGGCGGAGACGATTTCCGGCCGGCGGTCAAAGGCGGAGATGGGTGGAGGCTGTGAAACCGTCTCCAAAGGTTAGATATGGTCGAGGGGTAGGGGTCTGAAAGGGGGCGGGGTAGGGAATTAGGTATATATAGTGGGGCTGGGATTTAATCCTGGCCGTTTGATCAAACGAGATCAATGACCTGGATCTTTCACTTAAACTGGACAACGCCGTTTGGACGACGGATCGCCCCAGATCGAAACGGACCGGGTTAATGAGAGTAGCCTAGGATCGTCCGATCAAAGGAAAGTGGACGGCTCAGATTAAACACCTGAGACGGTGTCGTGTCCATGATGCTAGAGATGAACTGGACCGTTAGATCTGTTTGATCAACGGTCCCGATGGAAGGCTTGGGACGACGTCATTCGGACGCTTCTGAGGCCAGGTCTCTAGACTGGGCCAATGGTCGATTTGGGCCTGATTTCCTTTGCATTTTCAGCCACTTCTCAACTTTATTAAATAACCCCCAATTAAACTACAAAGCCACTTCAAACAAATCAAATTAAAGGAAATGGGATTACACCTTATTAGTTAACACTTAACAACTAACACAACTTACACATTCAAACGAAATCACATGATGACCAAGAAATAAAAATGCACATCTTCCGTGATTTTCTTACGATTAATTCCTATGACCACTTTATTCTTATGAACGCTCAATTAATCCCCGAATATGCAATGCGTATTTATATGTACATATATTTTTTTTGTATTTTCTATCTAAACAAACACACCCATACCAATGCTAATGCTCGAAGTCCACAAAAATTCAGATGTAACACAAAACTATTTTATTTTGAATCTTTTGGGAGTAATTCTCATGTAGGGCAAAAATCATGTGCTCACAAGTATCATCATGAACAATATCTGAACCAACAATATCAGCTAACAACATAACAGCTAACAGTATACAGCTAACAGCATAACAGCTAACAGGTATAGCTAAATGCAATGCAATGCATGAATATGACCGCTACGGCGCATAGCCCGATCCTTTTGGGTACCCGTGCTCACTATGGGGGTTCAGACTCCGGAGGGGCTCCTACAGCCCAAGCATAATATCATGATATGATGCGGCGTGCAGCCCAATCCACTACCAGTCAGTTATAATACAATGCAGCCTCACAGGCTCAAAAGTAGAATTTGAAAACTCTTTTTATCATTTTTCAGTCGAAAATAGTATATCAGAAATCCTAGAGTTTGGACAACCATTATGACAGTGATAGCTCAAGACTGGTAGCAATATAGCATGTCAATATCACATAAACAATAATAACGATCCTCGCGGGATCCCAATAACTGGCTCACAGCCCAAAGATGTACACAACCATCCAAGTAGGAGGTTCACTGGCTCAATAATAGCCAATAACACAGTATAGTATCAACAGGTCGGACTAAGCCATAGTCCCCAATCATATTTGACCCCACACTCACAGGAGAGTACATGTCTCCCCTCAATACAGTGTCACAAAGTGATATACCAGGGTTTCGAACCCGCTGGTCATCACCCACACCCATTACTCACCTCGACTCAGCTAGACGACTAGTCTGCAATGCCTTTGCCACGAGAATCGGCCTCCACAGGTGTAGAATCTGATCAAAATCAATAGAAATACATCAAAATAGGCCAAAGGGGCATTACCCAAGTGAAAGAACTCGAATTACACAAAAAACAACAAAGTTGCCAAAATTCTACTTTTGGTACGCTTCTTGAAAAATTACAAAAGTTACATATTCGGATTCCTTATCTCAACACGAGTCCAAACATATAAAGTTTATAGAAATCGGACTCCGTTTGCCCATTCAAATAAATGATTTTCCATAACCCATGCTTAGGGAAACAATCCCCCATTAATCTCTCATTAACAGTGAAATAATCAAATATTCTACAATACAATTACGTATTTAGGCCATAAAACTTACCTCCGATGATTACACGGTGATATCCCCTTCAAGTCCCGTCAATTTGCTCTCTAATAACTCAAAAATGGAGGTTTTAGGAATATGGGTCGTGATTACACTGTTCTGGTTTTTAATATTACTGACAGGCAGTTAACACTATGCGATTGCAGCCCTTTGTTCGCGATCGCGATGTACCAAAATCTGGGTGACTAAATTTCCTTCTACGCGATCGCATCCTTTGGCTCGCGATCGCAGTGACCAACCTTTTACTCCTACGCGATCGCAATACTATCTTCGAGATCGCACAGCTTCCAAACTCGACCCTACCCGATCGCATGAACTTAACCGCGATCGCATTGCCTTCGATCCTTGACTTACGCGATCGCAGATGCACCCTCGCGATCGTGATGCTCACCACCTCTTACGGGATCGCATAAAGAACTTCGCGATGGCGAAGAACAAAATCTCTGCATTTTTATTGCAGCTGATCAACAGTGCTTTTTTGCACAAAATGGTCCGTTTGGACCCCCGAATTCATCCCGAGGCTCCCGGGACCCCAACGAAAACCACCAACCTACTCCAAAACACGATACAAACTTGTTCCAATCATAAAAACACACCCTTAAACACGAAAATCATCGAATCAAGGCGAATTCAACCCTAAGTTTCATCTAGAACTTCCGAAATCAACATTCAATCAAAAACCCGACCAAACGACATCCGAATGACCAGAAAATTTGCAGGCTTATCCAAAATCACCTAACGAAGCTACTGCAACTGTTAGAATTCCATTCTGACTCCCGGATCAAAATCTCACCTACCTTTCGGATTTTGCCAAAATTCAACCTTAGCCAATTCAAGCATATTTCTACATCGGACCTCCAAATTCAATTCTGATCGCTCCCCTAAGTCACAAATCACCTCCCGAAACTAACCGAATCATCAAAATTCAATTCCGATCCCTCTAACCACATAGTCAACTCCAGGTTGACTTTTTATAAACAAGCTTTATTTCAAAAGGCTATTTGCCTGATTTTCAACCATAATCACTCCTAACTCACCCGATAGGCTCTAACACCGATATAGAAACATGAAACATATAAATGAAAGGTAACGGAGTGGTAATTCCCGTGACGACGGGCCGAGTTGTCACATTCTCCCTCACTTAAGCAAACGCTCGTCCTCGAGCGGGTCAAGAAACATACCCGGAGACTCAAATAAGTGAGGATATTTGCTCCGCATCTCCCGCTCGATCTCCCAAGTGGCCTCCTCCACGGGTCGACCTCTCCACTGAACCTTTACTGATGCAACGTCCTTGGACCTCAATCTCCTCACCTAAAGACCCAATATAACTATAGGCTCCACATCATAGGTCAAGTCATCATCAAGCTGAATAGTGCTGAAGTCCAACACATGCGATGGGTCGCCCACATATTTCCGGAGCATGGATACGTGGAACACTGGATGAACTCTCGATAGACTGGGTGGAAAAGTAAGCATATATGCCACCTCTCCAATCCTCCTGATGATCTCAAAAGGACCAATGAATCTCGGACTGAGATTTCCTTTCTTCCCAAATCTCATGACGCCTGTTATCGGTGAAACCTTCAGTAAGACTTTCTCACCCACATAATAGGACACATCCCGAACCTTCCGGTCCGCATAACTCTTCTGGCGCGACTGAGCTGTGCGAAGTCTCTCCTGAATCACCTTCACCCTGTCCAAAGCATCTTGGACTAACTCCGTCCCCAACAACCTTGCCTCACCGGGCTCAAACCAACCAACTGGAGATCTACACCGTCTCCTATATATAAGCCTCATACGGCGCCATCTCGATACTGGATTGGTAGATGTTGTTATAGGCAAACTCTGTGAGAGGCAAATAATTAGCCCATGAACCACCGAAATCAATAACACAAGCTCTTAACATATCCTCAAAGATCTGAATAGTACACTCGGATTGTCCGTCCGTCTGAGGATGGAATGCAGTACTAAACTCAACCTGGGGAGCCCAACTCACGCTGAAATGTCCTCCAGAACTGTGAGGTAAACTGAGTACCTCTGTCTGATATGATAGAAACTGGGACTCCATGCAATCTAACAATCTCCTGAATGAATATCTCAGCTAACCGCTCCGAGGAGTACGTAGTGCACATAAGAATGAAGTGATATGACTTGGTCAGCCTATCCACAATTACCCAAACTGAGTCAAACTTCCTCGCCGTCTGAGGGGTCCAGTAAAAAAGTCCATAGTGATCCTTTCCCACTTACACTCGGGAATATCAATACGCTAAAACATGCCATCGGGCCTCTGATGCTCATACTTCACCTGCTGACAGTTGAGGCACCGTGCTACATGTCTAACAATGTCCATCTTCATCTTTCTCCACCAATAATGTTGTTTCAAGTCTTGGTACATTTTCGTGGCACCTGGATGAATAGAATATCGCGAGCTATGGGCCTCCTCCAATATCAACTCACGAAGGCCATCAACATTGGGCACGCATATCCGGCCCTGCATTCTCAATACACCGTCACTATCAATGGTGACATCTCTAGCATCATCATGCAGAACTCT
The DNA here is from genome assembly GCA_032618575.1 of Nicotiana noctiflora. Lineage (NCBI taxonomy): Eukaryota > Viridiplantae > Streptophyta > Magnoliopsida > Solanales > Solanaceae > Nicotiana > Nicotiana noctiflora. Next base: position 531,434 of record JASVEL010012164.1, read on the forward strand.
ATCCTTAAGGACAAGCAAGTGCGGATCATCATACTGGCACTCACGAATACGATCATATAAAAAAGACCAAGAGACAACACAAGCCAACACCCTGCTGGGCTCTGAAATGTCTAACCGTACTAGCCAATTGGCTAGCGCCTGAACATCATAAGCAAATGATCTCTCCTCAGCTGGAATATATGCCAAGCTGCCCATACTGACAGCATTTCGGCTTAAAGCATCGGCCACCACATTGGCCATCCCCGGATGATATAGAATAGTAATGTCATAATCCTTGAGCAACTCAAGCCATCTCCGCTATCTCAAATTAAGATCCCTCTATTTGAACAAATGCTGGAGACTACGATGATCGGTATACACCTCATAGGACATGCCATACAAATAGTGCCTCCAAATCTTCAAGGCATGAACTATGACAGCTAGCTCTAAATCATGAACAGGGTAGTTCTTCTTAAGAGGCTTCAACTACCGAGAAGCATAAGCAATTACTCTCCCCTCCTGCATCAATGCACAACCTATCCCGACTCTCGAAGCATCACAATAGACAGTATATGAACCTGAAGCTGATGGCAACACTAATACTGGAGCTGTGGTCAAAGCTGTCTTGAGCTTCTGAAAGCTCTTCTTGCACTCATCCGACCACACAAATTGTGCACCCTTTTGCATCAACTTAGTCAAAGAAGAACCGATGGATGAAAATCCCTAAACAAACCGGCGATAATACCCCGCCAAACCAAGGAAACTCCTGATCTCTATAGCTAAGGACGGTCTAGGCCAACTCTGCACCGCCTCTATCTTCTTCGGGTCAACCTGAATACCATCACAAGACACCACATGACCCAGAAATGCTACTGACTCAAGCTATAACTCGCACTTGGAGAATTTAGCATACAACTTCTCCTCCCTCAAATGCTGAGCGTGCTCCTCCTGACTGTGGGGGTAGACTAGAATGTCATCAATGAACACAATCACAAATGAATATGAATACAGCCTGAACACACTGTTCATCAGATGCATGAATGCTGCTGGGGCGTTGGTCAGCCCATAAGACATCACAAGGAACTCATAGTGACCATATCTAGTCCTGAATGCAGTCTTCATAATATCAGAGTCCCTGATCTTTTGCTGATGATAGCCTGAACAAAGATCAATCTTAGAAAACACCCTCGCACCTTGTGACTGATCAAATAAATCATCAATGCGCGGTAGAGGGTATTTGTTCTTCACTGTTACCTTGTTCAGTTGTCTATAATAAATACACATCCGCATGGAACCATCCTTCTTCTTACCAAATAACACCGGTGCACCCCACGGGGATACACTAGGGCGAATGAATCCCTTATCCAAAAGCTCCTGAAGCTATCTTTCAATTCCTTCAGCTCAGCTAGTGCCATCCGATAAGGAGGAATAGAAATGGGATGAGTGCCCGGCACCAAGTCAATGCAAAATCAATGTCCCTGTCCGGTGGCATACCTAGCAGGTCTGACGGAAATACATCTGGAAAGTCCCTCATAATAGGTACAGAATTAATTCTAGGAGACTCAGCTCCCACATCCCTCACAAATGCTAAATACGACAAACATCCATTTTCAACCATTCTCTGAGCCTTTAAGAATGAAATAACACAGCTAGGGACGTAATTAGTCGAACCTCGCCACTCAATCTGAGGAATACCAAGAATAGCCAATGTAACTATCTTGGCATGACAGTCCAATATAGCATGGCACGGAGACAACGAGTCCATGCCCAATATCACATTGAAGTCCACCATCCATAACAATAACAGATCCACCTGGGACTCCAGAACTCCAATAAAAATAACACAAGATCTATAGACATGATCCATAATAATCGTATCACCCACTGGGGTGGATACATGAACAGGCAAATCAAGACTACCATGGGTCGCACCCAAATGATGTGCAAAATAAGAAGACATGTATGAATATGTGGACACGGGATCAAATAGAATAGAGGCATCTCTGTGACAGATAGAAATGATACATGTAATCACTGCATCAGAGGCAATTGCATCATGCATGTCATGGAGTGCATTGAATCGAGCCTAGCACCCACTGGATCGCTCCTCACCTCTGGGGCGACTACGAGAAGACTGACCTCCAACTCTGCTACCCTGAGATGGTGCTGAAGAGGAGGGCTAATCCCTCTACTGAGACCTGTCCCTACGAAGTCGAGGGCACTGCCTCCTCATGTGGCCAAACTCGCCACACTCAAAACAGATACCTGGTGCTGGAGAAGGGAACCCCTCGCCGCAGACGAACCCTGGGCTGAAGAAGTAGTAGGTGCTGCACTCTGAGCTAGGAGGACACTAAGTGAAGACTGACCCTGCTGGAATCCCTGGCAACCACAACTAGAAGAAGCTCCGCTCTGCTCAGGACGGCCTGAATGAGAAGGTCTAGATGAGCGACCTCTGCCCTGCTGAAATTGCCCTCTAGATGGAGCTCCACTGAAGCTACCAGAACCTCGAGGCCTCTTGGCCTCCCGCTCCTCTCGCTCCCGGCGATGATCCGCCTCAATGGATCATGCCATATCCACAATCTACTCAAAAGATGATTATAGAACTCTCTCTCTGGTCATCAGAATGCGAATGGAGTAGTTGAGGCCATCAATGAACCTCCTAATCCTTTCCCGGTCAGTCGGGATCATCAATGTGGCATGCCAAGCCAGCTGGGTATATCTCAACTCATACTATGTCATTGACATATCGCCCTATACTAACCACTCAAACTGGCATTGAAGCTCCTCACGACGGGACTGAGGTACATACTTCTGTAAGAAGAGAGTAGAAAATTGCTGCCAGGTAAGAGGTGCTGCTCCTGCAGGCCTACGCCTCTCAAACTCCTCCCACCAATCGAACGCTGGACTTGTAAACTGAAAAGTAGTAAATGAAACCCCACTGGACTCAAGAATACCAGATGTACGCAGCATCCTTTAGCACTTATCTAAGAAACACTGGGCATACTTTCCCTTAGTACCACTGAAGTGAGGTGGCTGGAGTCTACCAAATCTCTCCAGGCGACACTGCTCGCCATCTGGCATAACTTGTACCACATGCTCTAGAGCTGGTGCAGTTGGAATAACTAGTGCAACTATCTGAGTTGGGACCGCCTCCGGCGTAAGAAGTCTCTGTACCACCTGCTCAGGTGCGCGAGCTGCGGGGGTCTACAGACCACCCCTGTCTGGGATGTCGCTGTTGTAGCGGTAGCTGATACTACTTGAGCCAGTCCAGAACATACTGATAATATCTAGGCCAGAGTCTCCTGAAGACCAGGAATGGCAATAGACACGGTCTGGGCCTGAGCTGGGGCTGCTGGAGCAACAACCACTGGGGGCTGCTCCTGAATAGGTACAACGGGCGGGTTAGATGGCATTGCCTCAGCTGCCCTACCTCTACCTCGACCACGACCATGCCCACGGCCTCTAGCAGGTGGCAATGGTAGTCGTCCACCTCGTCCTGAAGCTCGAGTTCTCGCAATATGCAAGAGAATAGAATACAGAAGTTCAGTTCTCAGGACAACAAGATCGCACGACAGAGTTCAAGAAATTTGAAGTGTTCCTAAAGGTTTGCAGCCTCCCGAGGATAAGAACAAGCATCCCCGTACCGATCTACACGACTCTACCAACTAGCTCAAGACTCATGAGGCCTAGTAACCTAGTCTCTGATACCAACTTGTCACGACCCCAAACCTGGTCGTGATGGCGCCCAGCACACTGCTAGGCCAGCTCGACCAATCAACAGAAACACGGAGCTATAAGCTCACAATTAATCCGCTTTAGGCATAAATAACGATAGTATAACAATAAAATATCAAAACACCGGGATTAAACATCCCAAACCAGTACAACCTCCCAATAGACCGGGAGTCACAAGTCATGAGCCCCTCCCAGAATATATAAAGTGTGATAGTGTATACAACTGTGCATAAGTGCGGAATAGACAAAACAGAAATAAGGATAAGCTGGAGAGTCAGGTCCTGCAGACGCTGGAAACTACCTCGATTGTCCACAAGCAACTCCAAGTAGCTACAGAATCAAGTCTGCTGTGATGTACCTGGATCTGCACAAAAGGTGCAGGGAGTAAAGTGAGTACTTCCAGACTAGGTGGTAATCAGCAAGGGTAAGACAGTGAAGGTAAGAACACCCAATATAACACTAAGTAAAGCTATACACAATACCCTGCATCAGTATCATCATGCACAATATCCGAACCAACAATATCAGCTAACAGCATAACAGCTAACAACATAAAGCTAAAAGCATAACAACTAATAGGTATAGCTAAATTCAATGCAATGCATGAATTTGACCATTATGGCGCGTAGCCCGATCCATTTGGGTAACCGTGCTCACTGTGGGGTTTCAGACTCCGGAGGGGCTCCTACAGCCCAAGCACAATATCATGATACGCTGTGGCGCGTAGCCCAATCCACTACCAGTCAGATATAATGCAATGCAGCCTCACAGGCTCAAAAGTAGTATTTGAAAACTCTTTTTATCATTTTTTAGTAGAAAATAGTATATGAGAAATCCTAGAGTTTGGAATACCATTATGATAGTGATAGCTATGGACTGGTAGCAAAATAGCATGTCAATATCACAGAAAAAAAATAACGATCCTTGCGGATCCCAATAACTAGCCCACAGCCCAAAGATGTACACAACCATCCAAGTAGGAGGTTCACTGGCTCAATAATAGCCAATAACACAGTATAGTATCAACAGGTTGGACTAAGCCATAGTTCGCAATCACATTCGACCCCGCACTCACAGGAGAGTACGTTTCTCGCCTCAATACAGCGTCACAAAGTGGTTTACCGGGGTTTCGAACCCGCTGGTCATCACCCACACCTATTACTCACCTCGACTCGGCTCGACGACTAGTCCGCAATGCCCTTGCCACGAGAATCGGCCTCCACAGGTGTAAAATCTGATCAAAATCAATAGAAATACATCAAAATAGGCCAAAGGGGCATTACCCAATTGAAACAACTCGAATTACACCAAAAAACTACCAAAGTTGCCAAAATTTGACTTTCGGTACACCTCTCGAAAAATTACAGAAGTTTCATATTCGGATTTCTTATCTCAACACGAGTCCATGCATATAAAGTTTATCAAAATCGGACTCTGTTTACCTATTCAAATCAATAATTTTCCATAACCCAGGCTTAGGGCAAAAATCCCCCATTAATCTCCCATTAGCAGCGAAATAATCGAAGATTCTATGATAAAATCACGTATTTAGGCCATAAAACTTACCTCCGATGATTACCCAGTGAAATCCCCTTCAATTCCCATCAATCTGCTCTCTAATAACTCAAAAATGGAGGTTTTGGGTATATGGGTCGCGAATACACTGTTCTGGTTTTTAATATTACTGACAGGCAGTTAACACTATGCGACCGCACACTTTGGCTCGTGATCGCGATGTACAAAAATTTGGGCGACTGAATTTCCTTCTACGTGATTGCAGCCTTTGGCTCGCGATAGAAGTGACCAACCTTTTACTCCTACGCGATCGCACAACTTCCAAACTCAACCCTAGGCGATCGCATGAACTTAACCGCGATCGCATTGCCTTCGATCCTTGACTTACGCGATCACAGACGGACCCTCGCGATCGCGATGCTTACCAACCACCTCTTATGCGATCGCATGAAGAACTTTGCGATCGCGAAGAACAAAATCTCTGCATTTTTATTGCAGCTGATCTGCAGTGCCTTTTGGCACAAAATGGTCCGTTTGGACCCCCAGATTCATCCCGAGGCTCCCGGGACCCCAACGAAAACCACCAACCTACTCCAAAACATCATACAAACTTGTTCCAATCATAAAAACACGCCCTTAACACGGAAATCATCAACTCAAGTCGAATTCAAGCCTAAGTTTCATCTAGAACTTCCGAAACCAACATTCAATCAAAAACCCGACCAAACAATGTCCGAATGACCTAAATATTTGCAGACATATCCAAAATCACCTAACAAAGCTATTGCAACTGTCAGAATTCCTTTCCGAATCCCAGATCAAAATCTCACCTACCGTTCGGATTTCGCCAAAATTCAACCTTAGCCAATTCAAGCCTATTTCTACACCGGACCTCCAAATTCAATTCTGATCGTTCCCCTAAGTCACAAATCACCTCCCGGAACTAGATGAATCATCAAAATTCGATTCCGAGCCCTCTACCCACATAGTCAACTCCAGGTTGACTTTTCATAAATAAGCTTCATTTCAAAAGGCTATTTGCCTCATTTTCGACCAGAATCACTCCTAACTCACTCGATAGGCTCTAACACCGATATAGAAACACGAAACATATAAATGAAGGGTAACGGAGTGGTAATTCCCATGACGACGGGTCGAGTCGTCACAGCGACAAAGAGGCCTAAATGGGGGAATCCATTACCTTTGGATTTATTCATAAAATGGTTGCCTATATGGGAAGTGTTGGCCAAAGTAAATATTAGTTTTGAAGATTGATAAAGGAACTCAGGATGAACAATGTCCATCACTCAGGTGCACAAAAACCGGCAGATTTTAGCATGTGGGTTGCACGTCAAGGAGATAACCTTAACTTGGTGTATTTGATATCTCCTGATCGAAAAGGTTGCATAATTGATAAGGAGAAAGACTCCTTACTCAAAGAGAACATTATCCAAGATAGGGAAGGAGTTAGAAGTTGAAATCAACTACAACTCTTCCACCAAGGAAGAGTTGCATCAGAACTCCAGCTATTTCTTAATCTACTAACTCTATAAATTGCAGGATATTCTCACATTACATGTATCGCACAAAAAGGCAAAAGTTAAATGTGAATTGTGAGCAAAATACCAAGGCTTTTTACAAGCAGTTCGTGTGTGATTCAAGTGTGCAAACTAGAAGCTACATGAACCAAATTGAAGAATCGGCTCCATAAAGAGTTTTAAGTGTCTCTCTTTATTTCTAATTCAATTGTAATAGGTATTTTATATTGTACCTTTTTCAGCTTTACCTAGAAGCAATTGTAATAGGTACTTTAAGTATTCAAGTTAGAGTTAACTTGAAGTTGTCACAGCAGCTGACGTTGTGTGCTAGGATTAGAGTTAATCCTCTGGTTAACAAAGAGTTTTGTAAATGCTATTTTTGGCTTAGTGATTTTAGTGGAAGTTTGGGAAAATCCTACTGAGTAGTAGGTCGTGATTTTTTCACCTTTTGAGCCAGGTGTTTTCCACGAAAATTGGGTAGCACACAAATCCCCCCCCCCCTCTTGTATGGTATTGACGTTTAGAACATCAAGAAGAAAAATATTAAAGTATTCGTAAGAGCCATAGGTTATGAGGCTAATAAGTTTGCGGCCAAACGCACACGCAAGTATAGAAACATTATAATGCTCTTATAGAAACATTATAATAAGAACTCTAAGAAGGATAATAAGAATTAGGACAACCATCCTCATGGCCACCTTGACCACCAAACATATTACAAAAATTTCACGCATCAAAGTGAGATGCACAATTTTGCCACAAGTGTGGTCCTCCACAATATGGACAAGCATCACTATAATAAGAATAACCAATGTTTGACAAATTCTCATTCCAAGATGACATGTCAACAAAGATAATAAAATATTAAACTAAGATAAAATAAAATAAAAATAAACTTGAATAGGCAAAAAGTAAAAATCTAATCTAGTAGAATAGTTAATATTTAAGTCTCTGGCAACGTCGCCAAAAACGTATTGCGGCCAAATGCACATGCAAGTATACGCAATCGTCAAGTAATAAAGTGACTAAAAGTCGGATGTCAAACCCACGAGGAATTGTGATTAACTATTAACTAAATTAGACTATCCTAATTATCTATACAAGAATTAAACCTAGAAGTATTTGATTCTAAACTAATTAAATAAATAAAAACAAATAATAAACTTTTAACAGAGAGAAAGAGCAGTTTTTTATGATATCAATGTAATGAAAATGATCTAGGGATATGTGCTATCTAACATTCCTATTGTATTCTTCAATTGAATTAACTAATTAATTAATCTAGTTTATTGGTTGACAGGGTTAATATTGCTCATAAGAATCCGTTGAGTTCTTACTCGCCTATTCAAGCTAACCTAATGCCTATATGTCTATGGAATTAGAATCAACAAGAACACATTTATAATTCCTGTAAATCAACCAAGCAAGGCAATTAGGTATATGTCTATCCTAACCGTGAATCCGTTCTTCGATGCCAAGGTTCAAGAACTTGCTCTACTCAATCCTATATGCAATCTAGAATTCCGACTTTCGAGTTTAACTCTAGATTCATAGATAATATTCAATTGGTGATCAATCAATCAAATAATTAAGTGCAAGATTGAATAAATAAACCAATCTGATAAACTAAGAAATCAAAATCATTATCTGAATAGTAATAGTCATGAAAGAACCACAACCCTAGAACGTGAAGTTTAGCTCCACATAGACATGGTAGCAAAACAACAAATCATACAAAGAAACATAAAAAGGCTTAATTTGGTGGAAGAAAAGATGAAATCCGGCCTCCACGACGGCTCTGTGCTCTTCCTTGGTAAAAATTACTCTACAAATTGTTCTCTCATGTATATATACCAAGTAGGGTGGGGCCCAAACAATTATACCTTCTCCAATGTGGAAAATGACACTTTTTCTGGGTGACTAGTGTGAGCTCGCGCGTGACTTCGCACATCATTCTGCCTCAGCTCCCTAACACGCACGACTCCGCGCATTAGCTCGCGCATCTTCTCATTTTTCACTCTGGTCCATTCTCAATTTGGAAAAACTTAAAACATGAAAGTTGTTTCCCTTTGAGTTATATTTTCAACCATATATTGTGAAGCCGCAATGGAGTTATGAGAAAAATGTTATATCTATTTTACTGGAATGTGCGCAATCTACCTACTAGATTCTTCGTTCGCTCTAACTATCATCAGTTCACCCCCAACGCGATCAGACTTGTATCATTTGGCTTTTACTCAGATTTTAAAGCTCCAACTCACTTGAATTCATTTCATATCATCTATAAGTCTAGAAAACACTACTACAAGGCATAAAAAACACCATTAGTGCATAATACTAGCGATTAAAGCTCAAACACAATTTAAGTGCAGTAAATTAGAGTGTAATAAGCGACTAAAATATGTAATTATATCCTATCATCAATACGTGCAACAGTAAACATTCAAGGATGAATATTTCAAGTGGGAATGATGTTACACTCATGTTTTTATATGTGAGAGTTCGTCGTAAGTCAATTGATGCAAGCTTAGAAATGAGTTTGTCTTTGAAAATGCATAAAGTAAGTTAATCATGTTACCTTGGAGGTTAAAAAGATTTAATATCATGGATAAAAAGTACCAAGAGGGTTGGAAAAGTCCTAGAATCTAAACAAATTGAAGAAAATACGTTTTATTGAAAGTCGACAAGATGAGAATATTATAACATGTACTTTTGGGGTGAGACTAGGGTGCTTAACATAATAAGGATTTTATGTTATGAGTTAGTTTAGTCTTATGATAGTCATGTGTTACATTTTTAAGCCAAGTAATTTTTGTAACAAAAGTTAACAAAGGTCATCACAAGTTACATTCATAAATATGCTGAAAATTAGGTCAAATGTAGCTGAGTTTTTCTCCTAATATATTTGAAATAGGGATGATACACCTACCAAATTCAAGATCTACGAGTTTAGTTTCTAATTTATTAAACTGTTGGTCGATACAACATTGGGGTAGAGAGATATTCGCATTTTTGTGGGACTGTGCAAGCATCTTCTAATGCGACCCACTTAGGCGGTGAACGACCCTTGAACATTTTAAAGGGGTTGGACGGCTCATTTTTGGTCATTTCGACCAAGGAAATTTCTCAAAACCTCTCTAACAGTTTTCCAAGGTTCCAAGTCGAATCCAAGGTGGTTTTACCTAAATCTAACCTCAAAAGTTAGCCTAAGTGAAGAAGAGAGTCTTTACGGTGTTGTGATGTCATTAAAGGTACTTGTAACCAAATGAAAGATTTGGTTCGAGCTTGTTCTGATTATTTAAGGTAATTATAATACCCTATTTCCTGCTCTTAAGCTTATATATGTGTTGGTTAAGTTATTTGGATGAAGAATTACAATATAGTATTTGAAATGATATAAGAAGTTGTTGTCTCTTATTCGACTATTTTGGAGTTGTATATATTACTTCATATGGCCAGAAATCATAGGGAATAGCTTGCTTATAGTGTTGGTATTATTTTAATGCTTGTCAATATGTTGAGTATGTTGATGATATTGTAATTAGGAGAAGAAGCGACCACACAATACCTCGAAGTTGTTCATGTCATTGTTTTATCATGTTTTGTGTATTTGATGTTACTTTTATGATCGATATAAGGTTAGAATGTCATATCAATGCATATTTTTATATGCTGGAGCTATTGATGATGTTCTAAGTACAGGAAAAATTGGAAAAAGATTTGGGGTTTGTTTCCAATCTAATCTTGTCGCTCGTCGTGTTAAATAGTAGTTTTGTATGTGACGTACTTGTTGTTATGTAGATTGATTGGTGTTGTTGGAATGTTGGGTGTATTTTGGTGCTGAAGGAATATAATTGAAGGTTTTATGTGGTCTTGTTGTTTTATGGACTTGGGGAAAGCAAGAAAAATATGAGAAATAATGTCCGTTTTAATATAAAATAAGATTGTTATTCGTTGTACGATAGTCGCATCATCGTAGATTAATGATAATACTATTATCGTTGTTGTAGATTTAAGTGCGACGAGACAAGTTCAACATGGTCATTGGGCAGACTGTGATAAGGTATGTTAAGGCTATCTCTTCTTTCCTTTTGGAATGATCCATATGATACAAATAAAATAAGCAAACACGCAATTTTCACAATGACTCTATTTTTAGAAGTACTAGGGTTGACTATGTTCTTGATTCCCCATGTGTCCTATTATTATATCGTATGTTCGTGAGTTTTAGAAAATATGTAAGTTGATAAAGTTTATTTTGTGGTATTAACTGAAGGCATATTGATCTTATGACATTATGAGAGATAGTAGTGACTTACTTCATTATACATTGCATTCATTTACACAGGTACATTGACCCATCACTAGATGATGTTATATATGCATATATTATATCATATGTATATGGGGTATGTGGAAATCTTATTGCGTTATATACGCACTACCACCTGACCAGTTGACATACGTTGATTTCGCCCACTGAGGCCGAGATGGTATGATGGGATGCCCCGGCTTGATGATGTTATATATGCATATACCTATGCATGATATGTAACTTATACGCATATACATAACACTATAAATGTTTCATGATTCACTCAGCTATTCGGTTTTATAACTTTAGTCCTTTACTCCAGGTTTCTTTCATGTCTTTATATACTGTTTTTCATGACCTACATACTCGGTACTTTATCCGTACTGAAGTCCCTTTTGCATGGGGACACTACATTTCATGCCCGCAGGTCCCAATAGATAAGTTGACGGTCCTCCTAGTAGGCTATCAGCTAAGCATAAGGTGTTGGTGCACTCCTATTGCTCCAGAGTTATATATTTGGTCAGTATGCTTTGGACACGTGGCGGGATTCGATCCCGAATTTTATGACGTTTATGTACTCTTAAAGGCTTGTAGACAGATGTCAAGTATATAGACGCTTGTATGGCCTATTGGCCTATATTTTTAGTGTACAAATGGTTATTTCGATCGTATAGGCTCGTATGCCACATGTATGAGTTTATATACTATGTCGAGTCATCCTATGCCGAGTATTCCCTTATGTTCTATTCTGGTTATCTCATGACCGACCTTTGTCGCTCATTTACCCATGATAGTATGATAAGAAACATACAGTATGTTGGTACTTGGTTGGGTAAGACATTAGGTGCCCGTCACGCCCTGTCGATTTGAATCGTGATAGGTACTTCAAATATTAAAATTTAGCATTTGTAAATAATGGTTTGATGTTGCTGTTAGGCGACGTGTATTATCAAAATTAACACTGTTAAGGAAAAACAAGAGGGAGAAGAAATAGAATATATAATTCCGAGTTCACAATTTGCTTGTGTGTCCTTAAGGAATTTTAACCCCCTCACAGTTGCCAAGGTAATGGATTAAATCCTCCCAGGATAAAACGGAATAACCTTCCTGCGACAGTGGCAATACAAGAAGCAGGATACCAACGAACTCAAAGAGCGGAGCGAATCACACTTACTATTTTCAAGGAACGAGAAAGCTCAAGAATTTTTGGATTAATGAACTTGCAAAGAGAGGGAAAGAATTTCTGAATTTCTGAATTTCTGAATTTCTGAATTTCTGAATATCTAGAATGGAAGCCATGCTTGAATTTATAGGCAATTGTTGGCTTTGTGAAAAGGTATGGTGCCTCTTCATGGTGTCTGTTCATTGTGAATAGACACCTGATAGGAAGATACGTTCTTTCAACGTTATTTATTAACTGGGTCAACTAGTTTAACCAAATAAACCGGGCCAAATTTTGAAGCCCAATCGAGTCCATTTAATTTTCCACCATTACCCAATTCACACTACTCATCTTTAAAGCCCAATGGCTTAAAAGTCCAACCAATGGCTTAAAAGTCCAACAATCCCCCACATGAATGGGGAATGGCTATATAGAAAAAAACATGGAAATTGTGTGATTCGCAAGAAAAGATCGATCGCATCCGGATAAGTAGGTTTCCCTTTGAACTTTCCATAGTGAACATATGTCGGATATACTCGGTCAATCGGTAGATTTGATATCTTTGAACCGTCGAACTTTGGTGTATACCTAGACAACCATATGTCACACAATCGACCCTTAACCGTCTTTTGGTTCTCATTATTGTGTTCGTTTCAGCCATGAACACCACCTGGTCTCATAAGTGCGTAGAGAATTGGCCTTACCTAATTCTCCTTGAAGCGGCTTACACTTCACACTTACATAGGTGATTCCTAAACATGTAATCCTTTAGATTGACACTATTTGATAGATACCTTATCAAATTTAGGTAATCATTAAAGAACGTGTAAAGTTCTATCCTTGTTACTCTGAACATTGTCTTCATCACGAGAATGGACCAAAGATTTTATTTTGACAATGTTGAACCGGTCAATCACAACTTTGTTTGAGCTCCTTGAACCTAGATCTCGGAACATCCAAAATTCTAGGTAGAGTTACCGCCATGTTGACTTGTCCTCGGCCATAGTCCCATTCTCTTAGATGATTTCTCAACTCCTTCTCTAGTTAAGCCTTTTGTAAGCGGATCCGCAACATTATCCTTTGATCTTACATAATCAATAGTGATAATTCCACTAGAAAGTAGTTGTCTAACGGTATTATGTCTTCGCCGTATATGACGAGACTTTCCGTTATACATAACGCTCCTTGCCCGTCCTATTGCAGCCTCACTATCGCAATGTATGCAAATAGGAGCCAAAGGTTTTGGCCAGAACGGAATGACTTCTAAAAAATTCTGAAGCCATTCAGCTTCTTCACCGGCTTTATCCAATGCTATAAAATCTGATTCCATTGTAGAGCAAGCAATACACGTCTGTTTAGAAGACTTCCAAGATACTGCTCCTCCACCAACAGTAAACACATATCCACTTGTGGACTTTGTTTCTATTGAGCCGGTTATCCAATTTGCATCACTATATCCTTCGATAACTGCAGGATATTTATTGTAGTGCAAAGCGTAGTCTTGAGTATACTCCAAGTATCCCAGAACTCGTTTCATTGTCACCCAGTGATGTTTGTTGGGATTACTTGTGAATCGACTAAGTTTACTTATCGCACAAGCTATATCAGGTCGTGTACAGTTCATGATGTACATTAAGCTTCCCAACACACGAGGATACTCCAATTGAGATGTACTTTCACCTTTATTCTTCATAAGATGATGGTTTAAGTCAATTGGAGTCCTTGCACTTCTAAATTCCAAATGTTTGAATTTTTCAAGTACCATTTTCACATAATGTGATTGAGACAAAGCTAGACCTTGAGGAGTCCTTTGGATTTTAATTCCTAGAATTATATCGGCAACTCCTAAGTCTTTCATATCAAACTTACTAGCAAGCATGCGCTTAGTAGTTTGAATGTCAACAACGTCTTTGCTCATTATTAGCATATCATCAACATATAAGCAAACAATGACTATATGATTTGGAACGTTTTTAATGTAAACACATTTATCACATTCATTAATCTTAAATCCATTTGACAACATTGTTTGGTCAAATTTCGCATGCCATTGCTTGGGTTCTTGTTTTAGTCCATAAAGGGACTTAACAATTCTGCACACCTTCTTTTCTTTTTCCGGAACCACAAACCCCTCGGGTTGGTCTATGTAGATTTCTTCCTCTAAATCACCATTTAAGAAGGCTGTTTTCACATCCATTTGATGGATTTGAAGATCATACAAGGCGGCTAACGCGATTAGCATCCGAATGGATGTAATTCTTGTTACTGGTGAGTATGTGTCAAAATAGTCAAGACCTTCTCGTTGTCCAAATCCTTTGACGACAAGTCTTGCCTTGTATTTGTCAATAGTACCATCGTCTTTCATTTTCTTCTTGAAAATCCATTTAGAACCCAACATTTTATTACCTGGAGGAATATCAACCAATTCCCACGTATGGTTGCTCAATATGGATTCTATTTCATTATTGACAGCTTCTTTCCAATATTGTGCCTCTGAGGAAGACATTGCTTCCTTGAAGGTATGAGGCTCATTTTCTAACAGAAAAGTCAAAAAATTCGGACCGAATGAAGTAGATGTCCTTTGACGTTTACTTCTTCTCGGATTTTCTTCATTAGGCATACCATCCGTTATTTCCTCCCGAGGTCGTTTTGACTTTTGGCAGGTCACTTCACTTTCCTTTTTATACGGATAAATAGTTTCAAAGAATTCAGCATTATCCGATTCTATTATTTTATTAATGTGAATCTCAGGATTTTCTGATTTATGAACCAGAAAACGATATGCCTTGCTATTGGTTACATATCCAATAAATACACAATCAACCGTTTTTGGACCTATCTTTACCCTTTTAGGTTTAGGAACTTGTACCTTAGCTAAACACCCCCACACTTTGAAGTATTTCAAGCTAGGCTTCCTTCCTTTCCACTTTTCATAAGGAATGGATTGTGTTTTACTATGAGGTACACGGTTGATTATCCGGTTAGCTGTAAGTATAGCTTCCCCCCACAAATTCTGTGGTAAGCCAGAACTTATTAGCAATGCATTCATCATCTCCTTCAACGTTCGATTCTTCCTTTCTGCAATTCCATTAGATTGTGGAGAGTAAGGGGCAGTTGTTTGGTGAATAATGTCATTTTTCAAACATATTTCTTCAAAAGGAGATTCATATTCACCACCCATATCACTTCTTATCTTTTTGATCTTTTTGTTTAGTTGTGTTTCAACTTCACTCTTGTATTGCTTGAAAGCATCAATTGCCTCATCTTTACTATTAAGTAAATAAACATAGCAGTATCTTGTGCTATCGTCAATAAAAGTAATAAAATACTTTTTTCCACCGCGAGATGGTGTTGACTTCATATCGCAAATATCTGTGTGAATTAAGTCTAAAGGACTTGAATTCCTTTCAATGGACTTATAAGGATGCTTAGCATACTTTGATTCCACACATATTTGACATTTAGAATTAATGCAATCAAATTTTGGCAATACTTCTAGATTTATCATCTTTCGCAATGTTTTGAAGTTTACGTGACCTAAACGCGCATGCCATAAAGTGTTTGACTCAAGCAAGTAAGAAGAAGCATTCACTTTATTGATTGGAACTGCTATTACATTTAGCTTGAAAAGGCCCTCACTTAGGTAACCTTTTCCAACATACAAATCGTTCTTAATAATTACAACACTATTAGAAACAAAAATACATTTGAATCCATTCTTGACAAGAAGTGAGGTAGACACAAAATTCTTGCGAATTTCTGGAACATGGAGGACTTGGTTTAGAGTCACTATTTTTTCCGGACGTCATCTTCAATGCAATCTTGCCAACTCCTTCAATTTTGGCCGTAGATGAATTTCCCATGAAGATAGTCTCGTCGGGACCTGCGGGGACATAAGAAGAAAATAATTCCTTGTTAGCACAAACATGGCGGATGGCTCCAGAATCTATCCACCATTCTTTCGGATTTCCAACCAAGTTGCATTCAGACAACATGGCACACAAGTCTTCCATTTCATCTTCAACCATGTTGGCTTGATTATTTTTCTTCTTATCATTCTTTGGCGCACGACAATCCGCCGCCTTATGCCCAATTTTTCCACAATTGTGGCAATTACCCTTGAACTTCTTCTTGCTTGGGTAATTCTTTGGTCCAGAAGCTTTCTTCCTCTTCTTATTTTGTGGTGCCTCCTCATCAATGTTTGCCCCCACAATTGTCGAGTTTCCACGTGACTTCTTTTCAGCATTTTTGTTGTCCTCTTCTATCCTCAAACGAACAATCAAGTCTTCTAGAGTCATCTCCTTCCGTTTGTGTTTAAGATAATTCTTAAAATCCTTCCACAACGGAGGTAGTTTCTCAATGAAAGCAACAACTTGAAAGGCCTCATTAATGACCATACCTTCAATAACAAATTGAGAGTTAATAATAAGATAAATTTTATTAATAGAATTATTGATTTGGGTCATATCTTGAGCAAGGAGGTCATGTACAATGACTTGTTGTTCTTGGACTTGTGTTATGACCGACCTAGTGTCAATCATCTTGAAATCCAGGAACCTTGCAGCCACGAACTTCTTAAGTCCTGCATCCTCGGTATTGTACTTTTTCTCAAGCGCATTCCATAACGCTTTTGAAGTTTCCATGACACTATAGACATTGTATAAACCATCTTCCAAACAACTCAAAATGTAATTTTTGCATAAGAAATCAGAATGTTTCCATGCTTCAGTTACAACAAGTCGTTCATTGTCCGGAGTATCCTCGGCCATGGCCGGAGGATCCTCCTTGATAAAACGTTGCAAACTCAACGTAGTAAGATAGAAGAGCATTTTCATTTGCCAGCATTTGAAGTCAATACCGGAAAATTTTCCGGGTTTTTCTGCCGGTGCCATAACATGGGCCGGAGTAGAACGGCTTGACGATGCAGCCACACTCGTCATAGTAGCACCCGTTCCCGCAATATTTCCATTAGTTTGGTTTTCATTCGTCATATTTCTGTAAAGTCAAAAACAATACAGAACTTTATTAAATTAGTGAAGTTTTTATATCTTCAAACTGCTTACCAAACCAAACATACAACACGTAACAATGGTGAAGTTTCTATATACTTCAAACCCGTACGTTTATTATTCCGGCAAAGTTTTTATGTACTTTAAACCGGAGAGAAACAATTAATGGAGTAGAAAGCAACAAGGCTTTAGTCTCCAAGTTAATGTAAAACAATGCCGGAAAAAAAATAATACAGAACTTTATTAAATCATTGAAGTTTTTATATCTTCAAACTGAATACCAAACCAAACATACAACATGTAACAATGGTGAAGTTTTTATATACTTCAAACCCGTACGTTTATTATTCCGGCAAAGTTTTTATGTACTTTAAACCGGAGAGAAACAATTAATGGAGTAGAAAGCAACAAGGCTTTAGTCTCCAAATTAATGCAAAACAATGCCGGAAAAGAAAAAAAAAATTAACTTGCGGTAGAAATTAATACTGCAAAATAAATTAAATTGCTACTGCTTTCAACACCAAACGTTGCTTCAACAATTTTAAAATTGTAACCAATCAAAAACAAGAACTACTAAAACAAAGCAGTAACCACTTTTTTCCTTTTGCTTTATTCTTAAACAATACAAACGTATAAAATATAAAGCGACACTGATTCTTTCTTTTACAATCGACGTATCTTTTCTTTACGTCAATAATATGTGTCCTTTAAAAAAAAAATTCCTTTAAATCATTTCAAAAGTAAATAGCCAAATGCAAAACAAAACCTGCAACAAGCACACACCGCAGTCCAGAAAACTCAACAAGCAGTACAAAACCTATCGTGACAGTATAGTACAAAACCACGTTGCCGAAATTTTTATTATTATTATTATTTTTTTCTCTAAAATTCCTTAAGATGTTAGGCGACGTGTATTATCATAATTAACACTGTTAAGGAAAAACAAGAGGGAGAAGAAATAAAATATATAATTCCGAGTTCACAATTTGCTTGTGTGTCCTTAAGGAATTTTAACCCCCTCACAGTTGCCAAGGTAATGGATTAAATCCTCCCAGGATAAAACGGAATAACCTTCCTGCGACAGTGGCAATACAAGAACCAGGATACCAACGAACTCAAAGAGCGGAGCGAATCACACTTACGGTTTTCAAGGAACGAGAAAGCTCAAGAATTTTTGGATTAATGAACTTGCAAAGAGAGGGAAAGAATTTCTGAATTTCTGAATTTCTGAATATCTAGAATGGAAGCCATGCCTGAATTTATAGGCAATTGTTGGCTTTGTGAAAAGGTATGGTGCCTCTTCATGGTGTCTGTTCATTGTGAATAGACACCCGATAGGAAGATACGTTCTTTCAACGTTATTTATCAAACTGGGTCAACTAGTTTAACCAAATAAACCGGGCCAAATTTTGAAGCCCAATCCAGTCCATTTAATTTCTCACCACTACCCAATTCACACTACTCATCTTTAAAGTCCAATAGCTTAAAAGTCCAATCAATGGCTTAAAAGTCCAACAGTTGCAAATAACAATAGGAGTAATCAAATCATTATTTGCGGTACTGAATTTCAATGCTTGCAACAATAACAAATTATTTATGCCAAAAATTATATACTATACACCTTCATCTATCTGCCGTCCATTTTTGGGATAAACAATATTAGAAGCAGACACCCTTTGGTTTCTCCCATAAAGTCCTACGCTATAATTTTTGCCAGTGAATTTTTACAAAATTTAAGAGATTTTATTTTACTGCTGCAATTCCTTTCGTTCGAAAATTTATATTTGATTTGACGTATAAACTTAAATATACATAACATAACTCAATTACAAATACATCATTTATATAGTCCATTTCAGAACAGGTCAAGTACAACAACCGGGTCTCTATGCTTCTCGACAACCTCCTAAACTCTCATCACCAAATATAGAACTAAAGCAATTTGAATAGAAATGTAAAATCAAATTATTTCTTGGAAACTTTGAAGAATAGATGATGACTTCATACCGAACATAAAACCCTAAAAGAAGGAAAGTGAAAACACATTAGGCACGGTGTCACAATCCTCATCTGATTTCTACTCATAGAAAGAATTAAAATTTACAATATGATCGATTAAAATAATACTAATATTTTTCATTGGCTACGTATTTTACTCCGCGTGCTTTACTTGAATACTTCAATGTGTCTTATATTACAGAATTTAATATAATAGTTTGATTTGTGCATCATATAGTATATTATTAAAAGAGTTGAAAATAAGTAATCCTAGTACAAAGGCAAATTCTATGGGAAAGTCTAATGTCTGTAAAGGATCATTATAATGGAACTTAGTTGATAGGAGGGGATTTTAACGAAATTATTCATGCATGTGATAAATTTGGGGGATTTCCTATAAATAATTCACGCTCAAATAAATTTAATAATTGTTTAAATTATTGTAATCTGAATGACTTAGGTTTTAACGGGAGTCAATATACTTGGACTAACGGAAGGGACATAAGACATACTATTTTTGAAAGAATTGATAGGATAGTAGCAAATTACGAATGGATTAATCAGTATTCTGATGCCACTGTTACACATCTACCTCGTACACATTCGGATCATTGTCCTATTAAATTAGATTTACATTACTGCCTTCTACCTAGGAAAAAAATATTCCAGTTTGAAACTGTTTGGACTAGTCATCCTAGTTTTGTAGATGTTATTTTGCATGCATGGCTAGAAACAAATCTTTGATACCTGCTATAGATAAATTTATAATTTTAGTTAAGCAATGGAACTCTACCATATTTGGTAATATTTTTAAACAAAAAAGAAATTTACTTGCTAGATTGAATGGAATACAAGCTTCCATACATTATCCTACTAAATTTTTTCTACAAAATTTGGAAAGAGAACTAAAGGTGGAATATAATAAAGTTCTTAGATTAGAGGAAGACTTATGAAAACTAAAATCACGTATTGACTGGCTTAATAATGGAGATGCTAATACAAATTTTTTTTATCTTAGTACACTTATTCGTAGAAGACAAAATTGAATTGTTGCTCTACAAGATCGAGGAGGAAACTGGATAACCAGGCCACAACATATTCTGGCACATATCTCCTCTTATTATCAAGAGCTTTTTATTACACATCATACTCATTCAATTTCTAGTACCAAATTATTACCTTCTCAAATATTAAGTAAATCTGATCAAGACTGCTTAATAAAATCTTTAGAAAAAATTGAAGTCCTTAATGCAATTAAATCTTTTAAACCTATGAAAGCTCCTGGTCCAGATGGACCCCATCCTCTTTTTTATCAAAATTATTGGGAAGTCATTGGGAACTCTGTCCTAAGCTTCTGTCACAAGGTGTTTAATGACAATGAAATTGACCCACAGATAAATTCAACTTTTATCTGCCTTATTCCTAAAAATGAGAAGGCAACCACAATTAAATTATTACTAAAATATTAGTGAATAGATTAAAACCTATTTTAAATTATATTGTTTATCCCACACAGTCTAGCTTTCGACAAAATAAAAGAGCTACTGATAATGCTACAATTGTTCAGGAAATAATAAGTAATTTCCAAAAAACTAAAGGTAATAAGTTAAGTATGCTCTTAAAAATAGATCTAGAAAAGGCCTTCGATAAATTAGAATGGTCTTTTATTCGTAATACCCTTACAAGCCTCAATTTTCCTCCTTCTTTTATCAAATTGATTATGTCTTGTGTAAGTACAACTACTACTTCAATTCTTGTTAATGGTACCCCCACAGATACTTTCCAACCTACACGGGGTATAAGACAGGTGATCCTTTATCGCCATAGTTGTTTATCATATGTCTTGAAATGCTTTCACGACATATAAATATTGCGGTTGATTATCAAATGTGAAAACCTTTATCAGTAACAAAAAATGGTCCTTATCTATCACATTTATTTTTGATGATGATATTACACTTACTGCGGAAATTACACCTACTAATTGTCAAACTATGGTCAATATCATTGATAAATGTACTACTAAATCAGGACAATCTATTAATTATGATAAATCAAAAATTTATTTCTCAAGGAATTGCCTTCTTGATACAAAGAACTTAGTTTTACAAATTTTCAAAATGAAAGAAGGACATAGCTTTGGAAAGTATTTGGAATTCCTTATTTTTTTCAAAAGAGCTACAAAATCAGATTTTCAATTTCTATTAGATAACTTTAAAACAAAATTAGCTGGCTGGAAAGCTAATTCCCTTACTAAGGCTGGTAGACTTACTTTAATAAAATCTACCCTTAATCAACTCCCTAATCATTTGATGCAATTCAAAAAAATCCCTAATTATATTATAAATATCCTTAATAAGTACCAACGAAATTTCTTGTGGGAAACTACTGCTCAATAGCGAAAATTACACCTTCTTAAATGGTCATCAGTCACACAACCTCTTGAATTATGAGGCTTGGGCATTCAAAGTTTGACTATTAAAAATAAATCTACCCATGCAAGTCTTGCATGGAGAATATTTCATAATCCTAATGAACTATGGCAAAGTTCTTTTGAATAAATATATACGACCTGGTTTATTACCATGTTGTACCTGCTCTACAACTTGGCATAACATTATTATGGGTTGAAATTATTGTAGACTAGGATACAAATGAAATATTGTGACAGGTCAACATGTTAGATTTTGAACAAATTCTTGGATCAAGCATAATTTTAGCCTTAGAACTTTTATTAGTGGACCTATGCACAAATCTGAGGACACAAAGTTAGTTTCTGATTATTATTATGATCATAAATGGCATATGGATAATATGCCTTTTGAAATACCCACTTATATTAAAGAGATAATAATTAATTTCTATTTTCCAACTGAAGCCTTTTACTTTGATAAAATATATTGGAATCTAACAAATAATGGGTTATTCACCATCAAATCTATATATTCTTGTTTGGCTGCTTTGGATACATCTATTCATTCTAAATCAAATCATAAATCTTTCTATTGGGTTTGGAAACTTCCTATCCCTCAAAAAATATCCTTTTTCCTTTGGTTTATTTGTCATAATAGATTACCCACTGCTGAGTATCTCACTCATATAGGAGTTACTACTTCAAATATTTGTGTTCAATATCATCAAAATATTGAATCAGTGCTGCACCTTTTTCTTTATGTCCCACACATAAAGAAAGTTTGGGATTCACTTAAAATAAAGCCTGCTTTGATTCCTATGACATCCTCTAGGGAAGATATTATGCATTGGTTATATGAACATATTCATTTGTCACATTTGAAACTTCCCTATGATATTCCTGCAAAAACTGTTATACCCTTTGTTCTATGGGAAATATGGACTGGACGCAATAAGTTTGTTTATGATCATAAGTTAAATTATTTAAATATGGATGCCTTATAACAAAAAGTTGCTGAATTTTATTTCTTGACAAATCATTCTAAGAAAAAGAAGTCTAAAATTTTGATTTATATAAAATGGTATCCACCAAACTATATGTACTATAAATTAAATATTGATGGATCTTATAACCCCTAATAAGGCTAGTTATGGGGTAGGAGGCATTATTCGTGATCATAAATCTAATTGGATCCTAGAATTTGCAGCTTCAGTCAACCAAGCAGACTCTACTCAAATAGAACTTCTAGCACTCCTCAAAGGACTACAAATCGCTATCAATCAAAGACTTCTACCACTAATTATTGAGACGAATGCTCAAAATGTTATTAATATGTTACATTCACCATCCATGAATTATATTAATATTATTAATGATTGCAGGTCATTACTCCAGCGTCTGGATAGGTTCTCAGTACAACTCGTTTACAGAGAGCAGAATCTGGTTGCTGACAAGTTAGCTAAGTATGGTGCATTACAACAATTGGAGGACTGCCAAATTTTTGATTCACCGCCTAGTTTTGTGATGTCTTTTTATCTACAAGACTGCCATGGCATACTCCATGTTAGGACCCCACGGCATGTTAGTATGAATATTACTCAAACTATCTCTAGTACTTTTGTATCTTCACCAGCTCCTACTTTATGTAATAGGCTTATATCTCCAATAGGGAGTAGATATTACCTTAGTCCTAATCTTGTACTTATGATGCCGTGTAGGCATCCTCAACTCTAAACTATGTAAATATTGTTATATATAATATTACATATCTTTCCTACCAAAAAAAAAAAGAGTTGAAAATTAATTTTTAACAAAAAATATAACATTAATGTTTAAATTAAAGGACTGATAACTTGAAATGTTGAGAATTTAGAAGTGGTGTTATCTAATCGGCCGATATTTAAATAGCATAAATAGTGTAAATGTCACGACCCAAAATGTACTAGTCGTGATGACACCTAACTCAACCCGCTAGGTAAGCCAATTTCTAACGATTCAATTTTAATAATATTAATTAAGTATTTAAATAAAGTAATTTTTGAATTTTTTACATCTTCCCAATGACTGGTAGTACACATCATGAGCTTCTAAGAATAAAGGTTTTAAAGCTGATATAAAAAGAATACATCTTCTATTTGAAAATTACATAAATAGAGTTTATAGATCTAAGGCTACCGTGAAAAAAAGGCAGCTACAACAAGAATGCAAGTACGCCTTCTATGATGATCTGGCCCGTCGTCACAAGAGTTACCACCCTGTTACCCCTTCATTTATGTGTTTTATATTTCTATATCTGTGTTAGAGTCTATCGGGTGGATTGGGATTGATTCTGGTTGGAAATAAGGCATATAGCCTTTTAGAATGAAGCTTGTTTATGAAAAGTCAACCTGAAGTTGACTATGTGGTTAGGGGGCTCGAAATCGAATTCTGATGATTTGGTTAGCTTCGAAAGGTGATTTGTGACTTACATGAGCGATCAGAATTGAATTTGGAGGTCCGGTATAGAAATAGGCTTGAATTGGCTAAGTTGGAATTTTGACGAAATTCGATCGATAGATGAGATTTTGATTCGGGAGTCGGAATGGAATTCTGATAGTTACAGTAGCTTTGTTAGGTGATTTTGGATATGTCTGCAAATTTTCAGGTCATTCGGACATCGTTTGGTCGGGTTTTGGCAACTTCGTGATTTTCGATGTAATTCGAGTTATTTCGATTGGGTTATGTTGCTTTAGCTCATTATGATGTATTCTTATTGGTTTTGATCAGATTTGGCATCCGAGGAGGTTGATTTGTGAGGTAAGCGCAAGGCGAGCTAGGACTTTTGCCGATTTGAGGTGAGTAGTGGTAATAAATGATGTACTGAGGGCTTGAAACCCCGTATTTGCACTATTCAGTGCTATGGTGAGATGGAACACGCGTCATGTGATGAGCGTGGTGGTATTGTGATTGGGATTTGGACTTGGTCCCTCCTGATTGATAATTTACTATGCATAATGACTGATACTGGGCTTATATCTGTATATTTGGGCTAGTAGCCATGTTTGGGGCCTTGTGCCGATCTGTAGAATATTAGGGAATCTTGTAGAGCTAAATGACCCTATAACATGTTGAACACATACTCTCAGCCGTATTTATAGCTGTAAAGCATGACATGAACCATTACTAGATATGTACTTTAAGTGAGAATACCTGGGGTTGAATACCCTGTTCTAGCTGAGTGGGCCCAAGAGGCCGAGTTTATATTGACTAAGAGGGGTCGAGGACCCACTGTGAGGTATTGATACACATACCGGACGGAGCTGCATGCCGCTACAGTATATACATATACATATATATATATTGAATCGGACTGCACGCCGCAGTAATATATATATGGATCGGACTGCACGCCGCAGTATCATAGCACTTGGGCTGAAGGAGCCCCTCCGGAGTCTGCACGATCGGGCTGCACACTGCAGCAAGACTAGATCAGTGTTGGGATCAGTATGAGACGGTAGTGGACTGGAACCGAACTTATCATTATAGAGATGACTGACCTGTACGGTTATTCTTAGAACTGTTTAGTGATAATACATGTGTTCTTACTTTTAGTTATTATTTATTATTGCTACTCACTGAGTTGAGAGATACTCAGCCCACTCCCTGCACTTTTTGTGCAGATACAGGTGTTCCGCAGTTGAGCTATACGTAGCTGCTATTTTACTGTTATCTGAGGAGACATCGAGGTAGCTGCCAGCGTCTGCAGGACCCGATCTCTCTCCTTTCTTCCTTTTATGTTTTTGTTACTCTATCTAGACTTGGATTGTATAGAGTATTTTCCTTCTGTTAGAGGCTCAGACTTGTGACACCAGATTCGTTGGGCTGTATTTCATGTATTTTGTTTCAACATTTGTTGTTTGTATTATGAAAACAGGCTATTAACGTTAATGGATCAGTATTAATTAAAAATTGGCTGGTTATCTAGAAAACATGATCGGGCTTGCCTAGCAATGTGTTGGGCGCCATCACGACCGGGGTTGGGGTCGTGACAAGTTTAGATCCTAGGTTAACAGGTCTCGCGAGTCATGAGCCGGTTTAGTAATGTCTCGCAAATTGGTACGGAGACGTCTGTACTTATCCTCGGGAGGCTTTGGAACCTTTTAGGAAAGCTTTAAATTCTAGATATTATTGTCGTGCGATTTTGTTGATCCAAAACTGAAATTTGATATCCTATTCTCTCGCAAATGGCGAGGACTTGTGCTACAGGACGAGGCAGACGACCACCATTGCCCCCTACTAGAGGCCGTATACGCGGACGTGGTCGTGGTAAGGGTAGGGCAGCTGGGGTAGTACCAGTTGACCCACCAGCTGTCCACATTCCAGATTAGCCTCCAGTTGCAGAGGTCCCAACAGCACCTGTTCAGGCACCAGCTGTGCCTATTATGATTCCGGGTCTACAGGAGACCCTACCTTAGATATTGACGGTTTGCACTGGCTTGGCTCAGGCAGTTTCAGCCTCTACTGTAGTAGCTACATTCGAGATCGGGGGTGGTCATCAAACCCCCGCAGCTCGCACTCTAGAGCAGGTAGTGCAGGGCCTTCAGACACCTGAGGCTCCACCAGCCTAGCAAGTGGCTCCGGTTTAGCCAGTTGTTCAGATTCAGGGAGACATGGTCCCAGTGATGCCCGACGATGACTAGCGTTGTCTTGAGAGGTTTAGCAGACTTTCTCCTCCTATTTTCAGTGGTACTCCGGGCGAGGACGCCCAAGGTTTTCTGGACAAGTGCTGTCGGATGCTCCGTACAGCAGGGATTCTGGAGTCGAGTCGTGTATCCTTTACTACCTTCCAGTTTCAGGGAGCAACCTTCGCTTGGTGGGAGGCTTATGATCGCCGTAGGCCGGCAGGTGCGGCACCATTGACATGGCAAGAGTTCTCCACTATTTTCTTGGAGAAGTGGATACCTCGATCTTAGAGGGAAAAGTTACGCAAGCAGTTTGAATGGCTCCGCAAGGGGGACATGACAGTTTCATAGTATGAGGTTAGATTTATAGAGTTAGCCAGGTATGCATCGTGGATGGTTCCTACTGATCGGGAGAGGATCAGGCGCTTTGTTGATGGGCTTATTTATCATATCGGTATTTTGATGACCCAAGAGAGAGTCTTGAGTCATTCATTTGAGGACGTTGTTGATATAGCTCGCGACATTGAGACAGACCGTCACAGAGAGTGAGAGGAGAGGGAGGCCAAGAGGCCTTGAGGATCAGCTAGTTCCAGTGGTACTCAGACTAGAGGCCAAAGTCAGCAGAGCCGAGGTCGCTCTTTTAGATCTTCATAGCCAGCCCGCTTAGAGTATCGTGGGTCGTCTTATGGCCAAGGTTATCAGGGTTCTCACCAGGGCCAGCCATCTCTCAGTGCCCTACCAGCACAAAGCTCATCTCAGGCTCCATCTGTTCAGGGTTCTTCCCGACCTAGTTCTTCTGCTGGACATTCCGGTGCGAGGGGTTCTCATTAGTCCCAGCTCCCAGCACCTCGGAGCTGCTTTGAGTGTGGAGAGTTTGGGCATATCCATAGAGAGTGACCCCGCCTTGTATCCAGGCCATATCAACAGAGGGGACAACCCTCATCTTCTGGTCCATCTACTTCAGCACCTGCCCCGCCAGCTAGGGGTGAGGGTGAGGCAGCCAGGGGTCGCCCTCGAGGGGGAGGCCGATCAGGTGGTCAAGCTCGTTGTAGTGCCCTTCAAGGCCGTTCTGATGCTGTTATTACAGGTATTATTTTAGTCTGCCACACAGATGCCTTAGTTTTGTTCGATCCCGGTTCCACTTATTCTTATGTATCTTCATATTTTGCTCCTCATTTGGGCACGACCCGAGGGTGTCTTGTGTTGCTCGTGCATGTATCTACCCCGGTAGGTTGATAATAGGTGAATTTGACTATATTCATGCCCTAAATAATCACACTTTATTGTTGATTTGATATTGTTTATGATGACAAAATGCTTTTATTAGTGTGTTTAGTGTGTTATAGGTACACATGAGCTAATGAAGACTAAAGGAGCAGTTTTGGAGTCTTAAGATGGTGAAAAGGCCAAGTGTAGAACAAGTTAGGAGTTTGTGCTGAAAAACAACTTGAAGAATCCTCAACACTGTTCTAACGCGGTTCCACTGCGATCGCGGTAGAACCGTGGTAGAAGAGGCCTGCGGAAGATTTCGAAGTTCAGAGGACTTGATCTACCGTGGTTGCACCGCGACTGCGGTGGAAGCCAATATTTTGGGGGCCAAATTTGTCAAAACAAAAATTATGTAACCTAAACCCTATATTTAATATTAGGATTCGCCCAAGAGAGGCAAGTATTGTATTATTGACTATTTTTGCAAGCAAACTAGTAAGAGAGAACTCTCTCAACATCTTTCTTTCTTTTACATTGGATTCTTGATTATGAAGTCAATTATCTATCTTGTTTCTTTGATTATGAGTAGCTAATTCTTTATCTAAGGTTTTGATGGAACCTATTGAGTGATGAACTTCTGGGTTATGTGATTACAAATTGTTAGCTAGATTTCTATTTGTTCAACTTCGTTCTTGTTGTAGTTAATGGATAGCATCCTCAATTAGTTGTGCCTATTTAGTGTGCATAACTTGGAAAAGAGTGCATATTTAGGTAATTGTTGAACAACACCACACCCAGATTATTGGAGGAATCAATAATTGTAGGCATAAAGGTAGGGTTAGGAATAACGAAACCTTGGGTGCAATCTAAAGTGAACTGTTCAATTTAAAGCTAGCTAGGGTAGCTCGGAAGAGTGCAATAGAAAATTATTGTAATTTCTCGGGAGAGAATTACGGTAGAAATAGCGTTCATGATTGATAGAATAATATTGACAATTTGTATGAGCATAAACAAAAGGGATTCCATCAATAGGGGAAATCAATACCATAGTCTTTCTCTATATTCTTTGCCTCACATTCAATTATTTCCTTCAAGTCTTTAGTTTCTTGAAAAAGTTAGTTAGTAGAATTCATCCACAAAAATATATTCAAAAGTTTGGGAAGCTGATTCAGAAGTGTTATTGGGTTTTGGAAGTTGCAATTGATAGGTTATTCTCTATGGGATCGACTCTGGACTTAATAGACCGGATTATATTGACTGCGACCATTGTTTGGGCGTGAATCAATTTTGGCGTCATTGCCGGGGAGTTAACAAAATTATCAATTGCCATTGACAGAACTACAAGATTATTGTGTACTTAGGTTCTTTCTACACACTTTACATTGAAAATTTTGACGGTTGTTGAATTGGGTGCTCAGGTGCATGCCTAGGAAATCTGCAAGGACTGGAGAACTAATTGAAGGACTCTCAAACCCAGAGCAAACTTTCCGGGCACGTAACAGGGCAATCAGACAACTTCAGCAATCTCAGCAACCACTTAAACTCGATTTCGATATGGGGGATGTGAACGACCCAAACCAGCAAGCTGGATTGAACGTACAGGAGGTGCAGGAGGCGCATGAAGGTGCTTTGTTCGATTGGGCACAACCAACTGAAAATAATTTGGCAACTACCATTATTGTGCCAGCTATTCAAGCCGGGTCATTCTAGATTACTTATAATATGCTACACTTGTTGCAAAACAAGGGACTATTTTCTGGTACTCAGATTGAAGATCCACAGCAGCACCTGAAGAACTTTCATTCTATATGCAAGACGTAGAGGCAGCCAAACATGACACCAGAAGCCATCAGGCTATTGCTATTTCCATTCTCAGTTACAGGGGCTACACATGTATGGCTAAACTCACTCCCCATAAACTCTATAGCAACATGGGATGAGTTAGTCAAGCAATTCCACAACAAGTTTCATCCACCTAACAAGACAGCTCAGCAAATTAACGAGATTGTAAGCTTCAAGCAAAAACCAATGGAGACATTACATGAAACTTGGTGCAGATTCAAGGGTATGCTAGTTATGTGTCCTCGCCATGGGGTTCCCGAACAGATGTTGGGTGAAAGGTTCTACATGGGGCTTTTAGACAGTATGAAGAATATAGTATATGCCTCAGCGGGTGGGGCTTTTCTGAGCCAGACCTAGAGAGAAGGCCAGAATTTGCTTGACAAGATGGCTCAAAACTCCAGGTGGACGACCAGGAATGATCCTATCACTCCAGTGGTACACTCTGTACCTCCGAATCCTTCCAACACTTTGGAGGAGAACATGGCTACTTTATTGACACAAATGAGCATCCTGACGAAGAAGGTGGAAGAATCTGGGTCAACAGTAGGTTCACAATGTAGATACTACCAATGGTGGTTTATGCACATCTTGCATTAGCCAACCCATAGGTAATCCATGGGCTGCAGCCCAAGAACATCATCACCAGCATGAAGACATGAACTATGTGGCAAATTATGGAGGGCAGCGACAGGGTAACCAGAGTTGGGGTCAGCAGGCTCCACAGCAGTACAGGCCTCCATATCCACAATATAATGCAGCAGGTATGAGGCCACCAAACAACATGGCTCCATATGCTAGACCTCAGAATTTCAACAATCAGCAGCATGGGTATCATCCACCTCCACCATAGCATGAGGGTAGACATGACGATGGGTTTGCAGAGTTGAAAATTATGATGCAGCAGGTAATTGGGTCACATGCCAAAACCAATGAGAGGATAGATGCACATGACGCAACTATCAAGAATATTGAAATACAGGTGGGCCGGATTGCTATGTCACTTAACAATCGTCCTCAAGGGACATTTCCTGCAGATACATAAACAAACCTAAATGATCAAATCCCAAAGCAGCAGATGGCAGTTAATCTGAGAAGTGGAAGAGATCTTGATGCTGAGCAGGAAAGCGATAGAGGCAACTTGCAGGCTGAGACACTCATTCTAGTACCCATTGAACTGGATGAGTCCACAGGGTTGACAGAAGTTACGATCCAGCCAACAACTGAAAATATTGATGTGCAGTAGGAAACTGAGAAAGTAGCTGAACCGGTAGAGCAACCGGTTGTGGAACAGGTTATAGAGAAAAACAAATCCCAAGTGATTGGGAAGAAGAGGCCTCCAGCCCCATTTCCCCAAAGGTTGGCCAAGCACCAGAAAGGGGAGCAATACAAGATATTCTTCGAGATGCTCAAACAAATCCAGTTAAACATTCCCTTAATTGAAGCTTTGGAAGAAATGCCTGGGTATGCTAAGATGATGAAAGATTTGAAGTCGCGGAAATTTGATTTCCAAGACTTGGCCACCGTAACTCTTACACAAACATGTAGTGTAGTGGTCTCTAGACCCATAGCTGAAAAGCTATCTGACCCAGGTAGCTTCACTATTCCATGCACTATAGGAAACTTTGCCTTTACTAAGGCATTGTGTGATTTGGGGGCAAGCATAAATCTTATGCCCTTGGTAATATATAAGAGGTTGGGCATCGGGAGAGCCAGACCTACTTCTATGTTATTACAGCTTGCTGACAGGACGGTTAAGCGTCCATTCGGTATATTGGATTATGTGCTCATCCAGGTGGGGAAGTTTGTGTTTCCCGCCGATTTTGTTATTCTTAACTACAAGGTGGATGAGAAAATTCCTATAATCTTAGGAAGACCATTCCTAGCCATAGGGAGATCACTAATTGATTGTGAGACTAGAGAACTCAAGATGAGGCTGAATGATGAAGATATCATATTCAACGTACAAAAATTCATGAGGCGCCCAAGTGAGTTCGTGAATTGCTCTCTCATTGATGCAGTAGACGTGGACCATGGCAGACATAAAGCAGTAGACGTGGACCATGGCTCAAAAGCTTATACAGGTATTTAAAGAATGCAAAACTGCC
Organism: Nicotiana noctiflora; assembly: GCA_032618575.1. Taxonomy (NCBI): domain Eukaryota; kingdom Viridiplantae; phylum Streptophyta; class Magnoliopsida; order Solanales; family Solanaceae; genus Nicotiana; species Nicotiana noctiflora. The sequence continues at coordinate 562,915 of JASVEL010012164.1, forward strand.
ATTGGGTGGACCATGGCAGACATAAAAGGGATCAGCACCACATACTGCATGCACAAGATTCTCCTGGAAGAGGGGCACAAACATTCCATGGAACACCAAAGAAGACTGAACTCGAACATGAACGAAGTCGTAAAGAAAGAAGTGATAAAGTGGCTAGACGCGGGAAATATTTTCCCAATCTCATAGTTGGCCCAGTTCAATGTGTGCCAAAGGAAGGTGGAATGACGGTGGTGCAAAATGAGAACAATGAATTAATCTCAACAAGAACCATCACCGGGTAGAGGATATGTATGGACTACAGGAAACTGAATCTAGCCACCCACAAGGACCACTTCCCACTTCCCTTCATTGACCAAATGCTTGACAAGTTGGCAGGAAGGTCACACTTTTGCTTTTTGGATGGGTACTCGGGGTACAATCAGATCTCAATAGCCCCCAAGGATAGAGAGAAGACCTCTTTCACATGCCCATATGGAATTTTTGCCTTCAGGAGGATGTCATTCGGATTATGCAATGCACCTGCCACATTCCAAAGGTGCATGATGGCCATATTCACCGACATGGTGGATGATATCATGGAGGTGTTCATGGATGATTTCTCAGTGGTAGGGAATTCATTCGATGAATGCTTTGTCAATCTGACAAGAGTGCTGAAACGGTGTATGGAGACAAACTTGGTGCTAAACTGGGAGAAGTGCCATTTCATGGTACAAGAAGGTATAGTCTTGGGGCACCGGGTTTCGAGCAAGGGTATTGAGGTAGACCGAGCGAAAGTTGATGTCATTGCAAAGTTGCCTCCACCAACGTCGGTCAAGGCCATTAGAAGCTTTCTTGGACATGCCGGTTTTTACCCGAGGTTCATTAAAGACTTCTCCAAAATTACAAACCCTCTCTGTAAGTTGCTTGAAAAAGATCACCCCTTTTTATTTTCTGATGAATGCAGGATTGCATTTGAGGAGCTGAAGAAGAGGCTGGTCACAACACCAATCATTATTGCCCCCAACTGGGAGCAACCATTTGAGCTGATGTGCGATGCAAGTGACTATGCAGTGGGGGCAGTGCTTGGCCAGCGGAAGGACAAGCTGATGCATCCAATCTACTATGGTAGTAGAACATTGAGTGGAGCATAGTTGAATTACACGGTGACAGAAAAGGAAATGATGGCGGTAGTGTTCACGTTCGACAAGTTCTGGTCCTATCTCATAGGATCCAAGGTAATAGTATACACTGACCATGCAGAAATAAGATACTTAATTAACAAGAAGGACTCTAAGCCGCGCCTAATTCGTTGGGTGCTGCTTCTGCAAGAGTTCAATCTTGAAATTCGTGATCGTAAGGGCACCGAAAATCAAGTCGTTGATCACTTATCACGACTCAACGGAGCTGAAATTGTCAAAAAGAGTGGAAAATTCTGGAAACCTTTCCAGACGAGCAGCTGCTCGCTACCACCCTCCTTGAAGCACCATGGTATGCAGATTATGCAAATTACCTGGCCAGTGGTATTGTTCCTCTTGACCTATCATCGGTCCAGAGGAAAAGATTTTTTCGTGAAAGCCAGCTTTATTATTGGGATGAGCCCTATCTTTTTAGGATATGCCTTGATAACATGATCCGGAGATGCGTCCTCGATATCGAACAATCTTCTGTTTTGCAGGCGTCTCATGCTTCATCATATGATGGACACTTCGGAGGAGTTCGAAGAGCTGCCAAGATACTTGAGGCCGATTTCTACTGGCCAATGGTATTTAAAGATGCACACTTGTGGGTAAAAGGGTGTAACGAATTTCAATGCACCGGGAACATCTCCCGGCGTCATCAGATGCCTATGAACCCAATCCAACAGGTGAAAGTGTTTGACGTCTGGGGGATAGACTTCATGGGTCTCTTTGTCAGCTCTTATGGTAATAAGTACATTCTTGTTGCTGTAGACAATGTGTCCAAATGGGTGGAAGCGGTAGAATTACCCCACCAACGATGCTAAGGTGGTGGTGGGATTTCTGCAGAAGAACATTTTCACCCATTTTGGGACGCCAAGGGCAATCATTAGTGACGGGGGCACTCACTTCTGTAATCGGGCATTCGAGAAATTGTTGGCCAAGTATGATGTGAAGCACAGGGTGGCTACTCCATATCACCCGCAGACCAGTGGAAAAGTTGAGGTTCCAACATGGAGATAAAGAGTGTATTGACAAAGACAGTGAACGCCACGAGGACCGACTGGTCCAGGAAGCTCGATGATGCATTATGGGCGTACAAGACAGCTTTTAAGACACCAATCGGCATGTCACCATATAAGTTGGTGTTTGGGAAAGCTTGTCACCTACCCGTTGAACTAGAGCACAAAGCATGGTGGGCACTCAAGCAATTAAATCTCAGCTGGGATGAAACGGGTAAATCAAGAGTCACCAGATTACATGAGATGGAAGAATTCCGGTATCTGGCTTTCGAGAGAACAAGATTATACAAAGAGAGGATGAAGCGGCTACATGACCAGAATATCATAGAGTGCAACTTTAAAACCGGGGATAAGGTACTTCTATATAACTCAAGGTTACAGTTGTTCCCGGGCAAATTGAAATCAAGATGGTCTGGCCGATTCCGGGTGATTGAAGCATTACCGTCTAGCGTTGTGGAAATACAAACTATAGATGGCTCTCGCACTTTCAGAGTCAATGGACAGCGGTTGAAATTATATATTGGCATGGATGACATCAAAGAGATGGTTGAATTACGGTTGGATGAACCTCAAAGGTCTAGCGAGCCTTGAAATGCGCTAAGTTGAGTTATGACGCGACATTAAATCAGGCGCTACGTGAGAGGCAACCCACGAAATTGTTGTAAGTATAAATCATTATAGTTAGTCTATACAAAAAAAAAACACTGCTGCCCAGGCGAAAAATTCAGAGGAACTGTTTCACCGTGGTTGGACCGCGGTGGATTGGCCCCCCTAAACCTTCTGCTTTGCGGTTCCACCGCAACCGCGGTGCGACTGCGGTGGACCGCGAGCAGAATTGGGCAAAGGCGGATAAAATTTTAAAATTTTCAATTGTTTCTTCCCCCCTCCCCCCCTTTAAAACCCTAACTTAAACAATCCCCCTACTTCTTCCTCATAATTTCAGCCGACACCCCTCCCCCCTTCTTCTATCTCTAAAACAAAAATTCTTCGCCTTCTCTCTGCCACAAACACCTCAAATTCTCTCCTTCTTCCTCCACCACTTCTTCAACTTCATCAATCACCACTCTCTCTTCCTTCCTCCTATTTACAAGTAAGAATTTCTTTTTCTTTTTTATTTTTCTCTTTAATTTTTGTAGTTTAATTAGTTTAGTAAACTTTATTTGTAGTAACTGCTTAAATGCATGCTAGGCTTAGTGTAAATTATGTCAATATACCCTATTAATTTAGTAATAATGTTGTAGAATTGAATTTTGGGATTTTGATGTTAAATTAAATTTGTTGGGTCTCCATTGTGTTGAATTGTGATTTTTATGGTGGTTTGGAGACCAAAATTGGTAATTGGTATTGTTTTGGGCCATGGTTTGGCCAATTATGTATGATTGTTGTATTTTTAGGTGTGATAATGCTTAGGTTTGAGTAGATTGTTGTTGTATATGATTGGAGAGGGTGTATGTATATGTGGGTGATGTTGGAATGCCCAAAAGGAGTAAGTGTGGGGTGCACTAAGTAGACTTGGTGAAATTGTTGGAAATATATGGTCAAAAGTAGGGGTTATGTTATGATAGCACTAGAGGTAGTACAATTGTAGTCCACGGATGGTGAAGTCTGAGTAACCAACCGATGTACTAACGTAATGATAATTTTTGGTTGCTTCTTTTGTGCAGGATTATGGCCCCCAAACGATCCAGGAATGATGCGAGCTCGTCTAGGCAGCCGACCTAAGACGAGTCTCATTTCGCGTGCGAGGAAGCTGAAGCTCACTTTCATCCCAAGGCTACTAAAGCTTGGCTACAGGAGATCGCAATTGACAGGATGGCTCTTCGGGCTGAAAAGCCCGACATGTACGAGGAGATTAGATGCAGGGAGATGGAATTCCTGTTTGATGAACCTACCCTAGTCAACAAGATGCTCATTAGGGAGTTCTACACGAACGCACCCTACACAATGTCCAGAGAAGTCTTCGTCAGAGGTAAGTACGTTTGGGCCAAAGTTCTATGTGTTAGGCTGGCTATAAGACTGCCTGCTTTTTCTAACGACGTGGATTACTACCACGATAAGACCGGTGTCACTTGGAACACCATGATAGAGGCCTTGTGTGTCATTGGTTATCCTATCTGGATAAAAGACCAAATAACTCTTAATTCCAACAGCTTCACCCATATTGCCAAGTGTTGGTTTACGGTTGTCTATAACTGTTTTCTGCCCTCCAGCAATACAACTGATGTTAACTTTAATCGGGCATTACTGACATGGTGCTTTGTCACCCAGCGGGACGTTGATGTTTCCCGCTTGATATCTGACGAGATGGTGTTGAGGGGACCCCTCAAATCCAAGGGATTTTACTTCCCGTCTCTATCACTTCTTTGTGCCTCTCCCACCAGACTCCCGTATTACCTACGGATGGTGAGCTTCCTCAAAAAGCTCCATTCAAGGCTTCTTTTATCCGGGTGAGTAGAGGCACCAACCCCATTGACATAGATGATGAGGATGACCATGTGCCGGTTGTCCAATCTCGGAGATCCACTGACTCAGCAGGCACTTCTAGGCACGCTCAATATGGAGTTAGCCTATCCAGGTCCCAGTCCACTAGACCTATGCTTAGGTCTTTGGAGGAGGATGTTGTGGATTTACGCACCTCCGTGGATGGCCTGCACACACACATGGACGCAATATCTCAAAGGCAATCTAGGTCTAAGAACCGTTTCATGGCATGGTTCTGAGCTCTAGGTCGCACATGCAATGTCGACCCCGCCACCGTCTTTGACTCTGAGTGAGTCACAGGTAAGTTTTCTCACCCTTCTGTGCTATACATTGATTATTATGCCATGAGGACATGTCATTATCTTAAGTGTGGGGTGGGAGACTTATCTTGTATTATATGTTGTACATAGTAGTTGTAGCTGTAAATTATATTAGATGGCTTGGCCCGATGATGGACAACTTGGCGACGGGTTTCTTAAGGGTCTAAGTTGGAATAAAAACACAAAAAAAAATCAAAAACTTGAAAAATTCAAAAATATGAGTAGAGGGCTCTTCCTGATGACGGACTATTTGGACAAGTACTCTTGAGGGAAGTAGTCCATGTAGGAATATTTTTTTCTTTTCTTTTCTTTTCTTTTTCTAGGTAGTGTATCACCTCACCCTTGGTTTTTCTTTTGACCACGGTTCTTTTCCAAGGGTTTTTATTGAACCGGGTTAGCTAGATTTTTCTTTTTAGGATTAGAGGGTAAAGGTTAACTTGTAACCCCAAGTATGCACATTAGCAAAACTAAAATAAACTTGAGAGTGTATGATCTAAGCTTGACTGTAGATTTTAGGATATGCCTTAAATTGCACAATACAGCTTGCTTGAACATTGATAGGACTTTGTAGATGGACCTGATTCTAAATGAGTTACATGTTAAGTGTGTGTGAGCTTTTACCTGCATTATATGTTTTACATGATACCTAGAACTTGCCATGTGTGTGTGCAAAGCGAAATAAAAGTTGTTTAGTTATAGAGATGATAGAGGCATTTCTTTGTGTAACCTCATAAATCAATAAACTGTGAATTCACCTGTACATAGTATCCTAGTTAACCCCTTTGAGCCTTAAGTCTGTTCTTTGATAACCCTTGAATGTTCATAAAAATCTATATCATATATTGTTCTACTTTACCTCCTAGAAGCACTTGTGTTGTAATGAATATGCAAAAGTCAAAGTGTGGGGTGAAGGAAAGTTGAATAAGGGAGAATCAAGAATGAATGGTAGAAAATGGTGAACTAGCAAAATACTGTAAATGCTTTACAAAGCACTGGAAAAAAAATATCAATGTATATATGTAAAATAAGAAGGGCAGTTACACCAACAGAAAAATATGGATTAAAAGTGAATAAAAGGTGAAGGAATGTTTAGGGGAAGCCTAATGCATAAGCTTAAAGGGAAGTTGTGAAAAGAAAGAAAGTGCTTAGTGAGGTTAGCCACTATAACCAAAAGTATCCTACCCGTCCCATAGCCTACATTACAACCCTTAAAGACCTCTTGATCTGTGATTGAATAACTCGATTAGTGGAGTATTACACTAGGGCAAGCCTATGGTGTATCTGTATGCATATGAATGCTCTTTGTTGAGAGTGAGTGACATTTTTCTATATCTATAAGTTCCATGTTCTAAATTCCTTATGTGTGGGAACTTCTCTCAATAAATTGTGTGTGGGCATGTAACTCAGGAAGAAAAAGGTACGTTTACAAGTTTGTGATAATAATTAGAGTAAGCAATAATGTGCTGGCATTTGAGTTTATAGTTGGGTAAGGATTGTGCATGTCTTAGGTTAATCATGAAAGATAGCTATTGTGACATATTTTGGGGGAGACATTAACAAAATTGGCCTAAAGTGTGATTAAGGTTGCTTGAGGATGAGCAAAGGTTTAAGTGTGGGGTATTGATAATAGGTGAATTTGACTATATTTATGCCCTAAATAATCACACTTTATTGTTGTTTTTATATTGTTTATGAGGACAAAATGCTTTTATTAGTGTTTTTAGTGTGCTATAGGTACACATAAGCTAATGAAGACTAAAGGAGCAGTTTTGGAGTCTTAAGATGGTGAAAAGGCCAATTGTGGAACAAGTTAGGAGTTTGTGCTGAAAAACAGCTTGAAGAATCCGCAACACTGTTCTGCCACGGTTCCACCGCTACCGCGGTAGTAGAGGCCTGCGGAAGATTTTGAAGTTTAGAGGACTTGATCCACCGCGGTTGCACCGCGACCGCGGTCGAAGCCGAGATTTTGAGGGCCAAATTTGTCAAAACGTAAATTATGTAACCCAAGAGAGGCAAGTATTATATTATTGACTACTTTTACAAGCAAACTAGTAAGAGAGAACTCTCTCAACATCTTTCTTTCTTTTACATTGAATTCTTGATTATGAAATCAATTATCTATCTTGTTTCTTTGATTATGGGTAGCTTATTATTTATCTAAGGTTTTGATGGAACCTATTGAGTGATGAACTTCTGGGTTATGTGATTACAAATTGTTAGCTAGATTTCTATTTGTTCAACTTCATTCTTGTTGTAGTTAATAGATATGATCCTCAATTAGCTATGCCTATTTAGTGTGCATAACTTGGAAAAGAATGCATATTTAGGTAATTGTTGAACAACACCACACCTAGATTATTGAAGGAATCTATAATTGTAGGCGTAAAGGTGGGGTTAGGAATAACGAAACCTTGGGTGTAATCTAAAGTGAACTGTTCAAATTAAAGCTAGCTAGGGTAGCTCGGAAGAGTGCAATAGTAAATTATTATAATTGCTCGGGGGAGAATTACGGATAATGTTCATGATTGATAGAATAATATTGACAATTTGTATGAGCATAAACATAAGGGATTCCATCAATAGGGGAAATTAATACTTTAGTCTTTCTTTTTATTCTTTGCCTCACATTCAATTATTTCCTTCAAGTCTTTAGTTTCTTGCAAAAGTTAGTTAGTAGAATTCATCCACAAAAATATATTCAAAAGTTTGGGAAGCTGATTCAGAAGTGTTATTGGGTTTTGAAAGTTGCAATTGATAGGTTATTTCTCTATGGGATCGACTCTGGACTTAATAGACCCGTTATATTGACTGCGACTGTTGTTTGGGCGTGAATCATGGGTGATACCATTGTTGTGGATCATATGTACCGGTCCTGTCTTGTCACTATTGGGGGTCTGAAGACCCGAGTAGACCTGTTGCTTTTGAGCATGATCGATTTTGATGTTATCTTGGGCATGGATTGGCTATCTCCGTGTCACACTATTCTGGACTGTCATGCCAAGATAGTCACATTGGCTATGCCGGGTATTCCGAGGATCGAGTGGCGAGGCATGACTGATTATGTACCCAACAGGGTAATATCTTTCCTCAAGGCCCAACGGATGGTTAGGAAGGGATATCTTTCCTATTTGGCATTTGTGTGGGACGTTAGAGCTGAGACTCCCAGTATTGATTCTATTCCCGTTGTGCGGGACTTTCCTGATGCATTTCCCTCAAACCTGCCGGGCATGCCGTCGGATAGGGACATTGACTTTGGGATTGACTTGGTGCCAGACACTCAGCCTATTTCTATTCCTCCTTATCGTATTACGCCAGCTGAATTGAAAGAATTGAAGGAGCAGCTCCAGGAACTCCTAGATAAGGGGTTCATTCGGTTGAGTGTGTCACCGTGGGGTACAACGATCTTGTTTGTTAAGAAGAAGGATGGCTCAATGAGGATGTGTATTGACTATAGGCAGCTGAACAAAGTAACAGTGAAGAACATGTATCCTCTGCCTCGCATTGATGATTTATTTGATCAGCTCCAGGGAGCCATTGGAGACTAAAGAGCCATTTTGGAGTCATAAGATGGTAAAAAGGCCAAGTATAGAGCAAGATTGAAGTTGGCATAAAATATTAAGATGATGAAGGCGAGACACTGTTCATTCGCAGTTCATTCGCGACCGCGGATGAACCGCGAAAAAGGAGGCTCGCGGAACCCCTCAAACTTCAGAGGGATTGACTGTTCGCGGTTCATTCGCGACCGCAAACGGACCGCGAACGCGGCCAAAAATTTGAAGGCTAACTTTGTAAAAACTCAAATTTTGTAACCTAAACCCTCTATATAAGCATAGATTTCGCCCAAGAGATGCAAGCATTGTATTATTCCCTAATTTTGCAAGATAATTACTAAGAGAGAACTCTCTCAACTTATTTCTTTTTTTTTTATATTGATTCTTTGATTATGAATTAAATTATTATTCTTGTTTCTTTGATGATGACTAGCTAATTCTTTATCTAAGGTTTTGATGGAACCTATTGAGTGATGAACTTCTAGTTTATGTGATTACAAATTGTTTGCTAGATTTCTATTTGTTCAACTTCGTTCTCGTTGTAGTTAATTGGTAGAGTTCCCAATTAGCTGTGCCTATTTAGTGTGCATAACTTGGAAAAGAGTGCATATTTAGGTATATTGTTGAACAACACCACACCTAGGTTATTGGAGGAATCTATAACTTTAGGCGTAAAGGTAGGATTAGGAATAACGAAGCCTTGGGTGCAATCTAAAGTGAACTATTCAAATTAAAGCTAGCTATGGTAGCTCGGGAGAGTGCACTAGTAAATTATTGTAGTTGCTCGGGAGAGAATTACGGCAAAAATAGCGTTCATGATTGATAGAATATTATTGACAATTTGTATGAGCATAAACAGAAGGGATTCCATCAATAGGGGAAATCAATACCTTAGTCTTTCTCTTCATTATTTACCCAACATTCAATTCTTTCTTTTAAGTCTTTAATTCTTGCAAAAGTTAGTTGTTAGAAAACCTCCACAAAAATATACTCAAAGTTTGGGAAGCTGCTCCAGAAGTGTTCTTGGGTTGTGAAAGTTGCAGTTGGTAGGTTAATTCCCTGTGGGATCGACTCTGGACTTAATTGACCAGGTTATATTGACTACGACCGTTGCTTGGACGTGAACCAATAGCAAAATAAAATGTGTAGGGAACGATTTGCTTACCCTTACGAGCTTGAAGATGCGCACACAAGAAAAAGTTAGTTGCGGACTTCAATTACCATAAATACTCCGATGATGTGAGTATCACAGGGTGAATCTCGAAAATTGACTCATAAATCATGGTAATGAGTCACGTAAAACTTAGTTCGAACGGAAAATTATTGGATGTGCAAACAAAGTTTACATTGGTAGTTGAGAAGATTTGAAGCATACATATAAAGTGTGTGGATATCTTAGGGCTCGTTTGATACGAGAGATAAGGGATAATTAATATGGGATTAAAATTGAAATGAGTTTATACCATATTTGATTAGAATAAAATTATGATATAATTAATTCCGAGATTAGTTATCCCGAAATTGTAAAAAAAAATTATCTAGTAGGTACAAATATGTATAAAATCTTGTGTATGACAATTATTGATATAGAAAGAGCACAATATGTTCATTTTTGTAATTAAGATATTATAGGGGCATAAATTAAATTTCCCCAATTTATCAGTGTCCTCGCTGCTCTCAGTTAACTGCTACTTATAGAAAGTACGCGTGGCCTCCGCCGCGTTTTCCTTCCAGAACTGTCACACACTTCTTACTCCAGTACTTTCCCTCTTTACTTAGCGAACTCAACCAATAGTCTCCGAATTACAAAAACAAGAACCGGAAACGCTTGTTTTCACTCTCCCCAACCAATTCACCATAATAGAATATCTGGACGCCAACCATGTCTCTGAGCAACAATATTACAGCTTTCTTGAACTTTTTGGCATTCATGTGTTCCATTCCTATAATCGCCACCGGCACGTGGCTTGCTTCTAAGCCGGACAACGAGTGCATTCACTGGCTCCGTTGGCCCGTTGTTTTCATGGGTCTCGCCGTTATGTTGGTTTCTTTAGCTGGTTTCGTCGGTGCTTACTGGAAAAAAGAGGGACTTTTAGGTGTCTACTTGGTGTGTATGGCTATTCTTATCATCCTTCTCCTTGTCCTCTTAGTTCTTGCATTTGTGGTCACGCGCCCCAACGGCGCGTATTTGGTGGCCGGTAGAGGTTACAGTGAGTACAGGCTTGCTGGTTTCTCTTCCTGGCTCAGGAATCATATTACAAGTAATGATAATTGGGGTAAGATAAGGGCTTGTTTGGCTGATTCTAATGTTTGTCCTAAGCTTAATAATGAGTTTATTACTGCTGATCAGTTCTTCGCTGCTCATCTCTCCCCCATCCAGGTAAACTATCACCTATTCCTTTATTCTTCGTTTCTTAATTTAGCCCAAGCACAGAGTAAGATTTTCGTTCCTCTGTTTTTTTTTTTTTTTTTTTTTTTTTTGAGAATTAATTGGTAGCTTATTAGCAGATAGCGTAATTACCTCAATCTTATTATTGCAAAGTTTGACTCATCAAGTCATCCCTTTTCTTCTTAGAACGAATTTTTAGCATGTCCATATAATTGAAAAAAGGTTAAAACATTCATTTTACACACACAAAAAAAAAACAAAAAAAAAATTAGTATCAACACGATTGTTATCCCTGTCCGGAGGAGTAGAGAGTCTCTTTTCGAAAAAGATTAGAAATAATTAATAAAAGTAAGAATTTTTGCTGATTATTGTGTTGATATATTTCAATTAGATTACCCTCCACGAGAGGCTGAAGATCATTACTTTTGTAATTGGTTGTTGTAGAGAGCTTAAGAAAACAAAAGATAAAGGTCAAGGCATGAACAAAAAATGTAGTATGATGAATTCATTTTCTGACAAATTAATGGAGGGTTTGACTTAAGTTTCTGCGCTATTACCTGATCATATTAATTAAAAATGAAACAGGGGTGTTTGCAATATTCATAGTTTAAGAGTTATGGTGGGATGGGACCTACCATGGGAGCTTGTTGGTGAATGAAAGGATGAGTCCATAATTTTGGAAGACATATTAGTTGTTTTGTCAACCTAATATAATTCAAAAACTTGCATTATTGCCCATACTGAGACAAACTAATATGATTCTTGAATGATGAATCTAGATATGTACGGATTAGGTTATTCTATTCTATCTGAAAATAATTGATGTTTGCAATTATGCCAAGTAGGTAGCACGATAAATGTCATTAGTGTGTATATCCAAGGAGTTACACAAGGCATGACACAAGACAAACTCCCAAGGGGTGTTAAAAGTTACGGAAGGTTGCAAGTTCCGCATGATTTCTTTTGATTTTGACACTCCTTTATCTAAATCCTTTACAAATATATTAAGCTTTCTATTCTCTTTGTTTATTGTTGTCTGTAAATTGTGCAGTCAGGATGCTGTAAACCTCCAACAATATGTGGATACCAGTATATGAACCCAACGGTGTGGAATAATCCAACAAATACAATAGCAGATCCAGACTGTTCCATCTGGAACAATGACCCAAACCAACTATGCTACAACTGTGATGCGTGCAAAGCTGGTTTGTTGGGAAATATCAGAAAAGAATGGAGGAAAGTTAATGTCATTCTCATCATAACTGTGGTGCTTCTCATTTGGGTTTATCTCATTGCCTGCTGTGCTTTCAGAAATGCCCAAACTGAACAACTTTTCCGACGTTACAAACAGGGTTGGGCTTGATTTTTCTTCTTAATAGGCGTTAGTTTATGTGTTTCTAGTTGCACATATTGTTTGTACCATTTTATCTCAATTAACTGCTTTCTAGAATAAGTTGCTTGAACGCGCTTTGCTAATTTCCACCATACATGGTGCCACAAATTTCTTTGCATCTATCTTGTCCTATTGTTACTGTATCATTCTTAGGTTAATTCTGTGAAATTCATATTGGAATTGTTTCTTTCCCATGCGGCCAACCAAAAGACACATTATCGACAAGGTAGTGTCAAAATTAACAACAACAATCCAACAACAATCCAGTATAATCTTACTTTGCTCTTGGGGAAACTCGAACTCACAACCTCTTTATTGGAAATGAATATTGCATACCATCAAAGCAACCCTTCTTGTGCTCCGTAGTGTGCACATCAATGCCTCCAAATACTAGATAATTGTTTTTAAATTTGGTCCATAATTCCTTGAAACCAACTCAACATGACCATTTTTCCTGTTGGTCTTCCACAATTCTTTAAATCAAAAAACAAATAGTTTAGTGCCTTCCTCTCCATGTGTAATGTTGGTCTTCTTTCTTTCCTCTCTTAGTCTTCTCGCTGACCACTAAATCTTAAATATATATGGCTTATGATGTTATAATAGTTAAAACTGGATGGCTTTTGAATTACCTCTATTGAATGTGTTTATGAAAGATAATAGGGAATACATTCTCTCAGATCAGGAGCAGATCTATGATTCTATCTCACCTTTCACTACTCTTAAGTCTTGACTATACATTCCTGTGATCAATGAATAACATACATACCAGTTCCACACGAAAACTCAGCTGAAATCGCACGAGCTAACAGAACCATCTACACCAGCAGTGAGTAGTTCAATTTTAGGCGGTCGCTATCTTCCTGGAATAGACTATATACATGGGGTCTGAACGTCCAGGGTTAGGAGATATATCCACAGCCTATAATGAATCAAAGTGAAAAATAATCAGCACAAGCAAAAAGTGTTTCTCAATCTTAAAAGCCAATAAAATCAATGAAGTTAAAGAGTTTTCCAGAAGAAAAGCTCTAGTACTGGATAATCCAATCAGACTACTTTCTAGCAATGTCCACTAGGAATTTAGCGTCTTACCCTTTAACCAAACTATTAACTGAGCCAAGTTTTGCATTATCACATATAACTTCATGCTGATCTATTGATACTCAACACAGGATGAATTCACGTCGAGTATTAAACAACGAAAAGAGAAAGTTGTGTCACATGCCCTAAAAACTAAAAAGATGCTCAAGGGAGAGGCAGACAGAATCCTATCAACAAATGACATGATGTAGGATTCGAAGTTAATATAGTGTCACGAATCACAAAATTTACAATGCTTATGAACAAAAGGGGTGTGTTATTTGCTAAGGAAAGTGGTACAAGGTGTTGACATTTCTAGATTAGCTTATCAAATATGTTTAACCTTTGCTATCAAATGGACTGAGGAGAAATCATCTCTTTGTGAGATTAATATGTCGAAGATGATGAACTTTAACAAATGCTCTAAGCAGAGAACCTAGAAGTTACCTGTGGAGGTTCAAATCCTCCAGCATAATGGAAATAAGACCCAACTATCATAACATGATCAGCATCTCCAGTAGATGTCCAAATCGAGATAGCCTTTGTAAAGAAGCAGCGGTTCGAGAAACTGATACATAGGCAGAGACCAAAAAGTTGAAGATTGTTTTTAGGCCTTATAATAAGAGTTAAAGGAAACACTGGAAATCAATGGCCCAAGTTTAGATATCTAAGCAGAAAATGGGTAGCTGGAATCAAGCCGAAAAACATTTTGGATTTGTATTTGTCAGAGATTATAAAAATTCACTTTCTAGTCATTATTTACCTCATAATTGCAAGCCCACCAGGTTTAAGAATACGAGACATTTCCTTGAAAACATCAAGAGGCTTTGTTAAGTAATCAACACTAACCTGCAAGGGGAATCCATGTTCATTAGCTTTTAAATTTTTCACTACAACATGCAAGAAGAGTACTCCATTCATGCAAGCAATGATATTTTTATGACAACTATGCCAACTAACGATTTAATGTACAAGACCGGATATTTAGCCATCCTAAATGTTGTCTATAACTTATTAGACTCTCTATATCAGAGTAGGATAGTTGTCTCAAGCAGGATAAGGGGACAGCAAAAAACATGGTTTCCTATTTCCAGAATCCACATATAAGAAGAAGAACGAAATGCCAAAAATTATTGAAAAAAGAGCCAGCAAATCACTGGAAGAATGTGATTGGCAAGGTACAAGATTCTTAATGGACAAGATAACTAATGGTCCAGTTCTCTATACCATGTTATGCTTAAGTGCTGAAATTATGGGTGTTTTTGGTTTCAAACAGTTTTCCCCTTGTTTATTGACAGAAGTTCTTATTTCTGCTTTTCTTTCACAGATTCTAGTATCGTGGAGACGTGTTTGGTTGAGGATAAAGGAACTAGGTCCTATTCGATAATTGTATAACCTATTATTCAGAGATAAAGCGCAATTGATGCATGTGATTGAGTGCAAGACCGCAACTTGTCTCTCACGGAGTACAATGGATTTGAAGCTGGATATTCCTTGAAAGAATAAATGTGATCCCATTTTAAATTTGAAAAATCTGTCATCAGAAGTTAGTTGTTTCCAAGTTCCAACAATGATCTCAAAAGCTGGATGCTTCGTGTTTCTTCTGTCACTGTGAAACGAATAAAGGAGAAAAACTTTAGAACTCATTGCCAGCAAATATGGACTAAATTACTACATAGTACTACTTTTCTAGTCAATCGCAGCACAATTTTTTTTCTGATCCTAAGCAGGCTACTAAAAAGACCACAACTGACATTTTAGTTGTAATCAGATTTATTCTCAACCTTAGGAGATCCAAGCAGCAACTAAACTTGTGGACTCCAACCATAAATGAAGAGACTGTGTCATAATTAAATTAAAAAGACATTTTATTGAATTGCTGCCAAAGAGCCATTTCTTTAAAACCATCTGATAAATCAGACATGGATCATCCAATTCTTGTAGGAGAATGCCCAGCGGAGCTAATGATGCAAGAGAATAACTTTAAAGTACAATGAATAGCATCATCATTAAGCAAATGTATGCATGTCCACATAGGATGCAGAAAAGACGAGAGCATTTGTTCAAGGCCAGATATCAATGAGAAATGGGTAAGATGTACATACCACATTGGTTATAACATCAAAGGTATTGTCTTCAAATGGGAGCTTAGGATTACTGTTCAAGTCTTGAACTACATACTCAGTTAGAACCTGCAGCAATATCAAATAAGCAACAAAGTCATCTCATCAAACTGATGCTTTATCAAGAATACCTTCCAAGTCAAGTTCTAATTGCACAATGAAACATAACGAAATAAATCCGCGCAAAGAACATTTCCCTTTTTTTTCTCCGTCTAAATAAGCTTTTCTCTTTCTTTTTTTCGAAAGATATTCATAATTGTAACAACTATAGGGGTATTAAGTTGCTTAGTCTAAAGTGTGGGAGAGGGTGGTGGAAGCGAGGGCGAGGAGTTCGGTATCTATATCAGAGAACAAATTCGGGTTCATGCTTGGCCGTTCAACTACATAAGCTATCCATCTCATCAGGAGGTTGGCGGAATAGTACAAAGATAGGAAAAAAGATTTACACATGGTGTTTATTAACGTAGAGAAAACGCACGACAAGGTCCCGAGAGAGGTTCTTTGGAGGTGTTTGGAGGCTAAAGGTGTTTCGATAATGTACATTAGGGTGATTAAGGTCATGTATGATGGAGCTAAGACTCAGGTTAGGAGTGGGAGGTGACTCAGAGCATTTTCCGATAGTGATGGGGTTGCACCAAGGATCAGGCAGCGCTCTGTCCTTTCCTATTTGCCTTGGCGATAGACGCGCTAATGCACCATATTCAAGGAGAGGTGCCATGGTGTATGTTACTTGGTGATGATATAGTCCTGATTGATGAGACGCGAGGCGGTGTCGGCAAGAGGCTGGAGGTTTGGAGACAGAACCTGGAGTCTACAGGTTTCAAACTGAGCAGGACTAAGACAGAATACTTGGAGTGCAAGTTCATTATCATAATGGGGGAAGCGGGCAGTGCCGTGAGGCTTGATTCACCAGTCATCCCCAAGAAAAGGAGTTTTAAGTATCTTAGGTCTATTATCCGTGCAACGGAGAGATTGACGAGGATATCACACACCGTATAGGGGGCAGGATGGATAACATGGAGGTTAGTATTTGGCGTCTAGTGTGACAAAAAGGTGCCACCAGAACTTAAAAGGCAAGTTTTATGGAGCGGTGGTTAGACCTGCTTTGTCGTATGGGGCAGAATGTTGGCCAGTCAAGAACTCGCATATCCAGAAGATGAAAGTAGCAGAAATGAGGATGTTGAGGTGGATGTGCCGGTATACTAGACTGGATAAGACATGAATGAGGATATTCTAGCTAAGGTGGGGGTGGCGCACATAGATGACAAAATGCGGGAAGCGAGGTAGATGGTTCGGGCACATGCGAAGGTGAAGCCTTGACACTCCAGTTAGGAGGTGCGAGCGGTTGACTTTGTCAGGTGCGAGAAGAGGTAGAGGGCGGCCTAAGAAATATTGAGATAGGTGATCAGGCAAGACATGTTTGTTTATTGTTGCCTCCTTTTCATCTCCTTGCGCCAAGGGTCTTTCCGAAACAGCCTCTCTGTCCTACGGAGCAAGGGTAAGGTCTACGTACACACTATCCTCCCCAGGCCTCATACGTGAGATTATACTGGGTTGTTGTTGTTGTTGTCTTTTTTTTTAAAGCAGATGTGAGATAGGTTCATGCATTACCTTTAATCTATCAAAATCTCCTAAATATGGCTAATCCGTTTTTGGATCTTGATCAGACACAGGAAAAAAGCTCTCACACACGAAGGGCAACATCTGGAAAATGGTTTCTTTGACTACTGTGGACCAGAATTGACGGGACTTGGAGGCATCCCCCCCCCCCCCTTCTAGTGTGTATGTGTGGGGGTGGGGGGAGAAGGAGTTGACAGGGAATGTTAATTGAAGAAGAGAAGATCAAGATTGAAGTGCAGAGATCATACTTAAATGACAGGTTATGTTCAAATGGTCCATAATAGAAAATGAGAGAAATGAGGCTAAGACTGAAAGGCAGTGTTTAGCTCTTACCGGATTTCGCTTAAGCTCTTCTTCATTCAAACCCATTCCAACTATCCTTTCTTGCTTGTACCCAGACGGGTAATGACTGACCTAGATAACAAGAAAATCTAGTTGATAATCATGTAAGCATGTTCAGGGAAAGAGAGAATTACAAGCAAGAGGTATCTTACCCAACTGCTACACATATCAAGTATTGCTACTCTTGGAGCGTTACTAGGAGGCAAGACCTCTGAATAATATTTGGTAAGTGCAGCAATAGCTTGATCGTCAATATGTGTCACAAAACGTGGCATTTCATAGAATAATGTATCTGATGATCTGAGGATCAACTCAACCCAAAAATTAAGTCCAATCAATATTTCAGCCCACAGCTCTATGGCTATGAACAGTAAAGTTTTGGAACACAAACAAAAGCAAGCAAAAGTTCGAAAGTTTTTACTCATCAAAGCGTTGGAAATCCTCGTCCCTGAAAGGAAATTGTTCTGGCCATTCAACATTCTTCAAAACCTTCAAGAAAAACAAATAAAAGCCAATGCATGAAAACTAGAACCAAGCGAGACCTGTCCTCAATCAGAACGAATCATTCGATGTTGAGATTTGACAAAGGCGTATCAGTAGATACTTTTAAGTTTTAGCAATAACAAGATTCGGCTGGACTATGAAACTAATAAAATAGCCTATGCCTATTCCAGGTAATCCAATTCTGGCCTCAGTTCATTACTTGCCAGATCAATAATCTTCTAACATGTACATCCAGAGAAATTTGACATGTCCTTCCGAGAATGATTTGTTCCATTAATCCTTGAACTTTTCAAGGAAAATTGGGTTACCAAATGCCACCTCTATGAGCCCCATAATCATTTCATCGTTACCACTAGTTATGGCTACTTCTTCGGAACTAGCTCTTCACTACTGAAATTGCAACATTTAAAGCAAATTCTTAAGCAATTTAACATTCTTAGTCCAATAGAACTCCTTCCTAAAACAACTTATACCAATCACACTACACATTTGACGTCATAAAGTTCTGAATTTACCCATGTAATCCCCAACTTTGTACAGTAGATTGAATGAGCTGTATGCATAAATTGTACTCCCTCCGTTTCAATTTATGTGAACCTATTTCCTTTTTAGTCCGTGCCAAAAAGAATGACCTCTTTCCTTATTTGGAAACAATTTACCTTTATGCAATGATTTATAGCCACACAAAATAAAGGTGCATCATTTTACACCACAAGATTTCTTAAACTCCGTGCCCAGTCAAATGGGTTCACATAAATTGAAACGGAGGGAGTATCAGATTCCACCACTCCAACAGTCGAAAAAGAAATCAAGCTAACTAAGAGTCATCTATTCGTTCGAAACCGAAAATTTAAAACTTTTTAGGGAAATATAACAGATAACAATAAGAGAAGATTAACCAAAAACTAAGATGGGTAGGAGCTGGAAGATGAAGATGTTAATTACCTGCTCAATTGCACTCTTCTGACTGGCAGAAGCCATGAAAGATTTACCACCGACATTGGCGGCCATGCTCATGAACTGAGACCAAACTGATATCCCAATTCCTAACACCACTCTACGTGGAATAAAAGCTCTCTTCTTACAACCAATTCTTGACTTTTTAGAAGAATAAAAAACTGAATTGGTAGTCGTTATTGGAGCTGAAAATGGATAAAGACCAGCAAAATTTGGCAGCCTGTTCTGTAATTTTACACCAAAACGGTTAGCCATTTTTGTGGTTATTGGATTATGGTATTATCTACACCATTTTTTAGCACGTAAACACAAGTAATGCTTTTTTTGTTTTTCTGAATGTTGGTTGGGTTGATTCATTTCCGGTGATGGGTATTTGGTGAACGTGTCCACACTCTGCGTCACTGATCCAAAAACTTTCATTTGGGCCTCAATTTCAGAATGGCCCAAATAGTTTGGACCACAAAAGAAATAGTATTATAAATAGAATTCTATTTATGGTGAAAGTTTATATTTAGAGAGATTTTAGAGTTTATTACTTGGTATCTAAGTCATCATCTCCCTATAAATAGAGGGTTTTATTCTATTGTAATTCACCCCAAAATCAACAAGAATTCTCTCTCCCTACTTTTCTCTGCAATACTCCTCTTCTTCTTCTTTTATTATTTCATAATACGTTATCAGCATGAAACTCTAACCAATTGAGTAAAAGTTTTGGGATTGAGCACAATGATTGTTAATTGTTCCATGGACTTCCTTCATGATTAAATTTTGGATTTAAGGTAAGTATTTTACCGTTTTCTCTTTTATTCTATACTTTGATTTTATATACAAGCAAAGACAACAAAGTTTGAGTATAACTCTAATGGAGTTTAAAGAAATTACAACTACCTGAAGTGGTAAAATTTTTATGCCTTGTCATGATCAAATTCATGTATGATTGTGGGCAAACTATTGAAAATCCGTCCCATTGAACTGTGTTTCTCCAAAATAATATAATCCGTCCCATCAACTGTGATAAGTCTGAAAGAAGACAAAAATTATTACCGTGAAGGTATCAATGAATAAGGACGTGGCAATAGACGAAATTTTAATCGTCATTATTGTAATAATGAGAACAATAAGGATTCTCGAAATAATCTTTCACTATGTAAAAGTAATATTTGTCATCGATTTCACGTGAGATTTTATAAAGCATATATAGCTAATTATGATCCATTCATGATGTGAATGTGACAACATCTGATTTATGAATACATATTCATTCTTCAAAGAATATGAACGTGCTAGTGGTAGCGAATATACCACACTTACCTCTAGAAGGAGGTTTGAGATGATATAAGAAAATAATATCATTATTATGGCATGAATGATCATTGGTCACGTACCTATTGTACGCCAAAATATTTTGGTAATGTGATTATTAAAGAATAACATTAATGCAAGAAGTAGATTTTGCATAAAATTTTGACCATGACCATAATGATATAACTTTCTCTTTAAAAGAGATATTCCCCATATGGGTGTTGTCACACCTCCTTTTGGCGCGCTTACCCCGAAGGATAATGCATAAGGGAGTTTTTCCAATTTTAGTAACAATATTCGAAATGAGATTATTTATTTATTTCATAGTCGCCACTTGGAATAAATTATGGTGTCCCAAGTCACCGATTTATTTAAATCCCAAATCGAGGAAATTTTCGACTTTCCAAATAAAGTCTGCGAACCAGAAATTCTAAGTAAGGAATTCTGTTGACCCGAGGGAAGGTGTTAAGCATCCCCGGATCCCGTGGTTCTAGCACGGTCGCTTAAATTATTGTAATGGCTAAATATCTGATTTTAAAACATGTTTAATACTATAATGCAACTTTAAATCATTTACCGCGTTTGATTATTTTTTTTAAGAAAAAGTGAACATTCTTATTGAGGGGCCCTGCAATTTTATTTTCTATTTAGCAAGGCTCGTAACATTTTTTATTTAAAAGGATAATCCTAAAGTGACTATATTTTTTTTTATTTAGTTTATCTTTAAAAGAAAAGAAAAAGTCCTAATTACATGCTTAAAATGTTATTCTATATTAGTACAAAAGGTGTTCCCTCACAAGCCGACTAAATGACAAATTTATTCTTCAAAATATAGAACTAACTACAATTTGACAAAACTAATAAAACGGAAAATAACAACAAATATTAATCAACAACTTCTCTATTTTATTTCAAAACTTCAACATCCAATTCGATCTTATATCAACACATAATTTTTAGAATGTGTACCTGGTATTGAAAAGAAGGGGAAGATGGAAAATCAACAGGCCGGTGAAAGTACAGCAACAACAACAATAACAACCAGCAGTAGCTTCAACACCTCAATCCAGCATATCCCAACAATATGGAAAAAACCAGTAAAAATAGAGAAGAAAAATATATTCCGAAATTTCTCTTTGCTTTCTCTCTCCAGCTTTGAACTCTCTTCAATTCTCAAAAGAAACTCTCCAAAAATTAAATTCTGTCTGTGTATAGTTCAGTATCCAGAGTGTATATAGTGTATACTGCTCTCTTTTTTTCCTTATTTTTCTTCTCTTCCTATTGTTTCCTCTCTTTTTTCCACCCTTTTTTTCATAAATCCTCTCTTCTATTTATAGGCAAGAATTTCGAAAATTTTCAGATTTTTTATTAAAAAGAAAAATATTTTTTTAATTTAAAGAATACCCACTAATCCATGTTTTCCTCTCCTTGTTTTCTTCCTTGATTTCCTTGATCCCCATTACTTTATGTCATGTGATTATGATTATTTTTTGGCTAAAAAAATCTGAAATTTTCTTCTTGGTCCAAGGGGTTTTGGGTTGGGTAAGGGTGCTTAGGATTGGGCTTGTAACTTAATTTGCAAGATGGCCCAATCCAATTTTTTCTATTTTGTTCTTCTCCATTATTCAACTTCCTAATTAATAAAGCCCAAAATACTAAGATTAATTTATAAAAACTAAAAATTATCTTGAAATACTAATTAACTCATAATAATAATTATCACCCAAAATTAAACATTAATAAAAATAAAATTGCACGATTTGGACATTAAATGCTTAAAAAATGCAAAATACGTATTTTTTATGACTTTTTATTTCTGTAAAATAAACTTAATTGTAAACATGAATTTTATATACATATGCAACATATTTTTTGTATATTTTATTTATTTAAACAAGCAAATATGCACAGATAAAAATGCAAATAATACAAGAAAAATAACACAAAATTCACAACAATTGCAAGAAAACTAAAATTAATTTATTTTGAATCTTGGGAGTACTTCTCTTATAGGGAAAAAATCACGTGCTCACAGGTGTCCTTCTTTACTCGGAAACACGAAGAGTTTTCGTGCAAAGATAAGTGAGCGGATACGTGCGATTTTTGCCCGTTTGAGTACTCCGTGTGAAGCATTTTTTTTAAAAGATCTTGACCGAGCCTTTGCTTCGAGAGGCCTCCTACATATCCTGGGCTAAACAGGAATCAGGTCAATGTAGTTTAGGAAATTTTGGTAGCTGGGACTACCGTGAACTGACACTTTGCTATTACTATTGCTATCGTTGCTGCTGTTGCTGCTTACTGCTTACTGACCTCCTTATTACACCAAAAGAGAAATTAAAGCTGAACTAGCTATGCTATCAAACTATGAGTTACAAGATTCCTATCTATAATTCTCTTGAAAACTTGATCTTGAATCTTAGCTGATTTTGCTGTAGACCTCGATCCGAATCTTGATGCTCAACAAACTGTACGTTTTTGTTTATTACTGTAACATTGAGTGAAACGGAGTCGGCGGAGCTTGTTACTTCAATCAGATTCTGAGCAATCCGCGCCTCTGTTTACTCCAACGTTTGAACTTGTTTCCTTCTGGTTCCTTTCTTCTTTTCTTCATGCAGGATTCATGTTCCACTCGTAGGTTATCTCGATCCTTGCGTCCCGAGGTCAAACCTATTTAGACAACAAAACAAACAAGCGAACGAAATTTTTCTGCCCCGGTTTTGCTAGGAAAATTTCGTGAGTTAGTTGTGACACAGAAAGTGATTAAAAGACTCTTTGGTATTGGGTAAGAAAATCACAGTTTCACAAATAAACGTTCCACGGCTTTCTGGCCGGGATTTTGAAGAAGAGTTTCACGGCTTTCTAGCTGGAATTCAAACAATGTCTAACGGTTTTTGGCTGCTAGACCCTGGGTTTTTTGGCCGGGGTTAAAATAAATGGCTCCACGGCTTTCTGGCCGGGATTTCGCAGAAGAGTTTTCACGGCTTTACGGCCGGAATTCAAACAATGTCTAACGGTTTTTTGGCTGCAAGACCCTCGGTTTTTTGGCCGGGGTTAAAATAAATGGCTCCGTAGTTTTCTGACCGGGAGATCCTCGGTTTTCTGACCGGGGATAAAAGTTTCACGGCTTTCCGGCCGAAATTCAAACAATGTCTAACGGTGTTTTGACCGCTAGACCCTCGGTTTTTGGTCGGGGTTAAAATAAATGGCTCGCGTTTTCGACCGGAGATCCTCGGTTTCGACCGGATAAAAGTTTCGCGCTTTCTGCGAATTCAAACAATGTCTAACGGTTTTTGGCCGCAGACCTCGTTTTTGGCGGTTAAATAAATAGCTCCGTTTTCGACTGGAGATCTCGTTTTGACCGGATAAAAGTTTCACACTTTCGCCGAATTCAAACAATGTCTAACGGTTTTTGGCCGCAGACCCTCGGTTTTTGGCCGGGTTAAAATAAATAGCTCCGCGATTTTCGACTGGGAGATCCTCGGTTTTCTGATCGGGGATAAAAGTTTCACTGCTTTCTGGCCGGAATTCAAACAATGTCTCAACGGTTTTTGGCCGCCGGACCCTCGGTTTTTGGCCGGGGTTAAAATAAATGGCTCCGCAGTTTTCCGATTGGGAGATCCTCGGTTTTCTGACCGGGGATGAAAGTTTCACGGCTTTCTGGCCGAATTCAAACAATGTCTAACGGTTTTTTGGCCGCCGGACCCTCGGTTTTTTGGCCGGGGTTAAAATAAATGGCTCCTCAGTTTTCTGACTGGGAGATCCTCGGTTTTCCGACCGGGGATAAAAGTTTCGCGGCTTTCCGGCCGGAATTCAAACAATGTCTAACGGTTTTTTGGCTACGCCGGACCCTCGGTTTTTGGCCGGGGTTAAAATAAATGGCTCCGGTTTCGACGGAGATCTCGATTTTCGACGGATAAAGTTTCACGACTCGCGAGATTCAAACAATGTCAACGGTTTTTTGGCCGTCGGTTTTTTGGCAGGGTTAAAATAAATGGCTCGAGTTTTCGGGAGATCCTCGGTTTCGACGGAATAAGGTTCACGGCTTTCTGGCCGAATTCAAACAATGTCTAATGGTTTTTTAGCCGCAAGACCCTAGGTTTTTTGGTCGGGGTTAAAATAAATGGCTCCGCAGTTTTCTGACTGGGAGATCCTCGATTTTCTGACCGGGAAGAAGAGTTTCACGGCTTTCTGGCCGGAATTCAAAAGCAATGTCTCACGGCTTTCTGGCCGGAGAGACCCTCGATTTTCCGACCGGGGTCCAAACGGGTACTGGACTAACATGATTTGATTCTCTTTTTTTGGAGTTTTCATTTTCTTTTCTTTTATTCTTCCTTTTGGGCCTTTTTTTTAGGTATTTGTTTTTTTTACCCGTCAACAAATGTATAAGATAAAGCTTTCGAAAAGAAACTTCCCTTTTTATGCGTTTCCTTTGTTCCAAAGCCATTTCAATACTTGTGTACGTCACTTCTTTGGGTTGTACCTTCTTCTTGCACAATAGACCTGCTTTCAACAAAGAACATTTTATTAGTTGAAAAAGTGGTTGACTTTGTGGCCTTGATTATCTTCATTGCTTGATCCTTGCCCCATTTCCATTGAGAACTTTGCTACCAAGTGTCTTTGGGGGTGACTTCTTTTCAAACTTACCGGGTTCATCCTCGGGATTCCACGAGGATTTTCTGTGTGGGTTCTGTCCTTCTACCTCATTCCGTTTCTTCTAAGACCTTAGCCTTTGATTTCCATTTTTCTTCCTAACATCCGTTCCTTTGGAAGTGATCGACCATCATGATCAGTTGGGATTGGATCAATACACCACTGAGGCTGGGTATCTTTCTTCAACTTTTTTTTTTTACGAGACGGAGTCCTGTAAAACCGGTCCTGCCGCCTTTCTTTGTAATAGTTTCAGAATTAAAATTAAACCGAAAGGGATTCAAAGAATAACTATACAAAAAGCAAGAAAATGAGTTTAAAGAGAAGCGTCCCTTTCGGGGAAAAGAAGGACTTATCTGGGATGCATGCTGACTTCAAATAAACATGACATGCTTCTTGGACTGGACGCCTGACCCACATAAACTTTCCAACTTCTTATGAACCCATTGATTCGCAATTTCAAGACCAGGGAACCTTGCCAAAATTCTTTTAGTGAAGGGACGTCTTCTTTTTGGTCGGTGGCGCCCTTTGCGGGTTTCCGCCAATCGATCCCTCTCATTTCTCTTCTCACTATCGCCTGATAGTGCTCTTTGCGAGTTTTCACTAAACGGACTCTCTCATTTTTAGCTTCTCCTACTGCCACGCCTTATGGTGCCCGAAGGTTTTCACCGATAAGACTTTCTCATTTTGTTTCTCTCAATTCAGGCTGTGTCAGATTTCCGTCAATGACATTTTCACTTCCTTGCTTTTGCCAATTGATCTGAAGGACTTGAACAAGGTTTTTGGGTAAAAAGGAAAGTGAATGGAATTACAACTCTGGAACCATCTTGACGGATCTAAACTGAACCGTCATATCATCTGCCCCAGTTTCAATTTTTGGGGAAATTGGGATTTTTTGTTTTGGTATGACTGAACCTCAGGAAGAGGTTGCCTACGTATCCTTTCGGAATCAAGTCAGAACGTAGTTCGGGTGGTGATAATTTTTGTTTTTATTTTATTTTATTTTATTTTTCTTTCATATATATATATACACACATACACACACACACACACACACACACACACACATATATATATATATATATATATATTTTAAAAGAGGGTGTATCTTCATTAAAAGAATAAAATATTCAATTTTTTTTAATTTGTTTTATTTATTTCGGGTTCCAAAGAGGGTGAACAAAGAAACATAACCGGCTCAAAGGGTTTTACAAAGGATTTATAGTGTTTGGGGTAGCAAGAAAGAAAGCCTTCATCATCTCAATTATACAAAAGCCAACGTCGCAGGAGGTCCTGACATAGTACCTTTATACTGTATCTGTATTGACTGCCGTTTTAAGATCATTCCCTTCAATGTCTTCCAGATACAGTGTCCCTCTCAGTGATATTTTCCGGATGATGTATGGATCCTTCCAATTAGGAGCGAAATTTTCCTTTTGTTTCTTGGTAATGAGGAGGAATTCGCCTTAACGCAGGTTGTTCTATTTCGAGATTCCTGGGCCGCACTTTCTTGTTGCAAGCATGGGCCATTCTTTGTTGGGATAATTACTCGGGTATTCCCTGAGTACAACACACCCCTTTTGTATGCGAACCAATTTTCCTTCAGTTATTCCAATTCATTGTTTCATTTCCTCAAAAATAAACTTTTGTGCATTTCAACTCTCGATTCATTATTCTGAAGTCTGACGGCGTTTTGGGATCTAGGCATGAAGTCCGCAAGCATGTCATGTTATTTAAAGCTGCATGATTTGAACTAAAGAGAAGAGAAAAAGAAAACTAAAACAAATCTGAAAGAAATATAACAAAAGAAAAGGAAACGAACGATGAAATATTAATTTCATTTCTTGGAATCGAAAGGATAAACAGGGTTCACATTCGGAAATTTAAAGACAAAAACTAAAAGAAACATCCAATTTACACCCTGAAATAATTTTGGATACAGAAAAATGCGGCAGGACAAGTTTACTGGGCTTTCGCCTGATCGAGAATGGCTTAGCCTTTCAGTTTGGGAGTTTAGTGTCCGGTCCCATCTCAACGGTGATAGTCCCTTTCCCTAGCTCGACCATGTGGGTATCGCAGAGCTTTGCCTCATGTTTTCCTTCACTCTCTTCAGTCATGAAATCCTCATTATCTTCCTCTTGACGGTCCTTAAGCTTTTGTGGTACGCGCCCAACAAATACTGGCTCATTCAGCCGTGGTGTCTTAATTGCCCCCCATGCCACATAGGCTTGCTTAGGTGCACCAATTTCCCTTTCTGGTTCTAACTCAGTGATTTTACTCTTCTTTTCCCTTTTCTCCTATTTCGGGGCCGCCTTGGGCTTCCTTTCCACATCAGCAATAGCAATTATGGCCTTAAGCGCTGGATCGAATTCTTCGTCTTCACAAATCATCCCAATTATCGGCCCGTTGTTGTGAGCGGGCAGCGAATTATTGGTCACATTTGGGACATCCTCATCCTTCAACACAATCTTCCCTTGCTCTATTAAATTCTCCACCGCTTGTTTCAAAGTCTAACAGTCATTAGTATGGTGGCCCTCTGCCTCTGAATGATATGCACACCTGACACCAGATTTGTAGGAAGGCGATGCCAGGTTTTGTCTATTCTGAGGAACCGGCTGCAGTAGACCCATTTGGACAAGTTTCGAGAATAGACTAGAGTAAGATTCACCAATTGGGGTAAAGTTTGATTTCTTTGGCGGTTCCCAAGGACGGAAGTTATTCTGCGGAGGTCGAGGATTATAGTGGTTCTGGTGGGGAGGCTGATTTCTTGGAAATAAAGCTTGGTTTCTACTGACATGCTGTTGCGGTTGCGCAAAAGGTTGAGCATTCATGACCGCGTACGGTTGAGGGATATAGGACATTTCCTGAGCAGAATAATAATGTTGGGTGGTTCTTTCTGAAAAGATGGGTCTAGGAGCGTGGTGTCTTCTATCACCCGAAGTTGCCATGGACGTTTCATCTTTCATCCTACCCTTTGCTATTCCTCCAGACACTCATTGGATTGCTTGGGAGGTCGCTCGAATGGCTGCCTGACTCAAAATTCTTCCCGTCTTTAAACCATTTTCTACCATTTCCCCAATCTTGATCGCCTCTGCGAAAGGCTTTCCCATTGCTGAGAGCATGTTCTGGAAATAGTCTGGTTCCTGAGCCCGGAGGAAAGTAGTGACCATTTCTATTTCGTCCATAGGGGGTTTCACCCTGGATGCTTGCTCTCGCCATTTAATAGCATATTCTCTGAAGCTTTCTGAGGGCTTCTTCTTTAAGTTCGATAAAGAATTCCTGTCTGGCGCAATGTCAATATTGTACCGGAACTGTTTCACAAAATCTCTGGCCAAATCATCCCATATGTGCCATCGAGATATGTCTTGATCCATGTACCATTCTGATGCTATCCCGATCAAGCTTTCTCCGAAATATGCCATCAACAATTCTTCCATGCCGCCGGCGCCTCGCAATTGATTGCAGTATTTCTTTAGATGAGCAATAGGGTCGCCATGCCCGTCATACTTTTCGAACTTCGGCGTCTTAAAACCCGAGGGCAAATGGACATGTGGGAACATGCATAAATCTGCGTAAGAAACACTCTTCTGTCCGCCTAGACCTTGCATGTTTTTCAAACTTTGTTCCAAGCTACTCATTCTTTTTGCCATTTCATCCCATTCGGGAGCTTTTGGATTTTGGCTTGGCATGAACCCATATTGGGTTGGCTGAGGATAGACATTGGCGGCAAACTGGGTATGATCCCGTGAAAGGGGTGGTGCCGGGAATGTAAAAGAAGAGGAGTCAAAGAAAGAAGTATGTGTGGCGGGATGCGCCGCGATTGGAACGGGCAAACCAACCGACGTTCTTGTGGATGTATCTAATGCTGTCACCCGAGGATAGGAAGTGGAGGGTGATTCAGAGAGGGTTGTGTCCTAAAAAGGTTTTCAGCCTCCCGAGGATAAGTACAGGCGTCCCCGCACCGATCCACGAGACTCTACCAACCGGCTCATGACTCGCGAGACCTGTTAACCTAGGCTCTGATACCAACTTGTCACGACCCAAACCCTGGTCGTGATGGAGCCCAACACAATGCTAGGCAAGCCCGACCATATTATCCCTTAAACCAGCCAGTTATTAATCAAATTAAACTTAAACAGTAAATGATCATATCAGGTGATAAACGAAATGTAAAACATACAAAATACGGTCCCAACCATATCGTGGTGTCACGAGACCGAGCCTCTACAGAATAGCATCCTAATACAACCAAGTCTAGGCAAATAGGAAATCAACAAGATGATAAAGAAGGAGAAAACAAGCTCTGCGGACGCTGGCAGCTACCTCGTAATCTCCGCAAAAGTAGACAAGGATCAGCAGCTACAATGTCTCAACTGCTCTCGGGCACCTGTGGATCTGCACAGAAAGTGCAGGGGAGTGGGGTGAGTATATTTCAACTCGGTGAGTAACAATAATAAATAATAACTGAAGGTAAGAAATCCTGTGCTATCACTTAGCAGTTCTAAGGCAACCCTCACAGGTACGTCATCACTATAGTAGTACTCTAACCTCCAATCTACGTTTATCTCTACAAGATTCTACACTGAACCAACCCTCACTCGTACCCCTACGGTGTATGGCCATCTCAACATATAAAGACACATACTTATGTCTATAATGTATAAGTATTTAAGTAGATAGTAGGATATGATTAAGTATAATGCTGCGGCGTGCAGCCCGCTCCAATACATATACCGCTGCGGCGCGCAGCCCGCTCCATTTAACGTCGACGGCGCTCACTGGGGGTGTATACGGACTTCGGAGGGGCTCCCTAGGCCCAAGCACTATCATACTGCGGCGTGCAGCCCGATCCACACATGTATTACTGCGGCGTGCAGTCCGATCCAATATATATATGTATATATATTTATACTGCTGCGGCGTTGTAACGACCCGGCCCGTCGTTACGGGAATTACCACCCCGTTATGTTGCATTTACATATCTTATGCTTCTATATCAGTGTTAGAACCTATCGGATGAGTTAGGAATGAATTGAATTGAAAATGAAGCAAATAGCATGTTTGAAGGAAGTTTGAATATGGAAAGTCAACCTAGAGTTGACTATCGAGTTAGAGAGCTCGGAATCGGATTCTGATGATTCGACTAGTTTCGGGGGATCATTTATGACTTAGGAGAGCAATCGGAATTGAATTTGGAGGTCCGGTGTAGTTTTAGGCTTGAATTGGCTAAGGTTGAATTTTGGCGAAAACCGGATGGGAGGTGAGATTTTGATCCGGGGGTTGGAATGGAATTCCGACAATTCCTGTAGCTTCGTTATGGGATTTTGGATATGTCCGCAAAATTTCAGGACATTCGGACGTCGTTTGATCGGGTTTTGGATTGAATGTTAGTTTTGAAAAATTTGAAGAAACTTAGGCTTGAATCCGTGCGTAATGGGTGATTTTGATGTTTACGATGGTGTTTTTATGTTACGAGCAAGTTTGAATGAGGTAATGTGATGTATTGGTAGCTTTGGTTGAGGTCCCGAGGGTCTCGGGATCATTTCGGATGCCTAACGGGCAAGTTTTGATCATGAAGTTGCTGCAGAAAATTGCAGACAGTGATTGCTCTATGCGATTGCATAGAGTCATTGCGATCGCATAGAAGAGCCTGGAGGGATGATAAAAATGTGCTATGCGATCGCATAGCAAGGGGTGCGATCGCATTGGCTTATCAGATTGTGCATTGCGATCGCATAGCCAGTGCTGCGATCGTAGAGAAGAAAAGATAAGGCCTGGAAGGTTGTGCTATGCGATCGCGGAGGTGCATTGCGATCGCATAGAAGGGGAATTTAACTCTATGCGATCGCATAGGGCCATTGCGATCGCATAGAAGGATTTTGTCTGGCAGTGAAATTAAATTTGCAGAACAGAGGCTTACGGGTTCATACACCCCAAAACACCATTATTGAGCCCTAGAGAGAAGAAATCACGGGAAAACGCCGGGAAATCATCGGGTATTCACCGGAGGTAAGTTTCTTGACTCAAAAACATCATTTTATGGTAGAATTAACATCAATCTTCATGTATTTGGGTAGAAATTGTGAAGGATTGTGGCCTAGATATTGAAAATGAAAATTTGGGTTTTGAAAGGCCAATCGAACTCCGATTTTGGTAACTTTTTTATGTGTGGACTCGTGGCGAGACGAGGATTCTGGAAATATGAGTTTCGAAATTTTTCGAGATGTGGGCCCGGGGCTCGAGTTTTGCAAATTTCGTGATTTTTGATATTTTTCGAGTTCTTTCGATTGGGTGATGTTCCATTAGCCTATTTTGATATATTTGTGCTGATTTGTGCTAGTTTTGACGTGCGTGGATGCCGGTTCGAGGAGCTAAGGCGTCGCGGGCATGAGCTTTCGTCGGTTCGAGGTGGGTAATACTTGTAAATGATTTCCTGAGGGTTAGTAAACCCCGGACTTGCACATCCTAGTGCTGTGTCGAGGTGACTTGCACGCCGGATAACGGGCGTGGGGTAGAGCACCATTGGGGATTGTGACTTGGTCCGTCCCGCGTAATAAATAATAACGCCTAATTGTTGAAATGAATTGGACTAATTATCATGTTTGGGTTTCGTGCCAATTATTTGAATCCTTCAAGGATTGATATCACTGTTTTGATAACACTGTGCATATTTTATTCTAAATTTAAGGTTTAAAATGGAATATTTGCTATTCAGCATTTTTATAAGGTTATGAAAAACTTGAACAATGTCTTAATAATATTTTTAGCTGTGAGCAAATATGATATTATTGCCCGTAGGGCTTTTCTTGATTATTTGTTAGATTGATTGGGGCCGAGGGCCATATGTTAGGGCATGACATTTCATGCGAGCATATGCATACACATGCATGGATCGGACTGAACGCTGCAGTGGTATACGGATCGGGCTACGCGCCGTAGCAGGTGTGATATTAATATTGTGCTTGGGCTGTAGGAGCCCCTCCGGAGTTTGGACACCCCCAGTGAGCACGGGTACCCAAAAGGATCGGGCTACACGCCGTAGCGGTCATATGCATTGCATGGCATACATACATTGGTTTACGTGTACTACGTGGCATAACATTTTAGCACTCATACTTTATTGGCACATGTGCATTTGTTGCTTTATTGACCAGATCTCCTGGTATAAATTGTTAAGGAGTGCTGAGCCCGAGAGGCTGATTTGAGTGCTGACTTGCACTGCTTGAGATTCTCCCCGGTATTGGTATGTTATAATGAAAGAAAGTAGCTAAAAATTGAGATTTCTAAATAATCTACTCACATATGCTGCTAAAAAGGAATAAAATGATAGTGTTTTGAAGTTTTATGATAGTTCCGTATTGTGTAGCAAGAGATAGTGCCTTGCGTGGTTTTCTTCCCTTCAGCATTATTTACTTTTATTACCGCTGAGTTGGAAGTACTCACACCCGACTCCCTGTACCTTGTGTGCAGATCCAGGTACATTACAGCAGAGCTGATTCCATTGCGGCTCGGGAGTGCTTTTGGACAGTCGAGGTAGCTGCCGGCGTTCGCAGGACCTGATTCTCCAGTTTGTCTATATTTTGTTCTGATCATCCCACACTTGTGCACAGTTATATTCACTATTTACACTTGTATATTCCGTAGAGGCTCATGACTCTTGACCCTTCGGTCTATGGGAGTTGGCACATGTTGGGACTTGGTTCCCTGTTTTAAATATGTCTATCACTGTTGTGTTTAAATTGGATAAAGTGAGCTTGTGGCTCCGTGGTTATTGTTCATTGGTCAGGCTGGCCTAGTAGTGTGCTGGGCGCCATCACGACCGGATTTGGGGTCGTGACAGGCGTGCAGCCCAGGTTTACTAGGCCTCATGAGTCTTGAGCCGGTTAGTAGAGTCTTGTGGATCGGTACGGGGACGCCTGTACTTATCCTCGGGAGGCCGCGAACCTTTAGGAAACACTTCACATTTCTTGGAATTCTTATCGTGCGTACTTGATTCAGCTTGAGATATGCTTTTGAAATTCCTTCCGCACGTCTGTGTACGCATCGAGCGCTCAGTAATATAATTGCCTTATGGCTTGTGATTTCCCCGAACGAGGGGCGAGATATAATCTCTGTGAGTTCATGTTGGGCCAGTCAGGATGACTTGAGGCTGGACCTTGTTTATGACTTGAGCATTGAGGTGCTGATTTTGTGAGTGGTGGCAATAGATAATGTACTGAGGGTTTGAAATCCCGTATTTTTGCATTATACAGTGCTGTGCTGAGATGGAATACGCGTCACGTGACGAGCGTGGTGGTATTGTGACTGGGGATTTGGACTTGATCCTTCCCAATTGATAAATTACTGTGTAATAAGACTGGGCTTATATCTATGTACTTGGGCTAGTAGCCATGTTTGGGGCCTTGTGCCGATCTGTAGAATATTAGGGAGGCTTACTAATGGATGAGCTGTTAAATTTTCGACTCTTATCTAATCTGTTGTGTGTGAATGAATGCAAGAATTGCAAAAGAGTTAATATTTCTGATGATTCGAATCTCCACCGAAGCTTGAAAATGACTTGAGTTTAATCTAACTAGAACTTTGTGGCATCATTTGAGTAGGAATGCTATGAGTAGCTAGAAGTGCCTTGATGTATGGCTCCGTGCCAAGTTGGGGAGGTTGCTATTGATTAACTGATTGCACTATTGTGTGCTATGTTGATTCTGTCTCTAAGTATGTTGAGAAATTTTGATAAAGGTTATGGTGCTTCGTAGATATGAAGAAATACTAGGATGTTGTGAACTTATGTTGGTAAAGAATGTTCGGTGTATAGAAAAGAAAGATAGCTAATTGGATCTGTATGTAATCATGTTCTGCGATGTCAGAATTCTAACAAGGCACGAGTGGTTTTGTTCAATAAGACAGTTGAATTATAACTGAATAAGGGTGAATGATGCCCGAGAATGGTTTTGCAGTGTTCAAGATTTTGCTTGTAACAGTCAAGTGCCTTAAGATTTGTGTATGTGGCTAAAGATGGCGGTTTCGTTAGAGAAGATCAAGGCTTTTGTTATATCATGTGAATGATGGGATTCTAGGTATCCGTATGGGGAAGTAATGATAACAATTTAAAAATCGCGGGAAGATCATCGAAATAAAGTATTGTAGAATGTGGTACTTTTGGTTAACATTGAGAGAGTATTCAGTGGCCTTTGGGTCTTAGACCGTGTGGTCTTGTGTACGAGTCTCGTGTGGTAACATGAGTTGATGTATTATGGTACTATAGTAAAGACTGATATGAAGTTAGAGATGAATCAGAAAGGAAACTGGGTAAATGGAACAACTTGTTAATAAACCAGAATGGTATAAAAAGGAATACGATTGATTCCTGGTATGTGGTTGAAGTAATGAGTCTTGCAGACATTGCAGCAAAGCTCTTGAGTGCTGGCAGTTGTGTAACTTGATATGGGTATAAGGACTCAGTCCTGGCAGTTAAACTTATGCAACGAATGGGAAGAAATAGTTCGTGATGTGTTTTATCATGGTTTGAAGATGAGTACATTCCTGTCGGTATGCGAAGCGTGGAATGTGTAATGAGTTTTTTCTTCTATATGGGATCACGAAAGTCCTTGACTAGTGGAGTGCGCCGATATTGAGGCGGAGGAAAGGGATATGAATTTCCATGTTGTCTTAGTGTGATATGGTATACACGATGTGTTATGGAAAGTTGATAAGGGTATATTCAAGGTTTTGAGATCGGTTCATAATATATGGGGAGTCATTAAACTTATTGAGCAGCGCGGACAGCTGCAGGTGATTTAAGAATCGATCTTTCTGATGATCTAAGGAAATGGTACTGCTATTCTAGTAATTTGGCAGGGTATATGGTGCAAAGGGACAAGGTAATGTAAACTGATAATATCTAGGGGTATAGTGGTGTTCGCTTGTCGGATCGACTGTGATGATCGAATTGTTGATGGCATAGGGAAATTTCTTAAATGGCTTTCGTGGTACGAATGGGCGTTTGATGTGCGTTATGTATTCGTAGGGTGGAGTGTGGAAACAGGTATAGTGATTCAGGCGTTATATATGTGTTGGAGACTGGAAGTTCTCGTAATCCGCCTATGCAGTGGTTGTATATCGTGTGTATCAGCACCGTTTAGCGGTTAATGGAAAAAATTGGAAGCCCTAATGGCTCTCTTATTACTTGATATGATGAATTTGGGTTATGATACCTTATTTCAGACTGGTTGACATAAGTCGGGTCGTCTAGACTAATGTGATATGGACTATGTCGGAAAATGGCACAAATTGCGTAGCGGAGAGCATCAGAGTATGCTCCAACAGAGTAGTTGTACCCAGGACCAGCGGACGGCTGGTAGGCATTGCTTTGTCAGTTGGACCTTAGGGGCGGATGTTAGTATAAAGGTATCTACCATTGATTCAGTTCCAGTATTGAGAAACGTTGTCAGATGCGTTTCATGTGGCCGAGCTTGAGGCTATATGTATATTTATGTTTGCTATAATGAGAAAATTCGACTCGATATGCATTTCTTTTGCGAGGGTTATATTGGATCGGGTGGCACGCCGCCACAAGTATGGTATCTGGATCGGGTGGCACGCCGCCACAGGTATGCTATTGGAACGGGTTGCGCGCCGCAACAGTGTGATGTGGAAAATATAGTTTCCTATATCTTACCTTGTATACAATAGTTCCTAGCTTCCGAGGAATAGTCCGTATTGGTTTCGCTCGGGGAATAGCACATCGGTTGTGTCTTTTCGGGATTTGATAGCGTATATCTATCGTATCACCACGGGTGAGGTTGATTGCTTGGGTTCAAGACCTAGATCTGTGCGTGGCTAACCGTTTGAGCTTAGTGGCTTGAGGTGCTTCATGAGTAATAATGTTGGGATAGAATCACGAATCGTGGCAAGGCCACATGATGTGATGACCTTTCAAGAATGAGTCGTGCACTCCATTCCTATGATGTGAGATGGGATCTCAGTTATATATTATGATGGTACAAAGGAATTGAATTACAGCCCTGTTGTTGGAGTCGGTTGTCATAATTTGAGTATGTTTAGATGTTTCTATTGGAGCTCATGTTGTGCTCATCGTGGCTTAGGCCGGTGCTGAGGTGTCATATCACCAATGCGGTGTGTTATAATCGAAATGATCGTCGAAGCCAATAATGAGTGTGAGTATATGTGATTTGAGCTAGTTAGAAAGGCAATACCGAGATTTGGCTCCGAATTTTGTTGTAGTATCAATTAAAAGGGAAATGGATTCATGAATGGTTGACCTGAGAGATGGGTTCGATATATCGCGTGTGCGGTTGCCGTTGGCAGGATATGAAGGTGTTGGAATAAGACTCTATCTAATGAAAAAGGTTTTTCAGTTGGTATTTGGTTATCGTGGGAAATTGTTGTGATTAGGGATTATTGTTCCGAGTGATTGGGTTGTTTGACACATCATATTATCTCACCGAGGTGGCGAGTATGGACTATTACACTTGGATCGTGTGTATCCTGAGTATAGGCATGGGATTAGCATTAGGCATATGATTTCAGAAAGTACAATGTGATTTATGGTTCAGATGGTCTGTGAAATTTTGACTATGTGGTGTTTTCGGACTTATGTGAGATAGGGTGACGTATGATCACCCGGATATATGCTTGGTAAGGTCATTCGGCTATTGGGTGGCTTCTAGTACAACTTTGAGTCCGCTCGAGGACGAGCGTTTGTTTAAGTTGGGGAGAATGTAACGACCCGGCCCGTCGTTACGGGAATTACCACCCCGTTATGTTGCATTTACATATCTTATACTTCTATATCAGTGTTAGAACCTATCGGATGAGTTAGGAATGAATTGAATTGAAAATGAAGCAAATAGCATGTTTGAAGGAAGTTTGAATATGGAAAGTCAACCTAGAGTTGACTATCGAGTTAGAGTGCTCGGAATCAGATTCTCATGATTCGACTAGTTTCGGGGGATCATTTATGACTTAGGAGAGCAATCGGAATTGAATTTGGAGGTCCGGTGTAGTTTTAGGCTTGAATTGGCTAAGGTTGAATTTTGGCGAAAACCGGATGGGAGGTGAGATTTTGATCCGGGGGTCGGAATGGAATTCCGACAATTCCTGTAGCTTCGTTATGGGACTTTGGATATGTCCGCAAAATTTCAGGACATTCGGACGTCGTTTGATCGGGTTTTGGATTGAATGTTAGTTTTGAAAATTTTGAAGAAACTTAGGCTTGAATCCGTGCGTAATGGGTGATTTTGATGTTTACGATGGTGTTTTTATGTTACGAGCAAGTTTGAATGAGGTAATGTGATGTATTGGTGGCTTTGGTTGAGGTCCCGGGGGTCTCGGGATCATTTCGGATGCCTAACGGGCAAGTTTTGATCATGAAGTTGCTGCAGAAAATTGCAGACAGTGATTGCTCTATGCGATCGCATAGAGTCATTGCGATCGCATAGAAGAGCCTGGAGGGATGAGAAAAATGTGCTATGCGATCGCATAGCAAGGGGTGCGATCGCATAGGCTTATCAGACTGTGCATTGCGATCGCATAGCCAGTGCTGCGATCGCAGAGAAGAAAAGATTGCGGAGGTGCATTGCGATCGCATAGAAGGGGAAATTGGCAGGAAAAATTTAACTCTATGCGATCGCATAGGGCCATTGCGATCGCATAGAAGGATTTTGTCTGGCAGTGAAATTAAATTGCAGAACAGAGGCTTACGGGTTCATATACCCAAAACACCATTTTTGAGCCCTAAAGAGAAGAAATCACGGGAAAACGCTGGGAAATCATCGGGTATTCACCGGAGGTAAGTTTCTTGACTCAAAAACATCATTTTATGGTGGAATTAACATCAATCTTCATGAATTTGAGTAGAAATTGTGAAGGATTGTGGCCTAGATATTGAAAACGAAAATTTGGGTTTTGAAAGGCCAATCGAACTCCGATTTTGGTAAATTTTATATGTGTGGACTCGTGGCGAGACGAGGGTTCTGGAAATATGAGTTTCGAAATTTTTCGAGATGTGGGCCCGGGGCTCGGGTTTTGCAAATTTCGTGATTTTTGATATTTTTCGAGTTCTTTCGATTGGGTGATGTTCCATTGGCCTATTTTGATATATTTGTGCTGATTTGTGCTAGTTTTGACGTGCGTGGATGCCGGTTCGAGGAGCTAGGGCGTCGCGGGCATGAGCTTTCGTCGGTTCGAGGTGGGTAATACTTGTAAATGATGTCCTGAGGGTTAGTAAACCCCGGACTTGCACATCCTAGTGCTGTGTCGAGGTGACTTGCACGCCGGATAACGGGCGTGGGGTAGAGCACCATTGGGGATTGTGACTTGGTCCGTCCCGCGTAATAAATAATAACGCCTAATTGTTGAAATGAATTGGACTAATTATCATGTTTGGGTTTCGTGCCAATTATTTGAATCCTTCAAGGATTGATATCACTGTTTTGATAACACTGTGCATATTTTATTCTAAATTTAAGGTTTAAAATGGAATATTTGCTATTCAGCATTTTTATAAGGTTATGAAAAACTTGAACAAGGTCTTAATAACATTTTTGCTGTGAGCTAATGTGATATTGTTGCCCGTAGGGTTTTCTTGATTATCTGTTAAACCGATTGGGGCCGAGGGCCATATGTTAGGGCATGACATTCATATGTGCATATGCATACACATGCATGGATCGGACTACACGCCGCAGTGGTATACGGATCGGGCTGCACGCCGCAGCGGTTGTGATATTAATATTGTGCTTGGGCCGTAGGAGCCCCTCCGGAGTCTGGACACCCCCAGTGAGCACGGGTACCCAAAAGGATCGGGCTACACGCCGTAGCGGTCATATGCATTGCATGGCATACATACATTGGTTTACGTGTACTATGTGGCATAACAGTTTAGCACTCATACTTTACTGGCACATGTGCATTTGTTGCTTTATTGACCAGATCTCCTGGTATAAATTGTTAAGGAGTGCCGAGCCCGAGAGGCTGATTTGAGTGCTGACTTGCACTGCTTGAGATTCTCCCAGGTATTGGTATGTTATATTGAAAGAAAGTAGCTAAAAATTGAGATTTCTAAATAATCTACTCACATATGCTAAAAAGGAATAAAATGATAGTGTTTTGAAGTTTTATGATAGTTCCGTATTGTGTAGCAAGAGATAGTGCCTTGCGTGGTTTTCTTCCCTTCAGCATTATTTACTTTTATTACCGCTGAGTTGGAAGTACTCACACCCGACTCCCTGCACCTTGTGTGCAGATCCAGGTACATTACAGCAGAGCCGATTCCATTGCGGCTCGGGAGTGCTTTTGGACAGTCGAGGTAGCTGCCAGCGTTCGCAGGACCTGATTCTCCAGTTTGTCTGTATTTTGTTCCGATCATCCCACACTTGTGCACAGTTATATTCACTATTTACACTTTGTATACTCTGTAGAGGCTCATGACTCTTGACCCTTCGGTCTATGGGAGTTGGCACATGTTGGGACTTGGTTCCCTGTTGTTTTATAAATTATTATGCTTAAATGGGATAAGGCGAGCTCTTAGCTCCGTGATTGTTGTTGATTGGTCAGGCTGGCCTAGTAGTGTGTCGGGCGCCATCACGACCGGATTTGGGGTCGTGACAAGTCCAGTCCTTATTACAACCCAAATCCTAATGAATTACATGAAATCTAAGTATCTATAGCTATAATGCAATAATACTGCGGCGTGCAGTCCGTCCCACATGTATATTACATGTATATTACATGTATATTACTGCGGCGTGCAGTCCGATCCAATATATATACTGCTGCGGCGTGCAGCCCGATCCAATATAGGTATATATATATAATACCTCATAATGAGTCCTCGACCCTATCCCAGTCAGTATGTACTTGGCCTCTCAGGCCCAATATAATATATATCACAGTGGGTCCTTGACCCTGCCTCAGTCAATATAGACTTGGCCTTTCAGGCCCAATATAACATCTCATAGTGGGTCCTTGACCCTATCTCATCTCAATCGGTATAGACTTGGCCTTTCAGGCCCACTCAGCTAGAACAAGGAATTCCACCTTAGATAATCTCTCTCAATGTACACATCTAGTACGGGCTCATATTATGCTATACAGCTAGAGCTACGGTTGAGTGTATGTTTCCAACATGATATAAGGGTCACCTAGCTTTATAGGTTCCCTAATGCTCTACAGATCGGCACAAGGCCCCAAACATGGCTTTTAGCCCTATTGTACAGTTATAATCTCACTAACAGTCATACAACACAGTATTCTATTAGCCGGGAAGGACCAAGTCCAAGTCCCCAATCACAATGTCACCACGCCCGTCTCAAGACGTGTGTCTCATCTCAACATAGCACTGTGAAGTGCTAGTACGGGGTTTCAAACCCTCAGTACATTGTTTACTACTACCACTCACCTCGAACCGGTAGAGGCTTCAATCCGCCTTGCGCTTGCCTCGCAAATCAATCTCCTCGGGTGCCAAATCTGCTCAAAATCATAGAGAATGCATCAATATATGCTAATTTCACGAAATTCATTCGAAATAACCCAATTTATATCAAAACCCACAAGTTGTCAAAACCCGAATTTTGGTGCGCTTCTCGAAAAATTATAAAAGTTATATATTCGGAACCCTCGTCTCAATACGAGTCTAGGAATATCAAATTTACCAAATTTGGACTCCATTTGCCCACTCAAATCGGCAATTTACCAAAACCCTGGCTTAGGCTAAATTTCCCCACAATTTGATCCAATTTTCGTGAATTAAAGGAGGATTTCATGATAAAAACGCGTAAAGGAACAATAAAACTCACCTCCGATGATAACCCGATGATCTCCCAGCAATAACTCGCCCAAATCGCCCAATTCGCCTCCAAGAACCGAGCCCCAAATGTTTTGCAACTTATGAAATTTTAACCCTTCTGTTATTTTTAACATAGGCCCGATTTTCGCTTTTGCAGACAAAACTCCGCCTCTGCGAGGCCGCCCCTGCGACCAAATGGTTGCTTCTGCGAGATCACACCAAATCACCCAGTTCCGCTTCTGCGGCTGGGTCTCGCACCTGCGCGACCGCTTCTGCGGATACTCCTCCGCTTCCGCGATCTCCCCCAGTCGCCCGCCTTCCGCTTCTGCGACCCATGACTCGTAGAAGCGAGTCCGCTTCTGCGACTGACGTCCGCTCCTGCGGAACCTCCTCGCCAAACCCATTTTCGCTTATGCGATAAAATATCCGCTTCTGCGGTCCCGCTACTACGGTTCCCAATCCGCAGGAGCGAGAATGCTGCTGCAATTCATGACAGCAGCTCCCAAACTCCAATTTCCTCCCGTTCAACCTCCCGAAACCACCCCGGGCCCCCGGGACCCCAACGAAAGCCACAAACCTACTCCATAGCACCATACGAACTTGCTCCAAGCATAATAACACCCTCTTAAACATCAAAATCATCAATTACACACGGATTCAAGCCTAAGTTTTCTTCAAAACCTCCGAAACTAGCATTCGATCAAAAACTCGACCAAACGACCTCCGAATGACCTGAAATTTTGCAGGCACATCTAGAATTACCTAACGGAGCTACTGCAACTGTCGGAATTCCATTCCGACCCCCGGATCAAAATCTCACCTACTGTTCGGATTTCGCCAAAATTCAACCTTAGCCAATTCAAGCCTATTTCTACACCGGATCTCCAAATTCAATTCCGATCGCTCTCCTAGCTCACAAATGACCTCCCGGAGCTGACCGAATCATCAGAATTCGATTCCGAGCTCTCTAACCAAATAGTCAACTTCGTGTTAACTTTCCTTATTCAAGTTTCCTTCAAAAAGGCTATATGCCTCATTTTCAATCCAATTCACCCCAAACTCACCCGATAGACTCTAACACTGATATAAAATCATAATACATGTAATTACAACATAACGGGGTGGTAATTCCCGTGACGACGGGCCGAGTCGTCACATTCTCCCCCTCTTAAGCAAACGCTCGTCCTCGAGCGGGTCAAAAAACATACCTAAAGTCTCAAATAGTTGAGGGTATCTGCTTCGCATCTCCTGCTCGACCTCCCAAGTAGCCTCCTCCACGGGCCGACCTCTCCACTGCACCTTAATTGCCGCAATCTCCTTCGACCTCAATTTTCTTACCTGGCGACCCAAAATAGCAATAGGCTCCACATCATATGATAGATCACCATCAAGCATGCACTGGCAGCTCAAGACTCCCTCGGGTCGTGCCCAAATGAGGAGCAAAATATGTAGACACATAAGAATAAGTAGAACCGGGATCAAACAATACCGAGGCATCTCCGTGGCAGATTGAAATAATACCTGTAATGACAGCATCAGAAGTAACAGCCTCAGATCGGCCCTGAAAAGCATAGCATCTAGCCTGTCCGCCTGATCGGCCTCCCCCTCGAGAGCGACCCCTAGCTGTCTGACCCTCACCCCTAGCTGGCGGGGCGGGTGCTGAAGTAGAAGGACCAGATGACGAGGGCTGCCCTCTCTGCTGATAAGATCCGGAAACAAGACGGGGACACTCCCTACGGTGGTGCCCAAACTCTCCGCACTCGTAGCAACTCCCCGGTGCTGGGTACTGAGACTGATAAGGACCTCTGGCACTGGAGTGGCCAGCTGATGAACTAGGCCGAGATGAACCCTGAGCAGATGGGGCATGTGAAGAACTCTGAGATGGCATGGCACTGAGAGATGGCTGGCTCTGGTGCGAACCCTGATAACCCTGCCCAGAAGACCATCTGCGACGATCGGAGCGACT
Organism: Nicotiana noctiflora; assembly: GCA_032618575.1. Classification (NCBI taxonomy): domain Eukaryota; kingdom Viridiplantae; phylum Streptophyta; class Magnoliopsida; order Solanales; family Solanaceae; genus Nicotiana; species Nicotiana noctiflora. The sequence goes on from JASVEL010012164.1 coordinate 605,568, forward strand.
CGACTGCAAAGATCTGAAAGAACGACCTCGGCTCTACTGAATCTGGCCTCTAGTCTGAGTGCCACTAGAACTAGCCGCTCCTCGAGGCCTCTTGGCCTCCCTCTCATCCCGCTCCCTACGACGATCTGTCTCTATGTCGCGAGCAATATCCACAGCATCCTCGAATGTACGACTCAAAATCCTCTCCCGAGTCATCAGAATATGAATGGGATAAATGAGGCCGTCCACAAAGCGCCCAATCCTCTCTCTATAGGAATGAACCAACCACGGTGCATATCTGGACAACTCTGTAAACCTGATCTCATACTCTGACACTGACATGTCCCCCTGACGGAGACCCTCAAACTGCCTACGCATCTCCTCTCTCTGAGATCGAGGAACCCATTTCTCCAAGAACATAGTGGAGAACTCCGGCCATGATAGTGGTGCTGCCCCTACCGGCCTGCGGCGCTCATAAGCCTCCCACCAAGCGAAGGCTGGTCCCTGAAACTGAAAGGTAGTGAAAGATACCCCACTGGACTCCAATATCCCTGCCGTACGAAGCATCAGATGGCACTTATCCAGAAAACCTTGGGCGTCCTCGCCTGGAGCACCAGTGAACACTAGAGGAGATAGTCTAGTGAACCTCTCGAGACGACGCCGCTCATCGTCCGTCATAGCTGGGACCCTGTCCCCCTGAACCTGATCTGCTGGCTGAACCGGAACCACAGGCTGAACTGGAGGAGCCTCTGGTGTCCGTATGCCCTGCACTGCTGGCTCTGGAGTGCGTACAGCGGGGGTCTGATGACCACCCCCGATCCCTGATGCAGCTGCCGCAGTAGTAACTGAAACCGCCTGTGCTAGGCTAGTGCAGACTGCTAGTATCTGAGCCAGGGTCTCCTGTAGACACGGAATGGCAATGGGCACAGCTGGTGCCTGATCTGGTGCTGCTGGCACCTCTGCAACTGGGGGTTGTGGGTCAGTTGGCACTTCCTCAGCTGTCCTAACTCCGCCACAACCACGACCGCGTCCACGGCCTCTAGCAGGTGGTAGTGGTGGTCGTCCTCCACGTCCGGATGATCGAGTTCTCGCCATCTGCGAGAGAATAGAATGTCAAAGTTCAGATCAAGTCAAAGTAATCGCACGACAAGAATTCCAAGAATTGAAACTTTTCCTAAATAGGTTTGCAGCCTCCCGAGGATAAGTACAGGCGTCCCCGCACCGATCCACAAGACTCTACCAACCGGCTCATGACTCGCGAGACCTGTTAACCTAGGCTCTGATACCAACTTGTCACGACCCAAACCCTGGTCGTGATGGCGCCCAACACAATGCTAGGCAAGCCCGACCATATTATCCCTTAAAACAGCCAGTTATTAATCAAATTAAACTTAAACAGTAAATGATCATATCAGGTGATAAACGAAATGTAAAACATACAAAATACGGTCCCAACCATATCGTGGTGTCACGAGACCGAGCCTCTACAGAATAGCATCCTAATACAACCAAGTCTAGGCAAATAGGAAATCAACAAGATGATAAAGAAGGAGAAAACAAGCTCTGCGGACGCTGGCAGCTACCTCGTAATCTCCGCAAAAGTAGACAAGGATCAGCAACTACAATGTCTCAACTGCTCTCGGGCACCTGTGGATCTGCACGGAAAGTGCAGGGGAGTGGGGTGAGTATATTTCAACTCAGTGAGTAACAATAATAAATAATAACTGAAGGTAAGAACTCCCGTGCTATCACTTAGCAGTTCTAAGGCAACCCTCACAGGTACGTCATCACTATAGTAGTACTCTAACCTCCAATCTACGTTTATCTCTACAAGATTCTACACTGAACCAACCCTCACTCATACCCCTACGGTGTACGGCCATCTCAACATATAAAGACACATACTTATGTCTATAATGTATAAGAATTTAAGTAGATAGTAGGATATGATTAAGTATAATGCTGCGGCGTGCAGCCCGCTCCAATACATATACCAACTTGTCACGACCCTAGTTCACCAATTGTGAACATGTCATGATGGCACCCAGTCCCCACGACTAGGTAAGCCTAACACGCTGCGAAATCTATAAATTATAATTACTTAAATAAGAAACAGCGGAAAATAACATAAAAGATATGTAATCCGTGCCACTTGGCACATACATCCGTCACACAATAAATAAACACTACCAAGATCCGGAACCCCACGGTAACACAGACTAAAAGGGAAATACAACTGTGGCTCTATGTGTAAAGAGTATCTAACAACGAAATGAAGAAAATGTCAACTAGTACTACTAGAATAGATGGGAAGCCTCCGGATCCGCGGACGTAGCAGATCATACCTCGAAGTCTCCCAGAAAGCTGCGGAATCACCTAGTACGAGCCTCCTCTGATGTACCCGGATCTGCACAACAAAAGTGTGCAGAAGAGTAGCATGAGTACACCACGGCGGTACTCAGTAAGTGCCAAGCCTAACCTCGATGGAGTAGTGACGAGGAAGGTCGTGGCCCTACTGAGAGAACAATAACAAAAAGACAATAACAATAATAAGCAGCTCAAATAATAATAAATTTCCAAAATAACAACATTTACTGAAACTGTCTACAATCAAGCTAATAACAAATAACCAACTCTATAAACAAGTCCAGGATCTATGGGAATTGAACCCACAGTCCCATTCTCAGTACCTTTGGGTCTCCGGGAATCGAACCCGCAGCCCATGTCTCAATAGTATCTCAATAGCTCAGGATCTCCGGGAATCGAACCCGTAGTCCACATTTCAATAAATCTCGGGATCTCGGGAATCGAACCCGTAGTCCACATTTCAATAAATCTCAGGATCTCGGGAATCGAACCCGTAGTCCACATTTCAATAAATCTCGGGATCTCGGGAATCGAACCCGTAGTCCACATTTCAATAAATCTCGGGATCTCGGGAATCGAACCCGTAGTCCACATTTCAATAAATCTCGGGATCTCGGGAATCGAACCCGTAGTCCACATTTCAATAAATCTCGGGATCTCGGGAATCGAACCCGTAGTCCACATTTCAATAAATCTCGGGATCTCGGGAATCGAACCCGTAGTCCACATTTCAATAAATCTCGGGATCTCGGGAATCGAACCCGTAGTCCACATTTCAATAAATCTCGGGATCTCGGGAATCGAACCCGTAGTCCACATTTCAATAAATCTCGGGATCTCGGGAATCGAACCCGTAGTCCACATTTCAATAAATCTCGGGATCTCGGGAATCGAACCCGTAGTCCACATTTCAATAAATCTCGGGATCTCGGGAATCGAACCCGTAGTCCACATTTCAATAAATCTCGGGATCTCGGGAATCGAACCCGTAGTCCACATTTCAATAAATCTCGGGATCTCGGGAATCGAACCCGTAGTCCACATTTCAATAAATCTCGGGATCTCGGGAATCGAACCCGTAGTCCCTACCAATATCACTCCGGGTCTCCGGGAATCGAACCCACAGCCCTGGGTCTCCGGGAATCGAACCCGCAGTCCACAAACACAGCAATTAAAGGAATACACAGAGGGAATAAATTATGCTTAACTATAACTTCACCGAAAAAAAATAGTGCCAATAATTATCAAGGAGTTCAAATAAGGCAATTAGGCAACTAAATAGTTAAGGGCTACCTAATCATGTTTTTCTATCCACTACCGGAAAAATATCAAACTAACAGCCAAAGACAGGAATACCGCTCATCGAACATTTTTAATAAATACGTGTTCAACAACCAGCGCATGTACACGCCCGTCACCTCGCGTACAAGGCATTAAAACTATCACATAATATCCTAGGGGTGAAAATTCCCCCACACGAGGTTAGACAAGCCACTTACCTCAATTCCGGTACAATACCGCTAAGCAATAACCCTCTTGCCACGAATGTCGGCCTCCACAAGTGTAGAATCTGATAAAAATCAATAGAATCACATCAAAATAGGCCAATTGGGCATTACCCAATCAAATTAACTCAAAATACACCAAAACCCACAAGTTGCCAAAACCCGACTTCCGGTACGCTTATCGAAAAATCACGAAAATTATATATTCGTTTTCCTTATCTCAATACGAGTCCGTGCATATAAAATTTATCGAAATCGGACTCCGTTTGCCCATTCAAATCAAAGATTTTCTAACATTTAGGCCTAGGGCTCAAACCCACCTTTAATCTTCCAATTTCAGTGAAATAATCACGGATTTCATGATAAACCAACGAATTAAGGTCAAGAAACTTACCCCCGATGAATTCCCGATGATATCCCAACGTTTTCCCTTTCAAAAACCTCTCTTGGAGCTCAAAAATGGCGTTTTTGTGTATGGGGGTCGCGGGTGTTATGTTCTGAACTTAAGCTCACTGCCAGACATTTTCCTTCATCGCGTTCGCGTGGCCTGTCACGCGTTCGCGATGCTCTAACCCATTTACCCTTCGCGTTCGCGTGACGCCGCTCGCGTCCGCGATGCACAGCCGGCTAAACCTTCGCGAACGCGGCGCTAGTCCACGCGTTCGCGATGACCTTATTTCCCATCCAACTCGCCTTGCTCTTCGCGAACGCGACACAGGGATCGCGAACGCGGTGCCTCCCCTCCTTCCACTACGCGAACGCGACGCCTTGGACGCGAACGCGATGCTCTGCAGCACCCAGCCTACGCGAACGCGAACAAGGCCCTCGCGAACGCGATGGCTTAAATCTTGCCCAGTGATCTGCAGTTTTTCTGCAGATTTTTCATGCCCCAAAGTGCCGGATGATGGTCCGAATTCATCCCGAGGCCTCCGGGACCCCAACGAAAACCACCAACATACTCCAAAACACGATACGAACTTATTCCAATCATAAAAACACGTCTAACAACATCAAAACCCATAAATCACATCGATTCAAGCCTAAGTTTCTTAAAACTTTCCGAATTGCATATTTGATCAAAAACCCGACCAAACGACGTCCGAATGACCTGAAAATTTGCGGACATATCCAAAATCACATAACGAAGCTACAGAAATTGTCGGAATTCCATTCCGACCCCGGATCAAAATCTCACCTATCGATCGGATTCGCCAAAATTTCAACCTTCGGCATTTCAAGCCTAATTGAGCTACGGACCTCCAAAATACCTTCCGAACGCGCTCCTAACCCCGAAATCACCTAACGGAGCTAATGGAACCATCGGATTTCCGTTCCGAGATCGTCTTAACACTGTTCCGGCTATGGGCCATTTTCTAGTTTCAAAGCTCTTATTTGGGGACTAAGTGTCCCAAAATGCTCAAATTTTCGGAACCGACTCTCCCGGCAACCCACAATAGCAGAAATGAGCTTTTGGGGAACAGTTAAATTAGGGATAGGGGCATAATTTCCTAAAACGACCGGTCGGGTCGTTACATCTTCCCACACTTAAAGATTCGTTCGTCCTCGAACGAGCATAGAAAAACATACCTGGAGTAGTGAAAAGATGAGGGTACTGGCTGCGCATATCCTGCTCGGTCTCCCAAGTCGCCTCCTCGACCGGCCGACCCCGCCACCGAACCTTTGCTGAAGCGATTTTCTTTGACATTAGCTTCCTGACTTGCCTGTCTAGAATGGCTACTGGCTCCTCAACATAAGAAAGATCCTTGTCTAGCTGAACATATGTGAAATCCAACACGTGCGACGGGTCACCATGGTATCTCCGGAGCATGGAGACATGAAATACGGAGTGAACTCCGGCTAAGCTGGGAGGTAAGGCCAACTCATAAGCAACCTCCCCAACACGCCTCAAAATCTCAAAAGGACCAATAAATCTAGGACTCAGCTTTCCCTTTCTTCCCAAACCTCATAACGCCCTTCATGGGCGAGACTCGAAGCAGAACCCGCTCACCAACCATAAAAGCCACATCGCGAACCTTCTTGTCCGCATAACTCTTCTGTCTAGACTGGGCCGCACGAAGTCTGTCCTGAATCACCTTGACCTTGTCCATAGCCTCCTGAACCATATCAGTACCTAGTAACCTGGCCTCGCCCGGCTCAAACCAACCCACGGGAGACCCGCACCTCCTACCATATAGGGCCTCGTACGGTGCCATCTGAATACTAGACTGGTAGCTGTTGTTATAAGCAAACTCCGCCAGTGGCAAGAAGTGATCCCATGAACCTCCAAACTCAATCACGCACACACGGAGCATATCCTCCAAAATTTGAATAGTGCGCTCGGACTGCCCATCAGTCTGGGGGTGAAATGTCGTGCTCAGCTCCACCCGAGTACCTAACTCCTATTGTACGACTCTCCAGAACCGTGAAGTGAACCGAGTGCCTCTATCTAAAATGATGGAAACTGGAATACCATGTAGCTGACTATCTCTCTGATATAGATCTCCGCCAGTCGCTCCGATGAATAAGTAGTGCTCACCGGTATAAAATGGGCGGACTTGGTCAGCCGATCCACAATAACCCAAATAGAATCAAACTTCCTAATAGTTCGTGGAAGCCCAGATACAAAGTCCATGGTGATGCGCTCCCATTTCCACTCTGGAATCTCAATCCGCTGCATCAATCCACCCGGACGCTGATGCTCATACTTCACCTGCTGGCAATTGAGGCATTTAGAAACATAATCAACTATATCCCTCTTCATCCGCCTCCACCAGTAATGCTGTTTCAAGTCCCGATACATCTTCGCGGCACCCGGATGGATGGAATACCGCGAACTATGGGCCTCTGCTAGAATCAGCTCTCGAAGATCATCTACATTGGGCACACAGATACGGCCCTGCATCCTCATAATTCCATCATCCCCGATGGTAACATCCCGAGCATCACCACGCCGAACTCTATCCTGAAGGACAAGCAAATGAGGGTCGTCGAACTGACGCTCCCTGATGCGGTCAAATAGAGAAGACCGAGAAACCACACAAGCTAGAACCCGGCTGGGCTCCGAAAGATCCAGTCTAACCAACTGCCTGGCCAAAGCCTGAACATCCATCGCCATAGGCCTCTCCGAAGCTGGTAGATATGCCAAACTCCCCAAACTCTCTGCCCGACGACTCAAGGCATCAGCAACCACATTAGCCTTGCCCGGATGATAGAGAATAGTAATATCATAGTCCTTCGGTAGTTCCAACCATCTCCTCTGACGCATATTCAGGTCCTTCTGCTTAAGCAAGTGCTGCAAGCTCCGGTGATCAGTGTAGATCTCACAAGGAACCCCATATAAATAATGACGCCAAATTTTCAAGGCGTGAACAATGGCGGCTAGCTCCAAATCATGAACAGGGTAATTCTTCTCATGCACCTTCAGCTGTCTCGACGCGTAGGCAATCACCCTACCGTCCCGCATCAATACCGCACCGAGTCCAACTCGTGAGGCATCACAATATACAGTATAGGACCCCGAACCTGTAGGCAACATCAATATAGGGGCCGAAGTCAAAGCTGTCTTGAGCTTCTGAAAGCTCGCCTCACACTCGTCTGTCCACTGAAAAGGGGCACCCTTTGGGTCAATCTAGTCATAGGTGCTGCAATCGAAGAGAACCCCTCTACGAAACGACGGTAGTAGCCCGCCAAACCAAGGAAACCGCGAATCTCAGTAGCGGAGGAGGGTCTGGGCCAACTCTGCACGGCCTCCACCTTCCTCGGATCTACTCGAATACCATCACTCGACACCACGTGGCCCAAAAATGCCACAGAACTCAACCAAAATTCACATTTAGAGAACTTGGCATAAAGCTGCTTCTCCCTCAGGATCTGAAGCACTATCCTCAAATGCCGCTCGTGCTCTTCCCGGCTCCGAGAATATACTAGAATATCATCAATGAAGACAATCACGAACGAGTCCAGATAAGGCCTGAACACACTGTGCATCAAATGCATAAATGCTGCTGGAGCATTAGTCAACCCAAAAGACATCACGAGGAACTCATAGTGACCATACCGGGTCCTGAAGGCAGTCTTCGGGATATCTGGCTCCCGAATCTTCAGCTGGTGATACCCAGAGCGCAAATCAATCTTAGAAAACACATGTGCGCCCTGTAACTGGTCAAATAAGTCATCAATACGGGGCAAAGGATACCGGTTCTTCACTGTAACCTTATTCAGCTGACGATAGTCAATACACATACGCATAGAACCGTCCTTTTTCTTCACAAACAATACAGGAGCACCCCAAGGCGAAACACTGGGTCGAATAAAACCCTTGCCCAACAACTCCTGTAACTGATCCTTCAACTCCTTTAATTCAGGAGGAGCCATACGGTACGGTGGAATAGAAATGGGCTGAGTGCCCGGCAACAAGTCAATAGCAAAGTCAATGTCTCTCTCAGGCGGCATGCCCGGAAGATCAGCTGGAAATACATCAGCAAAGTCACGTACCACATGAACAGAATCAATAGAGGGGGTGTCAATACTGACGTCCCGCACATAGGCAAGATAAGCAGCACACCCCTTCTCAACCATACGCTGAGCTCTGAGAAAAGAAATAACACGGCTAGGGGTGTGATCTAGAGTACCACTCCACTCAATACGTGGAATGCTTGGCATAGCCAGCGTCACGGTCTTGGTGTGACAATCAAGAATAGCATAATGGGGCGACAACCAGTCCATGCCCAGAATAATATCAAAATCGACCATCCCGAGCAGCAATAGATCCGCTCTGGTCTCAAAATCACAAATGGTAATCAAACACGACCGATATACGCGGTCCACAGCCAAAGAATCACCCACCGGAGTGGAAACATAAATGGGGGCACTCAAAGAATCCCGAGGCACACCCAAATGAGAAGCAAAGTAAGAAGACACATATGAAAAAGTGGAACCAGGGTCGAATAGAACCGATGCCTCCCTGTGACTAACCAGAATAATACCTGTGATAACAGAATCGGATGCAACAGCCGCAGCGCGATCAGGAATAGCATAGAATCTGGCCTGTCCCCCCTCTCGAGGGCGGCCTCTAGAACCCTGACCCCCGCCCCTGGCTGGCTGGGCAGGTGGAATAGCAGCTGGAGCTGGAATGATAGCCTGCTGACCCTGAGAACCACGCTGATGCTGCGAAGACTGGTGAGGTGCTCCCCTCCTACGCCTGGGGCACTCCCTAACCAGGTGGCGAGTATCCCCGCACTCAAAACAAGCTCCGAGAGGACGCGGTGGCTGTGACTGACCGGCCTCAACCCCACTAGTCTGACCCCTGGAAGGACCCCGTGCAGGAGGTGCACTGGAAACTGGGGGAGCATAATAAGGCTCCTGTGGTGCTGGAAGACCTGGAGTGCTACCGGCTGCGGGCAATGCTGAGTGAACCGGACGACCGGAATATCCCCTGCCAAAACGACCGCCTGCTGAAGTGCGGGCACCAAAGAAATGGCCCGACTCACGAGACCTCTTGGCCTCTCTATCTCCCCGCTCTCTAGGGAGCATACTCTCGATCCTCCCGGCAATGCTAACTGCCTGCTGATAAGATATATCTGTCTCCAACTCTCTGGCCATGCTGGACCGGATCGGCGGAATCAGGCCCTCAATAAATCTCCGCACTCTCTCCCGGACCGTGGCTACCAAAGGCCGGTGCATGCCTGGCCAGACGGGTGAAACTGATGGCATACTCCGATACTGACATGGAGCCCTGTCGCAACCGCTCAAACTCCGAGCGCCAAGAATCCCTAAGGCTCTGTGGAACAAACTCTCTCAAAAATAGATCCGAAAACTGCGTCCAAGTCAATGAAGCAGACTCCTCTGGACTATCCAACTCATACGTGCGCCACCAATCATAAGCGGCCCCGCGAAACCGAAAAGCAGTGAAGGAAACCCCGCTGGTCTCCACAATCCCCATAGTACGAAGAATACGATGACACTCCTCCAGAAAACCCAATGCATCATCTGAAGCCAAACCACTGAACACTGGAGGGTCATATTTCTTGAACCTCTCCAATCTACGCTGCTCGTCCTCAGAGGCAGCTGGTCCACCTCCGGGCTGTGCTGGGGCGGCAGGAGGCATAACCAAAACCTCTGGAACCTGTCCCACTAGCACACGCTGCTCCGGTGTAACGGCTACGGGAGTCTGGGCCCCTCCCCCGGCCTGAGATGTAGCTGCAACAAGAGGAAGCAATCCTGCCTGGGCCAAAGTGGTATACATGCTCATGAACTGAGCCAGGGTCTCCTGTAGTGCTGGAGTAGTAGCAGCCGTAGTCGGTGTACCAGGTGCCTGCGCTCCAACCTGGTCTACCGGTGGCACCTCAGCGGCAGCGCGCGATGGTGCTGTGGCTGCACCTCGGGCGCGTCCTCGTCCTCTACCTCGGCCCCGGCCTCCGACGGCAGCAACAGGGGGCGCGGGTACCTGATCATCGCGGTTAGCTCGTGTCCTCACCATCCGTGAGAGAATAGAAAGCAGTAGTTTAGATTTTTGATGCCAAAAATGTCGCACGACAAGGAATCCAAAAGAAATGAAGAGTTTCCTAAACGGTTACATAGCCCCTCGTAGATAAATACAGACGTCTCCGTATCGATCAGCGAGACTCTAAGTAACCGGTCCTGTGTCCCGTGACTCCTATGAACCTAGAGCTCTGATACCAACTTGTCACGACCCTAGTTCACCAATTGTGAACATGTCATGATGGCACCCAGTCCCCACGACTAGGTAAGCCTAACACGCTGCGAAATCTATAAATTATAATTACTTAAATAAGAAACAACGGAAAATAACATAAAAGATATGTAATCCGTGCCACTTGGCACATACATCCGTCACACAATAAATAAACACTACCAAGATCCGGAACCCCACGGTAACACGGACTAAAAGGGAAATACAACTGTGGCTCTATGTGTAAAGAGTATCTAACAACGAAATGAAGAAAATGTCAACTAGTAATACTAGAATAGAATGGAAGCCTCCGGATCCGCGGACGTAGCAGATCATACCTCGAAGTCTCCCAGAAAGCTGCGGAATCACCTAGTACGAGCCTCCTCTGATGTACCCGGATCTGCACAACAAAAGTGTGCAGAAGAGTAGCATGAGTACACCACGGCGGTACTCAGTAAGTGCCAAGCCTAACCTCGATGGAGTAGTGACGAGGAAGGTCGTGGCCCTACTGAGAGAACAATAACAAAAAGACAATAACAATAATAAGCAGCTCAAATAATAATAAATCCGAAATAGCAATAATACTGCAACTGTCTACAATCAAGCTAACAACAATTAACCAACTCAAATAAACGAATCCAGGATCTGTGGGAATTGAACCCACAGTCCCATTCTCAGTACCTCTGGGTCTCCGGAATCGAACCCGCAGCCCATGTCTCAATAATATATCAATAACTCAGGATCTCCGGGAATCGAACCCGCAGTCCTTACCAATAATCAATAAATCTCAGGATCTCGGGAATCGAACCCGTAGTCCACATTTCAATAAATCTCGGGATCTCGGGAATCGAACCCGTAGTCCACATTTCAATAAATCTCAGGATCTCGGGAATCGAACCCGTAGTCCACATTTCAATAAATCTCAGGATCTCGGGAATCGAACCCGTAGTCCACATTTCCAAAATAACAGCATTTACTGAAACTGTCTACAATCAAGCTAATAACAAATAACCAACTCAATAAACAAGTCCAGGATCTGTGGGAATTGAACCCACAGTCCCATTCTCAGTACCTCTGGGTCTCCGGGAATCGAACCCGCAGCCCATGTCTCAATAGCTCAGGATCTCCGGGAATCGAACCCGCAGTCCTTACCAATAATCAATAAATCTCAGGATCTCGGGAATCGAACCCGTAGTCCACATTTCAATAAATCTCGGGATCTCGGGAATCGAACCCGTAGTCCACATTTCAATAAATCTCAGGATCTCGGGAATCGAACCCGTAGTCCACATTTCAATAAATCTCAGGATCTCGGGAATCGAACCCGTAGTCCACATTTCAATAAATCTCAGGATCTCGGGAATCGAACCCGTAGTCCACATTTCAATAAATCTCAGGATCTCGGGAATCGAACCCGTAGTCCACATTTCAATAAATCTCAGGATCTCGGGAATCGAACCCGTAGTCCACATTTCAATAAATCTCGGGATCTCGGGAATCGAACCCGTAGTCCCTACCAATATCACTCCGGGTCTCTGGGAATCGAACCCACAGCCCTGGGTCTCCGGGAATCGAACCCGCAGTCCACAAACACAGCAATTAAAGGAATACACAGAGGGAATAAATTATGCTTAACTATAACTTCACCGAAAAAAAATAGTGCCAATAATTATCAAGGAGTTCAAATAAGGCAATTAGGCAACTAAATAGTTAAGGGCTACCTAATCATGTTTTTCTATCCACTACCGGAAAAATATCAAACTAACAGCCAAAGACAGGAATACCGCTCATCGAACATTTTTAATAAATACGTGTTCAACAACCAGCGCATGTACACGCCCGTCACCTCGCGTACAAGGCATTAAAACTATCACATAATATCCTAGGGGTGAAAATTCCCCCACACGAGGTTAGACAAGCCACTTACCTCAATTCCGGTACAATACCGCTAAGCAATAACCCTCTTGCCACGAATGTCGGCCTCCACAAGTGTAGAATCTGATAAAAATCAATAGAATCACATCAAAATAGGCCAATTGGGCATTACCCAATCAAATTAACTCAAAATACACCAAAACCCACAAGTTGCCAAAACCCGACTTCCGGTACGCTTATCGAAAAATCACGAAAATTATATATTCGTTTTCCTTATCTCAATACGAGTCCGTGCATATAAAATTTATCGAAATCGGACTCCGTTTGCCCATTCAAATCAAAGATTTTCTAACATTTAGGCCTAGGGCTCAAACCCACCTTTAATCTTCCAATTTTAGTGAAATAATCACGGATTTCATGATAAACCAACGAATTAAGGTCAAGAAACTTACCCCCGATGAATTCCCGATGATATCCCAACGTTTCCCCTTTCAAAAACCTCTCTTGGAGCTCAAAAATGGCGTTTTTGTGTATGGGGGTCGCGGGTGTTATGTTCTGAACTTAAGCTCACTGCCAGACATTTTCCTTCATCGCGTTCGCGTGGCCCGTCACGCGTTCGCGATGCTCTAACCCATTTACCCTTCGCGTTCGCGTGACGCCACTCGCGTCCGCGATGCACAGCCGGCTAAACCTTCGCGAACGCGGCGCTAGTCCACGCGTTCGCGATGACCTTATTTCCCATCCAACTCGCCTTGCTCTTCGCGAACGCGACACAGGGATCGCGAACGCGGTGCCTCCCCTCCTTCCACTACGCGAACGCGACGCCTTGGACGCGAACGCGATGCTCTGCAGCACCCAGCCTACGCGAACGCGAACAAGGCCCTCGCGAACGCGATGGCTTAAATCTTGCCCAGTGATCTGCAGTTTTTCTGCAGATTTTTCATGCCCCAAAGTGCCGGATGATGGTCCGAATTCATCCCGAGGCCTCCGGGACCCCAACGAAAACCACCAACATACTCCAAAACACGATACGAACTTATTCCAATCATAAAAACACGTCTAACAACATCAAAACCCATAAATCACATCGATTCAAGCCTAAGTTTCTTAAAACTTTCCGAATTGCATATTTGATCAAAAACCCGACCAAACGACGTCCGAATGACCTGAAAATTTGCGGACATATCCAAAATCACATAACGAAGCTACAGAAATTGTCGGAATTCCATTCCGACCCCGGATCAAAATCTCACCTATCGATCGGATTCGCCAAAATTTCAACCTTCGGCATTTCAAGCCTAATTGAGCTACGGACCTCCAAAATACCTTCCGAACGCGCTCCTAACCCCGAAATCACCTAACGGAGCTAATGGAACCATCGGATTTCCGTTCCGAGATCGTCTTAACACTGTTCCGGCTATGGGCCATTTTCTAGTTTCAAAGCTCTTATTTGGGGACTAAGTGTCCCAAAATGCTCAAATTTTCGGAACCGACTCTCCCGGCAACCCACAATAGCAGAAATGAGCTTTTGGGGAACAGTTAAATTAGGGATAGGGGCGTAATTTCCTAAAATGACCGGTCGGGTCGTTATAGCTGCGGCGCACAGCCCGCTCCATTTAACGTTGACGGTGCTCACTGGGGGTGTATACAGACTTCGGAGGGGCTCCCTAGGCCCAAGCACTATTATACCGCGGCGTGCAGCCCGATCCACACATGTATTACTGCGGCGTGCAGTCCGATCCAATATTTATATGTATATATATTTATACTGCTGCGGCGCGCAGCCCGATCCCATAATATACACCAGTGCTCACTGAGAATGTGTGCAGACTCAGACTCCGAAGGGGCTCCTACAGCCCAAGCGCAATAATACTGCGGCGTGCAGTCCGTCCCACATGTATATTACATGTATATTACATGTATATTACTGCGGCGTGCAGTCCGATCCAATATATATACTGCTGTGGCGTGCAGCCCGATCCAATATAGGTATATATATATAATACCTCATAATGGGTCCTCGACCTTATTCCAGTCAGTATATACTTGGCCTCTCAGGCCCAATATAATATATCACAGTGGGTCCTTGACCCTGTCTCAGTCAATATAGACTTGGCCTTTCGGGCCCAATATAACATCTCATAGTGGGTCCTTGACCCTATCTCATCTCAATCGGTATAGACTTGGCCTTTCAGGCCCACTCGGCTAGAACAGGGAATTCCACCTTAGATAATCTCTCTCAATGTACACATCTAGTACGGGCTCATATTATGCTATACAGCTAGAGCTACGGCTGAGTGTATGTTTCCAACATGATATAAGGGTCACCTAGCTCTATAGGTTCCCTAATGCTCTACAGGTCGGCACAAGGCCCCAAACATGGCTTTTAGCCCTATTGTACAGTTATAATCTCAGTAACAGTCATAAAACACAGTATTCTATTAGCCGGGAAGGACCAAGTCCAAGTCCCCAATCACAATGTCACCACGCCGTCTCAAGACGTGTGTCTCATCTCAACATAGCACTGTGAAGTGCTAGTACGGGGTTTCAAACCCTCAGTACATTGTTTACCACTACCACTCACCTTGAACCGGTAGAAACTTCAATCCGCCTTGCGCTTTCCTCGCAAATCAATCTCCTCGGGTGCCAAATCTGCTCAAAATCATAGAGAATGCATCAATATATGCTAATTTCACGAAATTCATTCGAAATAACCCAATTTATATCAAAACCCACAAGTTGTCAAAACCCGACTTTTGGTGCGCTTCTCGAAAAATTATAAAAGTTATATATTCGGAACTCTCGTCTCAATACGAGTCTAGGCATATCAAATTCACCAAATTCGGACTCCATTTGCCCACTCAAATCGGCAATTTACCAAAACCCTGGCTTAGGCGAAATTTCCCCACAGTTTGATCCAATTTTCGTGATTTAAAGGAGGATTTCATGATAAAAACGCGTAAAGGAACCATAAAACTCACCTCCGATGATAACCCGATGATCTCCCAGCAATAACTCGCCCAAATCGCCCAATTCGCCTCCAAGAACCGAGCCCCAAATGTTTTGCAACTTATGAAATTTTAACCCTTCTGTTATTTTTAACACAGGCCCGATTTCCGCTTCTGCGGACAAAAATCCGCCTCTGCGAGGCCGCCTCTGCGACCAAATGGTCGCTTCTGCGAGATCACACCAAATCACCCAGTTCCGCTTCTGCGGCCGGGTCTCGCACCTGCGAGACCGCTTCTGCAGATACTCCTCCGCTTCCGCGATCTCCCCCAGTTGCCCGCCTTCCGCTTCTGCGACCCATGACTCGCAGAAGCGAGTCCGCTTCTGCGACTGACATCCGCTCCTCTGCGGAACCTCCTCGCCAAACCCATTTTCGCTTCTGCGATGAAATCTTCGCTTCTGCGGTCCCGCTCCTACGGTTCCCAATCCGCAGGAGCGAAAATGCTGCTGCAATTCATGACAGCAGCTCCCAAACTCCAATTTCCTCCCGTTCAACCTCCCGAAACCACCCCGGGCCCCCGGGACCCCAACGAAAGCCACAAACCTACTCCATAGCACCATACAAACTTGCTCCAAGCATAATAACACCCTCTTAAACATCAAAATCATCAATTACACACGGATTCAAGCCAAAGTTTTCTTCAAAACCTCCGAAACTAGCATTCGATCAAAAACTCGACCAAACGACCTCCGAATGACCTGAAATTTTGCAAGGCACATCCAAAATCACCTAACGGAGCTACTGCAACTGTCGGAATTCCATTCCGACCCCGGATCAAAATCTCACCTACCGTTCGGATTTCGCCAAAATTCAACCTTAGCCAATTCAAGCCTATTTCTACACCGGGCCTCCAAATTCAATTCTGATCGCTCCCCTAAGTTGCAAATCACCTCCCGGAACTAACCGAATCTTCAGAATTCCATTCCGAGCTCTCTAACCAAATAGTCAACTCCGTGTTGACTTTCCTTATTCAGGTTTCCTTCAAAAAGGCTATATGCCTCATTTTCAATCCAATTCACCCCAAACTCACCCGATAGACTCTAACACTGATATAAAATCATAATACATGTAATTACAACATAACGGGGTGGTAATTCCCGTGACGACGGGCCGGGTCGTCACAAGCATGCGACAACGCAAAATTCTATTTTCTTCTGCAGCTGCCGACTCAGTAGCCGGAATGGCTAACACGGAGCTCTCTTCCAAAACGGGAACGGTTGGTAGAGGGATTTCCGAAGACATGTTGGCACTTCTTTTCGACCTTGTGAAATAAGGATGGGTACTTTCTTTTGATTTAGCAACGGGTTGCTGAACTTTTCCTTTGGACCTCGTGAAGTATGAATGTGAGGCCAGAGTACCACAAAATCAACCACCCTTTTCTAAAACCTGGAGTTTGGCAAACAAACGGTTAGTCTGAGACAACATAACAGATAAGTAATCTCACATTGGGTGTGATGCACTTATACATTTGATCGTGTTACTACTTGTAATCGATTGTAATGCATTATTCCGGTTTATTCTTTCCTTTGCTTTCATCTCTTCCTCTCTTTTTCAATTTTCTTTCACACTCTTTTTTTTTCGTTTTTTTTTCTTTTAGTGATGGTCGAATCTTATGTGGATTGCCTACGTATCATGTCCCTGCATGAATCAGACCGGGCATAGTTCGGATAATCGGGAATGGAGTAAATAAACTATTTTTTTTAATTCTTGAAAGAAACGCTTTAAAAGAAATAACATATTTATATTTTGCTTATTTTTGTTTTGCTTTTTTGAATGAAAAACTTCTAGAAAAAAAAATTTATTTGCTTTGGGATAAAAAAAAATATTTTTGTTTGAATTTACTTATTGTCTCTTTTTCTAAGAAAAAAAAATATTTTTTGGATTTTTGTTTTCCCTTTTTTTTTAGAAAAGTAATTCAAAATGAAAGAAACCTATATTTTTTTTAATTTTTATTGATTTTTTTTTCATAAAAAGAAAACAGTAGGAAGAACGAAACCATTTTTTTTAGTTAAACTACTTTTACTATTTATTTTTTATTTTTTCTTTGAATTTTCTAAGGAAAGATTTTAAAGAAGGAACTAAACGAACAATATTTTTTTTTGTTTTTTTTTGGATTCTTTTTTTTAAAAATTGGGGTCGGAACCGGTGAGGTTTTCCTACGTATCTCACATCCGGTTAGAATCAGACCCGCGTAGTTCGGAATAAAAGAACTAAATCTTTTTAAGAAAAGAAAACAAACTATTTTTAAACAACATTTCTAAAACAAATTATTTTCAGAGA
Source organism: Nicotiana noctiflora (assembly GCA_032618575.1). Lineage (NCBI taxonomy): Eukaryota > Viridiplantae > Streptophyta > Magnoliopsida > Solanales > Solanaceae > Nicotiana > Nicotiana noctiflora. The sequence goes on from JASVEL010012164.1 coordinate 623,272, forward strand.
AACTAACCTATCTTTAATAAAATCAATTTTTTTTTGCATTTTTCAAAAGGAAACATTTTAAAGAAACTAAGAAAATTTATTTGGAATTTTTTTTGCATTTTTCAAAAGGAAACATTTTAAAGAAACTAACTATTTAAAATTAACAAAATTTATTCGGAGATTTTTTCCGCATTTTGTTTTTTTTAAATTATTTTTCAAGAAAAGCATCTCGTTTTCCATTTGATTGACATCTTCCACTTCTTACCCTCTCTCTTTTTTTTTTAACAAACCAGTCGGCATGTAAGATCGAAACAAATAAATGCACACAGAAAGATGCAACAAGTTGGTCTTTTGTTTCAGGTACACCTGTCCTAGACAGGCCCAACCCTTGTGTTGAGCCTCCTAAGTCAAATATGCACATGATGCAAATAAACGTTCCTATCGGGAATCCGGCATAAGGTTTTGTTATTCTAAGTCATCATCCTATTCGGAAAAGTGTCTAGACTGGCTTTAACTCGAGCGGACAACTCGAGTCGAAGAGTGTCAGTGCAACGGTAGCATGGCTTTCCGGCTTAATTGACAAAACTCTCCGCCTAAACATGTGTGACTACAAATCCTTCACCGGGTGCCAAGCACCACAACTATCTTGAGAAAAACGGGCTATGTCCAGCAAATGCCCGATATTATATTTCAAAAGACTCAGAAGAGGAAAAATGGGTATCGGCATAATTTATATACAATTCACAAAATATCAAAGCGGTAAAAGCAACATTTAGCATATTAAATATAAACATGTAACAAAATCAGATAACAAATAAGCCAAATACAACAATTATTCAAAGCTCGAATTCTTAAACCCTGAACCGATGGTTCTGGGTCTGTTTCCCCAGCAGAGTCGCCAGAGCTGTCACACCTCCTTTTGGCGCGCTTACCCCAAAGGATAATGCATAAGGGAGTTTCTCCAATTTTAGTGACAATATTCGAAATGGGATTATTTATTTATTTCAGAGTCGCCACTTGGAAAAAATTATGGTGTCCCAAGTCACCGATTTATTTAAATCCCAAATCGAGGAAATTTTCGACTTTCCAAATAAAGTCTGCGAACCAGAAATTCTAAGTAAGGAATTCTGTTGACCCGAGGGAAGGTGTTAGGCAACTCCGGATCCCGTGGTTCTAGCACGGTCGCTTAAATTATTGTAATGGCTAAATATCTGATTTTAAAACATGTTATACTATAATGTAATTTTAAATCATTTACCGCGTTTGATTATTTTTTTTAAGAAAAAGTGAACATTCTTATTGAGCGGCCCCGCAATTTTATTTTTTATTTAGCAAGGCTCTTAATATTTTTTATTTAAAAGGATAATCCTAAAGTGACTACATTTTTTTTATTTAGTTTATCTTTAAAAGAAAAGAAAAAGTCCTAATTAATTACATGCTTAAAATGCTATTCTATATTAGTACAAAAGGTGTTCCATCACAAGCCGACTAAATGACAAATTTATTTTTCAAAATATAGAACTAACTACAATTTGACAAAACTAATAAAACGGAAAATAACAACAAATATTAATCAACAACTTCTCTATTTTATTTCAAAACTTCAACATCCAATTCGATCTTATATCAACACATAATTTTTAGAATGTGTACCTGGTATTGAAAAGAAGGGGAAGATGGAAAATCAACAGGCCGGCGAAAGTACAACAACAACAACAACAATAACAACCAGCACTAGCTTCAACACCTCAATCCAGCATAACCCAACAATATGAAAAAAAACCAGTAAAAATAGAGAAGAAAAATATATTCCAAAATTTCTCTTTGCTTTCTCTCTCTAGCTTTGAACTCTCTTCAATTCTCAAAAGAAACTCTCCAAAAATTAAATTCTGTCAGTGTATATTTCGGTATCCAGAGTGTATATCGAGTGTATACTGCTCTCTTTTTTTCCTTATTTTTCTTCTCTTCATATTGTTTCCTCTCTTTTGTCCACCCCCATTTTCATAAATCCTCTCTTATATTTATAGGCAAGAATTTCGAAAATTTTCAGATTTTTTATTAAAAAGAAAAATATTTTTTTAATTTAAAGAAAACCCACTAATCCATGTTTTCCTCTCCTTGTTTTCTTCCTTGATTTCCTTGCTCGCCACTACTTTATGTCATGTGATTATGATTATTTTTTGGCTAAAAAAAATCTAAAATTTTCTTCTTGGGCCAAGGGGCTTTGGGTTGGGTAAGGGTGCTTAGGATTGGGCTTGTAATTTAATTTGCAAGATGGCCCAATCCAATTTTTTCTATTTTGTTCTTCTCCATTATTCAACTTCCTAATTAATAAAGCCCAAAATACTAAGATTAATTTATAAAAACTAAAAATTATCTTGAAATACTAATTAACTCATAATAATAATTATCACCCAAATTTAAATATTAATAAAAATAAAATTGCACGATTTGGATATTAAATGCTTAAAAAATGCAAAATACATATTTTTTCTGACTTTTCATTTCTGTAAAATAAACTTAATTGTAAACTTGAATTTTATATACATATGCAACATATTTTTTTTATATTTTATTTATTTAAACAAGCAAATATGTACAGATAAAAATGAAAATAATACAATAAAAATAACACAAAATTCACAACAATTGCAAGAAAACTAAAATTATTTTATTTTGAATCTTGGGAGTATTTCTCTTATAGGGCAAAAATCAAGTGCTCACTGGTGTTGATGAATATGTGGTACTACAAAATTACTTGAGAACTCTCCAAAGAGTCAATTATATTATTTTGGAGAAACACAGTTGATTAACAATAAGGAGTTGTGTTGTAGTAAGTCTTAAAGAAACTTATTCTGTTTCCAAAGTATACGCGAACGCGGTTGATTATATTGAGACTATAAATGAAGGAAAGATTTAATATCTTCTATTATTACAACTTATAGTGGGGTAATATATATGTGAAAAGTTACCCGCTTTTCTCCAGTTTGTACTACACAAATAAAAGAATGCCACAATAAAGTGAATGTTTATTGATATAAAAACTCATATCATAATAAACTTAGAATTTATTGATAATTGCACTAGTCATAGTGTAAATATGAAGTTTATCAATATTGATAATTTATTCAGTTGGCATAATTAATTTAGCCATATCAATTTTTATTATGATGTGCAAAAATAAACGAGAATTCACATGGGTAAATATTAAAGAACTAGAAAGTTCTTTACGAAATCTCTTATATTGCTTGATCTTATTAATTAATAGACCAACTAAAATTGGGATTGAATCCCACAAATGCTGGAAATATCAATGGTGAATATAGGCTCATTCACCTGCCATGTATACCACATAAGATGTATCTATGAGATGGTCACATGCATGATTATTATTAACCCGCAACATGGTGTTTGCGAGGTAACTTGCTCAATAATTTGTTTTAGAGCATACTTTCCAGATTTTTTATTCAAGATAGTTCATCTTGATAAATTGGTTTAAATCACAGTTGGTTTAGCAAAATGATTTATTGAGTGCCTCCACTTAATAGCTAAATTATTGCTTATGAGAACAATGTTATATATATATATATATATATATATATATATATCAGTTTGATATACGTTATATACGAAAGTATATTATTTTCTCCCCTCATAAGTGGTTCATAATTCCATCTTGTTATTATTGATGTGCGGTGTATATTTTAATTAACACCATAACACACAAAGATGAGTTCTCAAAGTTGAGAAAACAAGTTAGTTTTTCTAACATAAAGGGGATACAAGATAAACAGTTGAGAAAAAGTTATGTGGGATGAATTATCATTTGTACATCTAGATCCCCAAATAAAATAATATGAACTTGAAGTTCATAAAAGGATAATTCATTCATGTGAAATTTATTGCAAAGCATGCTAGACGCATTTTCTGACCCAAAGAAAGTAACTATATTCTCATTGCAAATGCTCCTTTTAAGTCCTAGAAGGACAAAGTCTATAGTACGCTTAAAGTATATAGAATCGGTTTCAAATAAACTTCTTGACAAAAAAGATGAAAAAATTATCAAAATGACTATAATAAAGGAGGCAAGTGATCTAGAAGATTATATGACACAACACTTCATAAAATCTCATGAGAGATTCAGGTACCTGAATATATGAATAAGAGATCTCTATGTTATGCCCATATGAAAACAAGGAGGTTGGAACCGATATAAAATGTTTGTCGACGACATTGATTGTAGCGCTAAATATATGTGAGGATCTTAAGTCGAGAGAAACAATTCAAGCAGAATTGGTTTCATATGAAAGACATGCAATTTTGAACATGTAGTTCAAATACTTGAAAGTATAACGTCAATGATATGTGCATTCAGTTTTCAATATCTTATATGTCTAGTATGACATGAAAATTTTATATGCATATAAAGTCTATTTTATGGCTTATATGACTTAACTTATATGACAATGTGATAATAGGTGAATTTGACAATATTTATGCCCTAAATAATCACATTTTAATGTTGTTTGGATAATATTTATGATGACAAAATGCTTTTATTAGTATTTTTGGTGTGTTATAGGTACACAAGAGTTAATGAAGGTTAAAAGAGCTATTTTGGAGTCAAAAGAAGGTGAAAAAGGCCATGTGTGGAACAAGTCATGAAATTGTGCTGAAATAGCCCGAAAGATTCACCGACATTGTTTGACCGCGGTTCCACCGCGACCGCGGTAGGACAGGCCTGCTAAAGTTTGGAAGAATCAGAAGACATGATCCACCACGGTGCCACTGCGAACGCAGTCAAACTGCGGTGGAAGGCAGAAATTTCAGGGACTGAAGTGTAAAAAATGAAAGTTGTAAAACCTAAACCCTATATCTATTGTTAGGATTTGCCCAAAGGAGGCAAGTTTTGTACTATTGACTACTTTTGCAAGCAAACTAGTAAGAGAGAACTCTCTCAACATCTTTCTTTCTTTTACTTTGAATTCTTGATTATGAAATCAATTATCTCTTTTGTTTTCTTAATTATGAGTAGCTAAATCTTTATCTAAGGTCTTGATAGAACCTATTGATTGATGAACTTCTGGGTTATGTGAATATAAACTTTTAGCTAAATTTCTATTTGTTCAACTTCGTTCTTGTTGTAGTTAATTGATAGGATCCTCAATTAGCTATTCCTATTTAGTATGCATAACTTGGAAAAGAGTTCATATTTAGGTTATTGTTGAACAACACCACACCTAGTGTCACGGCCCCAAATCCGGTCGTGATGGCGCCCAGCATACACACTGCTAGGCCAGCCCGACCAATCAACAATAACCACGGAGCCACAAGCTCACTTTATCCAATTTAAGCACAACAGTGATAGATATATTTAAAACAGGGAACCAAGTCCCAACATGTGCCGACTCCCATAGACCGAAGGGTCAAGAGTCATGAGCCTCTAAAGAACATAAGTGTAATAAGGTTTACAACCAAAGCTCAGAGCGGAAAGAAATAACAATACATAATCAAAGACAGTAGGAAGGAATATCGGGTCGTGCGGACGACGGCAGCTACCTCAAAGTCTCCATAGAATGGCGATAACACAAGCAGTTGCGATAGCTCAACTGCCCTCCTAATCATGTATATCTGCACACACAAAAATGCGGGGGAGTGGGGTGAGTATATTTCAACTCAGTGAGTAACAAAAATAAACAACGACTGGAAGTGAGAACACCTGTACTATCACTATACAGTTCTAAGGGTAACCTCACAGGTACGTCATCACTATAATGAATACCCCCAATATCCGGTCCACATCTATGCCATCTAGGTCCCACACTGACCACATTCTCACTCATACCACTACCGTATACAGCTACCTCAATATATATGGAGGCATATACATATGTCTATATCATATCAGTATTTTAGTATATATATGAATATCCATAAGTATAATGCTGCGGCGTGCAGCCCGCTCCAATACATATACTGCCGCGTGCAGCCATTTAACGTCGACGGCGCTCACTGGGGGTGTGTGCAGACTTCGGAGGGGCTCCTTAGGCCCAAGCGCTATGATACTGTGGCGTGCAGCCAGGTCCATCATATATTACTGCGGCGTGCAGTCCGATCCAAATTATATATATATACATATAATATTATACTACCGCGCTCACTGGAATGTGTGCAGACTCAGACTCCGAAGGGGCTCCTACAGCCCAAGCGCAATAATACTGCGGCGTGCAGTCCGTCCCACATATATATTACTGCGGCGTGCAGCCCGATCCAATATATATACTGCTGCGGCGTGCAGCCCGATCCAATATAGGTATATATATATATAATACCTCGCAATGGGTCCTCGACCCTATCCCAGTCAATATAGACATGGCCTCTCAGGCTCACTCAGCTAGAATAAGGAATGTCTACCTCCAAGTACACATCTAGTATTGGCTCATGATATGCTATACAGTTATAACTATGGCTGAGTTTATGTATCCAACATGATATACTACGGTTGGGTGTATGTAGCCAGCATGATTTAAGGGTCGCCTAATTCTACAGGTCCCCTAATGTTCTACAAATCGGCACAAGGCCCCAAACATGGCTATTAGCCCAACTATACATTTATAATCTCATTATCGGTCATAATACACAGAATACTATTAGTCGGGAATGACCAAGTCCAATCCCCAAATCACAATGCCACCACGCCCGTCTCATGACGTGTGTCTCATCTCTACATAGCATTGTAAAGTGCAAGTACGGGGTTTCAAACCCTCAGTACATTATTTATTACCACCACTCACCTCGATCCGATAGAAGCCTTAATCCGCCTTGCGCTCGCCTCGCAATTCAATCACCTTGAATGCCGAATCTCCAATGATTCCCCGTCGAAATCCCTTCAATTCCCGTCCAAAAGCTCTCAAGAATGACCAAAAATGGTGGAAAAATGGGTTGGTTTCGCGACTGGAATGTTTTAAAAACATTCTGCCCGGGCATATTACTCATCGCGATCGCGGGAATGGCTCTGCGATCGCGGAGAACAAAATTTGGCCCAAAATTTACCCTTCGCGATCGCGGGAAAGGCTTCGCGATCGCGGTGAACAAACTCTGGTTCCTCCGGACAGGCTTCAGTATAATGGTCATAACTTTTTGCACACAACTCCAAATGATGAATGGTTTGATGTTCTGGAAACTAGACACATAGGGCTATAACTTTCATTTGATGGTCATTTCCTGAATCCGTATATATTTCTAGATATAAGCTTCCCAAGTTATACATGTGTATTAGAGATCCTTCTCGGACACCCTATAGTGTAACGTCCATAACTCTTTACACAGATGTCCAAATCATGATTTCTTTATCTTTCTGAAAGCTAGACACAATGGGCTACAACTTTCGTTTTTGAATCACCTTAAAATTCCTTGTAGATAAAAAGATATGAGCTTCCGAAGTAGGATCAATGCACAGAAATTTTCCTTCTTCGCGATCGCGGAGCATTTCACGCGATCGCGATTCATTAATAATTTTCGCACATTTTACTCACCGCGATCGCGTCCCATTGTCCGCGATCGCGTAGAACACTGCTACAGACATAAACCAGCAGTTAAAAATGGCCTAGAAATGGTCCGAAACCACCCCGAAACTCACCCGAGGCCCCCGGGACCTCAACCAAAAGAACCAACACGCCCTATAACCTCATTCGAACTTATTCCAATCATCAAAACTCTATCGTTAACATCAAAATCGTCCGTTTTCAACAAATTTAAGCTTAAGTTTAACTTTAACTTCAAAAATTCACATTCGATCAAAAACCCGACCAAACGATGTCCGAATGACCTGAAAATTTGCAGGCATATCCAAAATCACCTAACGGAACTACTGCAACTGTCGGAATTCCATTCCGACTCCCGGATCAAAATCTCACCTATCGATCGGATTTCGCCAAAATTCGACCTTAGCCAATTCAAGCCTATTTCTACACCGGATCTCCAAATTCAATTCCGATTGCTCTCCTAAGTCATAAATGATCCCTAGAAACTAGTCGAATCATCAGAATCCGATTCCGAGCACTCTAACTCGATAGTCAACTCTAGGTTGACTTTCCATATTCAAACTTCCTTCAAACATGCTATTTGCTTCATTTTTAATTCAATTCACTCCTAACTCACCCGATAGGTTCTAACACCGATATAGAAGCATAAGATATGTTAATTCAAGGTAACGGGGTGGAGATTCCCGTAACGACGGGCGGGTCGTTACACCTAGATAATTGGAGGAATCTGTAATTGCGAGCATAAAGGTGGGATTAAGAATAACGAAACCTTGTGTGCAATCTAAAGTGAACTGTGTTAATTAAAGCTAGCTAGGGTAGCTCGGAAGAGTGCAATAGTAAATTATTGTAATTGCTCGGGAGAGAATTACCGTAGAAATAGAGTTCATCATTGATAGAGAACTATTGACAATTTGTACGAGCATAAACAGAAGGGATTCCATCAATAGAGAAATCAATACCTTAGTCTTTCTCATTATTCTTTACAACACTTTCAGTTAATTTCTTCAATTCTTTAGTTTATTGCAAAAGTAGTTAGTAGAAACCACTCACAAAGATATTTGAAAGTTTGGGAAGCTGATTCAGGAGTGTTATTGGGTTTTGAATGTTGTAATTGATAGGTTAACTCTCTGTGGGATTCGACTCCGGACTTATAAAATCGTGTTATATTGACAGCGACCGCATTGTCCTTTTTATATGGCATAATTTGGGCGTGATCAAATTTTGTCGCCGTTGCCGAGGACTTAACAAAATTATTAATTTCCATTGAGAGAACTACAAGATTCTTGTGTAGTTAGAGTCTCTCTACACGCTCTAAATTGAAAATTTTGACGATTTTTGAATTGGGTGCTCAGGTGCATGCCTAGGAAATCTGCAAGGACTAGATAACTAATTTAAGGACTCTCAGACCCCGAGCAAACATCTCGGGCACGAAATAGGGCAATTAGACAACTTCAACAATCTCAGCAACCACTGAAACTAGATTTTGACATGGGAGATGTAAACGACCCAAAACAACAAGCTGGGTTGAACGTACAGGAGGCGCAGGAGGCGCATGAAGGTGCTCTGTTCGACTGGGCACAACCAACTGCTGATAATTTGGCAACTGCCATTATTGCACTAGCCATTCAAGCATAATCATTCCAGATTACTAACGACATGCTGCACTTATTGCAAAACAAGGGACTATTTTCTAGGACGCAGGTTGAAGATCCACAGTAGCACCTGAAGAATTTTCTTTCTATATGCAAGACGCAGAGGCAGCCAAATGTGACACCAGAAGCAATCAGGCTATTGCTGTTTCAATTCTCAGTTACAGGGGCTGCACATGTATGACTCAACTCACTTCCTATTAACTCTATAGCAACATGGGATGAGTTAGTCAAGCAATTCCACAACAAGTTTCATCCACCTAACAAAACATCTCAGCAGATTGATGAGATTGTGAGCTTCAAGCAAAAATCTATGGAGACATTGCATGAGACTTGGGGCAGATTTAAGGGTATGCTAGTTATGTGTCCTCACCATGGGGTTCCCGAACAGATGTTGGGTCAAAGGTTCTATATGGGGCTATTGGATAGCATGAAGAATATAGTAGATGCCTCAGCAGGTGGGGTTTTTCTGAGCATGATCTGGAGAGAAGGCCAGAATTTGCTTGACAAAATGGCTCAGAACTCCGGGTGGACAACCAAAAATGCTCCTATCACTCCAGTGGTACACTCTGTACCTTTGAATCCTTCCAACACTATGGAGGAGAACATGGCTACTCTTTTGACACAGATGAGCATCCTGATGAAAAAGGTGGAAGAATCTGGGGTAAAGCAGCAGGTTCATATTGTAGATTACTACCAATGGTGGTTTATGCACATCTTGCATTAGCCAACCCATAGGTAATCCATGGGCTGAAGACCAAGAACATCATCATCAGCATGAAGACATGAACTACGTGGATAATTATGGAGGGTAGAGACAGGGAAACCAGAATTGGGTTCAGCAGGCTCCACAGCAGTACAGGCCTCCTCAGCCATAATACAATACAACAGGTATGAGGCCACCTAACAATATGGCTCCATATCCTAGATCTCAGGCCTTCAACAATCAGCAGCAGAGGTATCATCCACCTCCACCATAACATGGGGGTAGACATAACGATGGGTTCGCAAGGTTGGAAGCTATGATGTAGCAAGTAATTGTGTCACATTCCAAAACCAATGAGAGGATAGATTGTCACGACCCGGATTTTCCCCCAATATCGGGATCGTGATGGCGCCTAATCGTGGTAGCTAGGCAAGCCACTGTATTCATACTATCCTGTTTTTAACACAATTTTAATTAAATAAATGCGGAATACTTTATCAAATAGAAATAACTAATTACAAAGTGAAAATCATACCTGAAATCCTCTACCCAAGACGTGGAGTCACCAACTCACGAACTACTATGGAATACTACACATAAAAGTCTGAAGGAAATATAACATAATTCCGTTTGTCTCGGAATAAAGAGACTACAGATAATAACATAATTAAAGAGAGAGACGCCGGGCCTGCGGACGTCTGCAAGCTACCTCGGTCTCAAATGTGATCAACTCCCACGCAATCAATTTACTGCTGCTGCTGCTCTTGATCGTAACCTGGACCTGTGCAAAAACGCACAGAAGTGTAGCATCAGCACAACCGACCCCATGTGCTGGTAAGTGCCTGGCCTATCCCGGCGAAGTAGTGACAAGCCTAGGACCAGACACTCACATAAACTTGTGCAATTCAATATGTATATGTGTACCACAAAATAACAAGAAATAATCAAGTATTAACACAATAAGGAATATCTTAAAGAATTCAACAATTAACTACAGTTAATAAATTCACAAGGAAAAACAAAGTATAATGTAAACACAAGTAATATCAATTCAAGAAATAGCAAGCAATTGAACGGCATCACCCTTTGTGCTTTTACTCTCATCCTCACCAAATAAACAAATAAAGTACACGGCATCACCCTTCGTGCTTTTACTCTCATCCTCACATCCATAGTACGACATGATCCTTCGTACATGGTTTAATAACAGAGCACGGCATGATCCTTCGTGCATAATCAATAAATAAACATGGCACGACATTAACCTTCGTTCATAAATAAATAAACATGGCACGACATCACCCTTCGTGCATTATCACTCTTCCTCACCCAAATAACAATCACAGTTAAGGGCAAAGAAAGAAACAATAATTCATAAACCGTCCCATCAAGGGCAATCAATAATTATCATCACAACAAGTCCCAACAGGGGAGAACAATAACAATTCATCTGTAATATATCTCAAAATAATCATTTTCCAACGACTCACGATCATACTAGACGCCAGTATATGGATGCTCGTCACCACAGCCCATACACCGCACTCGATCACATAACATATAACACATAATCCTATTCCCTCAAGCTAGGATAGAACAAACACTTACCTCGAATGCTTATGAACAATTCAATCCGTGGAAATGTCTTTTCTTTCAATTTGGCTCCAATCCAATCGTATCTATACACAATTAATTTAATATCATCAATACTACTCAACAAACCTATTCTTAAGACCAAATACATCTTTTACAACATTCTGCCCGGAATAGTGAATTTCAACCCCGGGCCCACATGGTCGGAACTCGGGGTTAGGACCAAAATCCGGTTACCCATCCCCCCACGAGTTCATGTATATGATTTGTTTCAAAATCGGACCTCAATTCGAGGTCAAATTCCCCAATTTATGAAAAACCCTATTTTCTAACAAAAACAAGAATTCTACCATGAAAATCTTTGATTTCTTATGAAAAACATGTTTAATGATGTTAGGAATTGAAAGAATTAAGTAAAAAGTGACTTACAATCGTTTTGATGAAGAAGAAATCCGTGAAGAATTGCAAATGGGTGTTTTTGTTTTGTAAAAAGTGAAGAAATGAACTTAAAATCGTGTTTTACAGGTCTCTGTGTTCGCATTTGCGAACATGGGTTCGCAATTGCGAACCCCGACCAATTTCTGGAGTTTGAAAAATAAGCTAAGGGTGGGAAGTTCGCATTTGCGAACATTTGTTCGCATTTGCGAACAGTTCGCATTTGCGAACTAATGTTCGCATTTGCGAACACATGCTGTATAAGGCGGTGTTCGCATTTGCGAACAATGGTTCGCATTTGCGAACCAAGGCAAGTATGGGGAATGTTCGCATTTGCGAACATTTGTTTGCATTTGCGAACATAGGCAGGTTCTGGGGACTTTCGCAAATGCGAACAATTGTTCGCATTTGCGAACAAGGCTGGGTCAATGGGGCTTCGCATTTGCGATAAAGGTTCGCATTTGCGAGCCTTGCCTTACATTGTCCCCTTCGCAATTGCGAGAAATACTTCGCAATTGCGAAGCCAACAGCTGGGTGAAAAACCAGCAATGCAAAAATTCAGAATTTCATCCAACGGCCTATCAAATCTTTACCCGAGCCCCCCGGGCTCCAAACCAAACATGTACATAACCTCAAAAAACACATTATGAACTTGTTCGTGCGATCACATCGCCAATATCACTTCGTTTTAATCAAATCAAGCCTCAAACTTATGATTTTCATAGTTTTGATTTTCAAAACTTCTTAACTTGGAACTCAAGGTCCAAAACATCTCAAACGACATCCGAATGTCACCAAACTTTACAGAAATCACATATATAATATTTAAGACTTGTACCGGGCGTCGGAACCAAAATACGAGCCCGATACCAAGGTCAATTAATTCATTTTCCTTTAACAATTACATCAAAAATAATTTCACATAAAAATTCATAACTTGGGCTCTAGGCCTCGAATTCGACTCCGGACGCACGTCCAAGTCCCATATTTTCCTACGGACCTCTCGGGACCATCCAATCTCGGGTCCGGGTCCGTTTACCAAAAATGTTGACCGAAGTCAACCATATCAATATTAATATCATTTTTATCCAAATTTCTCATAGAATTCATATTTTCTATCACAAAATCTTTCCGGCTACATGCTCGGATTGTGCACGTAAATCGAGGCAACATAAAATGAGGTTTTCAAGGCCTCAGAAGCTCGAAATGATTAATTAAATAAGTGATGACCCTTTGGGTCGTCACATAGATGCGCATGATGCAACTATTAAGAATATAGATGTGCAGGTGGACCAGATTGCTATGACACTAAAAATCGTCCTCAAGGGACATTACCTGCAGACACTCAAACAAACCCAAAGGATCAATTCCCAAAGCAGGTGATGGCAGTTAGCCTGAGAAACGGTAGAGATGGAACGATTTGCCAGCCTATCGTAACGGTTTTGTTTCTACTGCATCATTTTGTCAAATTTTATGGAACGATTTGCCAGACCTATCGGAACAGTTCAGAATGTCTAGGGCAACGACATTAGTGCTTATTGTAACGGTTCTATTAGGCTATTTTAAACGTATAATTTACATTACCACCTGGAAATATTTGTAATTATAACATGGAAATTATTAAATAAAAAGATAAAACACTTCATAATCTTTCATATCCAATAAGCTAATACCGATAATAGCAAATTGTTTTACCCTTACATAAGTTTTAAAGTTCAACACTTCAAAAGTTAAAGTTTCAAAAGATATAACAAAAGACTCCAAGAATATCGACAACAACTCAAAGTTCTTTCTTAAGTAAGGTCTATATCTTCACTATCTCCATCTTCCCTGTCTTCAGTTGCTCCACCTTCTCCACCTTCCCTTTCTTCGGTTGTTTCACCTACAAAAGATAATAAATAAAGTCATTAATTATGTCACGACCCTAGTTCACCAATCGTGAACCTGTCATGACGGCACCCAGCCTTCGCGACTAGGTAAGCCTAACACGATGCAGAATATACAATTTCATGAAATAAAAGGTAAGGTAACAACAGAATAATGTAAATGAAATGTAATAAGTGCCGCTCGGCACATACACTTCGCCAAAACACACTAAGCAACATACTACCAAGACCCGGAAACCCACGGGCAACACAAACTAAGAAAGAGTACCACTGTGGCTCCATACATCAGGAATGTCTATAAATCGAGAGTAAGGGAAATAACTACTATCACTAGTGAGAATAGAAGGGGACTCCACAGATCCGCGAACGTAGCAGATCATACCTCGAGTCTCCTGAAGAGCTGCTAGATCACCTGAAATGTGCCTGATCTGATATACCTGGATCTACAAAACAAAAGTGTGCAGAAGAGTAGCATGAGTACACCACGACGATACTCAGTAAATGCCAAGCCTAACCTCGATGGAGTAGTGACGAGGAAGGTCAGGGCCCTACCGAGAAAAACAATAACATAATGATTAAAACAGTAATGAGCAGGAATAAGAAAGAATGAATCTGAAATAACAACAATAAAGTAATTACTGCAACCGTCTACGATTAAGCTGACAACAAGTAACCAACACAACATAAACTCAAATCAACAAGTCCAGGACCTATGGGAATTGAACCCACGGTCCCTCTCTATATCCAACAATTCAGTATCTCCGGGAATTGAACCCGCAGTCCCTACCTCAGTAACTCTGGGTCTCCAGGAATCGAACCCGCAGCCCTAGGATCTCCGAGAATTGAAGGAATTGAACCCGTAGTCCACATCTCCATAAATATATCAATAAACTCCGGGTCTCTGGGAATCAAACCCGCAGCCCTTGGATCTCCGGGAATCAAACCCGCAGTCCACATCTCAATAAATATATCAATAAACTCCGAGTCTCCGGGAATCGAACCCGTAGCCCTTGGATCTCCGGGAATCGAACCCACAGTCTGTATCTCAATAAATATATCAATAAACTCCGGGTCTCTGGGAATCGAACTCGCAGCCTTTGGATCTCCGGGAATCGAACCCGCAGTCCATATCTCAATAAATATATCAATAAACTCAGGGTCTCCGGGAATTGAACCCGTAGTCCACCAACACAAACAATAAAAGAAACGCACAGAAAAAACATAATATGCTTAACAACAACTTCACCAAAACTAGTACCAACAATTATCAAGAAGTTCAGGTAAGACAATTAGGCAATTAGACAGATAAATCCTATCAAATCATGCTTTCCTAACGAACATCAGGTAAATACTACAACTTAATCAACTAAGAACAGGAATATCACGAAATGGAAAATTCAAGTAAAAATGAGTTCCAACAATCTGCGCATGTACACGCCCGTTACCTCGCGTACAAGGCATTTAAATTAACATATAATAGCTTGGGGGTGAAGGTTCCCCCACATGAGGTTAGACAAGCCACTTACCTCGATTCCGGTACAAAACCACTAAGAAACGACCCTTTTGCCACGAGTATCCAACTCCGAGTGGCCCAAATCTTGTAATCATTCTTCGAAGAGTCAAAACAAAGTCCACCAGTGACATGCCACAGATCATCACATGCTAAGACGCTATGCTCAAGCACTTCGTTACAAAATCTAGTAGCGGGGTTCCGCAAGAAAATATGCTTGTTTACATTTATCAGTAGAAGACCATCACAAGAACCCAATACATTATATCTCAATTTAGAGATTTTGGGTTTGAAATATTGTTGTTGGTTTATGATATGGAAAGTTGATCCATCTTTGCGCTTTGAAAGCACAAAAGTTATTCCTCGTTGTTGATTAGAGAGCTCGAATTTGGGATTTGAAATCCATGAATGCCATTGTTTACAAACACATTTTTATCGTAAGAGGGATCTCACTGGTAATTTTGAGAGAATGATCATAGTAATTTCGGTGGGTACATCTGCTATAAGCTGTTTTGTTGCTTGAAACAAACGATTTCTTCTTTGGTATTTCATTATCGCAACCCTAAGGGTCAATGTTGGAAAGGGTTTAGTTTTTTTTATATATGAGAGATGGGAGGTTTCAATATAAGAAAGCGTTTAGGGTTTTGAAAGAAAGGAGGTATGAGCTGTGCTGTAGTTACCGATGACACTATCGTTGCCCTACGTGGAATATAAAAATTTCATAAAACAAGGGAAAATTTAACAGAGGATTTTCAATCTAAAAAAAGTGATTTGGACTCTTTTGGAATAATTATAATTACAGAGGCATTTCAAGCCTAATTGAGCTACAGACCTCCAAAATACATTTCGAACGTGCTCTCAACCCCAAAATCACCTAACGGAGCTAATGGAACCATCGAATTTCCGTTCCGAGGTCGTCTTAATACTTTTCCAAATACGTGCCATTTTTCAACTATAAGCTCTCATTTATGGACTAAGTGTCCCAAAACACTACAAATTCCAGAACCGAACCTCCCGGCTAACTATAATAGCAGAAATGGAGTTAGGGGAACAGTTAAATTGGGGATCGGGGTGTAAATTTGAAAAACGACCGGCCGTGTCGTTACATCTTCCCACCCTTAAAAGATTCGTTCTTCCTCGAACAAGCATAGAAAACATACCTGAAAAGGTGAAGAGATGAGGGTACTGGCTGCGCATATCCTGTTCGGTCTCCCAAGTCGCCTCCTCGACCAGCTGACCTCGCCACTTGACCTTTACTGAAAAGATGTTCTTTGACCTTAGCGCCCTGATTTGCATATCCAGAATGGCCACTGGCTCCTCAACATAAGACGGACCTCGTCTAGCTGAACAGAAGTGAAACCCAACATGTGCGACGTGTTACCATGGTATCTCCCGAGCATAGGGACATGAAATACGGGATGGACCCCGACTAGGCTGGGGGTAAGGCCAGCTCATAAGCAACCTCCCCAACACGCCTCAAAAATCTTAAATGGGCCAATAAATCTCGGACTCAGCTGAGCACATTAGCCTGATATAATCTGAAGATATTCCCTTTTGTTCAAACAAATAAGTCTTAGAGCATAATTCCAACATCCATAATTCTATGTCAGGCCTGCTTTCATCAAGAGATCACTCAATTATTCCTCACACGCCTTCCTCAAACATGAATGCATAACTTTACCTGATTCTTACCTTGCAACACAAAATCCACAGGACCACGATAATATTTTATGACCAAATTAGCCAAAAATTCAATGAATTAGATGCTCCCATTGTACCACATGATCTACATAGGTCTTGTTCTAAATTGTTACAATACTGACACGACGGAGGAGATGTGCCGATATTCATAACCAACTACTGAATCAACAATTCATTGGGTCTATACTCCTGACAAGATCCATTACCTTGTCCTAACCCAGAGAATGATCTTTTTCTCTATAATATACTTCATATAATTAGTTTGCACTGACCCCAAATACAATAACCTCATCTCACCCAGTACGAACTGCTCAGGCGAATAGCCACCTCAGACATAATCAAAAGTCCTGCAAGATGACACAATGTGCCAGTAGGCTACTAATTCGTACGTGATACAAAAGGAAGGAGAACTCTAGAGAGAACTATTCACTCTCACACTAACAAGGACTTCCTCAGAAAAATAGGAAACATAACATATAAAAGCAAATATGGACACTGAAATAAACATCACACTGTTGCGGCGTGCAACCCGATCCCAACAATATACCCATGGTGGCGTGCCATCCGATCCCAACAATATAACCATGGTGGCGTGCCACCTGATCCAAACAATATAACCATGGCGGCATGTCACCCGATCCAAACAATATAACCATGGCGGCGTGCCACCCGATCCAAACAATATAAATCTCACACAAGGAGATATACGTCGAGCTGAATAGCTCATCATATCAAAATATTGAATATCGGTCATAAGCATACAAGGTGCATAATATCATTCACAAGCAAACATATAGCGTTATAGGCTACAAACTCAAGCACAACTGAGGTGCGATTCACGATCTAAGTATCAAGAGCCATCATGCTCATATAACATCACCGCTGAGCGGAACCTCAACACATAAGGAATTTACCAAGTCGTCTCACAACTCTTACGGCGTAATATATCTTTACATGAATTCACTAACCATGAAATAAGACAGCAACTATGCCTCCATAAAGAGCGCATTTCTTAAATAAACACAACTGGCCTGACGTAAGGCTCACTTCCACATTTAAATCTATCCACCGACCTTAAGTCTATCCTGATCGTGCCAAGCTAAGCCAATAATATTTCACAGGTCTATAACCCAATAAGCAGAGTGCCCTCCATGCATAAATTCTCAAATGGATGATATTACCAAAATCCTCATACTTGGTTTAAATTTCTAATTAACCAAGTGACTACATGTCACACCTATACAATCTTCTTGTGGGACAAGCTCCCACTATCTTCTGAATAATTAACAGTCCTGCACATTCAAACCACCAACTGCACTAACGCTGAAAAGCGATCAGGTGTCCCTAATCGGGATGCAAAGCCTTTCTCACAGAACACCGATCTTAAGAGATACTGACGTTAATACCCATCTTACTCAAAACACTGAAACTCCTTTCCTGCTCATCCGAGCTCTTTATATCACATTCATTGACCAAACTACGACCTTGGTCCTTACTTCAAATTCCATACCACTCACTGCACCTCACGTGCCGATATATGATAGACACGATTTCTATCACAACTCTAGAACTGACAATAGGCTAATACTTCACCACATAAGACTTTCCATTTAACTCACTTCAGGAGAACTATAGCAACATACAAGCGAATTCTAATAACCATAGAATATGCCAATCTCTAAGTAGTGGTCCAAGCCACCATAACCCCTTCCGAGATCCGCCTACTCATAACAGGCCCTAACAGAAGACTACTTCAGAATAACATCAATCATTGCGGCCGACAAGCCTCAAATGCACCACCACAAATCACATGCATAACTCGATCACGCTGCATGAACCGATCACTAACACCAATATGCCAACTCAACTATAGCTAATCAATCTACTTCCGTCCAGTTTATCCTTGATTGCCTTAGAAATGTTAATATCTCCCTTCAATACCTAACTTATTCCAACCACACTCACGCCGAATGACCTTAAATCATGAGGCCATGCTGTCTCAAAAATGATGACCATTTCATGTCTCTCAAATGCTACACCACAAGTCAAAACATCATAGAACATTTTGTGCCTTTCTTTATAAGTTTCTTGAAAAGCTTGACTCTCAACTGTACTTATAGACTCAGAATTATCAGGCACCACACTTTACCTCTTGAATTCACTAGGACCACTATTGAGAGCCATCCGGTCCTGACTTGCCCCAATACACCAACTCTATTGAATTTTATAACATATGAATATCTCGATAAAGCACCCAGCGGGATCACTTCCCTCGAAGCCTGCACCTATACGAGGCATAATTCATGAATCTTCCCTCAAGTTTGAACATGAGCCAGTAAGGCTAACCATAACATGCATTCAACAATTCATATACTCAAATTACCACTCATGGTCCTTTTCCGTAGCTGCAATAACCCATTAATACGCTAATACCCATAATTCACGCAGGTAATTAACCATGCGACCCAATCGTAAGCGGCGGGAAACTCCCACTTAGATCAAAGCCACTATTACATGACTCTCGAACACATTAGAACCATTCTCTAGTCATTTACTCTTATTCAACTACAATTCACTTGATCCAACGAACATAACCACCTGTGCCCTATTAGCACCCTAACACCATAGGGTATGACCTCATTCCAACACAACCAAAAATCTTCCCGCTTCATGCACCGAGCATTCTTTACCAGTGACAGCTTAAGACATACTGTGTTTCTCAAACATTTATGAAGCACCATGTAGCCTTTATCGAAGTTTTCCCTACTGATAATGAAATGTAAAATTATTATGGACATAGGAACATCAAAAGTCCCAACATCATACCATACAAATCTCAACTCTTACTCATCAGAAAGTTTCAAAGAACTTTTGAATAGCACTTAAATACATCGCAGGCCAAATCCGATATGACACATGACCCATAATTTGATCGTTGATAGTAAAATCCTTTCACTTGGCATGAAGCCATAAGATACATCCTGCTAATCCATGATACTAACCTTTATCATTTGTACGTCTTCATCATAAGACAATTCAAGACATTCGTTTGGTACATGTCCTTCTTAGGACAGTTAAACTCACTTCCCCCCAATATCTTTGTTGCTAGTTGTACCCTTCGCTAAATAGACATCTCATACGAACCATATAGTCTTTATTACCAACAACTATCTTTAGATCTAAATCCATCTCGTGGTCCTACCATTACTGTGACGATTAGGCAGTTAAGTAAACTTTCTCAAGACCGTACTTATCAACCGAATGTCAGAACCTAGTGCACCCCGCACCCCCATGTGCACAATTGAATGGATCTCTCAATAATTTTGCATTATCGTATGGATGACACGCGGTAACAAATGTTGAGTAAATTCTTGGCTCCCTTATAATCCCTCTGTAGCATCACGAACCGTCGACGTATACTTGATACCGAGTGCGCAATTTCAATACACGAGTGGATGCAAAAGAACATATGATATAGGCTCCAATTGAATAAATGACGCATGATAAGGAATGAAATGAAGTGGAATTTTTCTAACGGTTACATAGCCTCTCGTAGATAAATACGGACGTCTCTTTATCGATCAGCGAGACTCTAAATAACCGGTCTGTGTCCCGTGACTCTTATGAACATAGAGCTCTAATACCAACTTGTCACGACCCTGGTTCACCAATCGTGAACCTGTCATGATGGCACCCAGCCTTCGCAACTAGGTAAGCCTAACACGATGCGGAATATACAATTTAATGAAATAAAAGGTAAGGTAACAACAAAATAACGTAAATGAAAGATAATAAGTGCCGCTCGGCATATACACTTCACCAAAACACACTAAGCAACATACTACCAAGACCCGAAAACCCACGGGCAACACAGACTAAGAAAGAGTACCACTGTGGCTCTATACATCAGGAATGTCTATACAACGAGAGTAAGGGAAATAAATACTATCACTAGTGAGAATAGAAGGTGACTCCCCGGATCCGATGACGTAGCAGATCATACCTCGAGTCTCCTCAATAGCTGCTAGATCACCTGAAATGTGCCTGATCTGATATACCTGGATCTGCACAACAAAAGTGTGCAGAAGAGTAGCATGAGTACACCACGGTGATACTCAGTAAGTGCCAAGCCTAACTTCGATGGAGTAGTGACGAGGAAGGTCGGGGCCCTACCGAGAAAAACAATAACATAATGATCAAAACAGTAATAAGCAGGAATAAGTAAGAATGAATCTGAAATAACAACAATGAAGTAATTACTGCAACCGACTACGATTAGCTAACTACAAGTAACCAACACAAGGTAACTCAAATCAACAAGTCCAGGACCTATGGGAATTGAACCCACAGTCCCTCTCTATATCCAACAACTCAGGATCTCCGGGAATTTCACCCGCAGTCCCAATATCAGTATCTCTAGGTCTCCAGAAATCGAACCCGCAACCCGTATCTTAATATCTCAAGATCTCCGGGAATCGAACCCACATTCTGTATCTCAATAAATATATCAATAAACTCTAGATCTCTCGGAATTGAACCCGCAGTCCGTATCTCAATAAATATATCAATAAACTCTGGGTATCCGGGAACCGAACCTGCAGTGCACAAACAGACAAATAAAAGGAACGCACAGGGAAATATGATATGCATAACTACAACTTCACCCAATAAATATATCAATAAACTCCGGGTCTCCGGGAATCGAACCCGCAGTCCACCAACACAAACAATAAAAGAAACGCACAGAGAAAATATAATATGCTTAACTACAACTTCACCAAATCTAGTACCAACAATTATCAAGAAGTTCAGGTAAGACAATTAGGCAATTAGACAGATAAATCCTATCAAATCATGCTTTCCTAATGAACATCAGGTAAATACCACAACTTAATCAACTAAGAACTGGAATATCACGAAATGGACAACTCAAGTAAAAATGAGTTCCAACAATCTGCGCATGTACACGCCCGTCACCTCGCGTACAAGGCATTTAAATTAACACATAATAACCTAGGGGTGAAGGTTCCCCCACACAAGGTTAGACAAGCCACTTACCTTGATTCCGATGCAAAACTGCTAAGAAATGACCCTTTTGCCACGAGTATCCGACTCCGAGTGGCCCGAATCTTGTAATCATTCTTCAAAGAGTCAAAACAAAGTCCGCCAGTGACATGCCACAGATCATCACGTGCTAAGACGCTATGCTCAAGCACTTTGTTACAAAATCTAGTAGCGGGGTTCCACAAGAAAATATGCTTGTTTACGTTTTCAGTAGTAGACCATCACAAGAACCCAATACATTATATCTCAATTTAGAGATTTCGGGTTTGAAATATTGTTGTTGGTTTATGATACGGAAAGTTGATCCATCTTTGCGCTATGAAAGCACAAAAGTTATTCCTCGTTGTTGATTAGAGAGCTCGAATTTGGGATTTGAAATCCATGAATGCCATTGTTTACAAACACATTTGTATCGTAAGAGGGATCTCACAGATAATTTTTAGAGAATGATCATAGTAATTTCGGTGGGTACATATGCTATAAGCTGTTTTGGTACTTGAAACAGACGATTTCTTCTTTGGTTTTTCATTATCGCAACCCTATGGGTCAATGTTGGAAAGGGTTTAGGTTTTTTTATATATGAGAGATGGGAGGTTTCAATATTAGAAAGCGTTTAGGGTTTTGAAAGAAAGGAGGTATGCGCTGTGCTGTAGTTACCGATGACACTATCGTTGCCCGGCGTGGAATATAAAAATTTCACAAAACAAGCAAAAATTTAACAGAGGATTTTCAATCTAAAAAAAGTGATTTGGACTCTTTTGGAATAATTATAATTACAGAGGCATTTCAAGCCTAATTGAGCTACAGACCTCCAAAATACATTCCGAAAGTGCTCTCAATCCGAAAATCACCCAACGGAGCTAATGGAACCATTGGATTTCCGTTCCGAGGTAGTCTTAATACTGTTCCGAATACGTGCCGTTTTTTCAACTATAAAGCTCTCATTTATGAACTAAGTGT
Organism: Nicotiana noctiflora; assembly: GCA_032618575.1. Classification (NCBI taxonomy): domain Eukaryota; kingdom Viridiplantae; phylum Streptophyta; class Magnoliopsida; order Solanales; family Solanaceae; genus Nicotiana; species Nicotiana noctiflora. Next base: position 646,299 of record JASVEL010012164.1, read on the forward strand.
CCCAAAACACTACAAATTCCAGAACCGAACCTCCCGACTAACTACAATAGCAAAAATAAACTTAGGAAAACTGTTAAATAGGGGATCGGGGCATAAATTTAAACAACGACCGGCCGGATCGTTACAAATTAAGAATGTGCATTGTCAGCAAACTGCAATCACAATGATTATTCAATTGTTACTACATTATTAACAAAACCACGTCAAGCTAAGCATCTGGAACAATTAAAAATATAAAAGCTTCAGCGCCATATGCTTTTAAACCAAAAATTGAACTCGGCACAAAACACAGTAAGTTTTCAAGCCATCTCATTTAGTTTTTAGTGTTTTTGAATACCTAACTGTACAAGTAAATAAAGCTGCAAGGAGACTGAAAAATTGTATTAGAGAATGGCTTGATTGCATCTAGAAAAATAGATCTTGGATGTACGGTGTTGACACCCATAACTTGCGACTCCCTACAGTACCATAGTCTTCTAAAGCTCAAAAACATCAGATATTTTGCATTTGATATCAACTTTCAACTGAATTCAAGCATATGGTTCGAGGGGATAAAGTTGGAAGATTGCAATACAACTTGTCTGAGTAACTAGTATCTGATTTGTAATTTGTTGTATAATGTTGAGAAAATGCTTATCAAACCTGAATACTGAAGGCTGTCTTTCAGTTTGTTGCTCTGGTGGATTAAGTCAAGAACTAGTTTTTCTGATTTAGTTTGATAAGCATTGAAACCTGGATTCTGGCAGATTTAGTTTGAAAATTCTTGCATTGTAATTTTCAATGCTTATCAAACTTGAATTCAAGCATATGGTTCGAGGGGATAAAGTTGTATACTGAAGGCCGTCTTTGTTGTTCTTGCAAAGCTGTTGTTTGGGATTGGACTTGAAGGAAAAACTGTTTATTATTGAACGAAGTCTTCTCAATCATGGACAACGAGGAGGGAAGAGACAAGACCACAGTTTTTGTTAAGGTGCAGAATCAGTCACCAATCACTTCTGGAGGAAAGCAATCAAGACTTGTCAAAGTGATACTAGGATCTACTCTTGCAGCATTTGTGGGGATAATCTTAAGTATCACTACTTGGTTTATACTTTTCAAAAAGAGGTCACAGTCCAGCAAGGTTGGAGATTTTCTGGATATTGAACCACTGTTACCAGGAATTCTCACTCGATTCTCTTACAATGAGCTGAAAATAATTACAGATGATTTCAGCAAAAAACTCGGGGAAAGAGGATTTGGCTCTGTATATAAGGGAACACTGAGTAATGGCACTAAAATAGTTGTGAAATATCTGGATGGTGTAGGTCAAGTTAAGGATTCATTTTTAACAAAAGTAAACATAGTTGGTGCCATTCACCATGTCAATTTGGTAATTCTCTATGGGTGAAATAATTTGGATTGGTCCCAAGCTGATGAAGAAGATGTCCATTTGCTCAGTGTCTTTAGGAGAAAAGTGGAACAACAACAGGTCGCATATATGGTTGACAAAAACAACGAGGATATGCAGCCACAAAGAAGCAGTGACAGAAATGATGAGTATCGCTGCATGGTGTTTGCATGGTGATTTATCCAAGAGGCCTTCTATGTCATTGGTGGTTAAGGTACTGGAAGGCTTGGTGACTGTTGAAACCGACTTAGATTATAATTTCACTAGCATACCTGAAGTTAGGGAAGGCAACCAACAGAGGGAAGCCACTATTAGTTCAAGATTTCCTTAAGTTTTATCGGGACCAAGGTAAACAATAAGCTTAGGATTTTTCGTCTTTGAAAGAACCAATTTATGGTTGTGTAATGTAAGTATTGAAAGATTTTCAAAGCATAACCTTTTATGGTGTATGAGATTACAATTCATGAAATGTAATATTGTTCATTCTTTTGGGAAGTCGATCCCAATATGTTTGTACATGAATTAATTCTTTAACAGAACTCGAATAGGATAGATTAGAATAAAGTAGAAGCTTCATTCAATGAGAACCACGTCGAGCAGCAGTTTGCATCAAGTTCTACTAGGGCAGTTACAAACAGAACGCAACAGTCAATCCCATTACAATTCAGCACATAACAGAACATCCCCTTACAATGGCCAACAGAAAAAGAAAACAAATAAAACCAGCAGTAGTATAAAATGAAACAGTAAAACAACAATTCTACTAGCAATCCAACAGAAGAAACAATAGTATACTACTAGCAATTGTACTTTAAAACAACACTCTAAGTGCCATTTTTTGAAGTTTTTTCCCTTTTGGATCAACCTAACAAACAAAGTGGGATTTTTAACGAAGTGGGATCCCACTATACCTCTTAAAACAAGAGTATTAATCAATGCATGGGCACTTGCGAGAGATCCTGAAAGTTGGCATGATCCTGAAAATTTTATACCAGAGAGATTTAAGAACTCTTTTATTGACTTTACGGGAAATCACTTTGAGTTTTTTCCATTTGGTGCAGGAAGAAGGATGTGTCTAGGAATGTTATTTGATTTAGCAAATTTTGGACTTCCTCTGGCTTTGTTATTCCTCCACTTTGGATGGGAACAACCATATGGGACTAATCCAAAAGATTTGGATATGACTGAAACACATGGAATAGTTGCAGCGAAAAAGAAATATCTATATTGGGTTACCATAGAGCATAGAAACACATGCTAACAGGTTTCATTTTTACCATTAATACTTAAGACAATCATACTTAAGGCAGAACTCTTGTTTAAACAAATGATAAAGAACCACAATACATGCATTCTGCTTGGTCTTTGAATATGGGCAAATAAATACATATTCAGCAGTTCACAATGAGTTTCACCAAGCAAGCAACGATAACTTGCTATCGATATCACTTTTGATATTGATATAACATCACTTTGGAGAGAGTAGTGGAAAAAAAGCAACAGAATGAGAAGAAGAAGAATTAGGAGGAGGACAAGAAGAAGAGTATGTACTAACCTCGATTATTACTCCCAGTAGATAGACGATTGATTATTTACACCGCAACTTGTTGTGCCGAGGAAACATCTCCAGGTGAATGAGCATTGAAAGCTAGCATGCTGGGATCAACCCGTAAGTCTGGATTAGACGCTTAAGTTGTGAAATAATGTTAACTGCAAATTGTAGCTCCATGGCATCTTTTTGTGCATTGAACTTTTCCTGCATTATTTGTTGCATCCTTTCTTCCATTTCCACCATTTTTTGTTGTAGCATCTCATCGGTAGAACTTGAAGAGGTTCTAATAACTCCCACTTTTCTTTTTAAGAAAGTCTTGGTAACCCCACGTCCGTACGATCTTAGGCGTCCTGGATGCTCAGGTCCCATGACGGATGCAAACGCGTCAACTGATTGACTGCCATCTTCAGTTTCTTGTGTTGATTGTAGCCTATCAATATCAGCCTACAAGACCAAATTGTGTCAATTTCAGATGAGAAAGTATATAAAATTGAGTCAGTAACTAATAACAGACAAATGATATCAACAAACTTTAAATGAGTAACTCGTACAATTTTATTAAGAGTATCTGCATACGAGGCCTTGTATACTCGATCGGGTTTTCTTTTTCTGGTAGCCACAAATATATCCTTACTTGATAGAGGTTCAGAAGTTTCTTTCTTTTTTTTCTGGTTACATAAAAAGTGGTATAAAATAGTTCAGAATATGCCTAACAAGTTCATATTTAAAAGAATAATAAGAAAAAACATATCGAACCTCGCATATTATAGCAAAACTTTTTTTACTAGCAGTGTGTGGATATCTCTAACTTTTGGCGATTGGCTATGTTGGTTTCTTTCAGTTTCTGCAACAAAAAAGAAATATTGACAATGAATACATCTGCTACATAGAACAAAGCCTCTCTTCTGAAGATTATTTTGGGTAAGGCAAGCTTATATTAATGATTCTAGCAGGTCACATCTTGCACTAATGTGATCGCTTATCATCTGAACTAACTTCCTCGGTAATTTCTAGCATATTGAGACGCTGCATCTAATTTTTTAGTGGCTCTGCATTTTCCTGTGTTTTGGTAGATCTTTATTCCTGGTCTGCCTATCTTGTTTAAAGATGTAAAATTTGGTTCGACCACGCTAGATGAACCCTCTCAAAGTTTTCCAGTAGAGTAGAACTTTTTATTTCATTATGAAGTGCTTCTGAGTTCAACCTCAATCGACTGGGAGGTCTCAGTGTTAAAGGGATTTTTAAGATCCTCAGGCATTTGATTGAGCTGGCAAAAGCTGAATGGATAATGAAAAACCTGGACACTAAGGGCACTAAAGAGGTCTTCTGTGATTTTTTCTCTCAACAGGACTTGTACTAAAAGTTGATTGGCAATAGATAGATTCTTTTCTGCGGTACAAGTTGATTGGCAATATTTTCTACTAGTGCTGAGTGAGAAAACAGTTGATCTCAATCTTGAATATATCAAGTTAAAGTAGATGGATTTATGCTCCTGGTTTATCTTCCTCCTTTTGAGGTAATATGGTACAATAGGTGGAAGGAAAGGGCACAGACCTATATTTTGGTTGTAATAGAAGTAGCTAACAAATCTCTCATCTCTCTCACAAAGGTATAGAGCAGTAACAAGTGCATACTATCGAGATGCAGACATTAACATGATTTATAGTGAGACATTAATATGCTTAGAAAGACAGACAATTGCAACAGAAATAGCTAACATGCTGGTAAGCTAACATGCTGGTAGTGAGACATTAACAGAAATAGCTAACATGGTAGTGAGACATTAACATGCTGGTAGTGAGACATTAACATAAATAGCTAAGGAAAGAGTTACATGCAACTAAATCAGGTTGAATCTCCAAGCCAGTTATGAGCGGAGGTAATTCAACATATTGCTTAGAGAGACAGAGAGTTGTAATCAAAGAACATCCATGTTGCCAGCTTTACAGTATATGTCTATTAATATACCCCAAACTCTATCGGATACAGGAACACCCATCGATTCTAAACGGGACTAGAACCAAACAGGTACCTATCAAAGAGTATTAGTAGTTCAGTACTACTGATTCTATGTGATATGATGACAGAAAAGGAAGGCCAAACATATGAATTGGCTATTAAATATTACAATCTATTATGCCCTCCATGAGTCATAGAGAGAGAAAGTAGATTGACATAATTTTGAACACGAGGTACCACTCTATATTTTGTTTGATGAGCATCAAGATTCATTGCAGCCCAAGTTCAAAGTGTAAGATTCAACACTGACCCATAAACATGGTATTAACTCTTCATTTCTAAAAAAAACATCTGCTCATCTGATCTGTTTATCAAATGAGAGTGAAGTCCAAACCAAAACTATTACTTCTAAATTTCAGTTTCCAAGCTAACAACACCTGCTATTCATACGATTGAATGAAAGCCTTTTCTAAGAGAGTGAAATACGAGTCAGTAGCCTAGTATCCTTCTCTTTATCAATCAAGCACATGGAATACAACACAAATAGATATGCCTAGTAGGGATTTACAACAACAAGCACTTAAGGTTAACTAGAAGCTTGACTCGTGGATTTCAAATTAGCGTGCACAAAATATGACTTGGAGCGGACATCGTCAAAATGATCCTAATAGCATCAGCTTCCACCTACTGGGAAGCTACAAGGACTACAGTTTCAGTCTAAGAATGAGAGTCTCACTCTTAGTCTCTCATTATCGAATGAAAGATTGCTGATCCTTTTCAACATTTGGAGTTAAATCAGCAACAAAAAGATGAGAACCTCAGACTCTCACTAATCGCCTCAGACCGAAGGTTGAAATTTTGATAACAAGGTCGGATTTCGATTCCGAAAATTTGAACAGCTCCGTTACGTTATTTATGACTCGCGTGCAAAATTTGAAGACATTCCGGATTGATTCGATATGCTTCGATTCAAAATATAAAAGTTGGAAGATTTGAAAACTCATAATTCGATTCAAGGCATGATCCGAAATTTCTGTGTTGTTTAACATTGTTTAAAGCCTCGACTAAGCTCGTATTGTATTTTGGAATGTGTCGGTATAATTAGTTAAAGTCCTGAGGGCCTCCGGTGAATTTCGGAAGCTTAATGGAGTTGAATTTGGGATGAGATAGCCGCTGAGAACAAAATCTGCTGCTTCTGGACAGCATCTGATGGAACCGCTTCTACGAGAACTTAGTCATAGAAGTGCCAACGCATAAGTGAGGGAACCATCGTAGAAGCGACCAGGACAGAGCTGGAGGGAGGTTGCAGATGCTGACAGTCTTGCACACCCGTGCAATCGCAGGTGCGATGTATTGAAGACAAGCGGAATGAGGCATTAGAGTTACTGAACCAAGACTTGAATTCAAAATACATTGCTGTTGCCATTAGAGCTTCCAACATTTCGACCACTTGTGATTATATTGAAGCTTGGAATAGTACAATGAAAGGGTTCTAGTGTTTAGGCATGGAAGTTGGATTTTTACTCTATCGGATACAGGAACACCCATCAATACAGAATTGTGCTATAAGTTTCATAATGATTATTCTCCCTAAGCTATATATGGGTTGTTTAAATAGTGCATACACCTATTCTAAACTAGTAAAACATAAGACTTCATAATTTTCCTTTTTCTGTTGGGTAAAACAACAGAAGAATGTCTGATTTCCTTAATATGCTGCTCGAAGTTTTAAACCTATATCACAATTCCCACCAAGAACTGAAAAAACACTGAAATCAGTCTTTTGGAAATCAAGAACTGAAAAAGCACTGAAATAGCACTGTAATCAAGATCTGAAAAGCACTATACTTACTCCTACCAACATTACAATTCTTTTGGAAAGTAATCACAAAATGCAACCATAATAATTAAGCATAAGAGCAACTATATTCATGTAAATCATGGAACAATACTTAGTTTTACCTTGTAGGTATCAGAGTTCCAATATCTAAGAAGTTCCCTAAATTGAGAATTCGGAACATCACCCGGCCTATTCTCCATTCGAAGCTCGTCATTGTCATAGGGTTCAAAATGGTCTTTATATAACTGGTTTTTGTACTTTCTCCAAGCATTTGAAATTGATTGAAGAACCCATTTTTTTGCACCATTATGAATGTCATATTTTCCCTACAAATTTAGACGAGTTAGGTTGGAGAAAACAATATGAAATATCTACACACACATATAAAATATTGTAAATTTCAAACCTTGACATATTTCTACATATCTTCTTTTGTCTCAAGTTTCCTCCAATCAAACACATTAAGAGGACAAAAGGTCGCATTCCTTGCCAATGTACCAAGGAAGCTACCCAACTCATTCACATCATCCTTAGTAGGAACTATGGGTTGGTTGTTCTCATTAAGCACAATTTGCTTGCGCTCATTCCTACCATGAACATTTTGCATCCGAGTTTTTCCTCTTTTTCATTTTTCGGCATAAGGACCTACATAAATATGAAGTAAGAATAATCACCAAAAGTCATTACATTATTTAATTTGACGATTGAAATCTATATGTTCTTGCCTTGTTCCTCGGATTGCTCATTTGTTTCATGATTGGAAGAATCCTGAACTTGTTCTTGTACCATTTGTGAAGTACGAAGGGTGGAATCCGGTGGCAGTTGTTGCAATTGTTTACATACTGGTTGTGATGCAAGAGAGGTAGAGTTCCATGGAATTTGTTGCACTTGCTCATGTACTATTTGTGCTGGTGCAGAAGTAGAATGCAGATGCAGCAATCCACCTGCAGAAGTAGAATGTTGCAATTGTTCATGCTGCTTGTGATGCAGAAGGTGTAGAGTTCAGTGGCATCTGTTGCACTTGCTCATGTACTATTTGTGCTGGTATAGATTTAGAATGCAGAGGCAGTGTCCTTGGAGCTTGAATAACTCTGTTTGTTTTCATTAACAAAACCTTTAGGTTTCGCAAAGATGCAAGCGATCCAGCTGCTATGCATTTTGTGAATTTCTGTAATTACTTGAGCTCACTTCCTGATTAATGATCCGCTTTCCTCTGTTCAAAATTAGATACACATGATAGCCAAGAAGTATTTGAAAATAAATAATAGAATGAATTGAGCTACTGAGCCAGTTACACATCAATAACAGGTTAGGCACTCAAAATCATGGCTTCTTTTAAAGGAAATGTGGTGTGCCTCAGACATCAGAAAGTACCACAAGCATATGCTTAACTTTAACACATGATTAAGTAACATTGTGATGGCAAGACAATCCTTTTCAATACTTAGGTTGATAAGCAAGCAACAGAATAATGGAAAACATAGTAGGATGAGTAGAAAAAGAAAGACACAGTTTCTTTTATATCGATCATCTGCCAAATTTGCTGAAGAAGGCACCAGCAAATGGCTAGTTTGGTTGCAGTTCAACACAAACAACCTTCTTCCCATTCTGACTTTTATGGTGCCAAATTGATGTCCTCTCTTCCGGTACTTATACCCACTAATTACCTATTTTTGAGTTCAGTTGCTAGTTGCTTGCTTTTAATTACATATTTATCTGTTGTGGTTTCAAAAAGATTATACAAACTGCTGCTTGACATTTATTTTCTGGTTGGTTTACTATGGTTGTAGTTTAAGAGGAAACAATGGCAGCCAAAAGGAGCATTGCATGTTAGTGCATCAAGTGGCAAGAAGATCCTTATAATGGGAGGTACTCAATTTATTGGTGTCTTTCTATCCAGACTTCTTGTAAAAGAAGGCCATCAGGTAACTAGTGCATTACTATCATTTTTGGACTTGTTGGTGTTTAAATTCACAATCTTCCAATGTTTTAGGTTACTCTGTTCACAAGAGAAAAAGCTCCCATCTCTCAACAATTACCAGGTGAATCAGACTATGATTATGCTGATTTTTCCTCCAAGGTATGTTGGATCTTTAAAGTTGTATGGTTTCTTTGTCATATGTTATTTCTTGACTTGTTGAGTTACTCTAACTAATGAGATTTTTTCTTCTGCCCAAGTAACATATAACAGAACAAGATCATTAGCAGCAAAATTGGTTTAATTGAACTTACTTCACTGACCGAAAACGTGTATTAGCAGCAAACCTATTTCGGATTGCAACTAATCGGAATCACGTACTATAACACATACTATATGTTCACAACGGAATCACTGATGAACGCCATTTCAAACCTTTGACTGAAAGCCAACAGAATTATCACAGAATGTCTTTTCAAACGTATGACTGAAAGCCAACAGAATCACCACGAAATGTCTTTTCAAATCTTTGACCGAAAGCTAAAAGAAAAAGAAAATAAATGTTGGCCTAACTCACTTCATTATATAAGATCACTGTTCACAAAACAAGATCCAAAAATCTTGCAAAATTACAAGTATTATAGCACAACAAGAATGTAACACGACAAGTACTATAAATGTTATCAATACCTCAATTATCTATCGATTCAATCCTCGATTGCTATCAACAAGTACAACAATATCACAAGATCCAGATCCAAAACTCCTGCAAAATTGAAGCATCACAATAAAATGCTAAAGGAAAACAATTAAAAATATATTAAAAAGTGTAGTATTAGAAACAAGAATAATTATAAAATATTGGTAAAAAACACTATCACTCACTCAAACCAGAATATATTTAAAATAATTTCAAAATTTCCCTATTTAATCATCTGATTCCATCCAGTCCCAATCAGTATCGTCAAACGCATCCTCTTCTTCCGATGTTTCTATAATTGTATCATTTGAATGTTGTGAATTAGATGGAATATCAACGACATCAACAGGTACATCGTCTCTAGACCATCTAATGTCAGCATTAACTAATCCATTTAAGGGACCAATGTCATCATTAGGCTCTCTCCAAAATGCGTCCTTAATATTGGGGAAATTCTCTAAATGATACAAATCAACAGGGACTTTATTCCTTGCATAATAAATATCTTTCTCAACTGGATTCTCCACATAAAAAACTTGATAAACTTGTGATGCCAACACAAAAGGGTCATCCGTACTACATAATTTGTTAAAGTATACACGAGTTAAACCATATTCATCTATTTTGTTACGAAACCAATCACATCTAAATAGTACAATGCTAAAAAACCCCCAATAATCAATCTCAATGATATCCCGAATAGCTCCATAGTAGATAACCTGACCATCGATAGGATTTTGGTCCCTAGAGCTAGCAAAGCTATCGGTTGTTGCCGATAAAGTTACTCCACTATTTTGAGTTGTCACGACCCCAAACCCCGTCATGATGGCGCCCAACACACTACTAGGCCAGCCCGACCAATTAACAACATTTACGGAGCTAAGAGCTCACTTTACCCAAATTTTAATCACAACAAAATAAGTCAATAAAGACAAAAATACCAATACGGGGATCAAGCCCCAAACAGTACAAGTCCCACAGATCGAAGGGTTAAGTGTCATGAGCCTCTACAGATAACATAAGTGTAATAATGGTTTACATGATACCAAGTGCGGAAAGAAACAGCAAATACAGAATCAAAAGACGGTAGGAAGGAGTATCAGGTCCTGCGAACTCTACAGCTACCTCGAATATCCCGCAAAAATGCCTCTGAGCGGCTACCGGATCAGGTCTGCTGAGAGATACCTGGATCTGCACACAAGGTGCAGGGAGTAAAATGAATACTACTAGACTCTGTGGTAATAAATAAGGGTAAGACAGCGTAGATGAGAAATCCACAATAAAACACTATGTAAAGGTGTAATCAATACCCTGTAACAGCTTAATATCAATAGTAATATACCAACAATATCAACAACACAATATAACAGCTAGCAGATGTAGCTAAATGCAATGCAATGCATTAAATGACCACTATGGCGCGTAGCCCGATCCAATTTGGGTACCCGTGCTCACTGTGGGGGTTCAGACTCCGGAGCGCCTCCTATAGCCCAAGCACAATATCATGAGTATACGCTGCGGCGTGCAACCCGATCCACTACCAGTCAGCTAATATTCAAATGCAGCCTCGCAGGCTCAAAAGTAGTTTTGAAAACTCTTTTATCATTTTTCAGTTGAAAACAGTAAATGTCAAGGTCCGGAGATTGAAAATATCATGATAACAGTAATAGCTACGAACTAGCAGAAAACTAGCATGTCAATATCACAGAACAATGCTAACGATCCTCGCACGATCCCGATAACTGGCTCACAGCCCATAAATGTACTCAACCGTCCAAGAAAGAGGTTCAACGGCTCAAGAGTAGCCAATATCACAATATAATATGCAACCATCCGAGAAGGAGGTTCGACGACTCAAGAATAGCCAATATCATAATACAGTATCAACAGGTCGGACTAAGCCATAGTCCCTAAATCAAAATCGACCCCGCACTCACAAGAGAGTACGTGTCTCGCTGCTATACAGCGTCACAAAGTGGTATACCGGTTCGAACCCGCTGGTCATCACCCACATTTATTACTCACCTCAATACAGCTCGACGACTAATCAACAATGCCCTTACCCCGAGAATCAAGCTCCGCACGCGTAGAATCTGATCAAAAATAGTAGAAACACATCAAATTAAGCTAATGGAACGATACCCAGTCAAAACAACTCAATTTACACCAAAATGCACAAAGTTGCCAAAACCCGACTTTCGGTACGCTTCTCGAAAAATTACGAAAGTCACATATTCGGAACCCTTGTCTCAACACAAGTCTAAGCATATAACTTTTTACCAAATTCGGACTCCTTTTGCCCAGTCAAACCCTTGATTTTATAAATTCAAGACTAGGGCTAAAACCTCCATAAAAATACCCCAAATTCCTCCAATTACATGAGATAATTGCATAATATTATCAATACTAATCATAATTTGAGTCCATAGTTGATTACCTGATGAATCCCCTTGATTTTCTCTTCAAAATCGCCCAAATCGCCTCTTAAGTCGAGCCCCAAATGTTTTGAAATGTTTCTGAAATTTCTAACTTCTGATATAATTAACCCTCTGTGATTTTCGCTTCTGCGGACAAATTTCCGCCTTTGCGATACCGCTTCCGTGACCAATTGGTTGCGTCTACGAATCCCAGGCCTAATGGGCCATTTCCGCTTCTACGAGCCACGGACCGCTTCCGCGCGTTCGCTCCTGCGGAATTTCCTCCGCTCCTGCAGGACTTCCCGTTTCTGTGCATAAGAGTCCGCTTTTGCGGACTCGCTTAAGCGGCCAACACTTCCGCTTCTGCGGATATCCCCCTCACGACCCTGGACCGCTTTTGCGACCTAAACTTCGCACCAGCGGTGCCGCCCCTGCGGACCAAGCTCCGCTTCAGCGAAGACCAGCGCTTCTGCACTCCCATGTCCGCTCCTGCGGACTCGCTCCTACGCTCCCTTTTCCGCAGGAGCGAAAATAATAGAACAGAACTCAAAACCTGGAATTTTCCATGTTTTCTTCCGTTTAACCACCCGAAAACACCCCGAGGCCCCCGGGACCTCATCCAAACGTACCAACACATCCTAATACCTTATTCAAAACTGTTCCAATCCTCAAAACATGTTTAACAACACCAAAACCAACAATTTGCATCGAATTCAAGCCTAAATTCTTTAAAACTTTCCGAATTACACATTCGATCAAAAACCCGACCAAACGATGCCCGATTGACCTGAAAATTCAAAGACATATCCAAAATCACATGACGAAGCTACAGAAAATTTTAGAATTCCATTCCGACCCCCGGATCAAAATCTCACCTACCGTTCGGATTTCGCCAAAATTCAACCTTAGCCAATTCAAGCCTATTTCTACACCGGACCTCCGAATTCAATTCCGATCGCTCCCCTAAGTCACAAATCACCTCCCGGAACTAACCAAATCATCAGAATTCGATTTCGAGCACTCTAACTAAATAGTCAACTCCAGGTTGACTTTTCATATTCAAGCTTCCTTCAAAAAGTCCATATGCCTCATTTTCAATCCAAATCTCTCCTAACTCACCCGATAGGCTCTAACACCGATATAAAAACATAAAACACATAAATGTAAGATAACAGGGTGGTAATTCCTGTGACAACGGGCCGGGTCGTCACATTGTTCCCAACTTAAGCAAACGCTCATCCTCGAGCGGACCCAGAGTTATACTAGATGCAACCCAATAGCTGAATGACCTTACCAAGCATATGCTCGGATGATCGCACGTCACCGTATCTCTCATAAGTCCGAAAACACCATACAACTGAAATCTCACAAACCACATGAACCATAAACCACATTGCACTTTCCGAAATCATATACCAATTGCTAATCCCATGCCTATGCTCAGGATACACTAGAATCCACTGCAATAAGCCATACTCACTACTCCGGGTGAGATCATATGATGTATTAACAACCCAATCACTCGAGACGATAGTCTCTAATCACAATAATTGGCCACAATAACCAAATACTAGCAGAAAGAACCTTTCTCATTAGCTAAAGTCTTAGTCCAACACCTTCATATACTGCCCACGGCAACCGAACACGCGATATATCGAATCCTTCTCTCAGGTCACCCATTCATGAATCCATTTCTCTTTTAACTGATACCACAATAGATTTCGGAGCCGAACCTCAATATTACCTTTCTAACCAGCTGAAATCATATATACTCACACACATTTTTGGCTTCAACGATGATTTCGATTATAACACACCGCACTGGTGATATGACACCTCAACACCGGCCTAAGCCACGACGATCACAACACAAGCTCCAATAAAAACGTCTGAACATACTCAAATCATGAAAACTGACTCAAACAAAAGAGTTGTAATACAATTCCTCTATACCATCATAACATAGAACTGAGATCGCGTCTCGCATTATAGAAATAGAGTACCTGAATCCTCCTCGAGAGGTCATAACATCATGTGGCCTTGCCACAATTCATGATTCTATCCAAACACCATTACTCATGAAGCACCTCAAGTTACCAAGCTCAAACGGTCAGCCACACACATATTTAGGTCCGAACTTAAGCAATCAATCACACCTGCGGTGATACAATTGATATACGCTATCAAATCCTGATAAGACACAACCAATGTGCTATTCCCCGAGCGTTGCTCAATACGGACTTTTCCTCAGAAGCCAGGAAGTATTGTATACCAGGTAACATATAACCAACTCTATTTTTGCATTACACTCTTGCGGCATGCAACCCGCTACAATGACATACCCGTGGCGGCGTGCCACCCGATCCAGATCCTATACCCGTGGCGGCGTGCCACCCGATCCAAATAAACATACCTATGGTGGCGCGCCACCCGATCCATATAGAACCCTCGCCAAAGAAATGTGCGTCGAGTCAAGTTGCTCATTATAGTAAACATATATAGCCTCAAGTTCGGCCACAAGAAACGCATCCGACAAAGTTCCTCAATACCAGAACTATATCAATGGTAGAAACCTCAGCACTGATATCCGCTACGAAGGCACAACTGACAAAGCAATACCCACCAGCAGTCCGCTGGTTCTGAGGTAGAACTACCTCGCTGGAGCATACTCTGATGCACTCTGCTACTCAATTTGTGCCATACCACATAGTCAATATCACCTTAGTCTAGACAACCTGACCCATGACAACCAGTCAGCAATCAAGTATCATAATCCGAATTCGTGATATTAAGTTGAGAGAAAGCCACTAGAGCTTCCGATTTCCAATAATCACAAAATGGTGTCGATACACATGATATACGACCAATGCATAGGCGGACTAACGAGAACTTCAAGTCTCCAACACATATATAACACATGAATCACTATGCATGATTCCGTACTTCACCGTACGAATACATAACGCACATCAAGCGTCCATTCATACCACGAAAGCCATTCAGAAATTTCACTATGCCATCAACGACTCAGTTATTACAATCAATCCAACAAGAGAATACCACCATACCATTAGATATTATCCGTTTACATTACCTTGTCCTTTTGGACAATATTCCCTGCCAATTCACTAGAATAGCTGTACCATTTTCCTTAATCACCAGAAAGATCGATTCTTTAAATCACCTGCAGCTGCCCGCGCTGCTAAATAATTTTAATGACTCCGCATATATTATGAACAGATCTCAAAACCTTAAATATGCCGTTATCAACTTCCCATAACACATCGAATATACCATACCACACTAAGACAATATGGAAATTCATATCCCTTTCCTATGCTGCAAACATCGGCGCACACAACTAGTCAAGGACTTTCATGATCCCATATAGAGAAAACTCATTAGACATTCCAAGCCTTGCATACCAACAGGAAAAGTACACTCATTTTCAAACCACGGTAAAACACATCATAAACTCTTTCTCCCAATTACATTGCATAAGTTAAACTGCCAGGATTGAGTCCTTATACCCATACCGAGTTACACAACTGCCAGCACTCAAGAGCTTTGTTGCACAATATCTGCAAGACTCATTACTTCAAGCACATACCAAGAATTAATCGTATTCCTTATCATACCGTTTTGGTTTATTAACAAGTTGTTCCATCTACCCAGTTTCCTTTCTAATTCATTTTTAATTTAATATTAGCCTTTACTGTAACACCATAATAAATCAACTCATGTTACCATACTAGACTCGTACATAAGACCCATAGGCCACTAAATATTCCCTCAATGTTTCCCAGAAGTACCACATTCTACAATACATTATTTTGAAGAACTTTATGTGAGATGAATTCGTTATCATTATCTTCCAATACGGTTACATAGAAACCCATCATTCACATAATATAACATAAGCCTTGATCTCTTCTAACGAAACCACCGTCCTTAGCCACAGGCACAATCTTAAGACACCTGACTGTTACAAGCAAAATCTTAAACACCGTAAAACAATTCTCGGGCGTCATTCACCCTTATTTAGCTGTAATTCAACTGTCTTATTGAATAGAACCACTCGTGTCTTGATAGAACTCTGACACCGCAGAACATGATTACATACAGATACAATTAGTTATCTTTCTTTTCTATACACCGAACATTTTATACCATATAAGTTCAAAACATTCTAGTATTTCTTCACATCCACAAAACACCATAACCTTTATCAAAATTTCCCAACATACCTAGAGACAGAGCCAACACAGCACACAACAGTGCACTCAGTTAATCAATAACAACATCCGCAACATAACTCGGAGCCATACATCAAGCACTTTTAGCCACTCATAGCATTCTTCTCAAATGATGCCACAAGTTTCTAGTTAGATTAGACTCAAGTCATTTACAAGCTTCGGCGGAGATTCAAATCATCAGAAATCTTAACTCTTTTGCAATTCTTGTATTCATTCACACACAACAGTTAAGCCCACTCTTTAGGTGACAAAAATCTCTTCTAAGTCCCAAATATTCCAAAACTTTTGACAAAGTTTCCTTTGTAATTTGGCGTATCCACCTGCCAGAGAATCACCAAAACCATCCTAGTAATACATTCACAACTCGACAAGACATCACAATGCATATCGGCAACATTAGTCGCAATACTACACAAATCATATAATCATAATTGTTACATGAACATGCGATGTACCTACTCAAATCATAACACATATCAAATACTTTTCAATCACACATGAGGATCAACCCACATACTTCTTCTCAATTGCATTTCAGCACAATACCTTCCACCAGGATACACATAGCATAATCACTTTAGTCTTTTTGAGTTTGAACTCGTTCCACTACATACAAGGCACTTTACCTTCCAATTATGAGATATGGTAAATATTCACCACGCCCATAGCTCGGGGCTACACAACAGATTAGATAAGAGTCGAACAATTAACAACTCATCTATTAGTAAGCTTCCCTAATACTCTACAGATCGGCACAAGGCCCCAAACATGGCTACTAGCCCAAATACATAGATATAAGCCCAGTCTCAGTCATTATGCACAGTAATCTATCAATCGGGAAGGACCAAATACAAATCCCCAGTCACAATACCACCACGCTTGTCACATGACGCATGTTCCATCTTAGCACAACACTGTATAGTGCAAATACGAGGTTTCAAACCTTCCATACATTATCTATTGCCACCACTCACAAAATCAGCACCTCGATGCTCAAGTCATAAACAAGGTCCAGCCTCAAGTCATCCCGACTGGCCCAACATGAACTCACACAGATTATATCTCGCCCCTCATTCGGGGAAATGACAAGCCATAAGGCAATTTATATTACAGAGCGCTCGATGCGTACACAGACGTGTGGAAGGAATTTTAAAAAGTGTATCTCAAGCTGGATCAAGTACGCACGATAAGAATTCCAAGAAGTGTGAAGTGTTTCCTAAAGGTTCGCAGCCTCCCGAGGATAAGTACAGGCATCCCCGTACCGATCCACAAGACTCTACTAACCGGCTCAAGACTCGTGAGGCCTAGTAAACCTAGGCTCTGATACCAACTTGTCACGACCCCAAACCCGGTCGTGATGGCACCCAGCACACTGCTAGGCCAGCCCGACCAATTAACAACATTTACGGAGCTAAGAGCTCACTTTACCCAAATTTTAAGCACAATAAAATAAGTCAATGAAGACAAAAATACTAATACGAGGATCAAGCCCCAAACAGTACAACTCCTATAGACCGAAGGGTCAAGAGTCATGAGCCTCTACAGATAACATGAGTGTAATAATGGTTTACATGATACCAAGTGCGGAAAGAAACAGCAAATACATAATCAAAAGATAGTAGGAAGGAGTATCGGGTCCTACGAACTCTGCAGCTACCTCGAATATCCCGCAAAAATGCCTCTAAGCGGCTACCGGATCAGGTCTACTGAGATATACCTGGATCTACACATAAGGTGCAGGGAGTAAAATGAGTACTACCAGACTCAGTGGTAATAAACAAGGGTAAGACATCGTAGATGAGAAATCCACAATAAAGCGCTATGTAAAGCTATAATCAATACCCTGTCACGACACCAAACCCGATCGTGATGGCGCCCAACACACTGTTAGGCCAGCCCGACCAATTAACAACATTTACGGAGCTAAGAGCTCACTTTACCCAAATTTTAAACACAACAAAATAAGTCAATGAAGACAAAAATACCAATACACGGATCAAGCCCCAAACAGTACAACTCCCATAGACCGAAGTGTCAAGAGTCATGAGCCTCTACAGATAGCATCAGTGTAATAATGGTTTGCATGATACCAAGTGCGGAAAAAAACAGCAAATATAGAATAAAAAGACAGTAGGAAGGAGTATCGGGTCCTGAGAACTCTGCAGCTACCTCGAATATCCCGCAAACATTCCTCTAAGCGGCTACCGGATCAGGTCTGCTGAGAGATACCTAGATCTGCACACAAGGTGCAGGGAGTAAAATGAGTACTACCAGACTTAGTGGTAATAAACAAGGGTAAGACATCGTAGATGAGAAATCCACAATAAAGCACTATGTAAAGCTGTAATCAATACCCTGTAACAGCTTAATATCAATAGTAATATACCAACATTATCAACAACACAATATAACAGCTAGCAGATGTAGCTAAATGCAATGCAATGCATGAAATGACCGCTACAGTGCATAGCCCGATCCAATTTGGGTACCCGTGCTCACTGTGGGGGTACAGGACTCCGGAGGGGCTCCTACAGCCCAAGCACAATATCATGAATATACGCTGCGGCGTGCAGCGCGATCCACTACCAGTCAGCTAATATGCAAATGCAGCCTCGCGAGCTCAAAAGTAGTTTTGAAAACTCTTTTATCATTTTTAATAGAAAACAGTAAATGTCAAGGTCCGAAGATTGAAAATATCATGATAACAGTAATAGCTACGGACTGGTAGAAAACTAGCATGTCAATATCACAGAACTATGCTAAGGATCCTCGCAGGATCCCGATAACTGGCTCACAACACATAAATGTACTCAACCATCCAAGAAGGAGGTTCAACGGCTCAAGAGTAGCCAATATCACAATATAATATGCAACCATCCGAGAAGGAGGTTCGACGGCTCAAGAATAGCCAATATCGTAATATAGTATCAACAGGTCGTACTAAGCCATAGTCCCCAAATCACAATCGACCCCGCACTCACAAGAGAGTACGTGTCTCGCCGTTATACAACGTCACAAAGTGGTATACCGGGGTTTCGAACCCGCTGGTCATCACCCACATCTATTACTCACTTCAATACAGAGCTCGACGACTAGTCCGCGATGCCCTTGCCATGAGAATCAAGCTCCGCACGCGTAGAATCTGATCAAATATAGTAGAAACACATCAAATTAAGCCAATGGAACGCTACCCAGTCAAAACAACTCAATTTACACCAAAATGCACAAAGTTGCCAAAACCCGACTTTCGGTACGCCACTGGAAAAATTACGAAAGTCACATATTCGGAACCCTCGTCTCAACACGAGTCTAAGCATATAAATTTTACTAAATTCAGACTCCTTTTACCCATTCATACCCTTGATTTTCTAAATTCAAGCCTAGGGCTAAAACCTCCATAAAAATACCCGAAATTCCTCCAATTTCATGAGATAATTGCATAATATTATCAATACTAATCATAATTTGAGTCCATAGTTGATTACCTGATGAATCCCCTTGAATTTCTCTTAAAAATCACCCAAATCGCCTATTAAGCTGAGCCCCAAATGTTTTGAAATGTTTCTGAAATTTCTAACTTCTGATATAATTAACCCTCTGCGATTTTCGCTTCTGCGGACAAATTTCCGCCTCTGCGATACCGCTTCCGCGACCAATTGGTTGCTTCTACGAATCCCAGGCCTAATTGGCCATTTCCGCTTCTGCGAGCTACGGACCGCTTCCACGTGTCCGCTCCTGTGGAATTTCCTCCACTCCAACGGGACTTCCCGCTTCTGTGCATAAGAGTCCGCTTCTGCGGACTCGCTTAAGCAGCCAACACTTCCGATTCTGTGGATATCCCCCTCACGACCCTGGACCACTTCTGCGACCTAAACTCCGCACCAGCGGTACCGTCCCTGAGGACCAAGCTCTGCTTCAGCAAAGACCAGCGCTTCTGTGCTCCCATGTCCGCTCCTGAGGAATCGCTCATGCGCTCCCATTTCCGCAGGAGTGAAAACAATAGAACAAAACTCAAAACCTGCAATATTCCATGTTTTATTCCGTTTAACCACCCAGAAACACCCCGAGGCCCCCTGGACCTCATCCAAATGTACCAGCACATCCTAATACCTTATTTGAACCTGTTCCAATCCTCAAAACATGTCTAACAACACCAACACCCACATTTCACATCGAATTCAAGCCTAAATTCCTTAAAACTTTTCGAATTACACATTCGATCAATAACCCGACCAAACGACGTCCGATTGACTTGAAAATTCACAGACATATCCAAAATCACATGGCAAAGCTACAGAAATTGTCGGAATTCCATTCCGACCCTGGATAAAAATCTCACTGCCGTTCGGTTTTCGCCAAAATTCAACCTTAGCCAATTCAAGCCTATTTCTACGCTGGACCTCTGAATTCAATTCCGATCGCTCCTCTAAGTCACAAATCACCTCCCGGAACTAACCAAATCATCAGAATCTGATTCCAAGCACTTTAACTAAATAGTCAACTCCATGTTGACTCTCCATATTCAAGCTTCCTTCAAAAAGGCTATATGCCTCATTTTCAATCCAAATCGCTCCTAACTCACCCGATAGGTTCTAACGCCGATATAAAAACATAAAAAACATAAATGTAAGATAACGGGGTGGTAATTCCCGTGACGACGAGCCGGGTCGTCACATGAGTCTTGCATCGAGAGTCCCGTTCTATAGTATGAAATCGGTATCCATTAATAAAATATGCAGTATATCTTTCATAATAGGACCTTTAGCTAGCCATCTTAAATAATTGGGTTCTTCAATATTTTTAACTTTTTCTGCAAACCAATTGTTGAATTCCCGACTATGCTTCCTTGCCCTTTCCCATGCATTTGATCTACTGTGACTACGAATTAAATTCTTATGTTCCCTGCAATCATGAATTTTATAAAATCAATCATATCATAAAGAAAAGAAACATAGAAATTAAATAAATCTTATATAATTTATCTTACTCGATAAATGTTTCGACTTGTTCATCGCCAGTATTGAATAAAGCATACCGATGGGCTTCATAACATAATTGTGGATCCATGAGAAAAGTAGTTTTCTTCTTACTTCCAATTGGATGTCCTATCATAGGGAATATAGGTGACAAATTTTGATGGCACTCATCATCCACTGTTGTGTATCTACTAAATCTTATCTTGACACCATCATGTAGGTATCTCGAACAAAAATTCAAGCACTCTTCCGGCAAAAATCCCTCTGCTATTGATGCTTCTGAACAAGATCGATTACGAACAAATGCCTTGTACTTACATATGTTCCTCTCAATAGAATACATCCAACGAAGATGAGCCGGACCCCCAAGCTTAATTTCATTCACCAAATAAATAGGCAAATGTGACATTATGTCAAAAAATGTTGGATGAAAAATCTTTTCAAGCTCACAAGTTATTTCAACAATTTCATACTGCATTTTTTCAAGATCTCTTCGCCTTATGACCTTACTGCATATGGCTCTAAAGAAATTGCTCAACCTAATCAAGGCCAAAGCGATTTATTTGGGCAACGCCTTTCTAACAGCAACTTGGAGCAAGTAATGCATTATAAAATGAGCATCATGACTCTTGTACCCGGATATTTTCATCTCCTTCAGTTGTACGCGATTTGAAATATTCGAAGCACACCCTTTTGGTAACCTGGAATTTTTCATAACGGTGCAAAATAAATTTTTTTGTTCTGCTTTCATGAAGAAACAAGCTTGAGCCAAACTCACACTACCATTGTCTTCTTCTCTTGGTTGTAGCTCATTTTGTATCCCCATTTCTTGTAAGTCATAGCGAGAATTTACATGATCCTTTGACTTTTTTTCTATTTCCAATAAAGTCCCAAGTAAACTATCACATATGTTTTTCTCAATGTGCATCACATCAAGATTGTGCCTCAATTTATTCTGCGCCCAATATGGCAATTCAATAAAAAAGATATCTTTTTTTCCACGGACCCTTGTAATCCTGAGGTCTTTTCTTTTTCCCTTCCAAAGACATTGTTGAATTCACGGAGCTCTTCAAATACTTCGGCACCCGACAAAGGAGTAGGTGCATGTCTATGCTCCTCATTACCATCAAATGACTTCTTATCTTTTCTAAATGGATGATCAAGAGGTAAAAATCTTCGATGACCCAAGTAGCACATCTTATGACTATGTTTGAGATATCGTGAACATGTGTCATAATTACAAGTGGGGCATGCAAGTCTACCCTTGGTGCTCTGGCCTGAAAGCATTGCTAACGCTGAAAAATCACTAACTGTCCACAATAAGGCTGCACGCATTTGGAATGTTTTCTTTGTCGCAACATCATATGTTTCTATCCCAGTTTCCCATAGTTCCTTCAATTCTTCAATTAATGGTTGTAGATACACATCTATATCATTTCCTGGAGATGAAGGACCTGGAATGATCATTGACAACATGATATATTCTGGCTTCATGCAAATCCATGGTGATAAATTATAGTTCATTAACATGACAGGCCACGTGCTATGAAAAATGCTCATGGTTCGAAATGGGTTGAAACCATAACTTGAAAGACCCAACCTGACATTACGTGGATCTCTGGAGAAGTTTGGGTGTAGAGAATCAAAATCCTTCCAAGCTCTCCATTAGCAGGATGCCTCATATTCCCATCATTGGGTCGTTCATTAGCATGGCATCTCATTGCAATGGCTGTTTCAGGACACATGAATATCATCTGGAGCCTAGGCTTTAAGGAAAAGTACCTTAAAACCTTTACTCGGATTTTAGAGCTTGTTTTAGTCAAGGAAGCATCAACAACTTTCCATCGAGAAGCCCCACAAACACAGCAATTATCGGCCTCTACATTGTCTTTCCAAAATAACATGCAATCATTAGGGCATGCATGTATTTTTTCATAATGAAGCCCTAAATCTTTTATCATGTTTCTAGCCTTGTTAAAAGATTCTGGCAACTGAGCAAAGGGAAATGCCTCCTTTAACAACTCTAGCATATCTGAATACGCCACATTACTCAATCCATGCAAGGATTTAAACACGTACAACCGAATAGTAAAACTCAATTTAGTGAAGGTTTCACACCCAGGATATAATTCTTGTTTGCCTTCCTCTAATAATCTAAAAACTCTCTTAGCATCTTCAGATAGAGTCTCTCTCATTTGTTCTTCTTGTTCTGCCTCACCTTCTACATTTCTAAAGACATCATGAAGTAATCCATCAATATCATCACGCATGTTAGAACCTTCATCATCATTGCTTTGGTGAGGTGCATTTCTAAAGTAAAACCCTTCCCCACAGAAAACCCATTTAGTGTAACCATAAAAAAAACCATTAACAACCAAGTGATCCTCCACCACATTTCTATAGTGCCAATAACGATTACTACACTTTTTGCAAGGGCATAATATTTCATTTCCCTGGGAAGCTCGTTCAAATGCCTTATCAAGAAAACTGTTCACTCTACGGATATACTCATCCGTCCATCTTAAGAGATGCATCCAACTTTAATCTCCATTATCCATTAAAATCCTATACGATAAAATTAAATCAACAAAATTAACCAAATAAACCTACATATAATAAGATATTGACCAATGCTTTTTAAGGTGAAAACTCAGAAGGAAGAGGAACCAAAAAGAAGTGGGATATTTATCTTTAATTTTAACATAGATAATCAATTTTAACATAGTGCATTTGTATATTTTTATGAGTTTTCTGCAAGTTGACATAATAAATATCTAGCAAGTTGGGTAACTCTAAAAAATAGGTTGACTTTTTTGTATTCTTGCAACAAAAAGGTTAAGGAATAATATTAAATAACAATGCTTGAATATTTTGTCATTTGTAGTACCTTAATTTAGAGTCGTACTCAATATTCAGTTCTAAAAAAATTAGACTTCAGCAACATGTTATAACTTAACTTAAGGCATTATTAGTTAAACCACAAGATAACAATAAAAACTAATTCAGAGTAACATACACAACAAGATAAATAAGCGAAATACACAAATACACTTTGAACAAATTCAATTATCAAAAAATTAAATTAAGAAAACTTACCAGCAATTGGTGTTCCCTAAATTACCAGCAATGATTTCTCCTCGGCTACCAGAAGATTCTATTGTCCAACAAGGAGGAGCATACAAAAATAAAATAAAAATTGACATAAGAGAGGGATTAATTAGAGAGCATTTGAGCAAAGAGAACAAGAAATATGGAAAGTCCATGACAATTGCTGTGAGAAGGAAGAGCAGGAAATATAGAGGATATCTCATTACTACTAAGCGTCACAAAGATTTCTTGCTCTTAGCTTAATTAATCCAATTGTTTTAGTGTAATTTGATTCATTATTTGGATTTATGGTAGTACTAAACAAAATCTCTGTAGGTGGGACTGAGCAGTTTTTTCGATAGTGTGCGGTGACAAATAGCGACGAGGGCCCGCTTCACTGAGGCGAGAGGCGTGCAGCGAACCGCTCGCCTTTTTGATGTGAGGCGACAATTTATAGAAAAATATAAAATATTATATACATATAACTAAAACTCAATAACAATAATATATTAATAAATATTATAATTTTATACTTGAAAAAACATAGCAAACAAAAAAAGGCTACTGCCACTGAAAAAACAGCAACAAAGAACAAGAAAAAAATAGAGAAAAAATGTTAAAGGCAGTAACCTCTGGAAACAGCAAAGCAAGAAGAACAAAACTGAAGAAATAGCCTTTGGAAAAATAGCAAATAAAGAAGAAGACAAACAGAGCAAAAAAAAATTAAGAGAATAAGAAAGAACTCAATTTTTGCTCGAAAAATACAGCACAAACACAAACCCTATTGGTTCTGTTTCTTTTCAAAAAACAGAGGGAAAAAAATAGAAAGGAAGGGTCTGTTTCTTTTTGAAAACAGAGGAAAAAAATGGAAAGGAGAAAGGAGAAGAAGCATACTTGTGAAGCTTGAAGAAGACGAAAGATGAGAAGAAGACCGAGCCCTAAAAGTCTCTATTGTTTTGTTCGTATGTGAGAAAACTCGAAGGGTTTTGTCAAAAAGCCCTAATCGCGAGTCCCCGACTTAAGTCTTGCCCTTTTTTTTTTTTGTTTTAAATAGTGACGGAACAGTTACAGCATGCTACACAATCGCCTCATGCTACACGGAGAGAGGAGAACGCTATATTGAATCGCAACGCAATAGCCCATCTGTAGCGATTCATGCTTGACTCACCTCGCCTCACGCTATTAGCACTGAGGCGAGCACTATTTACAACACTAGGACTGAGTGAATCATTTCGGTTTTCATTCTGTTGTGCTGTGCACGAAGCAAGCAGCAGCAAGTTTTGGGATTACACAAGATTTGAAGCAACTTCAAAACGACGACGACACACTAAATAAATTTCTGGGGATTGCAAATGCTGCGGCCAGCCTTTGCCTCTTGAGATTCATTTTATACAGGGATTCATTTTTACCATTTCTTTATTAAACCAATCATTAAAAGAGAGCAAACACTGTTTCACCAAAAAATAACTGGTTTGACACCACAAAATTTAAAAAAAAACAAGAAAAAATTCATATTCACAGACCTAGAGTAATCCTACAGCACTAGAGCAATTCGAGAATCTACATAGATAGATTGAATAGTTAAGAAAATGCCATCAAAATAACTTACAGGGCTAAAATCACTACTGTTGGATTTAGGGATTCAGGGAGAGCACCTATTTCGAGGAAATTTGCTCAGATGCCTCAAACTTTCGCTACCCGGTTCACCACACCAAAAACTTTGCCACAACCACTAAATCAACAAACTTCTGTGTACAAATCGATTAAACCAACTTCAATGAGTGCAATAGAGGAATACGATAGAGAGGAAGATTTTTGGAGATACGAAAGAGAGTGCAATAGAGGAATACGTTTGTAATGGAAGAACTTGTGTCTATGAGGTTTGAGAGACGACTGTCCTAAATTTGAGGGTAATTAGGTATAGCCTTGATGTATCGTAATTTTGAGAGGGAAAGGGCAAAAAGGGTCTTTTCACATAATATTATTATTAAAATTATTCAAAAATAAAATAAATAGGAGTTATTTTGGCGGGTTTAACAAAATTTTGAGGGAAAAATAAGGAGGGAAAAAACAACCGTTACAATAGAATTTTTTACGATAAAAATGTTCCGGTACATAAATATATTGGGACGGTTTATATAACCGATGTGGCAGATTTGTCTATTGCAACGATTTTTATACAATAGCAACGGTTGTATAGCTTAAGTGTGCCAATATCACCTAAATGCTATTGTAACGATTATAACCATTACCATATACACTCTATGGCAACAGTTCTTGAACCGTTGCTAGAATAACTGTTGCCCTATAGGCCCTTTTTCTGGTAGTGTCTGTATGCTTCTTCTGTGCAGGATTATGGCTCCCAAGAAATCTAGACATGTTGCGAGGTTGTCTAGGTGTCCTACCTATGACGAGTCTCGTTTTGAGTGCGAGGAGGAAAAAAATGATTTTCACGCCAAGGCTACGTAGGCATGGCTGTAGGAGATCTCCATTGACAGGATGGCTCGTCGGGCTGGAACACCTGACATGTATGAGGAAATTTGACGCAGGGACATGGAATACTTATTCGATGAACCTGCTCTCGTCAACAAGATGCTTGCCAGGGAGTTCTACGCAAATGCGACCTACGATATTGCTAGGGAGGTCTTCGTACGAGGTAAGCGTGTTTGGGCCAAAGTGCCTAGTTTTAGGCAGACTTTGAGACTGCCTGCTTTTACCAGTGATGTGGATTTGTACCACGACAGGCCCGGTATCACTTGGGACACCATGATGGAGGCCTTATGTGTAGGTGGTTGTCCTTTCTAGATCAAGGAGAAAATTACTCTTAACTCCACTTGTTTCACACATCTTGCCAAGTGCTGGTTTACTGTTGTCTGTAACCGTTTTCTACCCTCCAGCAACACCACTGATGTTAACTTTAATCAGACATTATTGTTTTGGTGCTTTGTCACCCAGCGGGAGTTTGATGCTACCCGACTGATTTGTGACGAGATGATGTTGAGAGGACCCCTCAAGTCCAAGGGATTTTATATCCCTTCTTTGGTCATTACTCTTCGCCTTTCCCACCTGACACCCGTATTACCTACGGGTGGTGAGCTTCTAGAAAAAGCTCTATTTAAAGCTTCTATTATTCGGGTGGGTAAAGGCAATGACCCCATTGACATTGATGACGATGATGACCCTATTCCGGTTGTCCAGTCCCGGAGGTCCACTTACTCTGTAGGTACTTCTTGGCAAGCTCACTATGGAGCTGGCCTATCCCGGTTCCAGTCCACAAGACCTAAGCTTAGGTCTTCGAAGGAGGAAGTTGCAGATTTACGCACTTCCGTGGACGACCTGCACATACGGATGGACGTGATGTCTTAGAGGCATTCTATGTCTGAGAACCGTTTCATGGAATGGTTCAGAGCACTGGGTCGAGCATACAATGTCGACCCCGCCACCGTCTCCGACTCAGATTGAGTCCTAGCTAAGTCTTCTCACCCTTCTGTTCTTTACATTGATTATTACGACATGAGGACATGTCATGATTTTAAGTGTGGGGTGGGAGAATTATTCTATATTGTATGTTGTATATAGTAGATTTAGTTGTATAGTATATTAGCGGGCTTGGACCGATGATGGACACTTGGCGACCGGTTTCTTAAGCGTCGAAGTCGGAAATTTTTTTTAAAAAACAAAATCCAAAAATATGAGTAGAGGGCTCAACCCGATGACGGACTACTTGGACTGTACTATTGAGGGAAGTAGTCCATGTAAGAATTTTTTTTTTCTTTTCTTTACTTTTTCTAGGTAGTGTATCACCTCCTCCTTGGTTTTTCTTTTGGCCGCGGTTCTTTTCCAAGGGTTTTTATTGAACTGGGTATGGTAGATTTTTCATTTTTAGGATTAGAGGGTACATGTTAATATGTAACCCCAAGTATGCACACTAGCAAAACTAAAATAAACTTGAGAATGTATTATCTGAGCTTGACTGTTGATTCTAGGATATGCGTTAAATTGCACAATACAACTTGCTTGAACGTTGATATGACTCTGTAGATGAACCTGATTCTGAATGAGTTGCGTGCTAAGTATGTGTTAGTTTTTACATGCATTATATGTTTATACATGATACCTAGAACTTGCCCTGTATGTGTGCAAAGCGAAATAGAAGTTGTTTAGTTATAGAGATGATATAGGCATTTTATTATGTAACCCCATAAATCAAAAACTGTGAAGTCACATGTACATAATATCTTAGTTAACCTCTTTTGAGCCTTAAGCCTGTTCTTTGATCATCCTATAATGTTCACAAAATCTATATCATATATTGTTGTACCTTACCTCCTAGAAGCACTTGTATTGTAATGAATATGTAAAAGTGAAAGTGTGCGTTGAGGGGAAATCGAAAAAGGGAAATCAAGAATGAATGGTAGAAAATGGTAAACTGGCAATGTACAGTAAATGCTTTACAAAGCAATGAAAAAAATGAAAAATGAGAGATGTATATATGTAAATAAGAAAGCCATTACACCAAAAGAAAATTGGGGATTAAAAGTGAATAAAATATGAAGGAATAGTTAGGGGGAGCATAACGAAAAAGCTTAAAGGGAACTTGTGAAAAAGAAAGTGCTTAGGGAGGTTACCCACTATAACCAAAAAGTATCCTACCCGTTCCATAGTGTGACGACCCGGCCCGTCGTCACGGGAATTACCACCCCGTTATGTTGTAATTTCATGTTTTATGCTTTTATATCAGTGTTAGAGTCTATCGGGTGAGTTAGGAGTGATTTGGATTGAAAATGAGGCATATAGCCTTTATGAAGGAAACTTGAATAAGGAAAGTCAACCCGGAGTTGACTATTTGGTTAGAGGGCTCGGAATCGGATTCGATGATTCGGTTAGTTCCGGGAGGTGACTTGTGACTTAGGGGAGCAATCGAAATTGATTTTGGAGGCACGGTGTAGAAATAGGCTTGAATTGGCTAAGGTTGAATTTTGGCGAAATCGGAATGGTAGGTGAGATTTTGACCCGGGGGTCGGAATGGAATTCCAACAGTTGCAGTAGCTCCGTTAGGTAATTTTGGATGTGCATGCAAAATTTCAGGTCATTCGGACGTTGTTTGGTCGGGTTTTTGATGGAATGTGTAATTCAGAGGTTTTGAAGAAACTTAGGCTTGAATCCGTGTGTAATTGGTGATTTTGACATTTAGAATGGTGTTTTTATGATTGGAACAAGTTTGTATCGTGTTTTGGGGTATGTTGGTGGTTTTCGTTGGGGTCCCGGGGGCCTCGGGGTGAATCCGGACCATCATCCGGCATTTAGAAGCAAGAAATGATCTGCTGTAAATTGCAGATCACTGGGCAAAATTTTAGCCTTCGCGTTCGCGAGGGCTATGCCGCGTTCGCGTAGGCTGGGGCCAGGTGACTATCGCGTTCGTGAGGGTTGGTGCCGCGTTCGCGTATAAGGGAGTTGGAATGCATCGCGTTCGCGTGGAGTCAGGCCGCGATCGCGAAGAAGGATTTGGCGAAGCCACGCGTTCGCATGAGAGACTATGCGTTCGCGTAGAGTAAAAGTCCGGAGGCTGGGCAGTTGTCCTTCGCGGACGCGTGAAAGAGTATCGCGTTCGCGATGAAGAAAA
Source organism: Nicotiana noctiflora (assembly GCA_032618575.1). Classification (NCBI taxonomy): domain Eukaryota; kingdom Viridiplantae; phylum Streptophyta; class Magnoliopsida; order Solanales; family Solanaceae; genus Nicotiana; species Nicotiana noctiflora. Next base: position 676,014 of record JASVEL010012164.1, read on the forward strand.
GGAAAAAGGCATCGCGTTTGCGTGAGAGGCGTCGCGAACGCGATGAAGAAAATAGGCTGGCAGTGAAGTTAAAACCAAAACTGATCAGTCGCGGGTTTAATACCCAAAATTTGAGTTCCAAGAGGAGAAATTGACGGGAGATTGCTGGGAAATCATCGGGGTTTTGTTGGAGGTAAGTTTTGTGGCTTAATTACATCATTTTAACATGAAATCCTTGGCTAAATCCCTGTAAATGGAAGATTAAAGGTGGGTTTGAGCCCTAGGCCTAAATTGAAGAAAAACACCGATTTGAGTGGGCAAATGGAGTCCGATTTTGGTAAATTTTATATGCCCAGACTCGTATCGAGATGTGGATTCCGAATATGTGACTTTTGTAAATTTTTGACAAGCGTACCGAAAGTCGAGTTTTGGCAACTTTGTCATTTTTGGTGTAAATCGAGTTGTATTGATTGGGTGTCGTCCCATTGGCCTAATTTATTGTATTTCTACTGTATTTGATTAGATTCTATGCGTGCGGAGCTTTATTCTCGTGGCAAGGGCATCGTGGACTAGTCGTCGAGCTGTATTGAGGTGAGTAATAGATGTGGGTGATGACCAGCGGGTTCGAAACCCCGGTATACCACTTTGTGACGCTGTATAGCGGCGAGACACGTACTCTCATGTGAGTGTGGGGTTGATTGTGATTGGGGACTATGGCTTAGTCCGACTTGTTTGCACTGTGTTATGATATTGGCTACTCTTGAGCCGTCGAACCTCCTTCTCGGATGGTTGCATACTATATATTGTGATATTGGCCACTCTTGAGCCGAGGAACCCCCTTCTTGGGCGGTTGAGTATACTTGTGGGCCGTGAGCCAGTTATTGGATCCCGCGAGGATCGTTATCATTGTCTTATCATATTGACATGTTAGTTACTACCAGTCCGTAGCTATTTCTATTATCATGCTATTTCCAATCTCTGGAACTTGGTATTATTGTTTTCCAACTGAAAAAATGATAAAAAGGGTTTTCAAAACTACTTTTGAGCCTGCGAGGATGTATTTGCATTTTAGCTGACTGGTAGTGGATCGGGCTGTGCGCCGCAGCAGTATATATGTTGGATCGGACTGCACGCCGCAGTAATATTGTGCTTGGGCTGTAGGAGCCCCTCCGGAGTCTGAACCCCCACAGTGAGCACGAGTACCCAAATTGGATCGGGCTACGCGCCGTAGCGGTCATATCATGCATTGCATTGCATTTAGCTACATCTGCTAGCTGTTATACAGTTTTGCTGGCACTTGTTGGTACATATACAGTTGATATTGATTCTGTGAGAGGGTATTTGATTACAGCTTTACATAGTGCTTTATTGCGGATTTCTTATTTGCTTTGTCTTACCCTTGTTTAGTACCACTGAGTCTGGCAGTACTCATTTTACTCCCTGCACCTTGTGTGCATATCCAGGTACCTCTCAGCAGTGATCCAGTAGCTGTGCGAGGTGACATCCGTGGGATATACGAGGTAGCTGCAGAGTCCGCAGGACCCGATATTCCTTCCTACTGTCTTTTGATTTTGTATTGACATTTCTTTCCGCACTTGGTATTTTTGTAAACCTTTATATACTTACATTTAGTAGAGGCTCATGACTCTTGACCCTTGGTCTATGGGAGTTGAAGTATTATGGGACTTGGTTCCCCGTTTTCGTTATATGTATAGTTGTTGCTTCGTGAATTTGAAATGCTTAAATGGGTTAAAGAGAGCTTCTAGCTCCGTTGTTGATATTGATTGGTCAGGCTGGCTTAGCAATGTGCTGGGCGCCATCACGACCGGATTTGGGGTCGTGACAAGTTGGTATCAGAGCCTAGGTTTACTAGGCCTCGTGAGTCTTGAGCCGGTTAGTAGAGTCTTGTGGATCGGTACGGGGACGCCTGTACTTATCCTCGGAAGGCTGCGAACCTTTAGGAAACGCTTCACTTTTCTTGAACTCTATCGTGCGATCTTGTTGTTCTGAGAACTGAACTTCTATATTCTATTCTCTCGCAGATGGCGAGAACGCGAGCATCGGGACGAGGTGGACGACCTCCATTGCCACCTGTTAGACGCCGTGGGCGCGATCGTGCTAGAGGTAGAGGTAGGGCGAGCGAGGCGGTGCCGGCCGACCCGCTCGTTGTACCGGTTCGAGAGCGGCCCCGAGTGGTTGATGCTCCGGCGGCCCCAGTTCAGTGCCAGACATTATCTATTGCTATTCCCGGTCTTCGAGAGACTGCTTGCTCGGATATTATCGGTGTGTTCCGGTTTGGCTCGGGTAGTCTCAGCTACTGCTACCGCGGCGACATCTCGGACGGGGGTGGTCGGCGGACCCCTGCAGCTCGCACACCGACCCGGTTGTTCGGGGACTTCGGACGCCGAGGCGGTCCCCGCTCGGTGGTTGCACGGTTATTCCTCCGGCTGCACTAGCTCCAGCTCCAGAGCATATGGTTGAGGTTATGCCCGACGACGAGCAACGTCGTCTTGAGAGATTTGGTAGACTTCGACCACCCCATTTTAGTGGCGTTGAGGGCGAGGATGCCCGGGGTTTCTTGGACAAGTGTCAGAGGATGTTGCGGACGGCTGGTATTCTTGAGTCCGGCGGAGTTTCATTTACTACCTTTCAGTTCACTGGTCTCGCATTTGATTGGTGGGAAGAGTTTGAGAGGCGTAGGCCTGCAGGAGCAGCACCTCTCACATGGCAGCAGTTCTCTACTCTCTTTCTAGAGAAATATGTACCTCGGTCTCGTCGCGAGGAGCTACGTCGCCGGTTCGAGTGGTTGATTCAGGGCGACATGTCTGTGACTCAGTATGAGCTTAGATTCACACAGTTGGCTAGGCATGCCACGTGGATGATCCCTACTAATAGGGAGAGGATCAGGAGGTTCATTGATGGCCTCAACTACTCTATCCGCATTCTTATGACCGAGAGAGAGTTTTGTCATCATCATTTGAGCCAGGTTGTTGATATAGCACGCTCCATTGAGGCGGATCGTCGCCCGAGAGAGAGAGGAGCGGGAGGCCGAGAGGCCTCGTGGTTCTGGCGGTTTCAGTGGTACTTTATCTAGAGGGCATTCCTAGCGGAGCAGCAGGTCGCTCACCTGGACCTTCTCATTCGGCCGCCCGGAGCGGAGCGGAGGTTCTTATGGTCGTGGTCGACGGGGGTTTCAACAGGGTCGGTCATCACTTAGTGCCCTCCCGGTCCAGAGTGCGGCACCTACTTCTTCGGCCCGGGGTTCTTCCTGCGGCGAGGGGTTCCCTTCAGTCCCCTTCTCCAGCACCAGGTGCATGTTATGAGTGTGGTGAGTTTGGCCACATGAGGAGACAGTGCCCTCGACTTCGTAGGGACAGGACTCAGCAGAGGGATCAGCCCTCATCTTCAGCACCATCTCAGTCTAGTAGAGGTGGAGGTCATTTTTCTCGTGGTCGCCCCAGGGGCGAGGAGAGATCTGGTGGAGGCCAGGCACAGTTCTATGCACTTCCTGACAAGCGTGAGGCAGTTGCCTCCGATGTTGTGATTACAAGTATCATTTCTGTCTGTCACAGAGATGCCTCTGTTCTATTTGATCCAGGGTCCACATATTCATACGTGTCCTCTTATTTTGGACATCATTTGGGTGCGACTTGGGGTAGTCTTGACTTACCTGTTCATGTATCCACCCCCGTTGGTGATACGATTGTTGTGGATCATGTCTATAGATCCTGTGTTATAACTATTGGGAGTCTGGAGACCCAGGCAGATTTGTTATTGTTGGGGATGGTGGACTTTGATGTTATATTGGGTATGGACTGGTTGTCTCCGTACCATGCTATATTGGACTGTTATGCTAAGACAGTTACGTTGGCCATTCCTGGTATTTCTCAAATTGAGTGGCGGGGTTCGACCGATTTCGTCCCTAGCCGTGTCATTTCGTTCTTAAAAGCTCGGAAGATGGTCGAAAAAGGGTGTTTATCATACTTGGCTTTTGTGAGAGATGTGGGAGCTGAGTCTCCTAGCATTGATTCTGTACCTGTTGTGAGGGACTTCCCAGATGTATTCCCCTCAGACCTGCCGGGCATGCCGCCGGACAGGGATATTGATTTTGGCATTGACTTGGTGCCGGGCACTCGGCCCATATCCGTTCCTCCTTATCGGATGGCACCAGCTGAGTTGAAAGAACTGAAAGAGCAGCTTCAAGAGCTTCTGGATAAGGGTTTCATTCGCCCTAGTGTGTCCCCGTGGGGTGTACCGGTATTATTTGTTAAAAAGAAAGATGTTTCCATGCGAATGTGTATTGATTATAGGCAATTAAACAAAGTGACAGTGAAGAACAAGTACCCTCTACCGCGCATAGATGATTTGTTTGATCAGTTACAGGGTGCGAGGGTGTTTTCTAAGATCGATCTTCGTTTAGGCTATCATCGGCTGAAGATCAGGGACTCGGATATTATGAAGACTGCATTCAGGACCCGATATGGTCACTATGAGTTCCTTGTGATGTCGTTTGGGCTGACCAACGCCCCAGCAGCATTTATGCATCTGATGAACAGTGTGTTCAGGCCCTATTTGGATTCATTTGTGATTGTGTTCATTGATGACATTCTAGTCTAGTCCCGTAGTCAGGAGGAGCACGCTCAGCATTTGAGTATTGTGTTGCAGAGATTGAGGGAGGAGATGTTATATGCTAAATTCTCCAAGTGCGAGTTTTGGCTCGAGTCCGTAGCATTTCTGGGACATGTGGTGTCTCGTGATGGTATTCAGGTTGATCCGAAGAAGATAGAGGCGGTGTAGAGTTGGCCTAGACCGTCCTCAGCTACAGAGATCAGGAGCTTTCTTGGCTTGGCGGGATATTATTGCCGGTTTATTCAGGAATTTTCATCCATTTCTTCTTCTTTGACCAGATTGATAGAGAAGGGTGCACCATTCATGTGGTCGGATGAGTGCGAGGAGAGCTTTCGAAAGCTCAAGACAACTTTGACCATAGCTCCAGTGTTAGCCTTACCATCATCTTCAGGTCCATATAACATATATTGTGATGCCTCGAGAGTGCGGATAGGTTGTGTGTTGATGCTGGAGGTAGAGTTATTGTTTATGCTTCTCGGCAGTTGAAGCCACATGAGAAGAACTATCCTGTTCATGATTTGGAACTAGCCGCCATTGTTATTGCCTTGAAAATTTGGAGGCACTATTTGTACGGTGTGTCTTGCGAGGTGTATATCGACCATCATAGTCTCCAGCATTTGTTCAAATAGAAGGATCTTAATTTGAGACAGCGGAGATGGCTTGAGTTGCTTAAGGATTATGACATCACTATTTTATATCATCCAGGAAAGGCCAATGTGGTGGCCGATGCTTTGAGTCGGAAGGCGGTCAGTATGGGGAGCTTGGCTTATATTCCAGCCGAGGAGAGGCCATTTGCTTATGATGTTCAGGTGCTAGACAATCGGCTAGTGAGGTTAGATATTTCGGAGCCCAGCCGGGTATTGGCTTGTGTTATATCTCGGTCATCTCTATATGATCGTATTCGTGAGCGGCAGTATGATGATCCACATTTGGCTGTCCTTAGGGATAGAGTTCAGCATGATGATGCTAGAGAGGTCACCATTGATAGTGACGGCATATTGAGGATGCAGGGCCGGATATGTGTGCCCAATGTTGATGGCCTTCGTGAGTTGATTCTGGAGGAGGCTCATAGCTCGCGGTATTTTATCCATCCAGGAGTCGCAAAGATGTATCAAGATTTGAAACAACACTATTGGTGGAGAAAGATGAAAATGGACATTGTTAGACATGTAGCACGGTGCCTCAACTGTCAGCAGGTTAAGTATGAGCATCAGAGGCCCGGTGGCGTATTTCAGCGCATTGATATTCCCGAGTGGAAGTGGGAGAGGATCATTATGGACTTTGTCACTGGACTCCCTTGGACTTTGAGGAAGTTTGATTCTGTGTGGGTGATTGTTGATTGGCTGACTAAGTCCGCACATTTCATTCCAGTTAGTACTACTTACTTATCGGAGCGGTTGGCACCAATCTTTATTCGGGAGATTATCCGGTTGCATGAGGCCTAGTAAACCTAGGCTCTGATACCAACTTGTCACGACAACAAATCCGGTCGTGATGGCGCCCAGGACATTGCTAAGCCAGCCTGACCAATCAATATCAACAACGGAGCTAGAAGCTCTCTTTAACCCATTTAAGCATTTCAAAATATGAAACAATAGTAATACTTATACCAACAGCGGGGAGACCAAGTCCCAAAATATACTAACTCCCATAGACCGAAGGGTCGAGAGTCATGAGCCTCTACTGAACGTAAGTGTATAAAGGTTTACAAAAATACCAAGTGCGGAAAGAAATGTCAATACAAAATCAAAAGACAGTAGGAAGGAATATCGGGTCCTGCGGACTCTGCAACTACCTCGTATATCCCACAGATGTCGCCTCGCACAGCTACTGGATCACTGCTGAGAGGTACCTAGATCTGCACACAAGGTGCAGGGAGTAAAATGAGTATTGCCAGACTCAGTGGTAATAAACAAGGGTAAGACAGCGCAGATAAGAAATCCGCAATAAAGCACTATGTAAAACTATAATCAGCTACCCTGTCATAGAATCAATATTCACTGTACCTGTACCAACAAATACCAATAAATAGCATAACGGCTAGCAGATGTAGCTAAATGCAATGCAATGCATGATATGACCGCTACGGCGCGTAGCCCGACTCCAATTTTGGGTACCCGTGCTCACTGTGGGGGTTCAGACTCCGGAGGGGCTCCTACAGCCCAAGCACATCTCATAGAGATATTCCTGCGGCGTGCAGTTCGATCCAACATATATCTCGCTGCAGCGCGCAGCCCGATCCACTACTAGTCAGCTAATATGCAGATACAGCCGCGCAGGCTCAAAAGTAGTTTTTGAAAACTCTTTTATCATTTTTCAGTTGGAAAACAGTAATATCAAGTTCCAGAGATTGGAATTAGCATAATAACAGAAATAGCTGCGGACTAGTAGTAAACTAGCATGTCTATATGATAAGACAATTATAACGATCCTCGCGGGATCCAATAACTGGCTCACAGCCCACAATATACTCAACCGTCCAAGAAAGAGGTTCAACGGCTCGAGAATAGCCAATAATACAGTATCAATAGGTCGGACTAATATATAGTCTCCGGTTCATGATCGACCCCGCACTCTCAAGAGTGTGCGTGTCTCGCCGCTATACAGCGTCACAAAGTGATATACCGGGATTTCGAACCCGCTGGTCATCACCCACATATATTACTCACCTCAATACAGCGCGACGACTATTCCGCGATGCCCTTGCCACGAGAATCAAGCTCCGCACGCGTAGAATCTGATCAAATACGGTAGAAATACAACAAATTAGGCCAATGGGACGACACCCAATCAATACAACTCGATTTACATCAAAATTCCCAAAGTTGTCAAAACCCGAGACTTTCGGTACGCTTGTCGAAAAATTACAAAAGTTACATATTCGGAATCCTCATCTCTATACGAGTCTAGGCATATAAAATTTACCAAAATCGGACTCCATTTGCCCACTCAAATCAGTGTTTTTTTTTAATTTAGGCCTAGGGCTCAAACCCACCTTTAATCTTCCATTTACAGAAATTTAACCCATGATTTCATGTTAAAATTATGTAATTAAGCCACAAAACTTACCTCCAACGAAACCCCGATGATTTCCCAGCAATCTCCCGTCAATTTCTTCTCTTGGAACTCAAAAATGGAGGTTTTGGGTATTAAACCCGCGACTGGTTCTGCCTCACGCGTTCGCGATGCCTTGCGAATTCCTTATACGCGAACGCGTCCCAGTCCATCGCGAACGCGATGCTTCCCAGCTTCCTCTTACACGAACGCGACGCCAACCCTCGCGAATGCGATAGTCACCTGATCCCGGCCTACGCGAACGCGGCATAGCCCTCGCGAACGCGAAGGCCAAAAGTTTGCCCAGTGATCTGCAGATTACAGCAGGTCTTTTCTTGCTTCAAAATGCCGGATGATGGTCCGGATTCACCCCGAGGCCCCCGGGACCCCAACGAAAACCACCAACATACCCCAAAACAAGATACGAACTTGTTCCAATCATAAAAACACCATCCTAAACATCAAAATCACCAATTACACATGGATTCAAGCCTAAATTTCTTAAAACTTTCCGAATTACACATTCGATCAAAAACCCGACCAAACTACGTCCGAATGACCTGAAATTTTGCGGACATATCCAAAATCACCTAACGAAGCTACTGCAACTGTCGGAATTCCATTCCGACCCCCGGATCAAAATCTCACCTACCGTTCGGATTTCGCCAAAATTCAACCTTAGCCAATTCAAGCCTATTTCTACACGGGCCTCCAAATTCAATTCCGATCGCTCCCCTAAGTCACAAATCACCTTCCGGGAACTAACCGAATCATCAGAATCCGATTCCGAGCCCTCTAGCTAAATAGTCAACTCCGGGTTGACTTTCCTTATTCAAGTTTCCTTCACAAAGGCTATATGCCTCATTTTCAATCCAATTCACTCCTAACTCACCCGATAGACTTTAACACCGATATAAAAGCATAAAACATACAATTTCAACATAACGGGGTGGTAATTCCCGTGACGACGGGCCGGGTCGTCACATTCTCCCCTCTTAAGCAAACGCTCGTCCTCGAGCGGGTCAAGAAACATACCTGAAGTCTCAAACAAGTGAGGATATCTGCTCCGCATCTCCCGCTCGATCTCCCAAGTGGCCTCCTCCACGGGTCGACCTCTCCACTGAACCTTAACTGATGCAATCTCCTTAGACCTCAATTTTCTCACCTGACGTCCCAAAATAGCAATAGGCTCCACATCATAGGATAAATCACCATCAAGCTGAATGGTATTGAAGTCTAATACATGAGACGGATCTCCAATGTACTTCCGGAGCATAGACACATGGAATACTGGATGAACGCTGGATAAGCTGGGCGGCAAGGCTAACTCATATGCCACCTCTCCAACTCTCCTAAGTATCTCAAAAGGACCAATGTACCTGGGACTCAACTTTCCTTTCTTCCCAAACCTCATGACACCCTTCATAGGTGAAATCTTCAACAATACTCTGTCACCAACCATGAAAGACAACTCTCGAACTCTACGGTCCGCATAACTCTTCTGACGAGACTGTGCTGTACGAAGCCTCTCCTGGATCAACTCCTGGACTAACTCAGTCCCTATCAATCTAACCTCACCAGGCTCAAACCATCCCACGGGGGATCTACACCGCCTGCCATACAATGCCTCATACGGGGCCATCTGAATACTCGACTGATAACTGTTGTTGTAGGCAAACTCGGCAAGTGGTAGGAACTCATCCCACGAACCACCAAAATCAATCACACAAGCTCGCAACATATCCTCCAAGATCCGAATAGTGCGCTCAGACTGTCCGTCTGTCTGGGGGTGAAATGCTGTACTCAACTCAACCCGCGTACCCATCTCTCGCTGAAATGCTCTCCAAAACTGAGAAGTGAACTGAGTACCCCTGTCGGATATGATAGACACTGGAACTCCATGCAACCGAACAATCTCTCGAATAAAGATCGCCGCCAACCGCTCCGATGAGTAGGTAGTACTAACTGGAATGAAGTGAGCTGACTTGGTCAGTCTACCCACAATCACCCATACGGAATCAAACTTCCTCGCCGTCCGAGGGAGTCCACTAACAAAGTCCATAGTGATCCTCTCCCATTTCCACTCAGGAATAACAATGCGCTGAAATACACCACCGGGCCTCTGATGCTCGTACTTAACCTGCTGACAGTTGAGGCACCGTGCTACATGTCCGACAATGTCCATTTTCATCTTTCTCCACCAATAGTGTTGTTTCAAATCTTGATACATCTTAGCGGCTCCAGGATGGATAGAATACCGCGAGCTATGGGCCTCCTCCAGAATCAACTCACGAAGGCCATCAACATTGGGCACGCATATCCGGCCCCGCATCCTCAATACACCGTCACTATCAATGGTGACATCTCTAGCATCATCATGCTGAACTCTGTCCCTCAGGACAGCCAAATGTGGATCATCATACCGGCGCTCACGAATACGATCATATAGAGATGACCGAGATACAACACAAGCCAATACCCTGCTGGGCTCCGAAATATCTAACCTCACTAGCCGATTGGCTAGCACCCGAACATCATAAGCAAATGGCCTCTCCTCAGCTGGAATATATGCCAAGCTCCCCATACTAATCGCCTTCCGGCTCAAAGCATCGGCCACCACATTGGCCTTCCCCGGATGATATAATATAGTAATGTCATAATCCTTTAGCAACTCCAGCCATCTCCGCTGTCTCAAATTAAGGTCTTTCTCTGTTTGAACAAGTGCTGGAGACTACGATGGTCGGTATACACCTCACAAGACACACCGTACAAATAGTGTCTCCAAATCTTCAATGCATGAACAATGGCGGCTAGCTCCAAATCATGAACAGGATAGTTCTTCTCATGTGGCTTCAACTGCCGAGAAGCATAAGCAATTACCTTACCTTCCTGCATCAACACACAACCTATCCCCACTCTCGAGGCATCACAATAAACGGTATATGAACCTGAAGCTGATGGCAATACTAACACTGGAGTTGTGGTCAAAGCTGTCTTGAGCTTCTGAAAGCTCTCCTCGTACTCATCCGACCACACGAATGGTGCACCCTTCTGGGTCAATTTAGTCAATGAAGAAGCAATGGATGAAAATCCCTGAACAAACCGGCGATAATATCCCGCCAAGCCAAGAAAGCTCCTAATCTCTGTAGCTGAGGACGGTCTAGGCCAACTCTGCACCGCCTCTATCTTCTTCGGATCAACCTGAATACCATCACGAGACACCACATGTCCCAGAAATGCTACGGACTCGAGCCAAAACTCGCACTTGGAGAATTTAGCATATAGCTTCTCCTCTCTCAATCTCTGCAATACAATGCTTAAATGCTGAGCATGCTCCTCCTGACTACGGGAGTAGACTAGAATGTCATCAATGAACACGATCACAAATGAATCCAAATAAGGCTTGAACACGCTGTTTATTAGATGCATAAATGCTGCTGGGGCGTTGGTCAGCCCAAACGACATCACAAGAAACTCATAATGACCATATCGGGTCCTGAATGCAGTCTTCATAATATCCGAGTCCCTGATCTTCAGCTGATGATAGCCTGAACGAAGATCGATCTTAGAAAACACCCTCGCACCCTGTAACCGATCAAACAAATCATCTATGCGCGGTAGAGGGTACTTGTTCTTCACTGTCACTTTGTTCAATTGCCTATAATCAATACACATTCGCATGGAACCATCTTTCTTTTTAACAAATAATACCGGCGCACCCCACGGAGACACACTAGGGCGGATGAAACCCTTATCCAGAAGCTCTTGAAGCTGCTCTTTCAGTTCTTTCAACTCAGCTGGTGCCATCCGATAAGGAGGAATGGATATAGGCTGAGTGCCCGGCACCAAGTCAATGCCAAAATCAATATCCCTGTCCGGCGGCATGCCCGGCAGGTCTGAAGGGAATACATCTGGGAAGTCCCTCACAACAGGTACGGAATCAATGCTAGGAGATTCAGCTCCCACATCTCTCACAAAAGCTAAGTACGATAAACACCCTTTTTCAACCATCTTCTGAGCTTTTAGGAACGAAATAACACGGCTAGGGACGAAATCGGTCGAACCCCGCCACTCAATTTGAGAAATACCAGGAATGGCCAACGTAACTGTCTTAGCATGACAGTCCAATATAGCATGATACGGAGACAACCAGTCCATACCCAATATAACATCAAAGTCCACCATACCCAACAATAACAAATCTGCCTGGGTCTCCAGACCCCCGATAGATATAACACAGGATCTATAGACATGATCCACAACAATCGTATCACCCACGGGGGTGGATACATGAACAGGTAAATCAAGACTACCACGAGTCGCACCCAAATAATGTGCAAAATAAGAGGACACGTAAGAATATGTGGACCCTGGATCAAATAGAACAGAGGCATCTCTGTGACAGACAGAAATGATACTTGTAATCACCGCATCGGAGGCAAGTGCATCACGCCTGTTAGGAAGTGCATAGAATCGTGCCTGGCCTCCACCAGATCTCTCCTCGCCCCTGGGGTGACCACGAGTAGACTGACCTCTACCTCTACTAGACTGAGATGGTGCTGAAGAGGAGGGCTGATCCCTCTGCTGAGTCCCGCCCTTACGTAGTCGAGGGCACTGTCTCCTCATGTGGCCAAACTCACCACACTCATAACATGCACCCGGTGCTGGAGAAGTAGGTGTTGCACTCTGGGCTGGGAGGGCACTAAGTGATGACTGACCCTGCTGAAATCCCTGTCGACCACGACCATAAGAACCTCTGCTCTGTTCAGGGCGGCCTGAATGAGAAGGTCTAGATGAGCGACCTCTGCTCTGCTGGGAATGCTCTCTGGACAGAGCACCACTGAAACTACCAGGACCACGAGGCATCTTGGCCTCCCGCTCCTCTCTCTCTCGGCGACGATCCGCCTCAATGGAGCGTGCCATATCAGCAACCTGCTCAAACGATGATGACAGAACTCGCTCGCCGGTCATAAGAATACGGATAGAGTAGTTGAGGCCATCAATGAACCTCCTGATCCTCTCCCTATCGGTGGGGATCATCCATGTGGCATGCCTAGCCAACTGAGTGAATCTAAGCTCATACTGGGTCACGGATATGTCGCCCTGAATCAACCACTCGAACTGGCGACGTAGCTCCTCGCGACGAGACTGAGGTACATATTTCTCTAGAAAGAGAGTAGAGAACTGCCGCCATGTGAGAGGTGCTGCTCTTGCAGGCCTACGCCTCTCAAACTCCTCCCACCAATCAAATGCGGGACCGGTGAACTGAAATGTAGTAAATGAAACTCTGCTGGACTCAAGAATACCAGCCGTACGCAGCATCTTCTGACACTTATCCAAGAAACCCTGGGCATCCTCGCCCTCGGCGCCACTAAAATGGGGTGGCTGAAGTCTGCCAAATCTCTCAAGACGACGCTGCTCGTCATCGGGCATAACCTGAACCATATGCTCTGGAGCTGGAGCTGGTGCAGTTGGAGGAATAACCGGTGCAACCACCTGAGCAGGGACCGCCTCTGGTGTCTGAAGTCCCTGAACAACCGGGTCAGGTGTGCGAGGCTGCGGGGGTCCGCCGACCACCCCCGACCGAGATGTCGCTACGATGGCGGTGGCTGAAACTACCTGAGCCAAACCGGAACACACTGATAATATCTGAGCAAGAGTCTCCTGAAGACCAGGAATAGCAATAGATATAGTTTGGCCCTGAACTGGGGCTGCTGGAGCATCAACCACTGGGGGCTGCTCCTGAACTAGCACAACAGGTGGGTCAGCTGGCACTGCCTCGGCCGCCCTACCTCTAACTCTAGCACGACCGCGCCCACGGCCTCTAACAGGTGGCAATGGAGGTCGTCCACCTCGTCCTGATGCTCGCGTTCTCGCCATCTGCGAGAGAATAGAATATAGAAGCTCAGTTCTCGGAACAACAAGATCGCACGACAGAGTTCAAGAAAAGTGAAGTTTTCCTAAAGGTTCGCAGCCTCCCGAGGATAAGTACAGGCGTCCCCGTACCGATCCACAAGACTCTACCAACCGGCTCAAGACTCATGAGGCCTAGTAAACCTAGGCTCTGATACCAACTTGTCACGACCCCAAATCCGGTCGTGATGGCGCCGAGCACATTGCTAAGCCAGCCGACCAATCAATATCAACAACGGAGCTAGAAGCTCTCTTTAACCCATTTAAGCATTTCAAAATATGAAACAATAGTAATACTTATACCAACGGCGGGGAGACCAAGTCCCAAAATATACTAACTCCCATAGACCGAAGGGTCAAGAGTCATGAGCCTCTAACAAAACATGAGTGTATAAGGTTTACAAAAATACCAAGTGCGGAAAGAAATGTCAATACAAAATCAAAAGACAGTAGGAAGGAATATCGGGTCCTGCGGACTCTGCGGCTACCTCGTATATCCCACAGATGTCGCCTCGCACAGCTACTGGATCACTGCTGAGAGGTACCTGGATCTGCACACAAGGTGCAGGGAGTAAAATGAGTACTGCCAGACTCAGTGGTAATAAACAAGGGTAAGACAGCGCAGATAAGAAATCCGCAATAAAGCACTATGTAAAACTATAATCGGCTACCCTGTCATAGAATCAATATTCACTGTACCTGTGCCAACAATTACCAATAAATAGCATAACAGCTAGCAGATGTAGCTAAATGCAATGCAATGCATGATATGACCGCTACGGCGCGTAGCCCGACTCCAATTTTGGGTACCCGTGCTCACTGTGGGGGTTCAGACTCCGGAGGGGCTCCTACGGCCCAAGCACATCTCATAGAGATTTACTGCGGCGTGCAGCCCGATCCAATATATATATCTCGCTGCGGCGCGCAGCCTGATCCACTACTAGTCAGCTAATATGCAGATACAGCCTCGCAGGCTCAAAAGTAGTTTTTGAAAACTCTTTTATCATTTTTCAGTTGGAAAACAGTAATATCAAGTTCGAGAGATTGGAATTAGCATAATAACAGAAATAGCTGCGGACTAGTAGTAAACTAGCATGTCTATATGATAAGACAATGATAACGATCCTCGCGGGATCCAATAACTGGCTCACGGCCCACAAGTATACTCGACCGCCCAAGAAGGGGTTCAACGGCTCGAGAATAGCCAATAATATAGTATCAACAGGTCGGACTAATATATAGTCTCCAGTTCATGATCGACCCCGCACTCTCGAGAGTGTGCGTGTCTCGCCGCTATACAGCATCACAAAGTGATATACCGGGGTTTCGAACCCGCTAGTCATCACGCACATATATTACTCACCTCAATACAGCGTGACGACTATTCCGCGATGCCCTTGCCACGAGAATCAAGCTCCGCACGTGTAGAATCTGATCAAATACAGTAGAAATACAACAAATTAGGCCAATGGGACGACACCCGATCAATACAACTCGATTTACATCAAAATTCCCAAAGTTGTCAAAACCCGACTTTCGGTACGCTTGTCGAAAAATTACAAAAGTTACATATTCGGAATCCTCATCTCGATACGAGTCTAGGCATATAAAATTTACCAAAATCGGACTCCATTTGCCCACTCAAATCGGTGTTTTTCTTTAATTTAGGCCTAGGGCTCAAACCCACCTTTAATCTTCCATTTACAGAAATTTAACCCATGATTTCATGTTAAAATTATGTAATTAAGCCACAAAACTTACCTCCAACGAAACCCCGATGATTTCCCAGCAATCTCCCGTCAATTTCTTCTCTTGGAACTCAAAAATGGAGGTTTTGGGTATTAAACCCGCGACCGGTTCTGTTCTGAACTTAAACTCACTGCCAGTCAAATCTCTTCATCGCGTTCGCGACGCCTCTCACGCGAACGCGATGCCTTATTCCAGTCCTTCATCTTACGTGAACGCGACACCAACCCTCGCGAACGCGATAGTCACCTGATCCCAGCCTACGCGAACGCGGCATAGCCCTCGCGAACGCGAATGCCAAAAGTTTGCCCAGTGATCTGCAGATTACAGCAGGTCGTTTCTTGCTTCCAAATGCCGGATGATGGTCCGGATTCACCCCGAGGCCCGGGACCCCAACGAAAACCACCAACATACCCCAAAACACGATACGAACTTGTTCCAATCATAAAAACACCATCCTAAACATCAAAATCACCAATTACACACGGATTCAAGCCTAAATTTCTTAAAACTTTCCGAATTACACATTCGATCAAAAACCCGACCAAACTACGTCCGAATGACCTGAAATTTTGCGGACATATCCAAAATCACCTAACGAAGCTACTGCAACTGTCGGAATTCCATTCCGATCCCCGGATCAAAATCTCACCTACCGTTCGGATTTCGCCAAAATTCAACCTTAGCCAATTCAAGCCTATTTCTACACCAGGCCTCCAAATTCAATTTCGATCGCTCCCCTAAATTACAAATCACTTCCCGGAACTAACCGAATCATCAGAATCCAATTCCGAGCCCTCTAGCTAAATAGTCAACTCCGGGTTGACTTTCCTTATTCAAGTTTCCTTCACAAAGGCTATATGCCTCATTTTCAATCCAATTCACTCCTAACTCACCCGATAGACTTTAACACCGATATAAAAGCATAAAACATACAATTTCAACATAACGGGGTGGTAATTCCCGCGACGACAGGGGTACTCAGTTCACTTCTCAGTTTTGGAGAGCATTTCAGCGAGAGATGGGTACAAGGGTTGAGTTGAGTACAACATTTCACCCCGAGATAGACGGACAGTCTGAGCGTACTATTCAGATTCTGGAGGATATGTTGCGAGCATGTGTGATTAACTTTGGTGGTTCGTGGGATGAGTTCTTACCACTTGCTGAGTTTGCCTACAACAACAGTTATCAGTCGAGTATTTAGATGGCCCCGTATGAGGCATTGTATGGCAGGCGGTGTAGATCCCCGTGGGATGGTTTGAGCCTGGTGAGGATAGATTGATAGGAACTGAGTTAGTTCAGGATGCTCTGGATAGAGCAAAGTTGATCCAGGAGAGGCTTCGTACAGCACAGTCTCGCTAGAAGAGTTATGCGGACCGTAGAGTTCGAGAGTTGTCTTTCATGGTTGGTGACAGAGTATTGTTGAAGGTTTCGCCCATGAAGGGTGTCATGAGGTTTGGGAAGAAAGGGAAGTTGAGTCCCAGGTACATTGGTCCTTTTTAGATACTTCGAAGAGTTGGAGAGGTGGCATATGAGCTGGCCTTGCCGCCCAGCTTATCCAGCGTTCATCCAGTATTCCATGTGTCTATGCTCCGGAAGTATATTGGAGATCCGTCTCATGTATTAGACTTCAGTACCATTCAGCTTGATGGTGATCTATCCTATGATGTGGAGCCTATTGCTATTTTGGGTCGTCAGGTGAGAAAATTGAGGTCCAATGAAATTGCATCAGTTAAGGTTCAGTGGAGAGGTCGACCCGTGGAGGCCACTTGGGAGATCGAGCGGGAGATGCGGAGCAGATATCCTCACTTGTTTGAGACTTCAGGTATGTTTCTTGACCCGCTCGAAGACGAGCATTTGCTTAAGAGGGGGAGAATGTGATGAACCGGCCCGTCGTCACGGGAATTACCACCCCGTTATGTTGTAATTTCATGTTTTGTGCTTTTATATCAGTGTTAGAGTCTATCGGGTGAGTTAGGAGTGATTTCGATTGAAAATGAGGCATATAGCCTTTATGAATGAAACTTGAATAAGGCAAGTCAACCCGGAGTTGACTGTTTGGTTAGAGGGCTCGGAATCAGATTCTGATGATTCGGTTAGTTCCGGGAGGTGACTTGTGACTTAGGGGAGTAATCGGAATTGATTTTGGAGGCCCGGTGTAGAAATAGGCTTGAATTGGCTAAGGTTGAATTTTGGCGAAATCCGAACGGTAGGTGAGATTTTGACCCGGGGGTCGGAATTGTATTCCGTCAGTTGCAGTAGCTCCGTTAGGTGATTTTGGATGTGCATGCAAAATTTCAGGTCATTCGGACGTCGTTTGGTCGGGTTTTTGATGGAATGTGTAATTCGGAGGTTTTGAAGAAACTTAGGCTTGAATCCGTGTGTAATTGGTGATTTTGATGTTTAGGATGGTGTTTTTATGATTGGAACAAGTTCGTATCGTGTTTTGGGGTATGTTGGTGGTTTTCGTTGGGGTCCGGGGGCCTCGGGGTGAATCCGGACCATCATCCGGCATTTAGAAGCAAGAAATGATCTGCTGTAAATTGCAGATCACTGGGCAAAATTTTAGCCTTCGCGTTCGCGAGGGCTATGCCGTGTTCGCGTAGGCTGGGGCCAGGTGACTATCGCGTTCGCGAGGGGTGGTGCCACGTTCGCGTATAAGGGAGTTGGAATGCATCGCGTTCGCGTGGAGTCAGGCCGCGATCGCGAAGAAGGATTTGGCGAAGCCACGCGTTCGCTTGAGAGACTATGCGTTCGCGTAGAGTAAAAGTCCAGAGGCTGGGAAGTTGACCTTCGCAGACGCGTGAAAGAGTATTGCGTTCGCGATGAAGAAGAGGAAAAAGGCATCGCGTTCACGTGAGAGGCGTCGCGAACGCGATGAAGAAAATAGGTTGGCAGTGAAGTTAAAACCAGAACTGGTCAGTCGCGGGTTTAATACCCAAAACCTCCATTTTTGAGTTCCAAGAGAAGAAATTGACGGGAGATTGTTGGGAAATCATCGGGGTTTCGTTGGAGGTAAGTTTTGTGGCTTAATTACATCATTTTAACATGAAATCCTTGGTTAAATCCCTGTAAATGGAAGATTAAAGGTGGGTTTGAGCCCTAGGCCTAAATTAAAGAAAAACACTGATTTGAGTGGGCAAACGTAGTCCGATTTTGGTAAATTTTATATGCCTAGACTCGTATCGAGATGAGGATTCCGAATATGTGACTTTTGTAATTTTTTGACAAGCGTACCGAAAGTCGGGTTTTGGCAACTTTGTCATTTTTGGTGTAAATCGAGTTGTATTGATTGGGTGTCGTCCCATTGGCCTAATTTATTGTATTTCTACTGTATTTGATCAGATTATACGCATGCGGAGCTTGATTCTCGTGGCAAGGGCATCGCAGACTAGTTGTCGAGCTGTATTGAGGTGAGTAATAGATGTGGGTGATGACCAGCGGGTTCGAAACCCCGGTATACCACTTTGTGATGCTGTATAGCGGCGAGACACGTACTCTCATGTGAGTGCGGGGTCGATTGTGATTGGGGACTATGGCTTAGTCCTTCTTGTTGGCACTATGTTATGATATTGGCTACTCTTGAGCCGTCGAACCTCCTTCTCGGATGGTTGCATACTATATATTGTGATATTGGCCACTCTTGAGCCGAGGAAACCCCTTTCTTGGGCGGTTGAGTATACTTGTGGGCCGTGAGCCAGTTATTGGATCCCGCGAGGATCGTTACCATTGTCTTATCATATTGACATGTTAGTTACTACCAGTCCGTAGCTATTTCTGTTATCATGCTATTTCCAATCTCTGGAACTTGGTATTACTGTTTTCCAACTGAAAAATGATAAAAAGGTTTTCAAAACTACTTTTGAGCCTGCGAGGCTGTATTTGCATATTAGCTGACTGGTAGTGGATCGGGCTGCACGCCGCAGCAGTATATATGTTGGATCGGACTACACGCTGCAGTGACATTGTGCTTGGGCTGTAGGAGCCCCTCCGGAGTCTGAACCCCCACAGTGAGCACGGGTACCCAAATTGGATCGGGCTACGCGCCGTAGCGGTCATATCATGCATTGCATTTAGCTACATCTGCTAGCTGTTATACTGTTTTGCTGGTACTTGTTGGTACATGTACGGTTGATATTGATTCTGTGACAGGGTAATTGATTACAGCTTTACATAGTGCTTTATTGCGGATTTCTTATCTGCGCTGTCTTATCCCCCTTGTTTATTACCACTGAGTCTGGCAGTACTCATTTTACTCCCTGCACCTTGTGTGCAGATCCAGGTACCTCTCAGCAGTGATCCAGTAGCTGTGCGAGGCGACATCCGTGGGATATACGAGGTAGCTGCAGAGTCCGCAGGACCCGATATTCCTTCTTACTGTCTTTTGATTTTGTATCGACTTTTCTTTCCGCACTTGGTATCTTGTAAACCTTTATACACTTATGTTCAGTAGAGGCTCATGACTCTTGACCCTTCGGTCTATGGGAGTTGGTATATTTTGGGACTTGGTTCCCCGTTGTTGGTATATGTATCACTGTTGTTTCATATTTTGATATGCTTAAATGGGATAAAACGAGCTTCTAGCTCCGTTCTTGTTATTGATTGGTCACGCTGGCTTAGCAATGTGTTGGGCGCCATCACGACCGGATTTGGGGTCATGACACATAGCCTACATTACAACCCTTAAAGACCTCTTGATCTTTGATTAAATGACTCTATTAGTGGAGTATTACACTAGGGGCAAGCCTATGGTTTATCGGTGTACATATAAATGCTCTTTGCTGAGAGTGAGTGAAATTTTTCTATATATAAGTTTCATGTTCTAAATTGCTTATGTGTGGGAACTTCTCTCAGTATGATTGTGTGAGGGCATGTAACTCAGGAAGAAAAGGGTAAGCTTGCAAGTCTGTGATAATAATAAGAGTAATCAATGATGTGTTGGCATTTGAGTTTACAGTTGAGTAAGGATTGTGCATTACTTAGGTTAATCGTGAATGATTGCTTGTGTGACATATTTTGGGGGAGACATTGATAAAATTTTCCTAAAAGTGTGATTAAAGTTGCTCGAGGACGGGCAAATGTTTAAGTGTGGGGTGTTGATAATAGGTGAATTTGACTATATTTATGCCCTAAATAATCACACTTTAATATTGTTTTGATAATATTTGTAATGACAAAATGCTTTTATTAGTGTTTTTAGTGTGTTATAGGTACATAAGAGTTGATGAAGGCTAAAAGAGCTATTCTGGTGTCAAATGAAGGTGTAAAAGGCCATGTGTGGAACAACTCATGAAATTTTGTTGAAACAGCCAGGAAGATTCAGCGGCACTGTTTGACCGCGGTTCCACCACGACCGCGGCAGAACCGCAGTACGACAGGCCTGCTGAAGTTTGGAAGAATCAGAAGACATGCTCCACCGCGGTTCCACGCGAATGCGGTCAAACCACGGTGGAAGGCGGAAATTTCAAGGGCTGAAGTGTACAAAATTAAAATTGTAAAACCTAAACCCTATATATATTGTTAGGATACGCCCAAAGGAGGCAAGTTTTGTACTATTGACTACTTTTGCAAGCAAACTAGTAAGAGAGAACTCTCTCAACATCTTTCTTTCTTTTACTTTGAATTCTTGATTATGAAATCAATTATCTCTTTTGTTTTCTTAATTATGAGTAGCTAAATCTTTATCTAAGGTCTTGATGGAACCTATTGATTGATGAACTTCTGGGTTATGTGAATATAAATTGTTAGCTAAATTTCTATTTGTTCAACTTCGTTCTTGTTGTAGTTAATTGATTGGATCCTCAATTAGCTGTGCCTATTTAGTGTGCATAACTTGGAAAAGAGTGCATATTTAGGTTATTGTTGAACAACACCACACCTAAATTATTGGAGGAATCTATAATTGCGGGCGTAAAGGTGGGATTAGGAATAACGAAACCTTGGGTGGAATCTAAAGTGAACTGTGCTAATTAAAGCTAGCTAGGGTATCACGGATAGCTCAAACGAGTGCAATAGTAAATTATTGTAATTGCTCGGAAGAGAATTACGGTAGAGATAGAGTTAATGATTGATATAGAAATATTGACTATTTTTATGAGCATAAACAGAAGGGATTCCATCAATAGGGGAAATCAATAGCTTAGTGTTTCTCATTATTCTTTATCAGTTAATTTCTTCAATTCTTTAGTTTATTGCAAAAGCAGTTAGTAGAAACCACTCATAAAGATATTTGAAAGTTTGGGAAGCTGATTCAGGAGTGTTATTGGGTTTTGAATGTTGTAATTGATAGGTTAACTCTCTGTGGGATTCGACTACGGACTTATAAAACTGGGTTATATTGACAGCGACCGCATTGTCCTTTTTATAAGGCATAGTTGGGTGTGATCACAATCCATGAAGGATTTAAGTTGGTTGAAGCATATACAATTCTTGATCTTGAAATACCACATCATCAGTGCAATTTGTGCATATATGTATCTTGCTATAATTATAAGCATGATAATATGATAGTGTGAATCTCTTGGAGATATTGAAGAGCCACTCCACGACATTATATATCTATCAAGAATGATGGTTTCAAGGTGCAATATATTCATTCAAGTTAATTTGACGATTTGTTCATAAAATCTCTACCAAAGATCTTTTGAAGATGGTGCACAGATTGGAATACAAATGCTTAAGGATGTGAATTGATGCTCTCATCATGGGGAGTTAATACGCGTTGTACTCTTTTTCCCATATAAGGTTTTGTCCCACTCGGTTTTCCTTGCAAGGTTTTTAACGAGGCAACCAAAATGCGTATTATTAGATATGTGTACTCTTTTTCCCTTTCTAGAATTTGTTTTCCACTGGGTTTTATTTTAGTTAAGGTTTTAACGAGGCACATTACCTGTTGAATAGACATTCAAAGGGAAGTGTTATAAATTGTATTCTATTTATGGTGAATGTAATTTAGATAGATTCTAGGGTTTATTACTTGGTGGCCAAGTCACCATCTCCCTATAAATAGAGGGTTCTATTCCATTGTAATTCATCCCAAAATCAATAATAATTCTCTCTCTCCCTACTTTTCTTTACAATACTCCTCTTCTTCTTTTATTATTTCAAAACAAATAGAGAATTTTCACAATGCACCATTTTTAGTCTTAATTAGCCATTTATAGATACCTTTTACTATATTATGTGTTATAGATATTTTTTATATTTTTACACAATGTATTTCATGTATTTAAGCTGTTGTATTCAATAATAAACACAAAAATATGCGTAAAAACAGGAATGCCAGCTAATTTTGATATGTATTTACCTGTATTCAAGAGCAATTAACGTTAAATACAGTAATGTATCTGCGCAAAATTTGAAAGGTTAAACTTGTTAAAAATGGAAGGAAATCAAATCAAAGGATATTTCCCTAATTTTACTCAACGAACTTATAAAAGATACCTCATTAATCTGTATCTTCTCAAAGAAAGAAACCCAGAAAAGTGAAAAAAGCAAAAAAACAGAGCAACAACTTATCGATATTCTGCTATTCTCTCCTCCTTCATTTTGATTGATACAATTATATACAAAAGAAGGTATAACTCCTCTATACATATGGCAATTTTAACAGTTTTGTTGTGTCATTCTAGCAAGTGGAACGATGAGGGCAATTACATCGACTTTTCAATTGAGGGAATATTGATTAAGGAGTATGCCTCCTTTAATGATCTAGTTGCTTCAATTTCTAATCAACTGGGTATAGATTTGAGCTCAAAGACCATTAAAATACAATTCATTGTAGAAGGAAATTGTACGCCAATGGAAATACACAATGATATGGGTTACAGAGTGTATGTAGAATTGAAAAAAGAGAACAACAAATTTGGGATGTATCCTTTGTGCATAACAACTATCGAAAAGAGCTTATATCCGGAGGTAGTTTAAATTAAGGTGACATTGTGCAAATAGATGAAGCATTTCAAAGGTACGATTCCAATACAGATGATACAATGGCTATAGAATTTGTCAATTCAGGAGAAGTGATTGCAGTGTTCGAACTCCATAAGAATTTGATAATTTCAAAAACTAATCAAAAGGAGGTTATGAATGGACAAGTTTATAAGGATAAGGCTGCATTAAAAGAGGCGTTGGAGAATTATGCTATAGCTCAAAGGTTTCAATTTCAGGTTGATCGGTCTAATGCTGTCAGGTTTGCTATTTGTTTAACTTTGTTGTATTTAAGCGTATTTGTGTGTTTCCTCCTGATGATTAACACCTATGAAAACAAATGTTTGTTTAGGGTGATTTATTACATGTATTCAAATGTATTTTACTGGTGTAAAAATACAACAGTGGCTATAATTATTTTCTTATTTTTTCTACTGTGGTATTAAGTGTCTGCATATTCATACAACTGTATTCAGTTGTATTCATTGTGTTTAAACGCATGTAACCATATTAGAACTCAGTAGTATACAAAATTATATATACAATTGTAAATTATTTAGGATGTATATATGTCCGATTCCATTTGTCTGATGTATGAGCTGTATTTCTTTGTTAACAAGTATGTTAATCAAATGTAAAATTATTAATTCTTTGCAGTTATGCATTATTATGTATTTCAGAAGATCGTGAATGGAGATTTAAGGCTTCAAGCATTAATAAATCATAACAATTCAAGGTGAGAGAATTCAATAATAACCATACATGTCCGCTGAGGGATAAGGTGTAGGAGCAGCGTCATGCTAGTAACAACCTTATAAGTGGTATTATAAGGCCAAAGCTTACAAACCATAAGTGGAAATACATTCCAAGGGACATTATTGATGATGTGACATCAGATTTAGGTGTAGATGTTAGCTACATTTTGGCGTGGAGGGCTAAAGAAAAGGCAATGAATTTTCTTAGAGGTGAACCGGTTGATTCATACAAAAAATTACCAAGATACTTATATACAATGGATATCACATATCCTGGTTCCCACATCAGAATGGAAAAATCGCCAAAGAATGAATTCATGTATCTGTATATACCATTGTACGCCTTTATAAGGGGGTTTGATCATTATAGACAAATTGTTGTAGTGGATGGAAGTCACCTAAAAGCCTACTACACCGGGACATTCGTTTCGGCAAGCACTTTGGATGGTGGAGGTGAGTACCTGAATAATAATACAATTTGTTAATAATTTAAAATATTAAAATACATGTATTAAAAAATAATTATATTCAATTGTATTTACATGTCATATATTGCCACTAGCATATGGTGTTATTGATTTAGAGAACGATGCAGCTTGGACGTGGTTCTTTGAGAAATTCAAGATAGCATACGATGTAAGGGAAAACATGTGCGTCGTTCCAGATAGAAATTAGAATATCATTAAATTTGTATCGAGAGTGTATTTGGGTGTACCGCATGTTGCTTGTATATGGTACCTAACTTAACGAACAGAACCACTCGTGCCTTATTAGCACTCTGACACCGCAGAACATGATCTTATACCAATACAAACAATCATCTGCCTTCTCTATAAATTGAGCATTCTTTATTAACCATCGTCAAGACATCCTAGTATTTTCTCACATCTACGAAAGTACCATATAACCTTTGTCAAAATTTCACTTCACTGGTACCATCCCCGGCTCAATTTCTGCAACCAAGACTGATTCGCCAGCATACCTCAAAACATAGCACACAATCCGTGCGATCAGCTAATCAATGACAACCTCCCCAACTTGGCTCGAAGCCAACTATCAGGACACACTCTATAACCTATAATACTTTTACTCTAATGATGCAACAATATTATAGTAAGATTAAACTCAAATCACCTACCAGTTTATCAAAATACAGATCACCTAGTATTGAAATCCTCTGCAAACCTCGCATTCATCCCCACATCAGTTGGGTCCACTCTCTTAAGCAACCCAAAATATTAAAATTACAACACATACCTTTCAATTACACATGTGATCTTATAACATACACATAAGGATCATACCACTCAAGAACACTCCGCAGGAGATAACCCACTTGCTTCACCTCAATTTTGTATTTCAGCACACCTCCCACCGCCATACATATAATACAACCAATTCAGTCTTTCGGAGTCTGAACCCAAACCGCCACACGTATTGCACTTTACTTTCCAACTATAAGATACGAAAATATTCTTCACATGCCTATAACTCGGGGCTACACAACTTATCACAATAGGAATCGAACACCTATCAGTCATATATTATCCAGTAGACTTCTTGGTCACTACCAAGTCATATAAATACACCTCGCAGCACTAACATACTCATCACATGGATATCTAACTGCCAATCCAAATGATAGGGACAATACCAAACATATAAGTTCAAAACATTTGTTCACACAACCAGCACATCGGTGCTCAAGCCGTAGGCAAAGATATAGCCTCAAGTCCTCCAGACTGGCCCAACATACTCACGAAGATCACATCTTACCCCTCGATAAGGGAATCACAAGACGTCAATGCACATACAACACTGAGCGCTCACGTGTGCATACAGACGTGTGGAAGGAATTTCAAGAGTTATATTGCAAGTTGAATCAAGTACGCACAATAAGGATTCCAAAAATGTGAAGTTTCCTAAAGCTTCTGTAGCCTCTAGAGGATAAATACAGATGTTTCCATACCGATCCGCGAGACTCTACTAAACCTGCTCATGACTAGTGAGACCTAGTAATCTAGGCTCTGATACTAACTTGTCACGACCCAAAACCCACACTAGTCGTGATGGCGCCTCTCTTGAAGACAAGGCCAACCAACTAACCCAATTCGCCTCTTTAATAGTTATTAAACATAAATGAAAATAAATCACAACTTAATGGAATTAAAAGCTATTAATTATAACCCACACAACCCGACCGCAGTGTCACAAGTCATAAACATCTAAGGAAGTCTAAACACAACTACAGGGACAACAATATATAGAATAAAAATCTGAAATCAAAAGATGTAGACTGGTGCTGTGAGCACTGGCGGTCACCTTGCTTAGCTACAGTAGCAGTACCTCCAATCAGCTAATAATCCGCTACTGGGTGAACAACACCTGCAATTGCACACGATGTGCAGGGAGTAAAGTGAGTATTCCAACTCATTGAGTACTAAGAGTAAATAATAACTGAGCAGCAAGAAAACACGTATAGCAGATCATCATCCTATATAGAAATAGTGTAAAAATCCTTTAGATATAAGTGAAACATGTGACATCTTTGAAAACATCTTGGCTCAGTTTTAATCTCTTTTGAAAATACTCTTTTCAACAGTTGCAAAAATAATTTCAGTTAATTAGTGTCACTATATACAGAACATCGCCCCTCGGGCCTTATTCTCGTTCGTGGTCAGCCATTGTTACCTGACCAAACACATAATACAGTGTCATTGTTACCACTGTCTGAAAGTCATCCTCTTTAGGAGTGATCGCGTAATACCATAACAACCGATAGATATCTCAAGAAATAACATAAACAACAAATAATGAACAAATGCATAAATGCAATGCAATGCATATGATGGTACATTCCAGTACCACTGTGGCGTGTAGTCCGATCCATTTAATGTCGACGACGCTCACTAGGGGTGTGTAGAGGCTCTGGAGGGGCTCCTACAACCCAATTGCAATATCAAGCCATCTCGTGGCATCAATAAATTCCAGGTCAGTCGTTATTACCTGACCGGTTAGTCATTGTTACTTGACCAATTTACATCACACAGTGTCATTGTTACCACTGTTTCAAAATCACTGCTGCGGCATGCAGCCCGATCTATGCTCAGTCCAGAAATCATCATAAGCCCCTTGAGCATTTATAAAATATTAGTTGTCAGCCCGAATTATCATTTAAAATATCTCTTGAGTTTTCAAAACTTAGGAGTATGGATGAGTTTGCAAAAAAATATTTAATTATTTGGACTAAAACCAAATGATATGAAAAATACGCTAAAACACTACTATCAATCCCTGAAGGATTCACATAATAGGCACGAAGCCCAAACATGGCAATCAGCCCAATCATGATAGCATCAAGTAAGTTTCAGCCAACTACTCGGTAAAAATCAACAACCGGGATGGACCAAGTTACAATCCCCAATAGTGCTCTACCCCACGCTCATATCCAATGTACAAGTCACCTCAATACAACACTATGATGTGCAAATTCGGAGTTTCAAACCCTCAGGATGTCATTTACAAGTATTACTCACTTCGAACCGGAAAAATCTCTAGCGCGCGATGCCTTTGCCCCCCAAATCGGCCTCCACGTGCGTCGTATCTAACCAAAATCAGAGCGAATACATCACAATATGCTAAGAGAACAATACCCAGTCGAAAACAATCGAGAAATAGCAAAAAATTACGAATATTACATTACTGGATTTCTCGTCTCACCACGAGTCCATACATATCAAGAACTTCTAAATCCGACCTCAAATGACCTATCAAATCCCAATTTGAAATATCAAAAGCTCAAGCCCTTGCTTTACCCCTTTTTTGTGAATTTCAACCAATTTCCATGTTAAATCTAACAAAATCTCGTGTATTTAAGCTAAGTCTCACGACCCTAGTTCACGAATCGTGAATGTGTCATGACAGCACCTAGTCTTCGTGACTAGGTAAGCCTAACACAATGTGGAATATACACTTTCATGAGCAACACATAAGATAACAGCGGAATATAAAACAAATGTAATAAATGCCGCTCGGCACATACACTTCGCCAAATACCAGAAGGAATACAACTACCAAGACCCGAAAACTCACAAATCACAATCTAGGAGGATATATAAGAGGCTCTAACTCAAGAATATCTATTCAAGAAAAAATACTGAAACAACTACACTTTTTACAGAAGACTAGAAAGGGACTCCTCGGTCTGCGGACGTAGCAGATATACCTTGAAGTCTCTACTGGTATGCCTCCTTCCAAGGCTGACAGAACTGGACGAAAGTACCTGTATCTACACACCAAAATGTCTAGAAGAGTAGTATGAGCACACCACGACAGTGCCCAGTAAGTATCAAGACTAACCTCGATGGGGTATTGACGAGGAATAGTCATGACACATACCGGTCAATAAACAGTATAACAAAAAAGATCGAGATGCCATGTGAATATGTAAGGACTGTCCGGATAAATAAGAACACAACAATTTACAACGAGGATAACAGACAATAAGAAAAATCAAGATACAATAAATGATAATACAAAAATGACAGTAGAAATCACAACCCAAGTCCTGAAATCACAACATAACGAAACAAACAATTCAATAAGTCACTATACTGAAATGATGCTTACATGATGACTTTCCAACTCTTTTGTCAATCCTACCACGACTCTCAGATTATCCACAACTCATGGAAATACCCAGAATCTGAAATATAACAGTTGGCACCTCGCGCCCCATCAATAACACGACAATGCTTGCAACTGTTTAGTTAACTAGAATCACTTTCATATATACAATGGATGAACGACGTCATATCTCCACCCATGGTAAAATAAGAAAGGATTCATTCAGATAGAAGGGTCCAGCTACGTGTATGCTTGTGCAAGTGTATCTAACATGAATCCTACCAACTAGTAAGTATAGGAAATGGGAACAATTAGCACCCAGCTCATTCATCCCGAATAGAAATAATAAAACCATCAGTCAAATCATATTGAGTTTAAGGGGAACTTCTGGGAATCGAACCCGCAGCCCAACATACCAATAACATAGGATCTCCCGGGAATTTAACCCGTAGTCCTTTATAATCAGCCCCTAACATAGCCTTCCTTATTTAGCCATGTGTGCAATCAAATACAACATAGAAACACCGCCTTATTTCGCCACACGTGCATCACAATATCCCCACCTTATTCCGCCACATGCCCAACACACATATAAGTATATAAC
Source organism: Nicotiana noctiflora (assembly GCA_032618575.1). NCBI lineage: Eukaryota > Viridiplantae > Streptophyta > Magnoliopsida > Solanales > Solanaceae > Nicotiana > Nicotiana noctiflora. The sequence continues at coordinate 705,249 of JASVEL010012164.1, forward strand.
ATATCCCGCCCTATTACGCCGCATGTGCCAACATCAATATCAACAACAATACGGCAATTACTTCGTGTAAATCCCCAATAATAACCGCACGACAGAGACCTCGTGCATAGTGATACCAACATTTACACTATAATGATAGCATCCTAGCAAAGGATTACAGATGACCTAAAATCAACAAGGCTACAGATGACCTAAAATGAATGAGTATTCAACAGTAAGGAAGTTAACATAAGTCAAACAAATCTTTACTTAAGAAATATGAATTAATTATGAGGTGTCTATTTTCCTTCTAATTAAGACCCATTAATTATGTGTGATATAACATTTATGGTTTCCAATTAAAGGCGAGTAGTTAGGGCGGTCACAATGATTATAGAAGGGTACTTAGCTTTAGTAAATTCACGTAAAGGCCAATTTAACAGCAGAAATAAATCAAGAAGACCAACAAATATCATGCAAGACACACAGAGGTGAAACTAATAATAGGGGCTCAAACGTATCAATAATATTTTTCTACTCTGTAAATTTCACAAGTCTAGGGGCCTAAAAGAAACAATTTACCACAAATAAATCCAAGCACGCACTCGTCACCTCGCGTACACGGACTACAACCAATAGAAAAGACTCAATCCTAAGGGGAAGTCCCCCACACAAGGTTAGGCAAGATACTTACCTCAAATCCCGATACAAAACCGCTAAGAAATAACGCCCTTGCCACAAGTATCCGACTCCGAGTGGCTCAAATCTATTCAAACCAGTTACACAGTATAAATAACATCGCAAGTAACTAATTGCAATGATAAAATTAAAGCAAAAATGGTTGAAATGACCGAAAAACCCCTGCAGCCATCAACTCAGAAATCAAAATATTTTTATGTTTTTAGAACCCTCATACTCTCACGAGTCTAACCATGTAACATTTATCAAAATCGGACTCCGTTTTCCCATTCAAATCATATATTTTCAGTAACGCAGGCCTAGAGCAAAATTCCTCCATTAACATACCTCCAATCTTCCATTTTCATGCATTAACTTCATAATTTAACAAGATAATAACATAAATTGAGTCCATGAATGCTTACCTGAAGAATCCCTTCGTTTTCCTCCTAAAAATCGCCTAAATTGACTCTTGGTTCTAAGTCTTAGTGTGTTAAAACATTCTGAAATTCGAACCCTTATTTTCCTTAATCACTGACACCATTTCCTCTTCTGCGGTCCTAGACTCGCACCTGCGAGTTCGCTTCAGTGTGATTTTGATCGCTTCTGCGAATTTTCAATAATTGGCGTCGATCGCTTCTGCAGCCAGGTTCTCACTCCTGCGAGATCACTTCAGTGGAATTCTTCCGCTTCTTCAGAACCTGATGGGCTCACTGGGCTTCGCACCTGTGGACGCATGTCCGCTTCTGCGGAGTCGCCTTTACGACAAGGCATCAGCTTCTGTGGAGTCGCCTCTGCCACAAGGCATCCGCTTCTGCGGATTAGACTGTCCCCCAAAAAATCATGCTTAGCCGTCCGCTTCTGCGGTCCATTTCCGCAGAAGCGGAAATACCAGAAGGCAGATACCAGACCCGATGCAAACTTCCAAATTTTTCCCGCTTTACCTTCCGTAAGTATCCCGAGGCCCACGAGACCTCAACAAGAAATAAAAATCCACTCCAAATCATCATACGAACTTGTTCCAATCATAAAAACATATCCTTAAACACAAGAATCATCAAATTAAGGCGGATTCAAGCCTAAGTTTCAACCAAAACTTCTGAAACCTACATGTTATCAAAAGCCCAACCAAACGGTGTCCGAATGACCTGGAAATTTGCAGACGTATCCAAAATCACCTAACGAAGCTACTGTCACTGTCGGAATTCCATTCCGAACCCCGGATCAAAATCTCACCTATCGATCAGATTTCCAAAAATTCCAAACTTCGACATTTCAAGCCTAATTGGGCTACAGACCTCCAAAATACATTCCGGACATGCTCCCAACTCCGAAATCACCTAACAGAGCTAATGGAACCATTGGATTTCCGTTTCGAGGTTGTTTTAACACTGTTCCAAATACAGACCTTTTTTCAACTCTTAAGCTCTCATTTAGGGACTAAGTGTCCCAAAATACTCCAAATCCTAACGCCGAACATCCCGGCAAACCAAAATAGGTGAAATGAACTTATGGGAAGCAGTTAATAGGGGATCGGGGCATAAATTCTAAAAATGACCGGTCGGGTCGTTACATCCTCCCACACTTAAACATTCGTTCGTCCTCGAACGAGCATAAAAAACACACCTGAAGTCTTCAATCACTAAATGTGCACTTACAATGTACACCCGCGGGTGATCCCACGTCACCCCAAACTACGCAAAACTGATGACACCATTTTAACTGAAATTTAACTTTCCTAGCAATACCATTAAGCCTTCAAACCAAACTAATCATCCTTCATCCATTTCCAAAAGACTTCCAAGTCCATACCCGGTACAAGCCTCACCAAACTAATTCAACACAAGCCAACACACACAGGTACAACCACACAATATGACATACCACATATAGTCCCGCAATAACATCTTTGATAGCAATAAAATGCCTAAGATCGAATCTGTACCGGCCATAAGTCTCATATTCAATAGGAACTATTTTCAGCCACCCATACCACTGATGATGATACAATAACCACGAGAATTCATGCGACAAAAAAACCCGATTAACCAAATCTCCGCCAATACCAATGAGTACACCCCACAAACTAAAACTCAAGGAGAATAGAACGAAGAGAGCGAATAAGGGAAAGGAAACACATAAGAGAATTAACAAACAATTAAAATAGCACAAAATTCTTCTAAAACACAATTCTATAAGAAGGAATAAAAATATAATGGCCTCGCAAAATCTTATACTGGTATAACTTTCACCACAGCACACAGCCCGATCTCAACATATCGAATCATGTGAAACCACGAGGGTCTCTCCCTTAACATTGGATCACAAGTAGGGTACACACCAACCTAGCCAGAAACTCTTACTAGATCACTTCCGTTTATGATTTACACATAGACTAGCTCCCACACCGATGGAGCATAAGAATCACAGCTCGTAGCCAAGAATGCACGAAAATCACATCAAGCCTACCAGAATCAGACAACTGGAAAAATATCACTAGCCTCATAGCTCTCAACAATGGCTAGAACAGATGATAGAAACGGGTATCACTAATTAAATCTCCCAACGGGATAACCACATAGACATATTGCAAATCATGAAGCACTACCATAAATGAAACAACAAATAAGGAACTCATCATAATAAGTAGAATTGTGACGAACTACAAATATTGCCTTTCTATAACAACTCAATTCGTACTTGGGTGACATTAACTGGCGCACTGGCCTCAAACCTACTATATCAAACACATCAACGAGCTTGGCCTCCCCCTCTTAGGCGCCCTCTCCCTATTTGAATACCTCGATGCAACACATCAGTCTGAAGTCTGGGACAATCTCTCACCATGTGGGTAGTATCTCCACACTCAAAATACCATCTCTACTGACGAGGTGGTGGAAACTATGCGGTACGGTCCTCCGAGACCCATGAACACCCGAGTCACCATGCAAAGCCTGAAGCACGAACTAGACTGGCTGACCCGCAAAACCTCTACCATGACATACCCTACCTCCAAAATAAGGACCATTATATCTCACCGACCTACGATGCCTTCTCGCCTCCTCCAAATCTCCCTCCTAATCTCGTCTGCTCTCTCTCTCATGACTCTGCCTGCCCTCTCTCTCTCTAGCATGCATACCCTCTATCGTCCTAGCAATGTTCACCACTTGCTGATATGGAATGTCCATTTCCAACTCACGAGCCATGCTGGACCTGATGCTAGGAATAAACCCCTCGATGAACCGGCGAACCTTCTCGCGAACAGTGGAAACCAAGGCTGAGGCATGTCAAGCCAAACTGTTTTATTAGATAGCATACTCCGAAACGGTCATGGCACCTTGGCGAAAATGCTGAAACTCCGCGCGCCATGCATCCCTGAGGCTCTGAGGGACAAACTCTCTCAGAAACATATCCGAAACTGAGTCCATGTCAATGAAGCTGCCTCGTCTGGACTGTCTAACTCATAGGTGCGCCACCAATCATAGGCGGCCCCTCAAAGCTGGAAAGTAGTGAAAGAAACCCCGATCGATCCTAAGATACCCATAGAACAGAGAATACGGTAACACTTATCAAGGAACCCCAATGCATCGTCTGATGCTAATCCACTAAATACCGGAGGACTATACTTCTTGAACCTCTCTAGTCTCACCTGCTCCTGCTCGGAAGCCGCTACCATGCCCTCGGGCTGAATTGGTGCCACAAGCGGCATAGGAATAGTCTCAGGAACCTGCTCAACGTGCGCTCGCTGCTCAGGAATGCGGGCGGCAGGAGTTTGTGTTCCTTCCCTGGTCTGGGGTGTGGCTGCAGCAAGGGGAAGTAATCTGGCCTGAGCCAAAGCGGTGTACGTACTCATGAACTGTGCCAAAGTATCCTGAACGGCTGGGGTAGTAGTAGTGGTAGGCGTGTCGGGTGCCTGGACTCTGGCTGGATCTGCTGATGGTGTATCGGCGGCTGCTCGCGCAGGTACTCTCGCTGCACCACGTGCGCGTCCTCGAACTCTACCTCGACCCTGATCTTCAGCGGCTGCAGTAGGGGGCGTAAGTGCCTGATAACCTCGGATAGTACGTGTCCTCACCACTTGTGAGAGAGTAGAAGACAGGGGTTTAGGATTGTGGATGTCAAAATCTCGCAAGACAGAGAAATCAAATGAAGTGAAATTTTTCCTAACAGTTACATAGCCTCTTGGTTCTAAGCCTTAGTGTGTTAAAACATTCTTCTTATCTCCGTACCGATCCACGCGACTCTAATAAACCGGCTCGTGATCTGTGACTCCTATGAACCTAGAGTTTTGATACCAACTTGTCACGACCCTAGTTCACGAATCATGAACGTGTCATGATCGGCACCCTGTTTTCGCGACTAGGTAAGCCTAACACAATGCGAAATATACACTTTCATGAGCAACAGATAAGATAACAACGGAATAATATAAAAGAAATGTAATAAATGCCGCTCGACACATACACTTTGCCAAATACAAGAAGAAATACAACTACCAAGACCCGAAAACTCACAAATCACAAGCTAGGAGGATACATAAGAGGCTCTAACTCAAGAATATCTATACAAGAAGATATACGGAAACAACTACACTTTTTACAGAAAACTAGAAATGGACTCCTCGGTCTGCGGACGTAGCAGATATACCTTGAAGTCTCTACCGGTATGCTTCCTTCCAAGGCTTACAAAACTGAACGAAAGTACCTATATTTGCACAACAAAATGAGCAGAAGAGGAGTATGAGGACACCACAGCGGTGCCCAGTAAGTATCAAGACTAACCTCGATGGGGTAGTGACGAGGAACAGTCATGACACCTACCGGCCAATAAACAATATAACAGAAAAGATCAAGTTGCCATGTGAATATGTAAGGACTGTCCGGATAAATAAGAACACAACAATTTACAACGAGGATAACAAACAATAAGAAAAATCAAGATACAATAAATGATAATACAAAAATGACAGTAGAAATCACAACCCAAGTCCTGAAATCACAACATAATGAAACCAACAATTCAATAAGTCACTATTCTGAAATTATGCTTACATGAAGCCTTTCCAACTCTTTCCTCAATCCTACCACGACTCTCAGATTAGCCACTACTCATGGAAATACCCAGAATCGAAAATATAACAGTTGGCAACTCACGCCTCAACAACACGTCAATTAGTTCGTGTAAATCCCCAATAATAACCGCACGTCAGAGACCTCGTGCATGGTGATACCAACAGTTACACAGTAATGATAGCATCCCATCAAGGGAGAATCAACAATAGAAATAACAACATCCCGACAAGGGATTCAACAATTACAAATAAAGTCACGGAACACCAAGGAAAACACAATAGCCTCAAATAACAATCGAGTCGTAACAAAACCCATAGCAACTACATTGGTACCTCAACAGTTGGACATTTAGTATAATCACAAGGCTACTGATAACCTAAAATCAAGGAGTATTCAACAGTAAGGAAGTTAACATGAGTCAAACAAATCTTTACTTAAGAAATATAAATTAATTAAGAGTGTCTATTTTCCTTCTAATTAAGACCCATTAATTATGTGTGATATAACATTTATGGTTTCCAATTAAAGGAGAGTAATTAGGGCGGTCACAATGATTATAAAAGGGTACATAGATTTAGTAAATTCACGTAAAGGCCCATTTAACAGCAGAAATCAATCAAGAAGAGCAACAAATATCATGCAAGACACACAGAGGTGAAACTAATAACTTGGGCTTAAACGTATCAATAATATCTTTCTACTCTGTAAATTTCACAAGTCTAGGGGCCTAAAAGAGATAATTTACCACAAATAAATCCGAACACGCACTCGTCACCTTGCGTACACGGACTACAACCAACAGAAAAACTTAATCCTAAGGGAAAGTCCCCCACACAAGGTTAGGCAAGATACTTACCTCAAATCCCGGTACAAAACCGCTAAGAATTAACGCCCTTGCCACGAGTATCCGATTCCGAGTGGCCCAAATCTATTCAAACCAATTACACTGTATAAATAACCTTGCAAGTAACTAATTACAGTGATAAAATTAAAGCTACAACGCAAAAATGGGTGAAATAACCAAAATACACCCGAAACCATCGACTTAGAAATCGAAATGTTTTTACGTTTTCAGAACCCTCGTACTCTCACGAGTCTAACCATATAAAATTTATCAAAATCTGACTCCATTTGCCCATTCAAATCATAAATTTTCAATAACCCAGGCCTATAGCAAACTACCTCCATTAACACACCTCCAATCCTGTATTTTCATGTATTAACTCCATAATTTAACAAGATAATAACATAAATTGAGTCCATGAATGCTTACCTGAAGAATTCCTTTGTTTTCCTCCTAAAAATCGCCTAAATCGCCTCTTGGTTCTAAGCCTTAGTGTGTTAAAACATTCTGAAATTCGAACCCTTATTTTACTTAATCACTGAAGCCATTTCCGCTTCTGCAATCCTAGACTCGCACCTGCGAGTCTGCTTCCGCGTGATTTTGGTCACTTCTGCGACTTTTCATTAATTGGACTCAACCGCTTCTGCGGCTAGGTTCTCGCTCCTGCGAGACCGCTTCAGCGGAATTCTTCCGCTTCTGCGGAACCGGATGGGCTCACTGGGCTTCGCACCTGCGGACGTATGTCCGCTTCTGCAGAGTCACCTCTGTGACAAGGCATCCGCTTCTGCGAAGTCGCCCCTGCGACAAGGCATCCGCTTCTACGGATTTGGATGGCCTACCAATATTCGCTTCTGTGCTCAACCGTCCACTTTCGCGGACTCGCTTCTGCAGTCCATTTTTGCAGAAGTGGAAATACCAAAAGGCAGATACCAGACCCGATGCAAACTTCCAAATTTTTTTGATTTCACCTTCCACAATTATCCCGACCGGGACCTCAACCAGAAATACAAATCCACTCTAAATCATCATGCGAACTTGTTCCAATCATAAAAACATACCCTTAAACACAAGAATCATCAAATTAAGGCAGATTCAATCCTAAGTTTCAACCAAAACTTCCGAAACCTACATGTTATCAAAAGCCCGACCAAACGACGTCCGAATGACCTAAAAATTTGCAGACATATCCAAAATAACCTAACGAAGCTACTTTCACCGTTCCGACTCCCGGATCAAAATCTCACCTATCGATCGGATTTCCAAAAATTCCATACTTTGGCATTTTAAGCCTAACTGAGCTACAGACCTCCAAAATACATTCCGGACACGCTCCCAACCCCGAAATCACCTAACGGAGCTAACGGAACCATCAAATTTCCATTCGGAGGTCATCTTAACAATGTTCCGAATACGGACCATTTTCAACTCTTAAGCTCTCATTTAGGGACTAAGTGTCCCAAAACATTCCGAATCCTAACACCAAACATCCCGGCAAACCAAAATAGCTGAAATGAACTTATGGGAAGAAGTTAATAGGGGATCGGGGCATAAATTCTAAAAAGACCGGTCGGGTCGTTACACTAAGGAACTTACCTCCAATCAATCCTTATTGAATCCCTCTTCAATTAGCTCTCCCAAGCTCCAAAATCGCTCAACAATGGAGAAAAAATAACATATAGTCGCGGATCAACATTGCGATCGCATCGCACCAAAAAATCAATCTCCCATAATTTACCTTATACAAACTCAATGCACAGTATGAGCTACTCTATATGATCGTAGACCATCTCCTGCGATCGCGTAAAATAATATTTCTACAAAATTTCCGACCCAACATTTAGTCTGTGCGATTGCATAACACATAGTGTGATTGCAAAGAACAACCAAACACCCCACAATTTCCTACTATGCGATTGCATGACCCCTCTACGATCGCAGTGAGCAAATAATCTCTGCTATTTTCTACTATATTTACACAACTCCAAACCTCCCGATATCCATCCAAAATCACCTCGATGCCCCCGAGACCTCAATCAAAAGCACAAACACATCCCATAGCATCATTCAAACTTGTTCCAATCATCAAAACACATCAAACAATGCTAAATACATCAATTCTCATTGGATTCAAGCCTAAGTTCTTTAAAAACTTCCAAAATGCACTTTCGATAAAAAACCCAACCAAACGACGTCCGAATGACCTGAAATTTTGCACGCACATTGAAAATCACATATTGAAGCTACATCAACTCTGAAAATCCTATTCTGACCCTCAGATCAAAATCTCACCTATTAACCAGAACTCGCCAAAATACTAACTTCGCCAATTTAAGCCTAATTCTACATCGGACCTCCCAAATCAATTTTGATCGCACTCCTAAGTCATAAATCACCTCCCGAAGCTAAATAAACCACCGAAAATCACATCCAAGCCCTATAACTCTTAAGTCAACGTTCAGTTAACTTTTTCAACTTAAGCCTTCCTTAAAGAGACTAAGTGTCTCATTTCTTATCAAAACAATTCCAAATCAACTCTCACACACCACATATAGATAAAGAAACATGAAGAAACAATAAACGGAGTAAACGGAGTAGTAACACATGAGTCGACAAGTCAAATCATCACAAGAAACATACACACAAGGTGAATTTGACAGTCTGATGGAGAAGGTGGAGAAGGTAGATATTTGGGGTGAAAGAATACTTAGAGTTTGTTGGTTATGAAAAGTGGGCTAGGTTGTATGCACCTGTTAACAGGGGATGGACAATGACATCAAATATTGCTGAGTCAATCAATGCCGCATTAGTTTCAAAAATTTGCCAATATACGACTTCGTCGAAGAAGTTAGGAAGATGTTTGGACGTTGGAATTGTAGTGACCACAAAGAATCTACACAGACATACAAGACACTTGGGAAAAATACCAGGAGATTCTGCAGTTTCATGAGACAATGTGCATGTATGAATGGTGGGAAGAATTACACACTCTGCTTGTTAGAGAGAAAATGTGTTTGTGGGAGGTTCCAAATTGATGAATTGCCATGCGCATATGCTTGGGCTGTATTGAAGATCAAGTTTCCAATGTCTGTAGAATATTGCTCTAACTATTACAAACCAAGTACAGTTGTAATCACATATGATGTGCCAGTATACTCGCTACCGGATAAAAATGACTGGAATATACCAAAACGTATTGTAGAGGAGGTTGTACTACCACCCAAATGGAAAAGACCTCCCGGAAGGCCAAAGAAGAAGCGCGATAAAACTTTAAGTGAGCCGAAAAATCAACATTCATGTAGCATATGTGGGCAGAGAGGACGTAACAAGCGAACGTGTAGAAATGCTCCACGTAATAAATAGTTAGAACTCTAACATGTATTGGTGCTTCAATAATTTGTCAATACTTTTGATGACATTATCCGCTATAATAAATTCTCTTTGTCAAGTAATATATTTTGAAATTACTTCCTTGAATATTTCCTGAATACATATAGTTGAAGTATTTTTATACAGATAAATGATTCCTTAACAACAACTGAATACATCTGAATAATACATTTAAATACAACTAACTACTACTGAATAATAGACTTAAATACAACTGACCACTTAAATACAATTGAATACAACTAAAAGCATGAACTTATATTTTTACAAATGCGACTTTTAATACAACTGTGACATTTAAATAGAATTGAATAATATAGTTTAGTAGCACTTTTAGTAAAATAATACACCATAAAACAACTGAATATATCTGAATAATACATTTAAATACAACTAACTACTGCTGAATAATATACTTAAATACAGCTGAGTACATCTGAATACAACAGACCACTTAAATACAATTGAATTTGACAGTTAAATACAGTTGAATACAATTAAAAGCAAAAAAATATAGCCGAATTCTTTTGTATAGCCTGCCATCGGCATACATAACGTTTCTGACATTGACATTAACATTTTAATTAATTAAAACTTGTTCAAATAAAGTTACTTGGTATTAGTACATACTTGAGTCCTGTAAGATATGTATTAAAATCGAAGAATAAGCATGAATACTTATGAAAAAAACCAAGTGAAACAGTTATTGAAAAGTTGCAATTGTCATACACAAACACTGTTGCTATAAGTGATCAAGTTTTTCAAACTAAGTATCATCTACAACCAAAACTACTCAGAAAGTATTCAGCTTGAAACTACACTCCAAAACTACAATAAGCAAAAGCTATTCTAACAATATCTGCATCTTAGCATCCGCATCAGTGATTTGCCTAGAAATTTTGAAAGTGCTTCATTCTCACTTATAGAACTAACGACTATCTTGCTCATAGCATATACCCATAGGAGAGCTCCATATCTTTGACGGAGTAGAGTGTAATCAAGTGTTGTATTTGGAATCTCTCCCAGAGTGCTCAGAAACTCAGTGTATGTTGCAATATGTACTCCACAATCCCTAAAAAATAATTGATTGAAACAATTAAAAATAACTCATACAATTAGAATTCTATATAACATACAATAATGATGATTGAATACTTACATGCTCCTTGCTTTTTGTTGTGGCAGATCTGAAATGAAAAAAACTTCAAAGGGATCATTATGTGACTTGTCAGTGTATGCTGAATAAGCAGACCAATCTATGCCTTCACTATCTCTGTAAAAGCCACTGATTGATAATTGCATATATAGTAGCTTAGCTATTTTATCAATCTCTACATAGGAATCATGACCTGCAGATCTGTACGAGTCATACACTATGATACATCTCTCCTTGAATGTGACAACAACCAATACCTAGTGTAGTTTGTCCTTCAAGTTGACTAGTATCAAAACATTATCCACCGTATGCCAAGGTACATTAACATTGTCACGACCCAAAACCCCGGTCGTGATGGCGCCCAACACATTTCTACGCAAGCCCGACCATGTTATCCATTAAACCAACCAATTATTAATTACATTTGACCAATTAAACTTAAATAGCATGTTTTCATATCGAAACGATAAACGTGGAAGTAGAAGCATACAAAATACGGCCCCAACAAAAATGTGGTGTCACAAGTCTGAGCCTGTACAACGAAATAGCCTACACAATACAACTCTAGGCAGAATGAAATCAACAAAATGATAAGAAGGAGAGATCCGGTCCTACGGACGTCGGCAGCTACCTCGAAGTCTCCTCGGAATAGTAATGAATAAGCATCTACAACAGCTCAACTACTATCAGGTACCTATGAATCTGCACAAAACGTGCAGGGGAGTGGGGTGAGTATATCTCAACTCAGTGATTAATAATAATAAACAATAACTGAAAATAAAAACACCTGTACTATCACTAAAGAGTTCTAAAGGTAACCTCACAGGTAAGTTGTAAGGCCCCGTAAAATTTTTGTGCATAAAACCTAGTAGCTGTGGTGTCATGGTCCGAATAATGTGTTAGGAATGCGTAGAATTCTTCGCGGCGAGCAAGCTCGCCGCGGTTCGGACCCTTGGTAGTGATTTAAGTGTCAAAAATGTAGAGAATAAAGTTTTCTAGAAAAGTGTCAAATATGCGGTCAAGAATGCGACCGCAAACCTGCTATGCGGACCGCATTCTTGTCGCAAAGCTTAATAGAAGCCTCCCAAAAATCATGTTGAAAATGCGGAAGATATGCGATTGCATTGTGAATCTGCGGTGCACTTTGCGACCGCAGATCAAGCATGCGGACCGCATATTGGTCGCATTCGGTAACAAAACTTGTGTAATTTTGAGGCCATTCTGCGGTCACTATGCGGACCGCATGTTGATTCTGCGGTCGCAAAGTGCACCGCAGAATTGACCCCGGCCCAGATTTTTGTAACATTTTGACCCGATCTCTTCTTTAATATAACACCTTTCTTCTCCATTTTATCATATCATCTTACCAAAATTAGAGAGAGAAGAGAGGGTTTTTAGAGAGAGAAATCTTTCATCTTCAAAGATTGTTCCAACCATCTTAGTTCAAAGGATTCTAGGGCAAAGATTCAACTTCCCCAAATCATTTCAAGGTAAAATCCCCAACTATTTTCTCTAATTTTCAGATTTAAATTGGGTAAAGAGAGGTTTGCATATAATAGCTTTTGAAAATAGAATTTTACACTCATGCATGATTATTGAACTTGATTTCTAGTAAAAAGAAGTGAGTAGAAGTAAGAGTCTTCAAGAACAAGGTTGGCAAGAGTAGGATATCTTGGGTAAGCATAAAGTAGGAAGAAAAATCATCACGAGGTATGTATGGCAAATTTTGATTCTTGTGAAATTGCCTATATGTGTGAAATTTGTTTGGTTAGTGTTAATTTGACAAATTGTGTGAAATTCTCAAAGTTGTTGTTGAAATATGAGTGATGTGGTATAGAATATGAACCGAAAGTTAAATGAGAGTCGAATTGGGTAAAGAATTGTGAATAATGATTATGATGGCCTATATGGCACCTTGTGTAAAACAAATGAAACACCTGAATTGTGGAAATATTGTAACATGGTTGTGATATTGGTTTGAAAAATAATTGAGAACATGAAACAATGTGCAAGTTGCTTATTTGAACTTGTTGAAATTGTGTGTAGTACCTTATCTGCTGTTTGAAATTGTTGTGTTTTAAACTGTAAGGCGGGGTCGTGTTGCACGCCACAACGTGAGGAAATAAGGTGTGGGTTGGGGTGATAAGGGTGGCCGAGGTAATAAGGGTGGTCGGGGGCAATAAGGATGGAAAGCGATCGAAATCGCTATTGAAAATTGATACAAAAATCAATAATGTGAAATTGTGAAAGGAGACAGCAACAGGAGAGTTTGCAACCTGTGGGGCACTGATTGCCCTTTGTTTGACTACTTGTGCTTTACGTGATTGATTGGTTATTGTTAAATTGGTTGATCGTAGAAAGTGCTTTGTGTTGAGAATTATTTGAAATGAGGAAAATGTGGAAACATGGTTGGTTGGCTTAATTAATTGTGGATGCAATTCAATGGCTTGAGTTTACTTGGGACAAAGTTTGTCCATACATGCCGGTACAATTCAAGTGTACTGACGTCCCTTTTGCCGGGGACGCTACATTCGTGTTATGATTGTAGGTGGATCAGTAGCAGGCACTTCAGCTCATCGGCGGTAGTATCCTTCTCCTTCCACTGCCCGTTTTGGTGAGCCCCTTTTTTTCTTGGGGCCCTGTGTGGTTCCTGCCAGTTTTGTTTAGATTTCATTTCGGTTTTGTAATGTATAGCCGGAGCCTTGTTACCGGCAAGTATTATATTCCCTTTTTTGTATCCCAGAGGCTCTGTAGACATGTAAACTGTGGGACTCCAGTCTTATGTATATGTATTGTGTTATGTCGGGCATTGTAAAAACTGCAAACTTGTTAATGAATCACTCGTATGGTTTTATTTGTTTAATGTGAAATCACTCATGGTTAGTAAGATATTTGGTTAATGAGAAACAATCAACACAGGGGTAACGCGTGGGAATGAAAGGCACCCAGGTCCGCTTGACTGGGGCAACCCGGTCAGGCGCCGGTCATGTCCCTCGATTTGGGGCGTGACAAACTTGGTATCACAGCCTATGGTTTTTAAAGTGTCCTAGGATGTCTCGGAGCCGTGTCTAGTAGTGCCCTTCTTATAGGTGTGTTGTCGACCACATCATATAAGTAGGGGGCTACACGGGCATTTAGGAATTTACCTATTTCTTTGTTAATCTATATCGTGCGGTAAAGTGCAATGTGGAAATATCCGTGTCTAATTCGCACCTTGTTCCCAAATTTTCAGAATATGGCACCTAAGAAGAAGGCTAGACTCGGCCTTAGGGCCAATGCCGGCCCAAGTGCAACTGTTAATCATGTACCCGATGCCGTGGGAGAGAATGACCCACCGGTCCCGAATTTGCCTGGCCCATCTGTTCAAAACCCAAGTGTCCCTATTCCAGCTGCGGCAGAGGATGCCACCATTCCTCCTG